>OX465524.1:16207758-17410996 GCA_950022985.1 Udea ferrugalis | reverse complement strand
TTTAACAAATAAAACTGTTTCCAAGATATATATGGAGGGTAGGGTTAAAAGCTACCATTCTCGAAAATAGGGCTTACAACTAATGGTCCGATGCAATTTAAATACAGACCTAACACATTTCTTTCGGGCCTTGAATGCTGTGCCTTTATCTGTTGAATTACCCCAGAACATGACACCATACCTTAGAAGGGGCACGACATATCCGTGATATGCTGTCAAAACGGCGTCAATGTCTACTGTCTTTGCAAGCATGTAGAGGGCATATGAATGCTGGTTTAGACGAGCACATTTTTTCAATATGAGTCTTCCAATCCAAATTATGGTCAACAGTTAAACCTAAAAAAGTTGTATTATCTACTTGGTCAATTTTATATTCTAAATACCTAATGTCCATTCCAATAATTTCACGAATTCTATTTCCAAATGTCATTACGTTCGTCTTTGTAAGATTAATTTTTAAATTGTTCGTATCTAGCCAAGTTATAACATTGTCCATAGTGTAATTTACTTCGCGTACTAACTGAACTTTGTCAGGTCCCGATACAACAATGGTATGTCATCAGCAAATAATACTGTCTGGTGACTGGTGATTTTTGGCAGATCATTTATATAAACTATAAATAACAGTGGCCCCAAGACACTACCTTGTGGCACGCCAAGTGACATGTTTTCAAATTCTGAATATTAATTAATTTCAGTTTTTTTAAAAGGGCATATTCTGGTGACTCTAGTGGATTGAATTCTGCAACTCAGATACGACTCAACAAGTTTCAGTACGTTACCTCTTATACCATACGCAGACAGTTTTTTTAATAATATACCATGGTCAACACAATCAAATGCTTTTGTTAAGTCCATGTACAGGGCGCATGTCAACTAAAACCAACCTGTTCCTCGGCAAAGATGTTATATTTTTCAAAATAGTTACTCAAGGAGCTTTAAATCACTCGCTCAAATATTTTCGAAATGACTGGCACCAATGCTATTGGTCTATAACATGTAATATCACGTCTATTACCCTTCTTGAAAAGAGGTACAATGATTGTACTTTTTAATTTATTTTTTTTAATTTATTAGGAAAGGTGCCTTTTGAAATACAATTGTTAATAATGTGACTTAAAATGTGAGATAATTTAATTGGTATTTGTTTTAATATTTCTGTAGTTATGTCATCATAACCAGTGCTTTTACTATTTTTCAAAATTATAGGTAAATATTATTATAATAAGCATGTCATCTCGCTTTTCCAGAATAACATGATTCATATCCACTACTATCACCTAAATAGCTTCAATTAAACAACATAATTCGTTAACAAGAGCTTAAAACTAACCCATGCTTAGCCATCACTAAATATTTGAGCTTAAAACTAAACGTTGTACTTTTTATACGCTTACATTAACCGGCAAAATGGCCAGAAAGTGAAAACTTGACTACAGTCCATTTTACAAGTCTGTTACAAGTCATAACATAAAAATTTAAAAATTAATAAAAAATAATGTGATCCCACCAAATAAAAGTTTTAACATTTAATTAAATGAGTTCTATTTCTTATTCACAGCCATCCATACAATTACTAAATACTAGGTATTTATTATCCATACAATTATTTTTTTACGCACGTACTAGGCTAGTACTCTTTTTTGATTGAAATACAAAATATTCACCTATAGTCTCATTATTATTTTAATATTTTGTTTTTATACCCAGTGTCACTTTTACAGTAAATACTAATCCAACAACACCTCTCTAGTTAAATTTCCATCAACCCACAAATATACTAATCCTACTTCCTACTAATATTATAAAGGCGAAAGTTTGTATGTGTGGATGTGCCGTGTTGCTCTTTCACGTATAAACTATTGAATGGATTTTATTGAAACTTTTGTTTTTCGACTTAAGTACACGCAGACAAAATCGCGGGCGGCCGCGCGGCCGCTATTAATAAATAAAATAAATGTCTTGTCTATTTTGTTGTTTGATCTATGGGTGCTTTAATGTAATATCAAAAGTAAAGTAAAATTATCAATTGTTTTAAGGTCATGAATGATATCATTAAATATCATTATTTACAATTGATAATTCGTTATGTTTTCTGAAATGAACTTATTTCTTTGTTTTTTTATTTTTTTAGAAAATTCTCACACACTGTCACAGTGTTCGTTGCCAAACTCATCCGAAACGGCTTGGGCGATTTTAATAAAATGTTATGATGCTACGGTGGCTGGCACATCACGCTACCGATTTCCGGTCAGTCCTCCTTGCTCTATTGCAAAGAAATGTCATTTGGCAAGAGCGAGAGACAAAACGGAAATGGAGTAACCTGATGTGCTGTTCACTGTACATACCTACGTTTGTTAAATCTGAGATATGCCATAAACTATTTTATAGACCTGTTTTTTTTGGAGTCCAGGTGGACGAAGTCTCTGGTGGCAGCTAGTTAGTTAATAGGTATAATGTAACAATAGAGGTGAAATTCCTTCCGGTCGTAATTAATTTATTATTGACTAGCGTTCGCACGCAACTTAGGCCGCGTGGTCTTAGGTTAAAAAAATAATAATATATCTTTATAAATTGTAGCACATGATTCCGATTCATAAGCTGTATACTGCTCTGCTCCTATTGATTAAAGCATAACGAAAAGTATACATAGGTATAACCTGCCCAAGAGTATGAAGAATAATTGTTTCAAATTTCGTTAAAAAAGTCGTCGAGTAGTTTTTGTTCAGACAAAAATTTTACTGATTGCATTTTTGGCATCAGTAGCAATTCTTAATCACCTCTTGATTGTTAATTTTTAAATTTATTTCATGTACTGAATTGGCCTCTACAGATTTATTATAAGTGCAGATGAGCGACATCTCTTGGAAAAATGGCGAGATCTCATTGTAGTTTTATGTTGACACGGTAGTTTCATGTTGCGCCGATAGATGGCGATATACCGGTTGTCTATGTGTGTGTGTCTAAATTCTCGATTTCAGTTAGGTCTAGTAGTCCTCTTAAAATTAGCAGACTTGGGACCCTGCATTTAAGGATTTCACCCGGCTTACGCACTAAGTTTTCAATATCGCTCCATCTAGCGGAAATTCAGTGAAATACGTTCTAAACCGAATAGGGGCGCTGCCATGTACTTTGAGCAATAGGGCCGGCGCCCACTATCGGCATCGGCATGCTTCAGGATTTTAAGATGGCAAATAGCAATATACTTTAACATTACGGCAATAAAGTAGAAATTTGCGTGATGTGTTCTCGTAAAAACAAAATGCATTGGTTCTGTATCTGTTTCGGCATTTTCTACTTTATTGCCATTACGTTAGAGTATATTACTATTTGCCACCTTAAAAGCCTGAAGCGTGCCGATGCCGATAGTGGACGCCGGCCCTTAGGGCCGGCGCCCACTATCGGCATCGGCACGCTTCAGGATTTTAAGGTGGCAAATAGCAATATACTTTAACATTATGGCAATAAAGTAGAAATTTCCGTGATGTGTTCTCGTAAAAACAAAATGCATTTGTTCTCTTTCTGTTTCGGCATTTTCTACTTTATTGACATTATGTTAGAGTATATTACTATTTGCCACCTTAAAAGCCTGAAGCATGCCGATGCCGATAGTGGGCGCCGGCCCTTAGTTTCTCTGCATCAAAAACCTAGTAATTAGGTCCAGCAATGAAGTCTACCATCTGTACTTAGTTAATTCTTATCTTGAACGACAGCGTGATATTGAATTTCAATTGTATGGCTAAATAGTACAGCCACTTAAAGCCGCATCATAATTTTTATTATGTTATAGTACCTACTTCTAAAAAAACTAGTCAGGCACCTAATTATTTGCCACTACAAAACTAAAAGTTAGCCAACAGAACAGACTAGTCAACATTTCGCACTAAGATAAATCCTAGTCTTAGTACAAGCAATGGAAGCAATCCGGCGGTGATATAAGCTAACGTGAGCGCAAGTGGGTGTGTGGATGCGGTTCGTTAGACCTGCACACTCAGACCCTAGGGCTGTCAGTTGGTCCATCTAAACCAATACAGCTCAATCATTTTCTTTTACTACTAGGGCCTGCTGAAAACCATCGTTACTCTCCACCCAGGAGAAAAGGACATCATGACCTTCTTGGCCTATCGTTAAATTAATTTAAGTTTTGTTTGTTTTTTAAAACCACACATTGTTGCTGTTTTCTTGTGTATTCATTTCCATTGTAAAATGTTTCTGTCTTATTTCTTGCATTTCCTAGTGGTTTAGAGTCAAATTGATCCATATTTTTTAACATTCGATTCTATAAAGCAATAAAAAAAATGTAATCGCAAATGTGCCGTCTCTTCAAACTCCTTAACGACTGTCCTGGATGTTAATCGAACCGACGATCTTTGACGCTATATAGGCTGGACCTCAGAAAAATAAACATCATCCTGGATAGAACCTGGAAAAGCCGGTCAGTATACAGGATCACTTCGAACCAAGTCAACAGGCAATTTCAATAGTCCCATCAGAAACTCCTGAGTGGTTCTCTGCCAACCCTGCATCAATCCGGGTCAGGGGCACTTCGAACCCGGGGCCGCGCGCATTCCGCCCGATAACCGCCGAGTCTTCGCGTCTGTTGACCTGACGTAATGTCTTCATATGCAACAAGTGGCTCCTTATACTTAACTACGAGGCTTAAAGCTATTGCACTTTCTTGTGCTGCATACATAACATAATGTGTTATGTCACATGTCAAATGATTGTTACTTTTATTAAAACTAATTAACGAAACTAAAAAATAATAGTAATTGTGTGATGATCTAAAATTAAGTTAGTTTGCTTTGAACCTTAAACCTGGTGTATTCTTTAATGACAAAGGAGATGTGGAAATCCACCTGCTGATAGGACGAAAGATATGAGAACTCTCAAAATTTCGGTGGATGCAAACCGCCTGAAACCGACTACTCTTGAACTCATCGAGACATCTGGAAGTTTGCAGATTCAAGTTTCATGAACAGAATAAATTATTGCAAAACAGTAAGTACAAGAAACTTTAAAATGTTTTGATGATAAAGCCGGTCGTCACTATTGTAATCTAGTAAATTACGTAGGCCAACAAACATCGCGTGTTTCCTCGACTGAGCAGGGGTTCTGCTGCGTCCCAGCATGTATTTAAATCTTCACAATTAGAAGGAAATATAAAACAGATGCTATGTGTAGAAGAACTTCGAAAACATAACTTTCAAGTGTTTTTTTTCTTATCTTGAATGTGTTTGCTTTGGCTTCAGTCTCGCCTGGTGGTAAACGATGACAAGACCGAAGGTGGAACACGCGTACCCAGAACAATGCCTTTCCAGTATTGCCTTGAAAACACTGAGTTCGTAAGTATCCGAAAACACATGCGCAGGGAGAGCGTTTCACTCCCTAGCGGTGCAGACTAGAAAGGAAGCAGTAAACCGTTTGGTGGGGATGGCTGGAAAGTCGACAAAATGAGGGTTGGTGTGTGTCTTTGCGTTGTCTAGAAGACTTATTCATGACAGTAAAAGGAGTATAAGATGTATGTTAGGGTCGTAGCTAGTGGCAAGATGAGGATACAGGCGTGATGGTTTGCATGTATGTTTTTATTCTAACATTTTACTATTAAATTCGAGGCTAATCAGGTCGCCAGGCGACCTGGCGTGATAGTAATTGATTCCGAACGAACGATTCCTATGTTGAAACATGAATTACCGATTCCGTGACTTACTAGCATTATTCACGAATTAGGTTGTATCGGCTCACAAACACAGCTAAATGTTTGATGAATTGTAACTACATTAATTTTCAATTTGTTTGAACCTACAACACGGCTAAAGCAGTATCTATAATTAATAAACGAGTTCGCAAGCTTGGACTTAGTTAGGCCCGCTTCTTGTCTTCCCAGCAGAACTAAGCGGGGCGGAGATGTGTAATTCTGAACATATTTGAGACAAGACGTGAGGAAAATACACAATTAAATTTTAATTTAAGAGGCAAGTCCTTCTACCACCAAACCTGGTATCTTTACCTTGTATTTTTTTTCATTCTGTCAGAAAGATTCCATTCAAAAGCTGGCGCCATATTTTAATCAACTAACCGAATGAGGCCGTACAGAATCCGTATATGCATTGAAGCCGTATGTGATTGTGATGGAGTGAATGAACTGTACGAAAATGGGATGGATGGAGATTTGGAAAGACATTTAGGCAAATTTCGTTAGTTACTAAACCGACTTCAAGAAACGGAAAAGGCAATTATTTTTATCAGAATGCTGTCAAAGACTTTGACGTCTGGACGAAGGGTATACTTTCTAGGTTTCCCCATGGTAATAAGGCCAGGATCTGATTATGACGAAAATGAGCTTCAAAAGGCATACTTGAAGTGGTTTGGGTATTTTTAATCACCAGTACAAACATTCTAACAAATCAAAGCCAAGAAACGTTTCATAAACAATAGCACATAATATATGCATGTCTGTTGCCGAATCGGTAATCGGAACACTGAGAAGCCAACACCGCATATTTAAGTTGCTCGTTATCTACGTATTGAATCAGTTTGCTACTACTCTAACTAATAAATCCTCCAAACTTCTTCGACCTTTCTATTTGAATTTATCTCCACGAAGTAGCAGCTGATTCGAGCAAGTCGGCAAACACAAGTTCCAAGGTTCCTTTGCGCCGCGTGCAACTCAGAGTTAAGTACTAAATTAAAGTGCTCGCAAACAATTAAAAGAACCTTACCTGTACTTATAGTACAACACCAACCCCTTTGAGCCACCCCTTGCACAGGAGTACTTTAAAACGTCCTTTATGAGCACGTAATTTGACAGTGAAGTAAAAAGACGAAAAAAGGTGTAGTTTTAGGTAATGGTCGCATATCTGATCGTTTTTTCAGGATCAGCCATTAACCTGATGTCATAAATATTATCGGATATATCTACAGTTCTAAATCTCTGAAGGTGTTTGTTTCCTATCTATCTATTTACAAAAAAATGTGTTTCAGTATGTTTATCGCTGGTTTAGTACAAGCTTCGCTTAGTTTGGAGGTAGACGGCGATAGGTGGAATAATATCCAGGGTCCAAATGTATTTTTTTATGTCAACTTCGTCAACACATGCATAATTTACAGTTAAAGTAAGTAAAAAACCAAATGTGACTCCATCGGTGAAATATTTTACATATCATGTTCGATCAATGTCATGTGCAAACTGCGACTTTTAAGTTCAGTCCCAAAATCAGGTAATTGGACATTCTTTAACCATTGGGCATTCCGGGAATAGGACATAAAAGGTCTGCGGGGACAATCGTACGCAAGAGCCCGTATAAATGAAAATAATAAGAAAAAGACCACACTTCTCTTTTAAATACTAGCAACACAAAACCCTAATAGCAAATTATCTTTCCACTTTTTACTGAATAAAACATACATATGCACTTTACCTGTAGTAAATGCTAAAAAAGAAGACATTAAGTCCGGACAGCAATTTTGGGTAAAATCTAGCGCATAAATGAATAGCATTACAGAATGCGTAGAGCGGGCAGGTCGCCGCCGCCCAAACCAGATTAAGGGCCGGCGCCCACCATCGGCATCGGCACGCTTCAGGCTTTTAAGGTGGCAAATAGTAATATACTTTAACATAATGGCAATAAAGTAGAAAATGCCGAAACAGAAACAGGACAAATGCATTTTGTTTTTACGAGAACACATCACGGGAATTTCTACTTTATTGCCATAATGTTAAAGTATATTGCTATTTGCCACCTTAAAATCCTGAAGCGTGCCGATGCCGATAGTGGGCGCCGACCCTTATCGTCTTTGTTACGATCTACCCAAGTCTAGTTTAGAGGGCTTTACACGCCACGACTGCTTTTTTAGTAAATAGAAACACTTGTTCCGCTGCCAGATTATAAGTAAGTTGTTGCCTAGGGTTTTTTTCAATTTAAATAATTGGGGAAATAATTTAGGGGAAGCACACTGTTGATTTTAAAATCGCTCATATTTTTAAAAGAGCTTGTTAATAGCGTTGTTATTATTACGCTAGTCCTTTTTAATAATAGTTTGCTTAAATTCAGTTGATAAAAGCAATTGTAACGTAAGATCTCTTTTTAGTAGCTACACAGTTCTTGTAAATCCTGTATTTCTTTTACAGGATATTAAAAAAACTGTGTAACCCAGCAGAAAGTAAGGACTTGACGGTTAGGGATGTTGTTGTGAAACTCTTGAAGTTATTTACCGATTATCTTCAATAAACATTTATATAAATTCAAGAGCAACCTGTTCTATATATGTTCGAAAAACAAAACACAGCGCCGTCTAACAGTCTGACGGATTCACTTTTGAAATCCTATCAAGTTAGTTATTTGCGGGCTTATTGTAGCAAGATAATTTGTGACCTTATTCGTAGCGTACTTCTGCTTCTTTTGTGTTAGAAGTGTAGCGTAGCGTACTGCCTGTAAGTTTATTTACTTATTTAATTTATTTGCACTACCTTAAATATTTTTTCACCAATTTATTATTTAAGTTTGCAGTCGGTTGACAAATTCGACCAGATTTCAATAAATAGTGTGTAATAGAATCGTCCCATGTAAATCACCCCGCGGCCTCAGGTACACGGAACGGCTATTAACTCAGCGGCAGATTGTTTTGCATCGTCTCAAAAGTTATAAAAGCAACTCTAAAACAACACAAATTAGATTCAGTTTCGAAGCTGCTGATTTATGAGCACTAGTTCTACGCTATCGTAAATTATGCGAGTCGGTTAGTGCAGAGCGCATCGGAACTGACTTTTCATGTAGCAGAGAGCGTTCAACCTTGGCATTATTTTAATTAGTGATTTACACACATAGGGAATGATTCGAAAGGAGAAAAGCACTATTTTAAAATAGTAAGGGCTACAAGTTTCTTTACAATGAAAATAAGAAGGATGGCGTTGAGACGATCTTGGTCATATCCAAGTTACAAATATCGTTTCACGATTTGTTCTTTACAATAAAAGAAAATTACAAAATTAATCCCATGTTTACTCGTTATTGTTTAAGCAGAATGTTACTAGATTGAAAATATCGGTAACAGAAACTAATATACAAAATAGGAGAAAAATTGGTGAAAAGATATGCACAGAGCAGCTAGAAGAATATCAATTGGATTGTAAAATTAATCACAATTCCATACGCGTGCTAACATTAAAATATCATTGAACTTCGCGAACTGTTTTTTCTGAAGTTCCATCTACATAACTTTCGCTTTCAATCGGACGCAGAATTCCAAATCAACCTCCAACTTCGTAATCAGCCACAGTATAAATAAATAGGCAATCGCGCCACACTCCGAAGCCGCTTACTTAGATTCATTCGAAAAACGCTGTTAACTTGCCGAACCTTTCAGGTAGGACGTTCTACTCGTAGTCGGTTTTTTTAACATCAGTATAAAGCAATAGAGCTCTTTTATAAATAATTACAGAGATAAACTCTTGTATCTATACAATAATATGCTTGAATCCAAACCCATTTCGGAGTCCGCTTAAAAAAAACTGCCCGAGAGCGTTCAAGGAGGACCGCAACTCGTGAAAGAATGTAAGCGGAAAAATGCAGAATCGCGTGTCTATGAGTGCGTGGGTCAAATAAGCATGTAAGTAATTTCTGTACTGATTTAGCTACACTGTGGCAGATAGAGCGTTCACGTAAACCGCAATTACGAAAATAGATTCGGGTGATCATTCTAAAATTATTTATGTGCAAAACAATACACCGTGCGAACATTCAACATAATTATAGTAACTACATAATTATTACGTTTGACAGCAAGAACTGATGTTGAATACGCTATTTATGTTGTAAGTAGAGTTGAAATAACAATATCTTCAGTGTTTTAGTGTTATTCGGCAGTCGGCGTGTTTCTGACTACTCCATTTGGGATTAAGTCGTGAGTATATATTATTTTATGTGGAGAAAATTGATTGCCCAATTTGTTTTGTCTGCTTAAGTCTATCACCTCTGACGGTTTCGACGGGGGTGATGAACGTGCTAAGAAAAGTAGTGATCTCAGGAGAAACGCGACTGCAAGACTTGTATTCCATTCCAAATGTCGTTACACGCCACAAACGACGTCTTAAGATACTAAAGAACTTGGAAAGAAATGTACAAGCGTACATATTTCAAAGGGAAGGCTGCCTTCAATAGTTCGTGTACAGGTAAAAACTGAATGCATAACGATGGTGCCTTCAGCACCCAGCAATTACAGGATAGTTAACGCTGAGAATCATCTGAAAAGATTACTGAATAGTTAACAGGATGAGAATATGAAAAGGTAGCTGAGGTAAATTCATAATTAATGCGAGCTTCCTGGTGAAATGAATTACTAAATGGAAAATGGAATCAGTCAGCTCAAAACGCCTGAACTAAAGGAAAAAGGACGTTTCTACGTTTATTTAAGTTTTGAAACATCCTGAATAGAGCGGGAGTTGTATTTAGGTTCGGTTTAATCTCGTTTGAGATGATTATATTATGTACTCGTGAGTTTTGAAGAGACGCGGTTAAGGGTTAATTTCACAGAACTAAAATGAAGTTAGGGTTAAGTAACTAACCCTAAGTTAACTGAATAGGATTTAAATAGCTTTTCACGTGGCCGACCATCTATGTTTGAATAGATTTGATATATTTCAGAAATCGCGAGTTTATTTGCAAGGAAATAAATTCTATTGTGGAGTCTAAATATTGCAGAATCATATAAATCGAACACAAAGACATTTGTTTTTTTTTCTGAGTGAGAAAAAGGCATACCGTGAAGAATTAAAATTGAGTGTTGAAGTTGCACATAAATGTCATTAGTTTTCCTGAATAAGGTTAAAAAAGCTCCATTTCAACCCATTCTCGCTCTAACTGCAAAATTTTACACATATTCCCCTTCCTTCAACTCATAAACTAACAAATAACTTGTCGAATTCTCACAATCAATCATTTGCAACACCTTGACTCGTGTGTGAGTCTTCACAAAGGCCTCAACCTCAATGGCGCGTGGCATTTGTCGAGGGCGACACTTTTCAGCACCTCGACACAGTACACAGAGAACAGTAAAATATCAACATACAAACGAGCGGCAGCTCTCGGTTTGAATGTGTGGGTGCGTGTCGCGCGCCGTGTCGGCACGCGATTTCACGCACACGCTAGCATAAAATACGGGGGAATAAGGTGGCGGCAGTACAGACGGGCTGTGCCGCGTGTCTGTGTGCACGCTAGGCTAATAACTCGGCGGGCGGCCTTAGATAACATACTGTTTATACTGTGACTTCAGTGCACTACCCCGACTCGAGCCGGTCGTTCAACTTCACCGATGTGTTTGATGACAAACAAGTGCACAAAGCAATAGGTTACGATCAGGATGGCGTATGTGGGCAGAGCTTTATAAGGGACTCAGTTATTGAGCATGACGACTAGACAATTTACTGGCTTCAACACGTAGCTGTGTAGGCCCGTACGAGGTATTGTTTGCTGTGATTTTCGAGTCGCTTGAGGAACTTTCGAGATCAGCTTAACCCATTTCCACCTACCTGCCTATTTTCTATAGTAGCTCTTGGGCTAAGTAAGCTTCTAAGCATGGTACTCGTATAGACAATGATACACATTATTAAATTAACAACAAAACACTAACTTAACAAAAGCATCACAACCAAAAATGCCACTGAAATAGCATCAACTCAGCGTGTGACAATAAAATAGTTTGCCCGAGACCTGACATTCAATCAAACAACATAGTAACATCGCAACCATGAAGAGCTAAGCTATATCGAGTCGATCTAAAGCATAAAAACATCGTAATACTAAACGCAATGAAAGAGAGGGATAAAATAGCGTTTTATACGGAACCGATAATTCGGCGCGGTTTGTAACATCGTAACAGTGAGCTGATACGGCGAAACATGAGACCTGATGAAAATAATCGAAAAACAATATCCCGGAAATATAAACAGTCGGGACGAATATTGGGGTCTATTGGCATTTGAAATAAGCCTTTTATGGAAACGCAGGAAATAGACGGTAGTTCCAATTGGCGCCCAGACCGGTGGCGACGGGAGACGTCGCGGTTCGACTGCCGGCTTGAGCATGCAAGATTGTTGTCGTGTAAAGTTTGTCAGGTACAACGAACACCGTTACGATTTCGGATAAGGATTTGAGTCAAGAAAAATGTTTGTGAAAATATGTATTTTTTGTAAATCAATTATTTCATCATGAAATAATCTTGAAGGATGAGGCAAACACATCAATAAACCTGTATCAAGTGATTGATTCTGATCAATCAAGACAAGTCAAGTCAAGTGATTCTGATTGCGGGTAGGTACTCGTAACAGAGTTCCTGTTTGGGCGCCAACAGGTTAATGCGTGACCATCCGACCGTATGGATCATCTAACTCGGACACGAGATGATCAACCGTTATCCTAATCGCTGGAGTAACCTTGCATTAATACAGCTAGTGAATCCAAAGGTTTAAATAAATTCAAACATGTTTTAGCAACGAAACATTTGAAATAAATGCCGATTCGCGTGATCACTTACAACCGGCAAATGCAAGGCTGAACACAGGCCGGGTTATGATAGCACAATACAAGCACGTAAACGACACTGCAATAAAATGTGTTTCAGCATTATTTACAGCATATTCGCTTTACATTTGACTGCGGAGCAAAGCGACAAAGCCATTACTGGGGACAATGCCGCACTGTTAATAAGACACCCTGTATATTGCACAAGTGCACAGGACACAGGAGCCGCAGTATGCAGATGCGAAAGCGACCTTGCTCTGGATTATTTAGGTCACTCTCGGCTTCTACACTTTTTACTTCACTATATACCCACAGTTCAAGACTTTTAAGAACTCCTAAGTTCATACGCAACAAGTTTGAAAAATTAATAATAATCACCAAGAAGTATCCTAAGTATATGACAGAGTAAGAAAAAACCTAAAATGAGTAAGATGATGTAAATAAAGTAAAGGAGTAAAATGAGTAACGTAAAGGTAATCCTAAAGGCAGACCTAACTCTCTTTAACATCTTGAACCTGTCAGAGAAACTTGTTCGAAATTTTATATTACGTGCATAAATCTCGTTCTTAGTCGACAACACCACATATTTTTGGTTTTTATTCATAAGTAATACATGTTTTATGCTCCAAGGTCGCGTGTCTCCTTGCGATACGCCTTTGATTAAACTCGCTCGCCTCAAGGACGTCTCTTTGATGAGTATCCAGAATGATATGCTGTCAAATTTGAAAAAACCTAAATTAAATTTCGTATGAAATCTTGTCAAGAGTTTTTATATGACGAGGGAAATGTCTTTCTGTACTGTATTTGGAAGTCAGGGACTTTTTTTAATACTTTACTAGCTTTTACACACGACTTAGTCCTAGTGTATACGTTTCAGTTTAACCTACGGGTTAATAAAAATAATACGAATAGAACTCAGCACCACATAAATGAAAGTACTTGGGCTTCTAATTAGGTTCACTAAAACGATAGTCTTTAATGAAATTGGTTATTCTCAGACTGATTAAAACTGACTGATGACCTAGTTTGAAATCAGATTATAGTACATAACCATCAAAAAAACATTATCTTGTTATCGTTACATAATTTGAGATAATATTAAAACATTTGCCCACATAACATTATCTTACAGTTAAGGGTTCACGGCGATATTACTTAAATAAATCTTGTCATAACAGCAGGAAGAGGGGGCGGGACAAGTTATTAATACTTTACACTTCGCGTGCTAAAATATTAAGTTTACACGTGAAATAATTATCGACGAAATAGGTCTGTGTCATTATCCTGTCTAACGACGCGTGGTATTCCGTCATTAACACGGCAAACTGATAGAAAGTTTTGAATTTATCGCATTATCTGCTACGAGGAATTACACTATGTTGATGATACAACACTTTGTTGATGATACAATGTTACTCATACTTAATCATAATACCATTCGACATAATGTATCACAACTTTACTTCATAATAGTAGAGATCGTCTTAGCTGAAATGACGCGTCCCTCCACCTCATCTACGCACACAAGCAAATAACAAATATGTACGCAATGCACATTAACATGCAATTATGATTGGTGATTCAGTTGACAGTTACATTTGCATGAGTGCGTAGATACAGTGTAGGGACTGACATGCTACATAAGAACTCTCCTTAGAATCCATCGACCAGAATATAGTAGAAATCAACCAAAGTGGTTCACCCGTTCTCGAGTTTTGCGGCTAGCAACACATTTACTTTTTTTTTTTTTTTTTTTTTTTTTAGGCCATAAAGACGCCAAGCATATCAACGAATTGGCACATGGCAACGCCTAATATTGCACTTATCCCAACAGAGAAAATATTATTTCAGCTTTTAAGATAGCCCAAATTATTGTGGACTGTATTACAAGCCACCTAAAAGAAGGAAAAACTGTTGGAAACGGAACTGCAAACTTGCATAAAAGGAAATAGCAAAAGTAAATACAAATGAGTGACACCGTAAGCAAAGTTTTCATTGGTCAATTTGCCGGTATTGTCTACCGTCGCAGCGCAGTCAGACTAATCCGAGGCGACACAAAACGTTGCATGGCCGAAGTGCTACTAACCTCACCGAACGACCGACAGATGGCGTTGTTTAACAATTAATTCGAAATGAGAAAGTTTGTTTTTTTATCAAATAGTCAAATACTTTTAGAATATGTCTAAAGAGGCCACAAAATGACGAGGAAGTTCTTCTATTCGCCAGAATCTTTGGTTCATGTATGTTCCACGATTACTCGAAACGCGTAGACCAATGTAGGAAAATCTTTTTTTTTAATTACCGAAATTACCTATTCATAAAAAAGGTGTTTTTTCGTACCAAGATATACATAGAGACAAATAGAGTGATCTCTTCAAACATATTGTTTGCCCGTGAATGTTCAATTTCCAGCCACAACGGCCGTCAGTTATTCACTTCATAATGCAACTTGCGAAAAAAGATTCACATTTTTAATTGGATAAAATATTTTACAGAATTCCGAGGGACAGTTTTTAAATAAAAAAGAGTAAATTCAAGTGACATTAACACGAATTTAACGAGCAGCTTCCACTTTATGGGCTCAGATTTACATTTAAAGAGACACCATTTAGTTAGCAACAAACGCCAAAGCTAAAGCTGGCTGGGGAATTATAATAATTCTTTAAGATAGAGCCTAGAAGAAATTGGAAGGTTTTGCTTAAATTTGCATTTAGCACAGCGATTTTCATGGACAATTAATGATTCTTTAGGTTTTTGACTTCCAAACATGAACATGTAATCATATACCATTTGAAAAGGTATTTGCTGAGTCCTGACTTCAAGATGTGAAGGCCATATGAATCCTTGTTACATTATTTGGTTGATGAGATTCTTATGTTAGTAATAAAGATCAATTTCAAAATTTTTTGATGCCCGAACAAAACCGTCAGTTAAAGTTAAAAAACCTCTTCAACTCTTGCTGACACGGAAAATTCATTTTTAACGAAAAAACACGGATTTCGAATTTTAGGACAATTGAAAAACGCACTAAAATTTTCTTTTCTCATTTGAAACCGATTTTGAGGCCATAGAAAGATTAGAAATTCCTACTTAAGTAAAGATTTTCATTGAAACATTCCACAAACTCAATTTCCTATTTACTTATATAAAATAAAGTGAGCTGTATTTACACAACGTCGTTAGTGTCATATAATTTTCCTTTTACAAGAGTAACAAGACGCAATGACCCTCTTATTTAGTCCCGAAACGAACTTCGAGTATTTCAGCTAGCAGGATAATCGTTAAAAAGGTTTCGGCAAAAAATGTTTCCTTGCGGAACTCCCGATTGACCACTAGACATTTTGTGAATAGATTACTCCAAATCCAGTAATTCGAAAGCGAACGTTTTCGTGGAAAAAATTCAATACTTCCTCTCTCGTTCTACATTTGGGTTCGCTATTTCTGATTCGGATCGGACTGGAATTGTGTAAGGGTAGGCACTCGTGCTGTCGGCCTAGTAAAAATAATAAAACATTGTCGGAACGGTGAGAGTTGATACATATAGATATAATGGAATATCTGACACTAGCAATTGCTACAATAGTATTTAAATCGATGTTAAGCACTGCCGCCCCACATTGATTCGTATCGTGGGTGATTCCATGGGGCTAGTTGAAAAGAGCCAAAAATTTAATGAAATGACTTTAAAATGTAATTTACCGTTGTCACCGATCTGGCGACTTCTGTCATCTCATCCTATACATTTTTGATGATTTCTACATGGCTAGCCCGAAGGTACTGAAGATACTACTTATGCTTTGCACAGGCCATACTCGGTATTTTTACAAACAAGAAATTAGGAAATCCATTAAAGAATTCGCCATTTTGGAAGGACAACCAATAATATTTATGTTTTTAGCAAAGTGTTCCTGTTCAGCAAACGTTATTCTCAGCTACTTTCTTGTAGGTATTACTCGTAAATAGATAAGTACTTACAAAGGGTAGGTTCGGAAGCAGCTAACCTATGTGCTGTCGAGGGCATACCTGGAACAAATAAATTACGATCGTTATATTCTGCGACCCCGCTTGTTCGATAAAGCTGCTTCGATTCCCAAGGTCGACGTAGGGATAAAAATCAGTGTTTATGCCCCAAACTTTGACAGTAAGCTGGGTACAGGTGGGACACAAGTAGTGCCATCTGTCTTGTGACGTGGAGGACTAAAATAGATATTGTCTTTTTGTTTGTTTTACTTTCTAATGTTTTTTTATCGACTTTACAATACAGGGGTCTCTGTTTCTCGAGCTATATTCAGGCTATGATTTTATCCCCCCTATTCATAAAAACTTTAACAGCTCTCCAACAACACTTTAACTGTTGTATCGTTTTGTCACTGTCATTCTTTTTGCTGCCGCCATAAGCGAATAAGTGACACAACACGTCAATTGCTTAAACAATGCTTTAGTATTGTGTTGGTTTTTATGAATAACGGGTATGTCTTTTTAAATAAAAACAACGATATATGTCGTCCAAAACCAAACAGTCCATTCATCGATTATGTGTAGTTGTTGTGCCAGTCGGCTCCGACGCCAAGTATGTCGGTTCGATAGATCAACGTCGGCAGAGCAAACACGAGGAGAGTTCCTCCAGCGGCGAAGACATATCAAGTTCCTCGAGACTTGACATAAATAAATAGATTAAATTTATATCTGTTCTTTTACTGTGTTGAAGGCAAGTAACTGATTATAGTACTCCACTTGCGGTGACATATAATCAGTTATTTTTTAGTACGAAATAGTTACAGCTATGATCTATTTACAATCAAAGAATAAAATAAAACCATTACCAACGATTTTTAACAATTGGGTAGTGCGCCATTTTTAGGTCGAGAATTCTCCTACCTTCCTGCTAAATCGCACATGTGTGTGAAACAGGGCTTGCATAAGGCGAACTTCAGTTTTCACCCGTCGGGTTCAAACGCTTTTCCGTTTTAAAGAAAAGCCTGGACGCGTGTCGTGCCGTGTACGCTAGTGTTGTCATGCTACTTATCGATAGTTTTGAGTAAAAATCAGCCAATCGCCTATCGATAGTCCTATAGATATCGCACGGTTAAGGCTATGTGCGTTACGTTATTATCAAAAACAGCGAGTATAAACCCAATTAGGAGCTAATAGTCAGAAGGCTATGGATAGTATCAATGGCGGCTTGTTAGTCGATAGTATTAGTAAACATAATCAATCGCAACCGTAATCAACGATGCCTAACGAATTATTGTTTATGCCTTTTATACTCGCCAGAGTGGCCGCTCTTGATTGAAAGCGAAATTGCTCATAATGAAATGAATAAACGGGGTAAGATCACAAATGCGGACAAATATGCGGACTAATTCACAAACCATCGACTGTCCAGAACAATCAATAGCATGGCTATTTTAGGTTCAAAGAGCATTGAATCTCATAAAGAAAACATTGATAATTGCGAATTACGGATTAAAATGTCCAGCGGTGGAACAGCTGAAAAATGAGCATTTCCAAGTTTTACAACGAACACAACTACCTACACTGCACTTGACAGCCTTGAATATCTTTGGTTATTGGGTATGTAAAGTCGCGGAATGAAAAGGTTGATCAGTTTTTAAATGAATTCATTTACGCGTTGCAAGCACATGTTTCCTTATTAAACTATGTAACAGGCTAGAGTATATCGAAAAGTATGCTTTATTGTTCGATGATACATTTAAAATTTGATTAGACGTATGTTCCTTCACGATTGACAGTTGAACCAAAACTTTTCATTGGTTTGATCTTGTCAATGTCATTATTGAGCAAGCAAAAACAGATCTTAGGGTGGTCAACACCTTTCATTCCGCGACTGTACATTAGGAAATTTTGCATTATTGCTATGATAATTAATTTGGAATTGACTATCAAGTAAATAGCAGTTTTAAAATCCATGTGCATGCACAAATACTATTGACAGGATTGCTAAGTTCTTAGCAATCGATAATCTGTCGGTCTATCGATAGACTTTCGTACTTTTATCCATCGTTCGCCAACACTAGTGCACACGGTCCGGTTGAAAAACCAACGGTTTTCTAACGGCGTTTATTTGTGAAATGGTTTGGCGCTTCGGGAACGTGCCGCAGCGAGTGGCAGTTGTGTCGGACCG
The DNA here is from genome assembly GCA_950022985.1 of Udea ferrugalis. NCBI lineage: Eukaryota > Metazoa > Arthropoda > Insecta > Lepidoptera > Crambidae > Udea > Udea ferrugalis. The sequence goes on along the minus strand of OX465524.1, from coordinate 17,392,333 downwards.
GGAACAGGCTAATAGAAAGGATTGGGAATAATTGGGACGACCAGGAACATGGTGACCCTTTTTTACTTTTCACTACCAATGTCGGCTATTGTTTTACAACTGCTTACCTTGGTGAAAATGTGAATGTTTGAACGGATGAATGGATTGATGGACGTGCATTGGTGATTTATTTCATAACTTATCTTTGACTGAAGTTGAAGCAGCCTTTGTTTACTAATCATACCTTATATAAGAACAGAGGATTATAATGTGTATAATAGGATGAATTTGAGATAATTTTTGGTATCATGTGCTGATAAGCTATGTAATGGCTATGTACAAGCTAGGAAAAGACTAATGTCAATTCATTCTTAGAAATAAGAAAGGAATTAATTACGGAGCAACCAACTGCGTAGCTCGTCACAGGGCTTTGCGGCCACAACCTATACATAATAGTCCGCACCAGCATCCAAAAACATTCTAAGCACTTTACTTGTCACGTACTAGAAACTCTAGTCGTCGGAAATCAAGATGAATTTAAGCTCCTTCAAAAACCTAGGTCTTGATGGGATTGCATTTAGAGATAAAACCACCTAAATTATACATCTTATAGCTCTGTAATTATTGTTTGGTGTTGTATTTTTTGTCATAAAGTTTATCTTATCTAACGTCTAGAGCTGGCTCGGAATGGACATTTTAAAAACACATTTTCATGACGTCATTCTGTAAGCGAAGTTTACGCGCTGTCGTAGATTTAATGCCGGATTCACAGTTTCTTACAAAGAAAGCAAAATAAGAGGCAGAGATAGATAATAAACAAAATTAAAGGGACTCGATAGAAACCCAAAAACCACGCAAGGTGCCGCATCTTCCTCTTATTATTTTGATCAAACCCTGTAGCAAAGTCCTAGCAAATCGTACGTATTTGCAAATATCAGTGAACAGAAAATAAATATCACTGGACATTATTCCAGACCAATCAAAACAATTTTTAACAATAGACGTGAATATTTAACATTTTTAGTAATTGTAACATTTTTAGTACAATAAATATTTATCAATACTAAAATGTTCAATGTTTACATATTCATGAAAGTGACTCTACCACCGGATCAGTCAGTCAGCCTTGTAAGCCAAAAGATACTGAACCGGCAGTAATCATCAAACCCAGTGGAGATCCTCACCTGCATGAACTGTCGCACGCAGTCAGCGCCATGCTCCCGGAGGAAGCTCTGCAGAGTCCTGACTCCTCGCGCCGACAGCCGGTACCCGTTGCCATTCTCACCAGAAGCGAAGAACACGCCAGGGATACCACCCTCCCCCATTTTTAAGTCACATTTTTCACTGCGTTATTTTTCTTTTCGTTATACAAGCTTACATATTTGGATGTCTTTTAATAATTATTGTCATTTGTATGAATAGTCACAAGACCTTACGCACAGATCGCTACATTGATTGCCTAATCCTACAGATACTATAAATGCGAAAGGTTGTGTGTGGATGTGCCGTGTTGCTCTTTCACGTAAAACCTTCTGGATGGATTTCAATGAAACTTTACAATAATGTAGCTTATACATCTGAATCATATGCAACAATTTATAAACTAATATGACTCTTTGTTTTCACGCCAGCTATGATTCAATGATTGTATTATAAAAATACGTAGAAAGGTTACTTGTGCTAGAAAAAATGGCACCCGAAATCAGGACTTTTGACCACCTGAGCAAAGCATTGACAGTTTGAGACAAGACTGCGCACCATGTATCTGACTCGTTTAGGCTCTAGTAAATAATCATGCTACCTTGTATGACCCGTGAGTGCCCGGGACGTATTATTAGCAGTGATCTTGCTCATAACCAAACCAACGAATGTGTCAAATTGCTAACAGTAACTATTATAGTTACAATTAATTATAATTAATTGCCACATTCTTGGCCTCGATTCCACCCGATTAGGGAAATTACTAAACTTCCCAAACGATCGGGAATGTCTGTGTGATACACATTCTGACTCAAACTTTGAGTTCTGCTCCTATTATAATGAGTTTGAATAGGTTCGACGATAAGCGCTTGTGGACCTGAGAGTCGCAGCAATTAAGAAATAAAATAACATAACACTGTTATTAGCATTTTTTTGCATTTTCCAAGCAGTATCTTTACTAAAGATACGAAAACCAGAAAAAGACATTTGGTTTTGGCTTCCGCCGGGAATTAAAACTGCGTCTTTCGCAAACCTGCTCTTACCATTCAGCTACCGAGACCATTACAGACCGGCCGCATCTTACTGGAATATTTAGCCTATGAGCCAGGGTGATTACATCAATATGAAAGGCAGATACAATTTCAGCAAACATAACATACTTTCCCAAATATTTCCCAAACGGGGTAGCCAAAGCCGCACTGTTTGTTGTTTTCATGGTGAACAGAACAACCATAAGCCCACATTTGTTGTGGCTTTGGGTTTTTCATTACATCGTAGAGTTAGTCGCAAATTGTACAATGAACACAAACTAGGTATTTCGGCCAGGTTTGAACTCGGAATTATACAGGTTCCAAGCCTGAGTGATTATGATTAGTGAGTCCACTCTGTTTGCTTCGGGGAGGTGCATAATTAGAACTGCAGTTATTTAATAAAAGTCACCAATCCCAATGCAGAAATGTTTTTAAAACGTTCACAGGCATATCGTACAACCAGACAATTAAACTAAAATTACCCGTAACACTGGAATAATGCCAGTTATTAACATTTGTGAAACTTAATTGTTCCATTATTATATTTTAAATCGTTCCCGATTAATTTGGAAGTTAAAAGCAATGCAATGCATATATTTAATTATGAATTTAAAACGATGCAGATTCGTAGTACAACTAAGCACTAACTACCAGTTATTGCATTGAAGTACATAATATTTCGTTATATTCTACATAAAAAAATATTTTAAGATTTAATTACGATTTTTCTAGAGATAAGTAATAAAAACCTGATGATTTACCGTTTGGAAAGTATCTCAACCTGCGTTAACCAACGACTTTGTTAATTGCTAATTAAAAAAGTCCGATGTCGGGCAAACACAGTAGTAATTAACAAACAAATTAAGGTTATCCGCTCAATCTGATAACAACCTTGTATAACTTAAAATTAATTGCTATTTAAGGTTAGGGTAAACACAAGGATCGCATGCTTAACTGAAGTTGTTAGGTTATACTAGCACATGTTTAAGCACCTAACCTACTTTAAATGCGACAAGTGAGTTCTACACAAACCGTTTTAATGTAGAGATGACTTTATTAGCGCGGTTGTCTATTTCTTGTTGCACAAATTTAAAATAGTGTCTTATTTTTTTGAGAATATACGTAGAAGACACGTGCAAAAACATAAACTTAAGATTATTTCAACACTGTACATTTGTACCAGTAAGTTTAAATTCTTCCAGTGATATTATAAGCACTTTAAATATCAAAATCGGAATCACATCATTGGTCACACATATTTACATTTCGAAACCATTTTTCTCACTTTTCAAACTCTTCTCATACTTTAAAAACCACGCGATATCTCTATAATTATAACAAAAAGTTGAAAATCTCATAAAATCACATACAAAACGTATCTTGGACTAAAACTAAAAATCACGCCTAGAATACAACTTGTAACGCAAACACGTGACACGTTCGTAGCGACGTAGCGCGTAGTCCGCGCGGCGTTTCCGTAGCCACTGCTACGGCGGCTACGGCGTAGCACTGCGTCGGGTTCACGTGACGTAACCGCTACGAGCGGACGGTCGGATCCTGTCAGGAATACTGACCGATGGAACTGAAAGGGTTTCGATTTGACAATATTTTCAGTTATGGATAGTAGTGCAATTCTCACGTTAACGCCAGTCAAAGTGAGTAAGTGGTTGGAGCTCAACGAACGCAATTGACGAAAACATTTATTGAAAGAAGTATTGATAGGTGAGGAAGAATGACAAAATAAGTGTCAAAAAAATATTTTATGATATCTGTAAATTAACAGATAGTGCGATCATGATAATTTTTATTTTTTTGGTGTTTTATACATCTTAGCATTAATTATACGAATTTGCAATTGTATTGTGCATCGCTTAGAGAAAACAAGTTTGTAAATGACAACATATTCATAAAAATGCTTAATTGCCAATTATTTCATCCCTTTCAAACGAAATCGCTGTAATTTATTCCGTCGTTTAATCAACAGCTGAATATTTATCTCGAGTCCTAATAGGCGTGTCCACGGCAAATATTTAGCTGCAAGTTTCCAAAACCAATTAATAGGAACGGCAGTCTGACCTTCAAGTGACCCTGGTTAGTTAATTGTTTTGGTAAATAAACGTATTGATCATGGCTAGTTCATGGAATTGCTAGACAAATAGAGGTGATTGGTTCAAGACGAAGTTTGGCGCCCAACGTGGTGCGAATTTAGATAGAGCTCAGCTAAGTTAGATTCGAAACTTGACATTTCATATATTATTGTTACGTTCGTAGTAATAGGGGTTCTAGAACTCGGCCAACCAATTTCAAAAGACCGCATTTTTTTTTAAATCACACCATAGATAGACTGAATTTTTAGTTAGGTGCAGTGCATTAAAATTACAGGTAATTTGAAAGACAATGACAGAGTTCCCAAGGAAATTATAGTTTTGGAATAATTTTATGATAATCAATTTATTCGTTTCCATTCAGGATAGCAAGAACTTAAGACTATTTATTTAACTAAGCTAAAGAAATTGACGGATTCAGGGGATGTCTGTTAGGTGATCCATTGGCCTATTCGCACGTTTCTGAATAGAAGCTAATTTCCACTGGACAGACCATTCGTTAACTCAATAACTTTAAGTTACTGCGCCATTATTCATCCTCGGACGAGGAACTCGTGATTTAGTTTCGTTTCATTTGGAAGGATTCTTATATTCAGGGCTAATTACTTTCATAAATGGGTACGTAGAAGCCACCTGAATACTAATTGATAGTATTCAAGGATTATTATTAATTGTGCACTTGCCTACCCTTCTCGTCAGCTTTCCTCTACCTGTGAGTTGTTTGGAAGAGATAGCTTTTTAGTGATAGAGCCGCCCAAATTGTACATTTACGTTAATCTGTGTTTCTTTGCTGTTGATTTCTGTTGTATTTTTGTGCAATAAAGAATCTGCTATTCATGTGTGAACAGGTTTCGCGATTCAGCTCTCACAGTCAGTCATTGTCTAGTATCTCATAGTTTTAGAAAAATGTCGAATGATGAGATTTTATCAATATACGATCGTCAAAAACCTTTTTTCATATTCCTTTCACCAGCCACCAAAAACCATTCAATAATTCAACTAGTTGAAAAAACAACACAATCGAAGCTATTGAGAGAATGGGCGAACACTAAAAAATAACAATATACAGGGTCGTTGGACGGACGATGGGCCCTGTACGACCGAATGCTGATATTAGATCCAGTACCAGTATTTATAGCTTTATGCAGACTGGTATTTGCATGCTGACTTATTTATTAGTGCAGTTAAGACCAGTTTTGGGGTAGCTGCGACTTGCAAATAAATTGACGTATTGGTGATAACCAGTGTTACCAACTCTCAAGAATATTTATCCCTAAGTCGGTGACAAAAACCCCTGAAATGACTATAATTATTTTGTTTCCCCCCTAAAAAATTTTCCTTGGACATCATTAGGATGTTTTTTGATGATACACAGTCCAAACAAACAAACCAAAATCGAATCGAAATAACAATCGTCGCCGTAAGATTAGTCTATATTTTGGCGGTATCATAGGTAACTTAAGCTAATGTCAAAAATACGTACTTTTAATTTTAAATAAAATAAGGCACTAGGCAACAAAACTGAATATTGATATTAAATTTCAAAAATAACAAACAGTCAAAAAATCCCTGAAAATACCCCTAAATATTTCAGACCCCTAAAAAAATCCCATCTCACATATTTACCCCCTAAATCTAGGGGGAAAACCCCCAAGTTGGGAACCCTGGTGATAACAATGAATGCGAAGTATTAACTGGATAAAATGGGTAGTTCTTACAGTTAGACATTTCAGTCTGAAAATATAATAATAAAACTGACATGTTTTTTTCTCATAATCATAAATTTTTATTGCAACATGTGGTTTCACAAGGTCTTAAATCTAAAAAATGTACATCACATGACCCTGTTAGGGCATTGCAACATTAAGGGGACTAGTAGAGCTAAAACCAAGTTTTATAGTAACGAAAATTAAGTGTTACACTTCGGTGATCCAGATGAAAAAAATATGTCGTATTCTTGAGGATTCAAGGATTGGTTTTATCAATTTGAAAACACGATTTAACAAATTCGGCTCGATAGAAAAAAATCGCAAAGATGGGTCTAAAAAAATTTTAGAATGAAAAAAAACTGTACTAAACATCATGCTATCATTCTGTTCTTTTCACAGAATGTGTGTTTTATAAAATACTAGAGCGTGCTCATTTTAGTTTTGTGATTTAATGCGTATATTTTCCAAAAAACACCAATAATTGATTTCAAGCAAATTGCGTATGCGTGTGTGCGTGAAACGCCGTGTACAGACAGTACCGGCCGTGGCCTGATGCTAGACGGACGTGTCGCGCATTGCGCTCCGCATTTGAATAATATTTAATTGCTTAGTAATCACTGTTAGAATATTGCGTATGCTATAATAATGCATGGGACACGAAAACTCACCAAAAAGTCAACAAAAACGTCTTATAAAATGAATTAATAAATAAATTACCATAAAATGGACAATGCTTTAAACTAAGCGCTATTTTCGTTCGATGTTATGGTCGACGCGGTGGAGGAACATGATTAATACACAGCCGTCAATGACTTATCTCATGGTCGCAAGATCAAATCCTGGTTTTCCTTTTTGTATTATGTTTGTTTTTGTTCGTAGGATAAAGCTTGATTATGATTCGAATGAAAGTTATTTGGCAATTTTAATAACAATAAAACGTTATTTGTATATAGTTTTATTTCCAATAACAACTTTAATTTTCAATCAGAATTTTGAAAGTAGCCACACGAAAGTTCCTTGCCGGTTTTTCACAGTTGAGTTCAAACAACTTTCCGACACCGGTGGTTGAGTCACATTATGTTTGTATACTGTGCATTTATTTAAAAGTATTCAAGTCTATATGGACTATGCTATAAACTAACCGCTATTTTCGATGATAAGAGATGTCGACGCGGTGGAGGAACGTAATTATGAGACAGCCGATATACTATATAATCGTATGGTCCCGAGTTCAAATACATGCTCTATTATTTGCATTTATTTATTTAGTATTTATTGTAGTATTTAAGTCTATTCTTAGTATATTTTTGGTTGTTTGATTGCATGGGACATGAAAACTCACCAAAAAGTCAACAAAGTCGTCTTATCTTTTTATTTTTGGGATTCAATGCGTATATTTTCCAAAAAACGCCATACTGTTCAATTGCGTGAGACGCCGTGTAGCGACAAGCGAATTCGAGTAGCGACGAGTACCGGCCGAGGCCGTTGGTTGGACGTGTGACGCATTGCTTAGCTGAAATAATATTTTATTATTTTTTCAAAAGTACTCGATTATTGTGTACACTAACACGGGTGGGCCACGAAAACGTCAAAAAATAAAAAAAAATGTCTTATAAAAGGAACGCCCAAAGAATGCACGATGCTATAAGGTAAGCGGTATTTTCGTTAGCTTCAGTAGACAACACAGTCAGTGCAGTAAACTTAGAATAATTGTAATTATTATAAGGCAGTGAAGTAGGTATTCAAGGTCCTACTAGTAGTTGTCATCCTAATCAAGCTATATTTTTAATTTATAGCCTTTGAATAAACTAAAAGGAGGAAGATATAGGTACCCGCGTACTAAAAGTGGCTCTACAAAAGTAGGACCTAATTTTAGCCCATATGACAGAAATGGCCCCGCGTACCAAACAAAAGCAAGTCCGACGGACCAACTTATAAAAATAGGTCCAATTGACCTAGTTTCAAAAGTAGCTTCAATGAACCTACTTTCGAAAATTGGTCCAATGGACCTGCTCTCGAAAAGACCGAGGCTTGTCACAGAAAACAAAGATTGCAATGACACTTTTCAAAAGTAAGTAAGAGTTTAATTTGATAAGAAAGTTACTATACTTCTAATACTTCAGTTGGTCAGATTGACGAGTTTGGTTCAATGTTAGTGAACGCTCTGCATCTGGCAAAATTATTTCGTAGGCGCAGGTTGTGAAACCATAGATCTATATAATGCATAGACAGGTATCATGTATATTCATATTCATTTATTCACTATAAATTTGTAACAGAAAGCAGGATAGCAGTAAAATTGTAGATGGTAGGCATAAATTCACCTTTTCAAGGTATTGTGAATTTACACATAAAAAATAAAAAACGAAATATAACATTAACAAAAACAAAAAAAATAACAAAGCAACTAGAATATTTAAAAATCTACAAATCTATCTATGTCTACAGGCGTACAAAAAAATAATAATAAGAGGTGCCAGTCAAACGAAATGTATGATTTCGATTTTTTATTGTAATTTAGCTTCAAAGTATTCTTTGATGCTATAAGAAGAATTATCAATGAGCATGTTCCTAAGCTTAGTTTCAAACTCTTTGCCTTGCACAGCTTTCAAGGAGTTTGGTAAATGGTTGTAGACTTTTATTGCCATGTAATAAGACCTATTATTAAGCAGTGACAGCTGAACTGGTGGCGCCACTATGTCGTTCTTCCGGCGAGAAATGTAGCGACTTGGCTTGTCGCAGTATTTCTGGAAATAATGATGCTTGCATGCTGCGTAAAACTGAAAACTGAAAATGTGGTAAGATAGAAAAAAAAGGAATAGCACTGAGGAAAAGGTATGCCAAGAAAAAGAGACGACTGGTTTACACTCAAAAAGAAATGATAAACACTTTGGCCAGGAATGCGGAAACCCTGATGTGCCGGAGGAGATATACAATAAAATGAGAGAAAACTTCTTGAAAAATTTGAAAAGACCTGACGAAGAGCGAGCTACGGTGGAAAGAAAAACTATTTTGCAAAGAGCCAACGGAGAATGGCTTGAAATGAGACGATCTCTCCTCACTGCGTCTAACTTCAGCAGGGTTATAAGACGCCGTGCAACAACACCTTCTATTTGGACTGCTTGTTACCTGAAATTCTCGATCCCCGGTTATCAAGGAATATGAAAATACGTGAGCCTCATATAACTACCAAAAATAGTGAAGACAAGGACAAAATACAATTAGACAAAGACCAATAAGAATATAAGCTGGAGCTTATAGCCAGTCCACCACACTGCCACGGCTGAGTTTTCTTGTTCACCTTATAACAGGTACTCAAGCGTCCCCGCCACTAAAAGGCGAGAACTCAGGGTGGATTTATCACTCATTATTAACATTTAACATTACAATAAATTAATATTTACAATAGATACAGTATTTTAAGAAAAAGAGACACGTGACCTCAAAGTTTATCTAATAACACTGTAATAGGCTTTCTCAAGAAGCAATCCTTTAACGGCGTTTTTGAACTCATCAAAACTTCCCAACTCATGGACACATTTGGGGAGGTGGTTGAAGACTCGGGATGCCATGCAAAATATGCTTTTGTTGAATAAAGCCGTTTTGTTTCTAGGCATGCTGATTTTATAGTTGTGTCGTTTATTTTTAATAATTTTTCTGAGTTATTTTTAACAAATAAAACTGTTTCCAAGATATATATTGTTAGAGGGAAACTCGAATTAAACACGATTAAAACTATAGGACTATAATCTCTAAACAAGTTACAACTGAATCCGCGGTAAAATCTATGAGAGCCGTCAAGGACTAAGTGACAGCTATTGCCATAGACTAAAAATACAGTGAGTAGACATATCGAGTTAAAATATCGATTAACAATATGGAGGGTAGGGTTAAAAGCTACCATTCTCGAAAATAGGGCTTACAACTAATGGTCCGATGCAATTTAAATACAGACCTAACACATTTCTTTCGGGCCTTGAATGCTGCCTTTATCTGTTGAATTACCCCAGAACATGACACCATACCTTAGAAGGGGCACGACATATCCGTGATATGCTGTCAAAACCGCGTCAATGTCTATTGTCTTTGCAAGCATGTAGAGGGCATATGAATGCTGGTTTAGACGAGCACATTTTTTCAATATGAGTCTTCCAATCCAAATTATGGTCAACAGTTAAACCTAAAAAAGTTGTCTTATCTACTTGGTCAATTTTATATTCTAAATACCTAATGTCCATTCCAATAATTTCACTAATTCTATTTCCAAATGTCATTACGTTCGTCTTTGTAAGATTAATTTTTAAATTGTTCGTATCTAGCCAAGTTATAACATTGTCCAAAGTGTAATTTACTTCGCGTTCTTTGTCAGGTCCCGATACAACAATGGTACTGTCATCAGCAAATAATACTGTCCGGTGACTGGTGATTTTTGGCAGATCATTTATATAAACTATAAATAACAGTGGCCCCAAGACACTACCTTGTGGCACGCCAAGTGACATGTTTTCAAATTCTGAGTAATAATTAATTTCAGTTTTTTTAATAGGGCATATTCTGGTGACTCTAGTGGATTGAATTCTGCAACTCAGATACGACTCAACAAGTTTCAGTACGTTACCTCTTATACCATACGCAGACAGTTTTTTTCATAATATACCATGGTCAACACAATCAAATGCTTTTGTTAAGTCCATGTACAGGGCGCATGTCAACTAAAACCAACCTGTTCCTCGGCAAAGATGTTATATTTTTCAAAATAGTTACTCAAGGAGCTTTAAATCACTCGCTCAAATATTTTCGAAATGACTGGCACCAATGCTATTGGTCTATAACATGTAATATCACGTCTATTACCCTTCTTGAAAAGAGGTACAATGATTGTACCTCTTTTCAATCTTTTTTAATTTATTAGGAAAGGTGCCTTTTGAAATACAGTTGTTAATAATGTGACTTAAAATGTGAGATAATTTAATTGGTATTTGTTTTAATATTTCTGTAGTTATGTCATCATAACCAGTGCTTTTACTTTTTTTCAAAATTATAGGTAAATATTATTATAATAAGCATGTCATCTCGCTTTTCCAGAATAACATGATTCATATCCACAACTATCACCTAAATAGCTTCAATTAAACAACATAATTCGTTAACAAGAGCTTAAAACTAACCCATGCTTAGCCATCACTAAATATTTGAGCTTAAAACTAAACTTTGTACTTTTTATACGCTTACATTAACCGGAAAAATGGCCAGAAAGTGAAAACTTGACTACAGTCCATTTTACAAGTCTGTTACAAGTCATAACATAAAAATTTAAAAATTTATAAAAAATAATGTGATCCCACCAAATAAAAGTTTTAACATTTAATTAAATGAGTTCTATTTCTTATTCACAGCCATCCATACAATTACTAAATACTAGGTATTTATTATCCATACAATTATTTTTTTATGTACGTACTAGGCTAGTACTCTTTTTTGATTGAAATACAAAATATTCACCTATAGTCTCATTATTATTTTAATATTTTGTTTTTATACCCAGTGTCACTTTTACAGTAAATACTAATCCAACAACACCTCTCTAGTTAAATTTCCATCAACCCACAAATATCTAGTACTTCCTACTAATCCTACTTCCTACTTATATTATAAAGGCGAAAGTTTGTATGTGTGGATGTGCCGTGTTACTTTTTCACGTAAAAACTACTGAATGGATTTTAATGAAACTTTTGTTTTTCGACTTAAGTACACGCAGACAAAATCGCGGGCGGCCGCTAGTAATAAATAAAATAAATGTCTTGTCTATTTTGTTGTTTGATCTATGGGTGCTTTAATGTAATATCAAAAGTAAAGTAAAATTATCAATTGTTTTTAGGTCATGAATGATATCATTAAATATCATTATTTACAATTGATAATTCGTTATGTTTTCTGAAATGAACTTATTTCTTTGTTTTTTTATTTTTTTAGAAAATTCTCACACACTGTCACAGTGTTCGTTGCCAAACTCATCCGAAACGGCTTGGGCGATTTTAATAAAATGTTATGATGTACCTACGGTGGCTGGCACATCACGCTACCGATTTCCGGTCAGTCCTCCTTGCTCTATTGCAAAGAAATGTCATTTGGCAATAGCGAGAGACAAAACGGAAATGGAGTAACCTGATGTGCTGTTTACTGTACATACCTACGTTTATATGCCATAAACTATTTTATAGACCTGTTTTTTTTGGAGTCCAGGTGGACGAAGTCTCTGGTGGCAGCTAGTTGTGGTCTTAGGTTAAAAAAAGAATAATATACCTATTATCTTTATAAATTGTAGCACATGATTCCGATTCATAAGCTGTATACTGCTCTGCTCCTATTGATTAAAGCATAACGAAAAGTATACATAGGTATAACCTGCCCAAGAGTATGAAGAATAATTGTTTCAAATTTCGTTAAAAAAGTCGTCGAGTAGTTTTTGTTCAGACAAAAATTTTACTGATTGCATTTTTGGCATCAGTAGCAATTCTTAATCACCTCTTGATTGTTGATTTTTAAATTTATTTCATGTACAGAATTGGCCTCTACTGATTTAGGGCCGGCGCCCACTATCGGCATCGGCACGCTTCAGGCTTTTAAGGTGGCAAATAGTAATATACTCTAACATAATGGCAATAAAGTAGAAAATGCCGAAACAGAAACAGAACAAATGCATTTTGTTTTTACGAGAACACATCACGAAAATTTCTACTTTATCGCCATAATGTTAAAGTATATTGCTATTTGCCACCTTAAAATCCTGAAGCGTGCCGATGCCGATAGTGGGCGCCGGCCCCTATTATAAGTATAGATGAGTGACATCTCTTGGAAAAATGGCTAGATCTCATTGTAGTTTTATGTTGACACGGTAGTTTCATGTTGCGCCGATAGATGGCGATATACCGGTTGTCTATGTGTGTGTGTCTAAATTCTTGATTTCAGTTAGGTCTAGTAGTCCTCTTAAAACTAACATTATGTTATGTTCTCGTATGGACTAATATTTTAACTTTTTCTTCTGGCCGTACTATCGATAGTGTTGCCATTTAAAAACTATTAGGCGGTTTATTCCCTCAATAAATCGTCTTGGAACCCTTATGAAAAATGAGATGACCGTGAACGCCAGGACTTTTGAAGAATTGGCCACTTAACCATAGACTTACAGGGATGGCGATTTGTTAAAAAACTTTCAAGATCTACAGATTAGGTAAGGGTTATTTTGCTGTATTCAGTAAGTTAATTTTAATATCATAAAAAAAAAAGCACCTTAAACTAAAGGCGGTTTTTTAAGCAGATGCAGTGAAATGACACTTTTTGACTTAATATACTTGAAATAGCCTGTCATTTACTACATGACTGAAGCACGATAAGGGCCGGCGCCCACTATCGGCATCGGCACGCTTCAGGATTTTAAGGTGGCAAATAGCAATATACTTTAACATTATGGCAATAAAGTAGAAATTTCCGTGATGTGTTCTCGTAATAACAAAAATACCGCTTGAGGCTGCTGTTTCGGCATTTTCTACTTTATTGCCGTTATGGTAGAGTACATTACTATTTGCCACCTTAAAAGCCTGAAGCGTGCCGGTGCCGATAGTGGGCGCCGGCCCTAAATCGTCTTAGACTTTTTTAAAAATAAATCTATGATATCTATCTTGTATACTAGATGGCGCTGTGTGGAATAATGTCCAAAGATATTTATTTATTTATTTATACTTAAAGATTGGCTTTTAACGATGGCTGTGCTGCTGTGATGGAGTGCTTGTCTGTGATATTTTTGATCATGCGTATACGTTTATATACATATAAGGAGAGAGGAAGCCCGACGCAACCATACCAGATTCAGCTCAAACGTGAACCGGTGAGCCTAACTTCAGTCTTTATGGCCGCCTAATCTATATATATAAAAGAAAGTCGTGTTAGTTACTCCACTTATAACTCAAGAACGGTTGAACCGATTTAGCTGAAAATTGGCAAGGAGGTAGTTTAGGGCCAGGAAAAGGACATAGGATACTTTTTATCCCGTTATAAAATTATAACTTTTTTTTTGCCTTTAAGGCGGAACAAAGTTCGCCGGGTGAGCTAGTAACTGATATTTATGGCGGTGCCGTTCGTCAAAACGTCCGCGCCACACTCCGGACGTACGTGCATGAGCATGTTAGGACGTTAACGTGGTGACTTTTTAGCGAAGGACAATCTATCGAACGATCGCATGTCGATTTAAGGGATTAACCACGAAAACAAATGGAATGTACTTTGCATTTTAAAGCTTGTTAACCATTGAAGTATCAGCAGGCACTGGCTTAAATATTTACAAGGATTAATATCATTTAATTCGATCAATTCGATCTTGCAAATGTCACTCCGAATAGACCCTGAAGTTATTTTGCCATTTAACCACTTCTTACGGCAAACTAACCTACTAGCGACTGCCTCTGTGGAGTGGCGGTTTGAACGTCAGAGTACAACCGTTAACATGTTCATATTGGTGTTGTACCTTTCAGTGGTAGTGTCGATCAGTCGTCCCATCGATTCATAGGAAGGTAATGGAAAAGGGAGAGTTGTACTTTGCGCAGACCCTTGTGGACCACCATATATCCTGCGTACCTGAACTCATTAAGATTAGCCACCGAGGTCGAGGTCGACCAGGAAGCTTTTATTTTTTACTAGAAATACGTAATCATGAAAGAAAAGAAAGCACTTCCTCCAACGATTGATCTTCGTTGAAGTAGAAACTGGGCTGAAGCGCAGACGAGGGCTCTTCACGAGCGCTAGTGCGGCGCTCGCAGTATCGCGTGACGGTCACTTGATACTGATACTTATGTCTACGTACGCGATGCTTTTGGTGGAAAGCAGTAAAGTAGCTCTTAAAATTATACGGATTGAGTATATATTTTATGAGACTGCCCTAAATATTTTATGGTTCCTTTGTTGGTTCTTCTTTCATTTTTTTAACGCTCAAACTTATAACTTTCTCGTGGCTCAATTGTGGAGGTGCGGCCCTTCTTGACCTATTTACCAAATATCTGCCTGTATGGATATAACTTCGAAGATAAAATATAGACTGACATTTCTTGAGATTCTCAATATGGCTAAAACAGTTTCAGTAATATAAATGATAATAATCACACGCCGTACCCATACGGCTGTGACCAAGAAAAAGTAAGAACACGAAACCGAGTTTGGGTCCCATTAGTGCGTTACGTTGCGCTGCGTCGTTCAATCTGTTGTCAAATATTCGTGCGACGACGCAACGCTGAATGTAGCATGTCACTAAATATACATGTAAATCGTCCAAAGCGGTTATAAGGCCTCACGCCTATTCTTCCTGCGCGTCAAGATGCCCAACTGTCGCGAAATCATTCTAATTTCACGACGATCTCAAGCTTACCAGCTGGTTGGATGAGCAACGTTGGATCTGCGAGGAGGCTGGTTTTCTACAAGGTACTTTTCTTGTGCAGAACATGTTAAAACTTTTCGTACCACTTTTAACCAACGCACTATATACGTCATTCTGAATCTACTCAAACAAGTTTCGCTTTGAAGAAGTGTATGAAACGCGGGGCTACATATGGTTTCGTAGTTAAATCTCTTCAACTGCCGAGCTAAAGATCCAGTATGGCGCTGTAGAGGCTCCTGCTTAATTAATATTTTCTACATGAAAGAAATCGAAAAACGTAAGAAACTGCGATAAAGGTAAATAATAACTCGAGCGACACAATAAAAGGGGTTCGGACAGTGAAAGCGCTGCACAAACGGAGGTTTTGTGATATGAGATAAGGATCGGGCAGCGATACACGATGAGCAAGCGTGCGAGTGACGTGAAAGGAATGGATATGTACACTACAGAATAAAAAAAACATTACGACTTGGCGATCGTTTTAAACAGGGAGCAAATGACGTATCACATAGCGATGGGTGCACACTGTAAAATGAGTGTCTGCGTATCTTCTGGCGCGATATTTATCAGTGTAAACTTGCAATTCACATGCAAGTTTACACTGATTATTACCAATACACCAGCAAGTCAACATTTCCATATGAAATAACAATTAAATAATATAACTATGTCAAAAAAAAAAAGAATGATGAAAACTTGTCTGTGCACCGGGACAGAAATAAGAGTAAACAAAAATAAAACAATAATATAATTTTATGAAAAATGTCAAAAATAATAGAATAAAAATGAAAGAACAGGTATATTTCAAATATTAACTAAAGAAACTAAGGGCCCTAAAGTAGATATGGCTAATTCGATCCTCAAATTAATCAATGTATGTCATTTTTTATTGCGCCGTTACTCAGCTAGGAGATCAGTCAAGTGTTCAGAGATGTAGTTACTACTATACGAGCCCCGAGTGTTAAGCATTGTATCCACTATCTTCCATAATGCAGTGACCTCTTGCGTTCGGCGCAAGCTTTCAACACCCTAGCTTTCAACCCAACTTGGATCATCTGCCGCAGAACGAGAGACGTTGCATGCTACCAGTTCCCGCCGTATAAGTTTACATTCAACTATAAATGTATTTCTTTTCCCGTAATTCAGCCCGAAAAGGTATTTCATATTAATCTTTATGCACAAAGTAGTCAAAAGGTGAGTTCGCGAGCTTAGTGTAAATCCACTTTTAGAATTTAAGTATGGATTAAGAAATATTGAAATTTATTTATGATGGCACTCTTAGCGGGTCAACCCGCAGGCAAGAGGCAGAGGAACACTATCAATATCATAATTGGATAAGCCAAGCAAGACTTAGACCTTCTGAGCGATAAGTATAAGACAACGGATAAACATGCTTATTTTTTTTTGTTCATACCTAATTTGACAATAAAAACAAAGAGTCAACAGTCCATCCCGTCGGGTTTCTATCAAAATAGTTAAACTAAATCATATGACGTTCAATTTCCCTAGAACGCGTGAGCTAGAGACGCGAGGGGCGAAAGGGCGTATCGCCAAAACAATTTACTTTTATGTGCGGAAACGCATCCGTCCTGGAAACACGCGTTTGGGAGCCCCTTTTATTCAGCCGGTGCTTGGAACAAATATGCCCGAGTCACTCCAACTATTGACGTTATTACTCCGCTTTTTGAATGAAAAAAATATATTTGTATACTCTCGCATTTTTTTTAGATGCTCGCGTCCGATGATTCCTGCTGGTTCTTTTCAGTAAGCAGAAAGGTATTCTGTGCGGTGGCAGTGTCACATTTATGCAAATAATGTGTGAAGCATAATGAAGAGGGCATCTAAATTACGGCAAGCGCATGTTAACGTTTGAAGGAGCACAGCTATTTAACAAACTACCTACAGAAATAAAAAATGTTGATTCAATGAGCATATTCAAAGCGAAACTTGTCGAGTATGTATCGGAGGTGCAGTCTTAGCAAATAAGCTTTTTCTTTTCTTTTTGTTTGTTTTGTTGCATATGGCAGATATTTTGTTAAACTTAAATGCTAAACTACTGGTCAGCTTAACTCGACGCGAACGATGTAAATGGATAATATTTACCTATTTATAATTTAAACCTTTTTCTCATGTAAGTGACAGTGTCTTTTTTGAGAAATAAAGAATCTTTAAATCTATCTAAAAACATGCGCTGATATAAATGTTGTCACAAACTAAGCTTGGTCAGTCTGCTCATTCAGCACAGTTGAGGTTTCAATGATTAACGTATAAACGAAAAATTTACCTTACAGATACGAATGTTTAGTAGAAACTATTTTGTACATGCTTCACTCTTGAATTTTTGATTTTGACAACCAACCGATAATACTGTATTCAGATGATAAATATTGAACACTTCCTTTCATCGGTTTTAAGTTTGATTGCTACGGGTATGTAGGCTTTAGAACTTTTCCAGTTACTCTTACTAAGAGTATTGTTATTTCAGTATTTTAAGATAAGTGTGTAAAATTGTAACCATTGAGAAAGCATATACTTTATCACAAAAAAGTGACAGGGACAACAAAGAAGAAATTGAAGCAACCACCTTGTTGAGCAACTTTAAATCAAATGACTCAAAACAACTTTTCGAGCGGTGAGTCGCACTGCAATTCACATTTCCTTTTTTTTATTGCAACTTTCGATAGCGAATCGGAGTATTCTAAAATTGTTAAGTTCAACTTGCTCCCATTACGAATGCAGCCTGTGTAGTGACTCTAGTGAGGTATTCAGAGCCTGAGGCAAACTTGGATCAAAGGGGCGCTCTTGAAACTCACTAATTGACTCAACCGGGAACCTGGATTAATCAACACCTTGACATACAGCGATTTGACCCAGTACTAAGTGGATCTTACTTAGAGACTGATAAGCATTCTGAAAAGCATAAAATATTTAGCTGTAAACTTTGATCAATCATACATAATCTACACAGACGATTGTACGCGTATACAAATCTGGGTAGTCAGATTCGCTGATTGTTCCGCCCATGGTGAACGAACTATTCAGAAGCCTACAGTTCTGTCTTCATTCTTCTGCTTGTGGAATATGACAAATAAACAGCCTATATAAGTGTCCACTGCTGGGCCTAGTATCCATTTGAACAGTTAAAATAACATATGGAATGTAACGAGTGACAAGACTACGCTAGAGTAGAGATCATCTAAGCTGAAATGGCCCCTCCACCGCGTCTACGCATACAAGAGTGCTTGCTACTAAGCGTAGATGCATTGTAAGGCCACACGGCATTTGAGTTTAGACGATCTCTACACTGAAATAAACAACGCAATAAAATGGAACGCGTTTGAATGCACCACATAAGTTCCTAGTTTACGATTATCTAACTGACTAAATAACTCATTCACGAAACAGTGACTTTGAACAAGTGGATGTGGTTTCGCAGAATTTACATTAAGCCAAAAAATAAAGCTAACTGGCTGAAACTTTCCCGACAAAACCTCGCTGGGCAGCCTAACAAATAGGCTAGGTCCCTGCGGTCCCACACTTAAGGACCTTCATTACGTTATCCGCAGGCCTATCTCTAGATGAATAACCTAAATTCAAATTAGATCTTATCAGTCTTGTGTAATTAACCTGGAACGTACTTCATTCAGTCCAACTTACTTTTCAAGGCAGACCATTCTCGTCAGTTGAATTTACTTCATTGGACAAAGAACGAGAGGTATTTAATTAGTATTTTTTGACGAGGGCGCAAACGAGTTGAGGGTCACCTGATGGAAAGTGATCATCTCAGCCCACAGACACCACCGCACCGCAGGAGTTCTTTTGTTTTTATTATGTGTGGGACTGTCTAATGGTAAGCGTAAATCTTCTTCTTTTAAATAAAAATGGATTGCTGTTTGTTAGTCTCGCTAAAACCCGAGAACGGCTGAAACGATTTGGCTGTTTTTTTAATAATCGCTAATAATTTTAAATCGCGAAAATTTAAAGGTTTAAAAGACGAGTTAACGTTTAAAGAACGCTAGAGATATAGTAAAAAAAACACATATTCGTTTTTTGGCACTGATTTTTGACAACAGAACAAAGTCTGACGGGATAGCTAGTAGAGGGTATAATTGACAAGAGCGTTTTGTGTCATGTTTTGAGACTATTGAAAACTTAATATTTAACGCCAGCTTCACAAACAAAAACTTAACACCTTAACTGGCAAATTCGGTCGTGGGATAAAACTATGCAAACAGCAGTTCTTTCTCTAAGTAAATAGGCCCCAATAAATCCTGGTAAGTAGCAGCCCCAAATGCTCCGCGAAATGGAGTGTGTGCCCCGGAGAGCCCGGACGGGTCGCTCAAGCACTGCTTACTTTATTATCCTGTGGAATATGGAGAGAATTCTAGTTTTGGCTGACATAATATCTAGATGCTGGCTAGCGAAATGCTAAAGCTAATCCTACCAGGGTCGTCCGTTTCTCGTGTTACAACTAAGTTAACCTTTGCGCTCTATTTACAAGCGTCAAGATATTGATTTCGAACTCGCACACTGTCGTGGACTCAGTACGAAATATTTTTGTTAGGGAGCTGAATTAGATCTATAGTAACGGTGGTATCTCACCATCATCAACAGCCGCACAGATTTCATGCCTAAATGGTGAACATAGGCCTCCCCACGGACGCAAAAGAAAGACGGACGTCACCTCGTCTAATCATAAGCGATCCATATTATCAGCTGCCAGTTTGTGTGCTGCCAGTGATGTTCCGTCCGTCTTTCTTTTACGTCCGTGGGACTCCCCCATAGATTACCACAGCAACCGGTTGTAGTCGGCTTGCAGCCACCGAAATTCTGAGCGCGGAGCGCCGGCTACGAAAGCCATCACGAGTGAATAGAGGGATTCTTCCCGATTTGCTTGTTTACAGCTTGATTTCGCTTGTGCTTGGCTGTTTTACTATTAATTCATCAATAAAACATTTTTACGGTTAAAATTCTAAGTTAATTTTCTCAGATCTTCGTCTATGAAACAATTGACCAATTTGACACTTTACTTTCCCGCCAAAACTAAAAAGAGTTTGCATACTTACACCGCATTCGACTTCGGATTTATGATCATAATGGTGGATGGATTGAATAACGAATTGTTTAAAATTATTCTGAACACCAAGGCCAACGGTTTAGCTGATGTTGTTCTGGTACATAGAGGAAAGCAAACATAAATATCGTAATACAATTACACTGATGAGTCGCCACCAAATTGCGTCGCGCCCTTGTAATTGTTTTATTTCGCGTGTGGATTGTTGTGGGAATTGCTCCTCGGTTATTACCCTAATACTGTCGACGGGAAATCTTTCGCGAAGGATATATATGTCACCGGAAAATAACAAAAACCGTAAATTTATAAATTTCCTAGGAAATTTATAAACTTTCGTAGGATTCTAAACGAGAGATAAATTGTATTATTTTACGCCCACATTTCCGGAAATTTATAAATTTGCGACGACTCACGGTAAATTTATCAACTTACGGATATCTATTCGTAAGATTCTAAACGGTTCGACTAATCAGAGAAGAGCTTTTAATTTTACGCTTTTATAAATTACGGAAAATAACACACTGCTCTCTGATTGGTCGATGTTGACAGTAGCAATGCTTGTGTTCGTAGATTATGGTACAATCACATTTGCCAAACTGTACATTTATCAGTTTCGAATACCTGCCTGTCTGAACTTTTACTTTAAAACTGGGTAGGTTTAACGGGTTACTTTTTACAATTAATAGGCTGATAACGCCTACTTAATCGAAATAAGACGGCAGAAATCGTGTTTTACGATTTCAAAAAGTTTATAAAAAAATGAAATACACTTATAAAATATAACATACAAAACATGGCATACCATCTCGATCATATCCCAAATGGGGTAGTCAGAGTCACACTGAGTTCCCGTCACGATGAACGAACGGAACATTCAGAAGCCCACATTTCACCGAGGCAATTTGAACCCATCGTGGTAAGAAGCGAGCATACCGCCGTTATCTGGGTTGCTTAGATTTTTTATCGGTGTTTCTCATCGCCGGAGAGTTGAACAATGAACACGAAAATGAATTGTTCTTACAAAATATAAAACATTAAAACCGGCCTTCTACCAAAATTAAATGGCGGAGGAGAGGAATGACACGTGACTTATTCGACCAATCAGAGCGCACATGGCGTTTGGTTACCGCCCATTTATTATTTTACGGATGCGTTCCGAAAGTTTATCAATTTCCGGAAATGAGGGCGTAAAATAATACGATTTTTCTCTCGTTTAGAATCCTACGAAAGTTTATAAATTTCCTAGGAAATTTATAAATTTACGGTTCTTGTTATTTTCCGGTGACATATACATTTAATTTCATATTTTGTATTAATATTTCTTGTGATTTTGGAGTGGAACGCCCTCCCTGCGTCTGTGTTTCCGGATACAGAGTGAATAGGCATTTTCTGGGTAAGCGTGTTACACCTTCGACCTCGTCATCGCTTTCCATCAGGCGAAACTGAGGTCAAACGCAAACCCATTTTAAATTTAAAAAAAATTATACGATTCGATGTTCGTCTTTGATTTGTAAAATTTATTTTTAGCTATGTGATTAACACCCTGAATACCTTTTGTTTCATTACTATATGCTAGGAGATGTTTGCGGGTGCTCAAACGACAAGCACAGTCTATCAACATTTTACTTTAAATGTTGGGTGGTTTTTGGTAAATAAATCTTGTTGATGAGTTATATCATTTAGTATATTGATTTGTAACCGGTAAAGTTTTGCAGTAGCGGTAAGTGGAGATCGAATTACGATACGACTAATAAACTAAGTCAGGACATAGGCAGATACTAAACCCATTGCGCAAATACTTACATAACATTGTAAATCCGAAATATCTCTTCCTTAAAATTATGAAATCTAACCAACGCATAATCGCGTAACATTGTGGACACAATCGTCATAAGATACCTGCAATGCGATAAATCGGGTCTGCAAGAGAGCGGTTGTCGAATAAATCAATTAAGTTTAGCCAACTGTTGCCACGGGACGAATTGGGACGAATTGGGACGAGTTGGGACGAGACCGGGACAAGACCGGGCGGGACCGGCTTGCGGGACTTGGGGGGTTGTTTTGAAGCTCTCTTTGGCACTCATTTCAGCACAGCAAAGTGTAATCCGTTTCTTGCAATTATTTTAATGAAGAATTGAAGTTTTTGGCGCCTGGTATCAACATGGTAAAAAAAAACTAACTTACTGACTTACTTTTTTCAGCATGTGATCTGATGTTTGATTTTTGCATGAAATTCTGTCGACAACGTAAGGCGGTCTAGGGTTCTTGATTATACAGTTACGTTGTTGCTTGACAGCAGACTCTTAGTCTGATCCGTTGACAGACAAGGCTTATCTGTTATTAGGAGTGTGTATGAGGTCGATAATTGCTATGAATTATTTTCCCAAAGTGCCTTTAAACGCAATTCATTTATTTAATATTTGTTTGAAATGAACGAACTTTTGACCGATATTTAAAGGTCTCTTCTAGTCATCAGAATCAGATTGCAAGCGGCCCAAAAGGACTTGTTGTTATTCGTAATTCAGAAAGTAATTAATATTGGTCCCTGTTGCCGTTGGAAATCGTCAATTTACTTTAAAACGCTATGCAAGAAACCCAAATAAGCTTCATAAAAGTAACAATACGTAACGTACCGCAACTTATAAGCTTACAAGGAAAGGCGATGTTCCGGGGAAACCCGCCGCGACCCAATTATTACTTCACTCCGATGTTTGTCGAACGCGCCTTTTGACGCAGAATTTGATATTATGCAAATAATACGAGCAATAAAATTACTGGCGAAGGTATGTTATATTGATGTACTTACGAGTATTCTCATGTTTTAAATTCACTTCCTAATGAAGTGACATGATGTTCAGTTCAAGTGACACAAAGAAACCGGGGCCCCAAGTCTGCTAATTTTAGAACGCTTCAATTGAATCGAAATTGAGTCTCAATCGGCTAATTTGACACATTTTCTATGAAAAATATGCCAAATTAGACTATTGAGAAATATGTCACATTAGATTATTGAGACTAATCTCAATAATCGGCTAATTTGACACATTTTCTATACAAAATATCATGTCAAATTAGACTATAATTGAGGCGTTCTAAAATGGCGACTTGGGGCCCGGGTTCTATGTATGGCATAAAACCATTGACTTGAATGTAAAGAATCTATGGTCTTCGTAAATATAAAATCTGCGATAAGAAATAAGTAAAAAATGTTTTCAAGCAAAACTAATCAGGTTTCCCCCATTACAGGAAAGAGCGTTCGGCAACTCATTTCAAAACTTGAATCAGCACATTTCTTCTAATTCCCTTGCGTATCTGCCGCGGCCTGACAGGCGTCCATCGCGGAAGGACGCGCGCTCAGTAGATACCAATGATTGATCCTCTAACAAGATATCTTAGACAGATCGGCTTACCTCCAAGAGAGCAGCTGGGTTGACACGGTTTTTCATTTGCCCAGAAAATAGTAAAAACTAATTCTTTTACAAATATTTGGCGCGACAAACCCACGTCAAGACGTGCATGACAATCAACATAGAGCTTTCTAAATGTTGAAATTGAAAATGTTTGTAAACATAAAACTCGGTGCTGGGCCATTCGTCAAGTGTGGAAATGATCTTTATTGCTTTGACTTAAGATGATAAGAACCGTCAAAGTACCTACATTGGATTTGATTCGGTTTTTACGGAATATTTTGCGTGTTCCTAATAATTGTATTTCGTTGAACAAAATTCCAAAGATGGATGTTCCGTGCTTCGGTAAGCTTAGCTCCAGGACCCGGTTGGTACCGCTAGATGGCGTTGGTAAGAACAATTCACCCTAGCGATGAAACCTCGAGACCACGGAGAGGTCTTCGTTACAAACAAGAGCAGTTATATTTTGGTATTGCAGATTAATTTTATGATTTCTGTTGTTATTCATGATTTTAAAACGCAACTCCTACTAAAACTAATGGCTTTTCGAAACTTTTCTAAACTTTCTACATTCAAAATTAAACCAGTACAACAAAACTCAGTCATGTCTGTATAATTGAAAGATTGGACTTGAAGTGCCATTAAGAGGACATTTAAAAATCAGATTAAGTTACCCACCATAAATTAGGGTTAATTGATTACTTTTACAAAGCCAAAAACGAACCGAACGCGGCCTAACTATCGTTAAAGACATCCTCATCCGGCGTTCTCGAGCGGACTGACTCAACGGCTCTCAATAGACCGAATCGCGTTCTAATTTTAAACGCAACAAGAACACAGTATAAACCATACAGTAGGCTATCTAAGGCCGCCCGCCGAGTTATTAGCCTAGCGTGCACACAGACACGCGGCACAGCTCGTCCGTACTGACGCCTCCCTATTTTATGCTAGCGTGTGCGTGAAATCGCGTGTGCGTGATATCGCGACACGGCGCGCGACGCTCACGCACACATTCAAACCGACAGTGGCACGTTTGTATTTAGATGTTCTACTGGATGGTTTATACTGTGACAAGAATGAATGAACTCTGAATGCGCGACGCAAATAGACGCGTCGCCGGCGCACGCGCAGGGCGCTTTGTTGTTGATATTAAACATTGTTAATTAATCTTTTAAGTCGCTTGAGGCCACAACTGGGATTATTGGGATATTTAAGTTAATAATTGATTATTGCAGGCAACGATGTTACTCTAATAAAGAAAGAGGTTGATTGAACATTTCTAGTTTGACATTTCGACTTATTGTCAAGTTAAAAACAGCACCATTATGTGATACAATTAATTAACCTATAATACATCAGCCGTGCTATTCCGGAGGTGCACATCGGACATCACTTCACATCTCTTTCCTTTGAATTAGTATTTTTTCTCATTTTGTATGTAAATAATTAAAAAATGTTATTTGGCTTAGTTCTTCTCTCTCAAACAACCACAGTCGCAAAGAAATTGAATTTTGAAGTTCACTTACACGAGCGAAGGGAGTTTTGGCGTCCGCCGGAAAAGCATAGCAAAGTAATTTTACAGTAATTCAGTATGGTCACATCCACTACTCTTTTAGAGGACTACCCCTTCCCGCTCTTCAGGTAGAGAACCACTTACTGTCCATACGCCGACCGAATCCCCCACTGCCATGAAGACTACTAGCTCAGCAAGATGAACATACCTGCAACAAATTAAACGTACATAAAAATAAGGCAAAAGTTCCACGACATGTTATATTTGAGTGCTTTTCATGAAGCTTACATGTATAAAGATTATTTTCACTTTATGTCTTACGCGACGCATAGAACAATAATATTTACATATTTAAAGGAGTTTTTTTATCCCTCTTTGACATTCAATATACAAGCTCTGCTCAATTATTTCCTAAGGTACCTGCCGGATATGTATTTATTTGCTTATGCATGTAATCTCTACATATAAGAATGGATTGCTGTTCGTTCGTTAGTCTCACTAAAACTCAGAAACGGCTGGAGCGATTTGGCAATTTTTTTGGTTTGGAAACATATTTTGTGAAGGTTCAGGGAAGGTTTGAATGGTGAATAAACATTATAAAATAATAAGAATATGGTGAAAAACAACAATTCAGTTTTCTTTAGCAACCACTTCTACCTGACAATGATTGACAACAGAATAACGTCTGTCGGGAAGTATGAATAAAAGTTATGGTTTTAACTTTATAATATAACAGCTTCATATTATCTGTAATAGTTAATGAAACCGTTTCACCTCATTTTTTGCTCCTTAGCATTATCAATGCTCAATCTTCAGTTGCTATCAGTCAAGAGCAAGACAACTTTTCAAAATTAATCAAATTACGGTCAACCGAAACCACAACTAAAGCATAAACCAACGGTTATAAAATATACAAAAGCTTCTAAATGTTAACACGTTTAACATCATAAGTTAATTATCAAGATAAAACACTAATTCAGTAAATCTGACGTAATTGTTTGTGTTAACACATCATAACTCGGGCGATGGGAACCGCGCGCCGACGGTTGAATAGCGGCGGTCTATTGTATCTACTAATTCACATTGATGTAAACAAAAACTCTGAATATACAGCCAGCAACTCAACACCTGCAAGTTTATAAAAAATATTATTTTTATTTAAAACACCAGAGATCAGCATCGTCTTATTCTTTGAGTTGAAAATGAGTTATTCTAGTGAAGGAACTCAAGTTAGGTTTAACTAGTTTAGTTCAAAACTATATTTTCCCTCCATTAAGATTACGTTTGTAATCATTGGCTCTAAGATCTAATAAACTGAATTCAAGAATATAATTCAACGGATGAAACTGCTAGCGCCATCTCTGAAAGGGCAGGCGATACTAACACTCTCGTGTTACTGGTTTCATGCTGAAGGTTGCGAAAACATTTTCCGAGCTTTTCACGAGCGAACGGTACCTGCATGTTCCGCTAGGGGCGCTGCATTCACTCTCTCATCTAAAAATTAGCCCTTTGCAACAAAAAACTCAAGTAACGTGGATTTTTTTTTAATAGTATACATGAACCTGTACAAAATTGAAAAAAATTGTCCAGTAGTATTCAGTAGGCCTAGCACGAACCAAAACGTTAGCGGTTATGGTAATCGAAAAGTAAACGACACTTTTTTTCTTTTTCGTATGACTATCGGTTCGTGCCAAGCCTACGCCTACAGGTAATGCTCACCAAAACTTACAACATATAAAGATAAAAATATTAAACAATTATTTATTGCAGCACGCCGCGCCGGCGAGAATCAAACCCTTTCAAACTGTACTTTATCTATGTGGTTACAGTTATGTGCGAGGCCTAGGATTGCTAACATAGACAATGGTTATGCAAATTACGCCGAGCCCAATCATTTCAAGTTACTGCCAACTAGATACTGATTTATGCATTTTCAACGCGATTTACGGAAAAAATAGAGCCATTAAAACATTAAAAGTTAGCTGGAGCAGTTTAAAAAGCGCTTTGAAGCGCAGTTTTCGGATTTTGCAGCCGGACCATAGACAAAAATTACTGGCCAGTAAAACTATTTGAGGTTAGCGCACACTGTTTAAAACGGGAATAGAGCTTGATTTACGAAGCTATTTGGAACTAACGCAACAAGAGATTCGAAAAATACTGACTGGATAAAACGAATGTTAAATCACGCTAGTACATATGTATTGTGTAAAAAAAGATTTCCTAGTATTTTCAAAAATGTTTATCATAGATACCAGATATTGACCGACCACTGAGAACCGATATTCTAAGGTGCCCTCGGAAAGCCGTGAAGTTCTAAACGGTCACTTATGAAGAGCAGAGCGCAGTGGGCGTACCAATGATATTACAATAAAAAAGACGTAGATAGGTTATGTCAGTACTGACGAAGTCAAAAATTGACCCCTGGCGTACCTATAATTTGACCGTGTATACAAGATAGTATGATTATTTACTAGAACGTAAACGAGACAGATACATGTTTCGCAGTGTCGTCTCGAACCGTCAATGCTTTGCTCAGGCGGTCGAAAGTCCTGATTTTGGGTGCCACTTCTGTAGCACAAGTAACCTATTTACGTCTTTTTATTATAATATAACTAGCGACCCGCCCCCGCTTCGCACGGGTGCAATAGGATGTTATTATACATATAAACCTTCCTCTTGAATCACTCTATCTATTAAAAAAAACCGCATCAAAATGTTGCGTAGTTTGAAAGATTTAAGCATACAAAGGGACATAGGGACAGAGAAAGCGACTTTGTTTTATACTACATAGTGACTGGTTAGAACCTCGTAGGTCAAACTACGCGAACAATTGTTGTTATTTCTATAAAATTGACAATAAACAACAATCTCTTTATCCCCTTTTGTACAGGGTAAGCGAAGTATTACGAACGGCTAAGAAAGCAGTCATTAGCTCCGTTATTAAGTTACCCGGTATTCAATATCCGGCCGGATATAACCGGATCACCCGGCGCACCGGATGGAACTAGTTATCTTCGCCAAAGCGTTGTTATGCACTTTATTTTTTAAAACCACTATGTTTTCTCATATAAAATTGTATTCTAATCAAATTAATGTTAAGCAATCTTCTCTTGAAGTTAGTTATTTTACTTAACTTTGACTTAATAATTAAAACATGTAATAACATTATTCATTTGGAATCCTGGATCATTGTATTAGTGTAATTCTTGTTGGTGACTTAATAAATGAATAAATAAATTATAGCTTCCATGGTGGCTGCCACTGTGTCATAAAAAGTGACATCAAACAACGCACCTTACCTAACCTTTAATTTAATCTTATTTGCATGCTGTTCAATAGTTACGTGTGTGGGACTGTGAAAGAATAATACCCTTAGGGTAAGTTGCATCATAGTAGAAGTTAAAGTTAAAGTTTTTGTCAAATTTGACAATTTGACGTCATTTTTGGGCCTAACCAGTACTTTAACTGAAATTTGGATGTTTGTTATTGTTAAAGTCAGATGGTGCAACCCAACCTTAGTGTATCACAATTACAGCAAACAATACTTACTTAATTACTTACTTTCTCTGTAATTCAACTGTTTTTTGAATTCCAACGTCATTACTAAACAATAAAATACATTCGAATTGCAAACGGCACATTTCTTTTTTTTTTCAATTATTTGAACCTTTTTAATTTATGCTTCTAAAATGATAGCACTGGCCAGTGAAATAAACAAACAGGGTAACAAGCCTAACTCCGTGTTTAAATTAGGCTTGAACTTCTGTTGTCGTGGCTACTCTCGTCCCTCGGCTGAAAGTTTCGGATCCGGGTCTGGCCTCATTGTCAGCGATATTTAAAAAAAAAGCTAATAAGCCATAGCTCTTCCAAAATAATGTTATATGTTTCTTTAGGACCCGGAAGCTTTATTTAAAATATGTATCAATTTTGATTACGAAGGATACTATTGTTGACCCTATGTCATTGAGGGAATTCTGTCAATGTTGAGTATTATTTGAATTGTTCATCAACTTATATTTTGTTACGTTCAAACCACTACACTATCACCCTCACTACAAAATAACATCAAACTTTTAGCCTACAAAACCTACTGATCCAATTTATCAGAAACCCATTACAGATTCCGCGTAAAATCCGACGTCAACGGCAGCCTAATGAATTAGCTTAAAACATAGCGCGCTACATTCGCAATCTATAATTCTTTCGGATGTTAAAAAAACAAAATGTTTCGCATAAGCAATATCAAAGAACGAAACGTAAAACAAGATTTGGCAGCGGTCCACATCACATGAGCTCGCGTGACAAATAATCTGCCGTAAAACAACACGTGAATGCTCGGCGCGAACGTTCGACGTTTATATCGTTTGCGGAACTGTTTACGTGTCATCAATATTATTAAAGTTCAATGCCTCCTTCGAGATGCTGCTTCAGGAGATTTCAGTCGCAATAATGGGAATAGCCTGTAATAAACCACGGGAAACGAACAGGTCCTTTTGTGATTGTTGGCAGAGAAAAAGCTTCAAAATGTGACCACGACCATTGACGTTTTCTATTCCAGAATGAAGGACTTAAGTCTTAATTATTTATAGCTTTTATAGCCCAACATCACTGGCATCTCATTTTGACAAATTATTATCATTTAGCATCAAATGTCTTTTTTTGACTTTCTGCGCATTCAGAACTATTCGTAATATCTAGTGGAAACTAGCACATTTTCAAAATAGTAAATGCAATTTAGCAATTGCCTTCGCATTTTAAGGAACAATTAATTATACTGTCAGACAGGGTACCCAACAAACCAAGTCAAAAGCTGTGCAGTCATTCAGCGTTGTTTATTCGTTTTTGATCAACAATTTTAAAAGATGAAAAAGCAACTCAATATTGTTCCCTATTTTTTGTTCTGTATATACAGAACAGATACAACAGCTGGATGTCACAGCAGTTTACAGATACTTAGCCAAACCCAACAGACTGCAAGATGAAAAGTAACGAGAATGGAAGAGACGGTTATCTGACGACTAGAGAAACAGAAGGAGCTAGAAAATTATTGCTTAAAATATTCGCCTCCGATTTACGAGAGAATAATCAAATTACACAGCTGGTAAATCTTATGTCTATAAAAAAATATCGACATGTGCTTAATCATTGATTAAGTAATTGTTGCGTTGACATGAGGTTTTTGGAAACTTATGATCAACAATTTTTTTTGTGATGTACGTCCAACTAGTACAGTGCGTGTATCGCTGTCAGTGGGCCACGCCGCCCAAATGACAGAGCAAGGTCATCAACACGAGCGCTTAGACCCTTGCTTGGCCAGAAAAAATCTCCGCGCGTGTGAAATAGCTACATTTCACTCTTCTGCCCATAATACATAATGTAATGGGACTAGCGAAGGATTTACTTTTTGGTTGACCGTCTACGAGTCCTATGACCGATAAATCGGTGACCGATTTTTTGTAACATAAAAATAGAACGTGCTGATTGCAATAGTGCAAAACACTCGTCAAACACAAGTTCGATAATAAGAAGGAAGTAGGGGCGATTTTTATTATTTTTAATCGGCTTTATCCGCTTCATAACAATTCAATGTGGTGGAATAAATGTTCCCAAGAATAGCCAACATTTACATCGAATACCTATGCGCTTAATAATTACATAAAATCGGTAATTCAAAGAGGCATGCTGATATTCAATAATATCAGCAGATATTATTTTTAGGGTCCCGTACCTAAAGGAAAAAAAGGGTCCTACTACTAAGCCTCGGCTGTCTGTATGTCTATCCCCAGGCTGTATCTCATAAACCGTGATAGCTAGAAAGCTGTAATTTTTACAAATTGTAGGCAGGTATTTCCGACTCACATTTTATCGCTTGTTGTACGAAACTGCTAAAACTAGTACAGATGTCCAAATAACAAGTCAAAGTTAGCCGGTTGTCTTTTTCTAAAGTTCGATGAGCAATATTTACCATCTTCCACTGGACGCGATTTTCCTTTGTCTGGCAACAGTGATCTCAGCTCATATTGAAAGTCACACACATCGTACCTCATGTTGAACACGCATTTATGATGTAGGTAGTGTTCTTAACACAGATCATTTGTTCCCATGCAATCAGTCCTGGATTTATAAATAGGCCGCATAGGCCGCGGCCCAGGGGCGGCAGCGTCCTAGGGGCGGCAGATTTCAGAGGACGGTCACTTGATATAAGAGGATAAAAGTCAAACACGTCCACTGATTTTCTCATGGTTTTTATAAGTACTTTAAATAAATCCCTTTAGAAACTCATTCCTATCGAAACCTATATTATCGCGTGATGAGTGATAGATGAGAGCAGAGCACAATTTGCTATGTTTGTTCCTTGTGCAGCTCATTCATTGAATTTGGTAGGAACCTCGGCCGCTGAGTCTTGTACAGAGGCCCACGGACGTAAAAGAAAGACGGACGCCACTTCGTCGAATCATGAGTGAAGGATACTAGCGCCTGACAGTCTATGGTGTGTGCGTGATTTGAGGGATGCCATATAAATCATCAATTTCCCTACAGTTTACCTTTTATTTGAACCGGGTTCATTAACTTAAGTCCGATTATGATTTTAATTACTTTAAACATCTGACAGAAGGTTTATCGGATGGCTCGAGCCTCCTCATAGTTGAGGTGAGGCCTGTGCCCAGCTGTGGGACGTATATAGACAGATTATGTTTAAATTTATGAAATATCGGAGCCGGGAGCTTAAGAATCATAATGTTGACCTTGCTAACATATTTTTCATGACAACTGTGAAAGAAAAGAAAACACATGTTACTTTAAGGGGAATGTTTTATTTACATAACATTATTAACATCGGATTCTGATGTGGCTAATTTGATGATGGAAGGTTAACTTCTTACCAGTTAGAGGAATTAATAGTCCGTTCATGGTCCACTAGCGCCACTAATCAACTCTCATTTATTGTGTTATTGTAACATTAAGAAAAAAAGCGAAATAAATATTAGTAATTCAGCACAATAAATGAGAATCGATTAGCTCTTGAGGAAAAGTGAATCGTTATTTGTTCCATTAATTATTTATGCTAAAATAATCATGTTAGGTAGGTTTTTATTCATTTATTCTTTATTGCACAACAATGAATGGGCACAAATGGCGGACTTAATGCCGATAAGGCATTATCTACTAGTCAACCATGGTGTTAAGCAGAAAAATATGGAGGGCGGTGCAGTGTTACAAATAAAAACAAAAAGAAAAAAAACAATTAAATGAATGAGTTAAAAATTTAAATTCAATACGTATTGCTATTTGAGTTTGAAATTACAAAAAAACATTATTTCACAATGTACAAATGATTGTACTGTGGGTCGAGCCCACGACCGCTGGTGTAGTAGCCAATTTCTTAGCCATCAATCATCAATAGGTCGTCACGTCGTTTACCTAAGTATATTGTCCCACAATATCAAACCTATAGGTAAAAAACTGCTTTGTGTTTCCTTTCCTGGAGAGTTTGAAAGTAGCTGCAAGTAATCAAAATAATAAGGATACTAGAAGCCGCAAAATAAATTATATAACCTATTAAAAATAACGCAAGTGTTATTTTATATTAATTGCATGGGTTTTGTTATTCTCCTTTTGAGATACGGAACCCAAAAAAAGGTTGAATCTGATTTTAGAGTCACAAATGTGACAAATACAGAATTCCCTTCATTTAAGGAAATTTTTCCGTCAAAAAAGTGGTAACACTGTTGCATTTTTCTTTAGAATTGTCATCACAGTTCATAAATGTAATTAGAAGTAAATATAACGAATAATCATAATTTACCTGTGATAAGTGATTCCTTGTGACTTTTTAAGTTTACTCAAGTCGTTTTTACAAGATTTCACGACACAGACGGCATTTTTAATGAATATTTTCGTATGCAACGCACGTGTCATTCGCGCTGTCACACGGGGTAAAATGGCGTTGGTTTGTAGCACCTAGTTAGTTTGTGTGAGTTGTAGGTCGTGTGCAACTAACGAAATTGTATTACCTTGCTAGCTTCACATTTTTTTAGTGTGATGTTCCGTCCGTCTTTCTTTTACGTCCGTGCAGAGGCCTGCCACTTTTTTTATGTTGCTAGAGGAGGTATATACTTTCTTCATGAAGTCAACTGAACGTTGGATAAAATTAACGAATGAGATAGGAAGAGGAAAAACACTCAAGAGAGTGAACCTCGCTCGTTGGTCGGCTAGAGCAGATGCCTGTAAAAGTCTAAAACATTCCTGGGATGAAGTAATCACAGTTTTAAAAATGATTGAAAATGACAGTACAGAGAAACCGGTCCCGCGCAATGAGGCAAAGGGAATTCGCATTAAATTAGAAAAACTTGGAACTGCGTTCATGGTCTTATTTTGGAATGTTATTTTGGAAAGGTTAAATAAAGTGAGCATTCAGATTCAGAGCTCGTCTGTAGATGTATTGACGGTATCTGATCTCTAGTAGAGTTTATAATAGCAGAACGAGAAAACTTTGACTATTTCGAAGAAAAAGCAATGGAGATGAGCACACTTAAGGAATATCAAGGTAAAATAAAAAGACAACCTAAAAGAAAAAAAATGACGGATGAAACAACGAATAAAGAACCTGAAATACCCACCAGCTCTAGAGATTATTTCAGAGTGAATACCTTTTTGGTCATCCTTGATAGACTGAGAGCTGAAATACAGAGAAGGCATAATGCTTACTTAAACTTTAAAGACAAATTTTCATTTCTAACAAAAATGACTGAACTTTCAACACAAACAGTTACAGAAAAAGCTCACTCTCACGTAAATTTTCAAAGTCCCATTTCCTCTGATAAAACTGCAGAGTGTGCAGTGAAGCCTGAATCAAACTCACTACTCAGTCTCTCAACTTTTTTGAGGATTCAAAGTCTGTCTAATGTATACCCTAACTTGGATATAGCTCTCCGCATTGCACTTTCCACTCCTGCTACAAATTGTTCTGGGGAAAGGAGTTTTTCCTGTTTAAAACGCGTAAAGAACTATCAAAGGTCTTCATTGTCTCAAGAAAAAATGAATTCTCTAGCTCTTCTCTACATAGAAGCCTAAATAATGACCATACACTATGATGATATTATTAATGATTTTGCTATTAAGAAGGCCCGTAAAAAAATGTATATCTTGATTTTTATTTCATTACGCTCCTTCATAAACTAATTCTAATTTTATTTAACTGTAAGGCCTTCTTTACTAAAAATGGAAAATTATTATTTTAGAAAGGGATCAGTCCCTTCAAATAACTAACACCAGTCTAACCTTGGAATATAGTTAACCCTTTGGGTTGCGGAGGTCAGATGGCAGTCGCTCAGTGTAAAAACGAATATTCTGTCAATATCTGGTTAGATTGGAAGCCGACCCCATCATAGTTTGGGATTAATAAGGCTAAGAGAGAGAGAGATGTAAGTACATGGGGCGGCGGAAATAAAGTAGCCTACACTCATAAAAAACATAAATCCGGCACTGCATGCAATATTTCAAAGGCATAAGCAAAGTGTTAATGCAAGCTGCAAAAAGGGCCATTAGGGCCATAATGGTGTGTCGGCTACACGATCATTCATTGAATAACTAGTTTTTGAATGCGAGTAAATCTGCTAGTTATGCACAATATTATCTTTATCGGAGACTAACGAGGCGACTTGTCCACTGCGGAGGCGCGGCCCTGGGCCCAAGGCCGATCGGTCTAATACCAGCAATCGGCCGAGGAATAGCACTGCCTTATTTTTGCGAACTTATATCAGTGTGTATGATAATGTTTTTTTTTATCAAATAGTGCTTAGCGCACGTTGAATGTAGAAACTTACAATTAACTATGTACGATCAGGAAGCTAAGTGGTTGTAAGGCACCGCCTCCCGGCCGCACAGAGAAGGGAATATAAGCTTAGGAAGGGAACTAACTCCCTAGAAAGCCTAGAGCCCCTTGCGCCGAGACGCTAGGTCACTAGAGCCCTAGCCCTACCTAACTATAAATACATAAATAGATAGTAAGGGGAAGGAGCTTGCTCCCGGGGTGCCCGGGGTGCAAGCGGGAAGAGTTGGGACAGTAGGTAGTGTTGTAGGAACCGCTGCCAGTAGAGCAGGCTCACTCTACTGATCATGATACTGACGGCTTAAGGTGTCTTGGCCGCAGCGGTGGGGAAATGAGAAGTCAACACGGTCGGTTGAAATCTAGTTTATTGGTAAAATGTTATTGGTTTATATACATGATTTAGGCAATGCACACTACTATTGTTGTTTGTATGTGAGTCGTCGGTGTAGAGTGCCGACGCTGCACGTTGAGGGTCCATCGGTCGCCGGTGTAAGTAGGCCGCTGCTGACGGCTGCTGAATGTGCGACGTAGCTCGTACAAACTATTACAATCGATGTATCTACCACACTGTATATTCGTTACGAACAAAAATATCGATATTACAAAAAAAAACTGTATCTATGAGATTTTCTCCGATTAGCATGCTAGAAAACTAGTGGAAATAAACAAGTGGAAAATGAAAAAGCACTGCTACTGTACAATCAATACAAACTGAGAATAGACCTACACATAAATCGAAAGAAAATCCAAGATATAGCCATAAACAACTTTAAAAGAAATACAGCGTAACCATTGGTAAGGGAAACCGAAGCGTAAATACAGGAAGTTATAGTTTACAACATTCCACGGCATCCGCGCGTAGTCGGTCAGCAATTCAAGTTTCCTACAAATTGGATGAATGCTCCATCCCATACCAGCAGCAAAATATCAAACTAAATTCCACCAGAAACCAAGACTTTCAATAGTAACCTTGGCATTTGACAGGACGCCATAACGTAGCGTAAAATAGAATAGGCAAATGTTAAAAATGGCGAGTGGAACCGAACAGACGTAGTAAAAATAACATCAGTGGTTTCGGGCGCGCGGCGTTAAAATAGAAGTTTTCGAATGAACTGTGCAACTGGCGAGCGGGCGACGACAGGGAGTTAACTTTTTAACTGCCGAGAAAGCAGACACAAATACACAATAGAACATCCATTAGTTGGACAACAAATGTCTTAGGTAATCGCTTTCCATATTTAACCCATCACTTGAGAAACGCACCGTTCTTTCTCGATTGTACTGCAGACCACCAGT
Organism: Udea ferrugalis; assembly: GCA_950022985.1. Lineage (NCBI taxonomy): Eukaryota > Metazoa > Arthropoda > Insecta > Lepidoptera > Crambidae > Udea > Udea ferrugalis. Next base: position 17,355,763 of record OX465524.1, on the reverse strand, counting down.
TTGAGGATATCCGCAGGGCGCTATCCGTGAATGGCTGCTTACTTAATGTTGCCATACGAATGTGTATGAGACGAGGTTCACCTAGCGACACTCGGTTTTTGAATAGCTGGAAAAATAGTTTTTTCTCCAAGTCTCAAGTTTCTAGGCATTTGACTACAATCTCACATGATTTTAGGTAAGGTAAGGTGGTGCACTGTGTTTTTTAGCCCAAGTACCAATGTAAAATGAGTGGCTTTTAAAAGCCAATGTGTGAGTTAGTCAACATGTTTCCGCGAAAAATTATAAGCGGATTTGGCATTTCCACTGCTATGATCAATGCAATGAGTCAGCACAGGTTACAAAAGGTGAGAAGTAAATATGCTTTCACATCATCAACAGCAGCTCCACGCTCTTGCCAGTTGTAAACGGCCTATGTCCGCAACCATTAACAAATAAGTCGCCAGTTCACCCAGCTGGCGCGTCACCTTGCTTAACGATCTAATGTTCGAATGGAATGGAACTGAAACTTCACTAAAGAACTATTATCTCTGACCTTTTTTTAAAAACACGATAAAAGTCATTTTGGCAAACATACACTCTTACCACAAGCCAAACTGTCGGTCAGAAGAATTCTCCATTCATCCTCAAACTCATCACGGCTGTCTCAGTACTCCACAATCATACGACACAGCGGAGCTGCGCGTGAGCCACCATGCGAGTCACCCTGGCTGTGCAAACTGTTGCTTCAGTAAAAGCTGCAAAAGTTGACTCAAGTTCTACTATGATTCTGGTTAAATCTAAAACAAGTACTGAGCATAGCACTTTCTGCAGCTCACTGGGTGGGCTTGCGCCGTCTTATTAGGACTATAAAACGAGACCTTGTAAGGATGACGCTAATATTACAAGCGTGGGGACAATCATACAAAGAGAACACGACAATGATATTGAGCAAGATCCCAAAACAGTGTTTTCATTTGCAGCAGCCCCTTGTGCCCCTTGCAGCCTATGGCCTGAATAAGGTGGGACGCCATACTGCCAAATTTTTGTTGAAATTGGAAATCCTCAACGTTACAAGATAGCAAGCGATCTATTGGGTAAAATAGAATAGAAATAGTTCTCGTCCTTGGTTTTCAGACAATGAACTTGTTTCTTATTAGTGTCCGACCGAACTTTCGGTTTCGGCCAGTTTCGGCCAAAAAATCGAGTTTCGGCCACAGTTTCGGTTTCGGCCAAAATCGGCCGAAACTTTTGCCGAAACCGAAACTCACTTCGGAAGATGTCGTGCGCGCTCGTGTAACTTCGTTTCTCGCGGCAACATTATGGCAGAGCTTGGCGACCTCCACAATCTTCGGGAATTGTCGTGGGACATTCGGATGCAACACAAAAATTGGTCAGTGCGTAATCGCCAGACGCATCTTTAGAGGTAATGTTTTGATGGAACTGATAACATATAAGTTTTCGTTGAGACTGTTCTGTTGGGAGCTCGATTCTCAAAGTTGTCAACGAGTATGTCTTGGCCAAATGATTGAAGTAGGCAGGTCCACCTTCGAGAAAAAAGGTTAATTGTTGCATCCAACACGGCTGGGCACTAAGGAAAGTAAGTTGAAGTGTCAGTTGGCAGGGCACATTGCACGAGAAACTGGGCCACCAGTTTGGAGTCGAAAAGTCCTCGAGGGGATATCGTTTGAAGCCAAACGCAGCGTGGGACTCCCACCAGCAAAGAAGCAGAATGACCAGATAGAGATCGCAGGGTATGGGTGGATGTGGGCCGCCCATTACCAGCCGCTCTGGAAATCTAAGGGGGAGTCCTGATGTTCAGAATTGGACGTCATGTGTGTGGTTGTTGATGAAGTTTTCGTTTCGTTTCTGTACTTGAAATATGTTAATAGTTCAATATTGGATCACTCAGATTACTTACTATCGCATTGGTGGAAGTTTTCAGGCAGTTGGCAAGACCCTAGTCTAATGAAGGAGTCGATGTCGAATCATATAAATCCATCGATCGTTATGCCGACGACATCGTGCTTTTCGCCAACACATTCGCCGTGGGACAGAGCAGACAATGTTCAAAGAACTGAGTGTAGCGTGCTATCACATTGGACTTGTCATGAACCAGACAAATACGAAACTGACCACAAACGGCACACGAAGTAAGTGGTAGATGGCAGACAATGCAACTTTGATGAGTACTTATATTGACGTGGGCCAGATTGTCTCCCTTCGCCTTGTGGTATGGGGCGTTAGAATTCTGGCACGGTTACCCCCCGCCTGTCGTAAGAGGCGACTAAAAGGCCCCCCTTTGGGATCATTGGGAGTGCACACGGTGGGGCCTGTGTGCCTCCATTCCAAGTGGCCCTGAGGAAGGGCGGCGGTGTAAGAGTGACCTAACACCACCGTACACACTGACGGGCGTAGAGGGGAGGTATGACTCCCCTCAAGGTGGGCTGGTTAGCATAGCGCGCCAGGGGTCCACCGGCACAGAGTTCTTGACCAGAGATCAAGAGGACCTCTGTATACGCGCTGAAGCAGGTCACCGGGGGGTTTAGTGAGTAACATCTGCCGCCTCACGGCAGGCGAGCCTCACACATCCCCGGCCTTCCCCCAGAGTCCCGCCCTCTGGATCGTCCATAGCCAGTCCAGCTCAAAAACGGATTCCCCACGAAAAAAAGGCTTCTTCGAGGAAATCTAGTGCAGATTCACCTAGAGGAGCTTCATTTATTTGAGCTAACTTTTCAGGGCACAAGCCTTAAAATAAATGAAGTGCCACCTCGCTATTTCTTTAAAGCGAGGACTTCTCGAGGTTAGCATTCTGCCCACGGTGCACAAGCCTGGTTGCTCATGGAATACCCTAAGTCAAAGCTCGGAATGGGTCCAAGGGTAATTTAGTGGAGTGTGTTAGGCATTAAACACACAGACACGTAGGCCAGAAAGTCGCGAAACTGACAAAATGGGAGTGAGCACTGAGCACTCCATAAGATGCATCCGGCCCGAATGAAAACCCAATGGAGTCAAAGACTGATATCATTGAAAGACGAGACCTAAAAAACGATGGTGCGACCACCTGGTACATTACTCTGGCGAACGGCTGACTTAAGCAAAAGACAGGGGTAAAACGAAAAAATTGGGGAAGACCTTTGCCTAGCGGCGGGAACTTGTGTTGAAAAAAAAAATGAGTCTGTAACTTATTATTGTTGCTATTATTATTGTAGCAGAATAATGAGAATTTTTTTTTTGAATTTTGGAATTGTAGGTATTTTATACTTGACCACGTGAGTTTCGGTTTCGGTTTCGGCCGAAACTGAAGCCCAGGCCGAACATTCGGTTTCGGTTTCGGCCGGAAAACCAGTTTCGGTCGGACTCTATTTCTTATCATGTCTCGCGACGTTCATTTGACTAAGATAAACATTGTACATTAGATCAAACGCCTCTGCCTAATGTTGAACCTGTCCAAGTGGACATCCGAACGGCATTCCGCGGCGAGGGGGCCGGTGCGCGCGCGCAGCGGCTCGCCTTGACAAGGTCGCGCAGACGCCGCGCGCGCGTCATCGCCATTCATACGAGTTTTTGTAGAGGATTTGTTTGAAATACAATGAACTTTCGCACGTAGCGTATTTTTTGTTTAATGTTTCGTTAGTTCAACTGTTAATTGGAATGTAAATGTTTTGTTACTGAGATAAAAAACTAACCCTTTATCTTTTACGGTTAAAAAGATAGAGAATGCTATTTCTTTAAAGGCGTTTAATCAAAGGCACATCAGGCTACTTATTACCGTTTTTCATCTCAGAACGAGGAGGAATGACGTCGGTAAATAAGTAATTAATGGGTCGTGTCTTTGACCGTTCCATTCCATTCCATATATACAAAAACGGCCTATATACGTCCCACTGCTGGGCACAGGCCTCACTTCAACTATGAGGTGGAACGAGCCATACTCCAACACGCAGGCTCAGTGCGGATTGTTGGAGGGGTGCACGGTTAGTGAGCAACCTTAATGTCAGGTGTTATCAAGCCGCCTTAAGGCCTCTGATGAGGCTTAACGACCGACATCTAGCGACGTCAACCGGGACCAACTGCTTAACGTGCCTTCCGAAGCACGGAGATGCCCGAAATACACATCACTAAATTTCGGTCGAGGTGGTCACCCATCCCATTTCCGACCCAGCGTGTGTTGCTTTACAACAGCGATCGTCGCCGATCACTGTCACAACTGCGCCACGGGCACCTCACTGCGCCACGGGCACCACCATACCATACGCTGTACCTGATTTGATATGTTTTGGGTGTGAAATCACGGAGGTTCGATTACCGGGTCTGTATTAGAGGCATGTTCACCATTTCTGGTTTCTGCACCATAATGGCAAATCTTACTTAGAAACCGAATATTACCGTACCTTTAGCACTTTTACCAACAATCGCCACTATTATAAATCGCACATATATTATTACGACGCCTTCTGAAAGTTTAAGATTGTCTCATACTTTGGACCCTAGACTTCGGAAGCAAAAATCAATTTCACATCAGCATCAATCTAGTGCATCTAATTACACGATATTGGATAGTGTCAATAATGAATTTAAGTGCACATCCAGTGGTATCGCCCGGAGCCTTCCCGCGTACTATTAATAGTCCGGTCGATAGTACGCTCCCGTCTAGATAGCCTTTAAACATCCAACCCTTTGGAAATCACTATGTCCGGTACACACTGTGATCAACTAGTTAATATGCTTATCACAAATAAAAGGAAAACATTTTTTTTGGAGATCAATGTTCAAATTACAAATACAAAGACACAACAAACAGGAATGTTCATCACATAAATTTCTAACTTTGCTTATTGCGCCTACGGGTTAGTTTTATTTAGTAAATTAATATTTTATAAAGCAACTTCTTTAAAGAATTAGCAATAATCTCATTCTTACATTTATACGACCAAACACGACAACACAACATTGAAATTTTAAACCAAGGAAGACAAGTGGTGTTCCAATGCATTCAAATGTTATAAAAAAAATGATTTCAGGAGGGTACAATCTCGGTTTTTAAGTTTTGTCCCTTTCATTCTTATGGCTGTCAACATTTTGCCAATAACTGACAGAATCGTTACAACGCTTCAACATTGGTTATCAAGCATTGGCTTTTTAGACTGCAACACGACCATCAAAAGAACATGCAGCCTAGTCATACCTATCAGTATTTTGTGAACAGGTACTTATTCGAGCGCTGATGAATCAGCGGCGAGGTGAACATTCGTCGCCGAGTTAATTTGGTCACAGACAATGGCGGCGTCACACCTTGATTGCACATGTGCAAGCCGGCTCGTTATCGCAGAACAGTCACGTGCAACAATATGGATGCATTTGAAAGCATACATAACACGGCTATATCTCAAACGGGGTACTCAAAGGCACGATGACTATTGTCTTTTTGACCAATGGAACATTTAGAAGTCTACACTTTGGCTTACGAATTATAACCCTATGTGCGAGAATTTCCTGTTTTCTGAGATAATAATAATAAGGTAAAGGTATAAGGTAGGGATAATACTTGGCTTAGGCCCATGTTATCCTGAAGAACCAGCAGATCGCTGAGATACAAAAGCGTACAAATAAAAATAATAATAATAAAGTTTATTTTGCCAAAAAAGAAATGGTACAAAGAAAAGGTACAGCGACTTCTGCACTAGGCTCGCAGACCTGAATCGCAGAAGCCAATGAGTGATTTGCAGAAAACATTAATTGCAGTTTTAAACAAGCTTCGGTTCACATACAGTTTGACATTAAAATAATCTAAGGAGTAATAACAAAGTTAAATATTTTAAAAAATAATGAGATCAACATTAATGAGATCAGATGAATGGGTTTTTTAATCCAAGGGGGCCTAGTGCTCTGGCCAACATTGCATGGCATCCTGCGAACCACCTCTTGCCTTCTCACTTTAAAGGCAAGAAGCCTATACATTAATTCTGCTCTGAAAATGTTACTAGAAAATTTAATGGAAACGAATAGGCTCGTCGTACAAAGACTCCTTAAATTTGAAGGACGTTTGGAATTCAGAATGCTGCCTTAGTACTTCAAATTCTTCAGCAATCTACGAATTCTAAACGAATAAAAAACTAAACTCGTATTTAAAACAAGCTCTAGTTGCGAGAAACTTCGAAAGACCGATAATTCACAAGGAGCTACCGTATCGACCCCGCTCACTTCTGAAAGACCATTGGAAATTATCCCGCGTAACCGTTCTTAAACCCTTCGATTTCTCTTCAGAGTTACGATTCTCATAAATCACCTTTGGATTCGTAGGTACTTCCGTTTTCTCCAAGTATTTCTTCAAGATTCCCTTATGTCTTAATGTATTACTGCACATTAACAATAAACTTGCAGCTAAGTACTACTACATTCAAAGCTATGCACAACTTAGGCCCTCTAGCTATCAGCCAAATCAAAATATCTTCATTTCAATAGACCTGTTACAAGAGCCTCTAAATCATCAAGAACTAATGAACCAAACAAAAATACACATAATAGATAGTACAATAAAAAAATACACAGTATACAAACAAACTTAATGTGGCTCAAACCCCGGTTTCGGAAAGGTGTTTCTGTACTGAGAAGAACTGGCAAGAAAAAAGAATAGCGATCTCTTCCAGGCAACTTACAGGTAGAGGAAAATAGGAAGAAGCGGCTAAATGTGCATAATATCGTTGTGATTAGGACGTCATTTCAAAATTTGGCTTTTCTAACATTGCTTTGAGAGTTTGTGGTCAGCTGATCACGCATACGTTACGTCAATTTAAAACTTTTACTTTCAATTCACTTGTTACGCCGTGGCTTTTCGTTTTTATTAAATAAACTTAAATGATTGACCAGAATCAAACCGTACCGTATTAAATGTATATCCAGAATATCAAATGTAACGTACGCTAAGAGTCCCACTAGCCACCGAGCACGCGTAGGATCAATTTGTTTATTCCTGGATGGCCGTGATAAGGGCAAGGTTCATCCGTTGCCATGCCTCCGAGTACGCCTTTTATTCCATTTCCATTTATTTTTAACCTCCACTCATAGAACATCATACAACTAACTGCCATTCTCAAAAGTCTCTCAACTAACTGCCTCGTAAAGGAGTTATTATTCTGTAAGACCATGAAGTTTTTTAAATATATTGTGATAGCTTAAAATCGACATTGAACGAGAACCCTATGTTTCATTTGTTAAAAAACAACACTCATAATGTTCTATTTTCATTGTATTGCCAAGAAGTACCAAAATCGGCCGTTATTGAAACCTCGGTTACTACAAGGAACACTGTACATTTTGCGTCCCGTTTTAACAACATACAATATTTTTACCTAAATGAATATTCACCGCATTGGTGGCACTAGCCAAATCCTGACTGGTATTCGAAATTGCTTTCCACATATACCGACGTACCCCATGTAGTCCCACTAGAATTCAGGTCGGAGTTAACGACCGAATTCTAACATACAATACAAATAAACAATGCGAAAAAAGTACTCACTGTGGTGATGAAAAACAAAAAGCCCTTCTTGAAACTATTATAAAGACAAGGAAGGTCGACTCAGACCACAGGCAGCGGTTTTTGTCAATGAGATTAACAAGGTACGCAGGATATAATATAGTGCGCATAATTACGTAAGTGTGTGCAAAACACAGTGCGCTCTCTCATCCAACATCATAAGACCCGATGGGACGACAGATCGACCGACACGACCGAAGAAAGAGTTTTTTAACCTATTTACTGAAGTATAAAATTGCTTCTTCTAGCAGTATGACCCAATGGTTTTTTTAGAACAGATCGCATTTATTAAACAAAAATTAAAAACTTCCAAACATTAAATAATTTCTCCCGAATTTCCAGCTATTCAAAGTTAAACGAAACTTCGAGGTAAAGGGAGTAAACGCCCTATACTTGCGTTATCGCGGAAAGATATTGTTGAACCGTTTCCTGAAACAGACGTAGTACATTATTAGTTTTCAATTACGTATTTAACGGCACTTTTATCAGATCGTTCGAGGTGTTTCCACGTTGCTAATTATTCGTTGCTCATAAACGGCTGATTAATGATGCCTCGGAGACTATCAATTACAAAATCTGAAACTAGACTCGCGTCCTAACCAGGTCAGCAGTGCGGTGCCTATCTGCGAAGATTAATCTCTCGAACAAGATCATGTTCATAGATTTCGACTATACTAGGATTTTTAATTGTAGTCAGTGAAATGACATTTTCAGTGTGGCAGGTTTTCAGTCCCAAATAAATAGTGATGTGGTAAATCGAGTTTTTACAATTAAAAGTTAGTCGACATTACAGCCTGGCAAAATAGTCGTAGTGAATGACCACGTCTCACTTCCATATGTTCCATACTGGCAACACACACTGGTCAGACTTTCGTCTTGAGACATAGAGGTATTTCGGTTAACTGTATTTAGTAAATAGGTTTTCAGTTTCAAAATGTTTTGTTTCTGTATTATATTATTTACAGGTAAGAATTTCGTTTATTAACAGGTCATACAACTGGAAAACTTTGGGAGGATACAACAGTAGAATCTTCCAAACAAGCGTTTTCTAAAGGTTTGACTACAGGCCTAAAGGGCCCAACCGGCAAAGGACGACGCCTTATAATTTCACATAATATAGGCAGTGATGAAGGTTTTGTAGATTCCGGTTTACTTATTTTTGAATCGATGAAAAATAGTATGGACTATCATGAAGAGATGAATTCTGAGTGTTTTGAGAAATGGCTTAAAAGCATTTTGCCAAAATTAAAGCCAAATGCGGTGCTGGTATTAGATAACACACCGTACCATTAAAGAAAAGTCGAGCGTATCCCCACTTCAAACTGGCGGAAGGCTGACATTGTTCAGTGGTTAGATGAAAAACAAATTAAATATCAACCTACAATGATAAAGGCTCAATTAATCGAAATAGTAAAATTACAAAAATCAAATTACGAACGCTATGCTGTGGAAGAGTTGGCCGCTGAATACGGTGTCACAATCCTGCGTCTGCCACCTTATCACTGTGAGCTCAACCCAATAGAGTTAGATTGGGCTCAAGCAAAGGGGTACGTTGCCAGGAACAATAAAACTTTTAAATAAAACGGGTAAAATATTTGAAGAAGGCCTGAAAGAGGTGACGCCTGATAATTGGAGACAGTGCATACACCATGCCATAAAAGTCGAAGACAAAATGTGTCAACTCGACCACATTAAAGATCAATATGTGGATTCCTTCGTTATAAATGTAACTGATTCCAATTCTGATGTCGGAATCAATAGCAACCGTAACAAATAAAAACGTATTTAATTACTTGTATTTTTCTGACTTTCAAGTGTTAATTCCCCTTAACCTCTTTGAACATTTTTTTCCCAGCTATGGTTATAATTTTTTAGTGAGAAGTTTTAATATGGTGGTAGGGTCCATATTTCTTAAATCGTATTATTTAATTTGTTGTGTACCTATTAAATATTTACAATTTAAAAAAGGCTTTGATACCTAATAAAATAAAGCATGACTAAATGTCTAAGTCTAGTGATTGCCGAACGTCACTATTGTAGCGGGTCACCCTTTTTTGTATCTGTCACTGTTGAAGTTGTCATTTTGCTGTCTACAATTATTAATCGTACTATAGTATTCTAGTGCTGTGTTGTGTTGTTAAATGCTTTGTGCTGTCTTGTATGTGCAACCCCCTTTTTTTTTCAGATAAATTCGCTTAGCCCGTCTAACAGGCATACGGTAAAAACAATGCAATAATCCCATACCGTGTAGTGGCTACCTACGTGACATTGGCGGAATTGTGGTAAAAAAACCCAGACATCGCCATTAAAAAAAAGAAGAAGAAGAAGAAGAAGTATTCTAGTGTGACGTTTCATATGACCAATTTTCAGTTTGCAGTCAACGTGTCGCATACTATTTCGTTTAGAAATAAGTGCGTGTTATTGACTCCACCATTTGTAGGACTTCAATGTTGTGCTTCAATGACTAATTTTGGGTGTGTACTTAATGCTCTAGATTTTGAATGTGGGATTCTAACTATACAACATATCTGCCATGTTTAGTAAATAAGTAAGGCTAACGAAATAATGAACCTAACGATTAATTTTCCGTTTCATATTCTTGCAACAAACAAAACAACTTGATTTTCTTTTTAAGCTCCTTGTAACTCGAAATGGCAAAGGTTAATTACTTAGGTAGGTACATAAGTTTGTACTGATTAAATAAATAATTACGTGAATTTAGAATAAAATTGGTTTTTTTTTATACTGCAGACAAAGCCTATGCGATTCCATTACCGCAATTACAAACGCAAAAAAATAATTAAAATCATTAAGCTCAAACATTCTTATTTTTTACTTTCAAAAGTTTGCTATGGTGCTCTAGTAGTGTGTCACTCGTCGCGAAATTAAAGCAAAAAGAAAAACGTTGATATGTAAGCAGAAGGGCATAAAATAATAATTTGTCCAGAAAGGGCCGCTAGGTTCAACAAACTGTCAGATGCCAACCATCTGCATTGAACCATAAAACTTTGATTTAGAGTTTAATTTGCGTTAGTTCCGGATTTGTTTTTTACATGAATCCACTACAGTGAACAAGCATGCGTAAAGCAGATATTGAGAGGTTACCACAGCCTTAGGCCTTTATACGTCCTACTGCTGGGCACAGGCCTCACCTCAGCTATGAGGTGGTGCGAGCCATACTTCAACACGCATGCTCAGTGCGGATTGTTGGAGGGGTGTAAAGTCAGTGAGAACCCTCAGATGTTATCAAGTCACCTTAAGGTCACTGACTAATAACTAACAGCCTATAGACGCGTGAAACCAGGGCTATCCCTCGTACAATTCCTTCGGTATGATTTTGGTATCCTTGTTACATCTTATAATTCTTATATTATCTAACGTTCAAGGAGAATACAGCTTCTCAGAGCTTATGAAAGCGTAGGTTTTCTAAAGGTCAGAGGATTGGTGTAGGTGGGCTCATCGTTTCAATAAATACGGCATAATTACGAACGAACTACGTAGGTAAATGTTATAAAAACAATATACAAAACGGTTAACTAACGGTTAAAATTAATTAACTTGTCACTTACGTAAGTATCGTTCAAAAACCCGCCCCCGATCGAATACGATCGCAGTAATTGAACTACGGCGTCCTGGATAGTTAAAAATAAAAAATAAATATCCCAAACTGGATAGTTAGAAGCACACCGATTGCTGTGGCTATGGTGAACGCAACATATAGAAGCCCACATAACACATGACGATGACAGTTAGTCTGACTCTGCCTGCTCCAATTGGGGTTGGGATTAAGTAGGCAATAAGAGTAGGTATGTTGTTATGAATATGATACAAAATGGTTTTGGAAAATATACGAAATTAGCGATCCGTACCGGCTTCACACGGGTGCAATGGGATGTTGATACATATTAACTTTCCTCTTCAATCACTATGTCTATAAAAAACCGCATTAAAATCAGTTGCGTAGTTCTAAAGATTTAAGCATAAATAGGGAAAGAGAATACAAAACGGAAAACGGAACGGAAACGCAAATCAAAGTTGAGGATCCCTTCCAAGTATAGCTGCCACTTTTTTTTTTAGACATTTTAGGGGACAGCATGTGTCTCAGGCGAGCTCAACAATGTTTGTGAATTCGTGAAAAAACGCGTCAAAGGCCAGCTGTGGTTACTTATGTCCGTGTATCACATCACTGAGCAAAACTTTGTGAAGTCCTGGGTGCGGCCAAGGCAGCAGTATACAAACTTTTAAAAGGAGGTTGCCTTTATTATCTACTAAAACAGCCTAAACGCCACTTAGCGCGTTACCGAGAGCGGTCCCGGGGCTCTCTTTACCAGCCGACAAACAAACCTCACCCGCTGTAATATTTAAAGAACCGCACCACAGCTCCTCTTTGGGCAAATTTATTTATGTCAGTACCTCGGTCATGAGCGAAATTGGAATAGCTATTCATAAAAGGTGAGGACTAGGAAGGCGACTTTTTATGAACTCGATACGTATCTACATATTTTTAATTCTACTATTTAAGAAGTAAACCAGGTATGTGGATGATTGTGGCAAGTCTGCCTTTCTGGGTACGTGCCGTTATTTCGATGCTAAACCAAAACAAACTTTTAAGTAAAAAGGACAGTAAAGTAAAATTAGAAATAACCTTCATACATCTAAGTTTTACAAGCATTTTGTGTCTATTTCTTGTGCACTACGATACTTAGAAAGTTCGTATTATATGTTGGTCAAACAGCCGCACTCAGATTAGTCAGTAAAAGCCAATGATTCATCATTCCCAAAACTGCATATTGCAGTGCAATAGACTTTATAAAGATATTTGAAGAACTTTTCAGATGGTCTCATCACCAATGAACCATTAACTATCTATAATGGACGACTTTAGGTGCGCACGTGCGGAATTCGGAATTCGATATGGGAATTTAAAGTAACTGAAACTGCTTCGCTATAATCTTTCAATTTGTGAGAAGTTATATATTGAACTATTAACTTATTGATTTAATGAACCATTATTGAGCTTCAGTTCATATATTTGTTAACGAAGCTGTTAGTGATCGTTTTTCCCAATAAGGGATCGTTAATTTCCACCTACTGTTAAATATTTCTGCCAACATCAAATATCGATTATCGCTGACGGCGCCGGAGCGGTCGTTAGGGCAATCAGAACGAGGCCAAGTTCGCAGGCTGAAAAGCACCTTAGTCCGAAGAAAAAGAAACTAATTTCGGTTACAAAGACCGTGATTTGAATTCCAGAATATGAGTTTGTGAATGTGGTTCATTTGGTTACACACTTTATTGAATAACTTCTCTTGACGACCTTGTCGATGGTGTAGTTAGTACTCAGCTTTCTTCAGCGAAATATTAGTTTAGTACCTAATTGGTGAAGTCAAGGAAAATGAAGTCACAAAGGTAGCTGACTAACCTATCAAGACTGGTTGTGTTTTGGGATAATAGCAGCATTTTGTGAACTCAGTAACGACACATAAATACGCAACCTCTTCCTTCAATTTTATCACTTTTGGTTTGTAACATTCCTTTCATATTCTTCTACTCAAATAGTACTTGTGTCTCTTCTGGGTCATGTTCGAAAATAGTAGAAAATGGGTGTTTTTGCCTCCAGGGTGAATGTTCACTTTGATGTCTTGTGTGGTTTGGCCCCTAATATCTGCAGCAGAGATGCAAAGGACCCAAGGCTTACTAGGGAGTTAGTTCTCTTCCCAATCTCATATTCCCTTCTCTGTGCGGCCAGGAAGAGGTGCTTTGGGACCACTTAGCTTTCTGACCGTACAAAAAGTATATCGAATCGTAATTTATATGTAGTTTTGTTTTCTATATTCCATCATTGGTCATTTATCAGGTCAGGTTCAATAACCTATCTACTTTTGGCTGCAAAAGTGTTGCATTGGCGCGACTACATGCCTCGAGTATTGCGATAGCCTCTTACACAAGAGAAGTTATAAATCATAATGCTTATGCACCTGTGTGGGTTTCGCTAGTGTTTATTGCATTTTGGTGCCAAAACTTCTGAACCAATTTTAGCGCTTGCAATTACGAAGAAGTATTTTTATGCCTAACTATCTGGAACTGCTTTTTTAGACACTTTTAAAGCGTTGAGAATGGCTTTCAATAAAGAGCCAGTGTAGACCGTAGTACGAACATTGCCAAAACCCCAGCCAGTAAACTTCGTGACTGTTAAAAAAACTGCGGATAATTTTCGGTAAAGATACAAATCAAGCATCCAGCACACACAATGGCGGTAGGCTCACTATCTACGACTACGAATATCCTTGTCAAGCTAGTCAGCTTGTCTCCGACTATTATATTAGGAGTCGTGGAAAGCAGACTAGACAGGGCGGATGTTCTCATCTTTATCAATAAAAGTTGAAAGACCAAGAATAATTTGTATACCAATTTCCGAGGTGAAATCCCCTGTAGACGCGGATCAAAACTAAAATAAACAGAGTAAGTACCGCAGGCTCCAGCTTCCGACTTAGACAGCATGTTGACGACACATTACTCGTGTTAAATATTTAAACAGGCTCTGTTATGAGTTTACCGATATAACACAAGCCTGACAAGCCAGCCGTGGTATAATATCGTTTTTCACTCGTTCTTGGAAACATTTTGCCAATACCAGAGGTACCTAAATGATTTAGAGAAAGATTCGGTCGAATTGAACGAATTACATAAAAAGATTTCAAGGGACTGAAACAGCATGTAAAGCTATTTCTATTTACGGGTAAGATGCTTATGTGTCTCCAACGGAATGGGAATCGATGGTGACAAATGAGTTTATTTCCTAAAGTGTGCGCGGAGCTGGCGAAGGGCAAAAGGCGGCCTTGCCATCTTTCACCTCTAGACAATTTCTCACGACCAGACTAAAGTACTTCTTCGATCGTTCTTTAGTATAGGTTATGATTCGGATTTATTATGTAGGCAACATTTTAAAATGATATGATTAATTATCATGCTTTTTAAATAAATGTCAGACGATTTATTAATATACTTGTTTATACATAAATTGGCAGGTGTTAAGCTGACAGTATTAATGTTTAACGCACCTACTAGACACTTTTTTAGATAAGTCCCATGTTGGGCGCCAATTCAGAGGTGCCTCAAATTAAATATGTAGGTGATATCTATAGCATACTGCTATCAGAGCTAATATTACAACTTAAGGATGAAAAAAGGAGGTAAATATGATTTGAGTAATAAATTTTAAAATACAACCAATCCTCTGTAAATAGGATTATTTTATTTTTACTTGTTTTCTATTATAAGAGTTTTTATTCCATGAGAAGGCGCCACTAGGCCGAGATGTGGGCCTTAATTTGCCGCTGCATGATCCACAATTATCACGTAATACACCTGTAAAGCAATCTTCGTTATTAGCCGGCCTGGCTCACTGCACATCTCTCAAAGAACGAGCACGAGTAGCTGCTGACTCCCATTCCAGTAATGGAGGCCCTGACTCGACCCATTGTCTGCCTAGTTGAAAGGAAATTACTGCCAATAACAGAGTTTATTCAGTGTTGGTTGTTAAAGCTTGTTGTTAGACAATGAAAGATTGTAAAATCTATCGAATTGTTTCTCGCTTTGAACAAATTAAAAGCAAATTGGCGAAGTGGTAGCTTCAGAGATTACCATTCACAACAGCAATTTTATAGCAGGTAGGTAGGCTGGATACATTCAAGATAAAGGTGCGATAATATTCTTAAGTACGTATCTCATTCCAGGTGTTTGTTCCAGAAAAAAAAGTTGATATGTTAATTTGGGGTTTAATTTATTCATCATCTACACATAAAGATGTGCTAGAGAAATAGATTAGATATCTATTTTATTAAAACGCGAGTAGTAAAAAATGTTTCCAGTAAATATAAATTTTTGGCGTTCGGAGCTTTGAGTATTTGCATACTAACGACGTAATTAAAATTCCACGTCCACATAAAGATCGTTAATTTAGTTGCGCAGCAGCAAATCTGTGGGATTCTCGCTGGTGCTCGGTACGGCTCCTAAAGCCGGGTAATTACCTTCCTGGAGGTACTGTTTCACCGGAACACCTCGTCGCCCACATAACCTGGTCCTGTGTTAGACACTAAATACTGTTGCGACAATTTCCATTCAATTTTCCTTAACACTTTTCTTCAGAAAAGACACTTAGGGCTCTTTCAAATTAGGCGATTAGCAGTGAGAGTGAGACACTGCACCAGGAACTATTACTTTGTATGTAACGCAAAGTTATGAAACGATAATAAAAGTTAAACCGCCTTCACAAGTATCGCTCCCATTTATACCCACTGACAGAATCAATTTAGGGG
The DNA here is from genome assembly GCA_950022985.1 of Udea ferrugalis. Lineage (NCBI taxonomy): Eukaryota > Metazoa > Arthropoda > Insecta > Lepidoptera > Crambidae > Udea > Udea ferrugalis. Next base: position 17,339,929 of record OX465524.1, on the reverse strand, counting down.
CTTTCGATCAACCGAAATTGGGGCTAACTATAGAAAAAACTATGCCGATTTCAGTCACCAGTTAAAATTCCGGTAGCCCAGTAAAATAATCTCCTCACGCGTTTAAATATTTCATAAGCCACAAAATATAGGTTAATGCTGTTGCCACTAAACAATAAAATAAGGATCGCTTGTTCGAGCCTTCGACAAATCAATGACAAACGGCGTCCTCCGAGAACCGGAGCCAAGAAATAGTTGCAGCACTTTGAAGAGGCATAATAAAACTTGTCCGTTACTCTTGAAGATAACTATTGAAGTAACTGTTTGTTTCAGAACGTCGCCAAAAATTTTACCTTGAAAATGTAAATTTTTATCCCATTTCTTTCTTTTGGACGGAAGATCAGTTTACAAGGCCACTATTTAACCTTTTTGGCGACGGTACAATTCTTTTGGAAGATAAAGTTTTCATTGCAACAAGACATTTAAAATTTCTGGCAGTACCTTTACAGCTACGAAGACAAGGGCATCCCAACCGTTTTTTTTTTGTTTTTTTTTAGTAACACTGCACATCATACGTAATCTTCTAGCTAAAGGTTACCTTCACCTACTCGTATTACAATCGTTTTCACACTAACCACTGTACAGAGGCCACGCGCAATCGTAATATAAGTTGAGACCTTTAATGCAAATGGAATAAGGAACATCCTGTATGTGTTTGTAAAATAGGTCAATGGGTTCTATCCGAGCAACTTCTAAACGCATTAAATGCGCAGATCCAAACGTAGCCTGCACAATAGATACCTAGCAACTTGTCTATATTGCAGGGTTTTTTTTTCGACGAAAGAAATCTATCGTTGGCAATTTTTTTTAGCATTGTTGCATCAGATGCACTTGAAAAAATGCATCATAGTACAGCAGTTTTTGGTCGCAATTTCTAAAAAGATGTAGAAATTATAAGAAGAAAGATAGATCAACAGTAGATTTAACAGCGATATTCACTCATTCTTAAGAAAAACCTGTCACTTATGAGACAAAGGCTTAAGCGTTGTGAAGTGCATACGTTTAGCTCACAACGTGCAGACAGCGCGACAGCTGGGAAACCTCAGTGAGCTCGATAAGTACCAAAGTGTGTTTGAACCACTAGCGGAAAGCGGACAAATTCTGTTGATACTTCGACAATTCTAGAGATGATGATAATAATTTGTGAATTATGTTCACAGTTACATAACGAAATACAGACACTGCCAGAAAAATCTATATTAATTTACATTTTCTGTTTTTTACAGTGGTTTTTATTCTTGATGCTGATACGAAAATATTCGTTTTATTAAATACGACTTATTTGTAAGTTGAATGTGATGAAAATATATAACAATACGACTGCCTGGCAACTCTGGTGGCAAAAAATCATGAAATAGCAAACCTTAGAAGTTAAAACAAGCAATCAAAAGAACCAACTGAATAAAAACGCATTTTGAAAGCATAGTATTTTTTTCTGGTATAATCTTGGGTAACGGATGGAGATGGAGGATGAGGACGGATGGAGCTTTTCAAGAGGGGTTTGGAAAGGTGCCTGCAGGGTAAGGAATGCTTACCATCAGGCGATCCGCATCCTTCTTTGCGACCATCGTTGTATAAAAAACACGTTTGGATTCCCTTAGCACAAAACGCTGGTTAGTCGTCGCCACCGCTTGTAACTTGCACCGGCACAGCCTAGGAGATAATCAGTGCGCGTCGCGTTCCCTTTCACGCGGCGCTCTCGGATAGTATTTCAGTTTCCGCGCTGCGCCTTTGACACGCTTGCTCACTGATTGGGTTGGGTTAGGTAATGGTCCACTACTCGATTGGCAGATTTGAGTTGAGCAATTGTGGTTTGTGATCGCGGTGAATTAGCCCGAAATGTTGGCGCATTGGCTTGATTGTCGTTTATGATAATGCAATTGTGCGAGGATTTGTGGTGATACTCGTTTTTGACACGATTCTAATAAAAACCGAGGAAAAGTTTTATCTAAAAATCAGGGCCTTTAAGTGAATTTTCGCTTTCATATCATAGCTTATTAGTATTAGCACTTAGGCCCTCGAGATTAGTTCTAGTCGTTTATGACATTCGGTAATACTTTTTTTTAATATCTTATTTTTATTTAGGGACATTATTAACCAGTCCCATCATACCCTAAACGTATGTACCTAACCCTGGCCGCTTGCAAGTTGCAACCGATCGCTCTGGAAATCTATGAGAGATGGAGGCATATATCTTCCGACCTCTTGTAGACCCAAAGACGTGAGTTTTTTTTTATCACCCACCCACCCACAATCGGTAGAAACAGAAATTGGTCTATAAAGATAGGTACATGCTTGCCTTTATAGACCAATTATAGGATTGCTTGCCGATGAGGATGACGATGACATAACATGATGATTCTTATAGAGGCTCAAGTTATAACTGGCTGGTAGCATCTAGGTTGAGTCTACTTAGCTTTCACATTTCTCTTACTGGCTTAAGCCAATGTCGTTTGTATTTTGCGAATTCGAAACGAAAAACAATGAATAATTCCTAGCTATCGACCTTTTCAGTTCTTTTAATAGGATTTATTCTATCTCCATCGGAATGGCTATTAAAGTTTAAAAGATCTTGTCGTGCAAGATCTCTCTTGAAACTTTCTAAGCCCGCTCTTGGTTCGAGGTGCGAGCGATCAAATATTGACTGCTGACAAATGGTCGAGGCACTTTCTACTGGAGAACTCAGATGAGTGGCTAATGGCTGTGTGCCGTAATTACACGCTTGCTGGTAGGCCTGGCTATTAGCCACATGAGAGGAGACGACTAACAGTCTGACAGCAAACGAGTTAATGAACATATTATGTTGGTTGCAAGCGAAATCGAAATCAGCAATTCTTTGCCCCGGAAGCAAATTCGAAATGTCACTTAAAATTAGGAAGGCCTCAAAAGTATTGCTGTCAAATTTTAGTTCTACCGTCGTTAAAGTGCAGCTGAAGTATCTATGAAGGCTTCCTTAAAATTGATGTTTGGTAGGGTATTTTTAAGGTGTTCTTCACACAGCATAATATTGTCTACAGATACCATAGGCAGCCTTCGCCGAATGAAAAGTAAATCAGATACGATGGTCCAAGTTGGGATCCAAAATACATACTTCGATGTAAACTTTCAGTTCAATTCTGAGAATTATGTATTTTATGCAATATTCTGCGTCAAATATGTACATATGTGTGTCTATGTTTTAAACCAATCAGATATCCTTAAGTCAAAAACAAAATAATATCAGAATGAGCTAAAAAAACGGGCCTGAACATCTCCGCTCCGCTGAGCTCTTGTGTACAACGGGCCTAACATTCCTCAAAGGTGACGCAGGAATAAGTATAGCAAGATGAGCGCACTCTAACCTCCGAGCCAGGACAATTGCGGGCGCGCCGGTGATTGCCGATCGGCCTACATCCCGCTAATGATGGACTAATGAGTGTACTGTTCCTCTTCCTCCCATTCGTGTGTTAGAAACACCTCACGGCCTTTACAATGGTTGATACCTACAGTTGAAAAACAAAAATTGCTTTATCTTTTCACGTATTTTACTTGTATTCAAATTGTATTTCGGAAAAAGTTCAGTGTGTCTTATCCTTTAAAATTAGCTTACGAATATCATTTAGGTAAAATCAGAGAGTTAGTTAAAAGACCGGTACAATAAAATAACCACTACTATACTATACAAGTACAGCGGTGAAGTTTCCAGTTATTGACTACTTCACAAGATGAAATGAGATCTGAGAACTAGGACAAATTGAATTTCAATCAGGAACTCTAGAAAAATGAATATTCTTAAGAATGAAGCCCGAGTTTCTAGCATTTCTTTACCCATTGAAAGAAAATAATGAAAAAAACAAATAAGACAAGACAAGTTAATGCACCAATCATAGCCTTTTATTTCTCCAGTATTTTTTCGTTTTGAGTAGCGTAACCCACCAATGGTATTAATCATTGAATAGTACAGTCAACGGCACATCAAGCTCTCTTGCTCTTGCCAAATGACATTTCTTTGCGATAGAGCAAGGAAGACTGACCGGAAAGGAGTAGCCTTTTTTTTTTTTTTTTTTTACCCGGAGGAAATGACGTTACGCATACCCGTCCACCGGGGGGCAGACGGGTTATGTGGGACTCACCACTGACAAAATGGCATACCCACTAAAAACTCCGGGACTCCCTCTCATCGTCCATGTTGGGGGAACTGCGGTGACTGGCACGATGCTTCCTACGCGGTTCCCCCGGACGGAGCCCGCCTACACGGCGGGAAGGAAGCGCCCCCCCCCCTTGCAGGGAGGGGCCAGTAGGGACAGCCGAGGGTGTCGAGCCGTCTCTACCAGGCAGTGGAGGTGGCCCGTGCAATGCCGACGCCGGTACCCCCGTACCACGCGCCAGCTGGCCTCCTCCACGGAGAGGTTGGAGGCGACGGGCAACTGTTCGCCGTCTCCCTCCCCTCCTCGCCCTGCGGAGCGCGTTGGCAGCGGGATCTTGCTCCCGTATGCGCTCCGCGGCCTCCTTTTCAGCCACCACCTCTTCACAGTAGGTGGCGACCGCCTTCCAGGCGTCTTCGTCCGCCAACATGGCTAGGACGAGGCTTGGAAGGCACAGGTCTTGTCCGACTTTCGATACTAGCTCATTGCGCTGTGGGGCCCACTTCTGACACACTGCTAGGGTGTGGTGGGCCGTATCGTCCGCAGCGCCACACTCAAAACAGTGTGGAGCTCCCTCTCTTTGGATGCGGTGCAAATACGAGGCAAAGCAACCGTGCCCCGTCATAATTTGCACCATCCGGTATGAGAGGGAGCCATGTGTCCTTGTTAGCCATCGATCCAGGACCGGGGCTATGGCTTCTGTTACGCGGAGGCCGTACTCCGCGCTGCGTAGGTCCGCCGCCCAAAGGCGAACCAACGCCTCGTTGGCCTTCCTACGGACGGCCTCCCGTTCATCGGGGCAGTATGGCTCGTCCGCAGCCTTTTTGGCGGCCGTCCAGCGGTAGACAACCGCCAATATGTCCGCCTCCAATTCCCACGGAGGGGAGCCTGCGAGCGCGCAGGCCGCAGAGAAGCTTACTGTACGGTAGGCTCTCACGGCCCGCTGGAAAGGAGTAGCCTGCCTGATGTGCCATTGACCGTACACATAAAATAACTAGAAATTATTAAATCTTACGTTACTAATAATATGATGCTTGGCATGCTAGAACATTCATCAGTCAAATAAATAAAAAATCAACTTGGTCAAGTCAAGTGTCACACCAATTAAGTGTCATTTGAACATTTAAGCTTTTGGTTTTGTTACTTTTTAACACCTTAAAATGTAATCATCAGCAGTAGAAACTTTAAATGCTGGTGTATTTACTCATTTCAGTTAAACCTATGTTTTATTTAAGGCAGTTTGTTTACCCAATAAAAAATAAAAAAAAAAAACACTGGACATTATTCCACACAAGGCCATCTTGCCCCAAACTAAGCTACTAAATGCTTGTGATGTGGGATACTAGCCAACGGATGAACATACTTACATACTTTTTTTACATACATCCAGACCAGTACAAACAAACATGTTTATGCACACGAATGTTTGAATTGTGCGGGGATCGAACCCGCGGCCACTGGTGCAATAGGCATGATGACTGTATTTTTTTTTTGTTTATTATCGAGAGACCTTACATTTATGTAAACAATCCTCAAAGAATCACTTCATCTGGATCAATACCACCAGAGATATCACAATTTGAAATGCACATTTTTGGACTTGCCCAAAAACGCTCCATACAAAAGTGACAGCGACAGTGACGTCACTGTCGCTGTTTTTGTAAGGAGCGCGTAATAACTTTGTTCGACAGCTATATTCAATATTGCGTTTATGATAATGGTCTCCTAACATAATTCCTTCATAATAGTTTGGGTTACAAAAAAGTGATATTGTTTTACAAAAATTTAACACATATGAAATGGACTTGCCCACCCAAGTTTGCAGGCCTATTGTAGCCTCATTTTGAAACGAATTTCGATTGTGGTTTTACAATAACATTTGTAATCAATTATTATTTTTGGGGAACATAAAAAAACATGCAAAATCACTCATAGTCATCTACCCTATTGCCCACTTCTGGACAATTACACCAAATCGGTCGTCAAATTAAAGATTACTTTTCTTTTTTCAGGTTGCTAATGCACGGGCCAGTCAAGGTGCACGGGCAATCGTTCAATGAACGTTTACTAGGTTACAAAAGCGACAGTCGCCAGTCCGTATCAAGGCATTATGTTATGTTATGGCCGTGGGAATCGGCTCAACACAACAATATCGGTTTCATTCAACTTGTCCATTGATACGATTTGTTTGAAAATAGTCTACCATTACATTCAGACACAACCTAATATTATAATATGCTAATACACATTGCACAAGTTAACAGTGACTATTGACAAGTTGTCCAAATGTTTAAAGAGCCTAAGTAAGTAAGTATCTAGTCACTTAACCAAGTAAATTTCTACACTCCATTTTACACATCGATCATTCGCAACCCTCCACATATAGGTACAACGAAATCAATAGGAGCATAATATTACATCTAAATAGATTTACTTCACGAAAATAGATTTCCCTGGTAAAGCCAAAGGCTGGTAGACTGGTAAATTTAATTCTACCAAGTCATTTTAGCTGGCTCGGGGACTAATTGACCAAGTGGGGGGTGTTAGGCTCGAATAAAGCAGCCCGACTAAATTGAGCTCGCTACTAACTAAATGAGTTTATTTTATGTGTTATTTAAAAGATTAAAAAGCATAAGTAAGTAAGTAAGTATCTAGTCACTTAACCAAGTAAATTTCTACACTCCATTTTACACATCGATCATTCGCAACCCTCCACATATAGGTACAACGAAATCAATGAGAGCATAATATTACATCGAAATAGATTTCCCTGGTAAAGCCAAAGGCTGGTAGACTGGTAAATTTAATTCTACCAAGTCATTTTAGCTGGCTCGGGGACTAATTGACCAAGTGGGGGGTGTTAGGCTCGAATAAAGCAGCCCGACTAAATTGAGCTCGCTACTAAGGTAATGTAGAGAGAGTTTAAAAGTTTTTCACGTGCAAGAAGGTCCTAGAATTTTAAAAACTATAAAACCTCAAAAAGGTCAAGAAGGTAATGGACATATTTTTGAAACATACGAGCACAAGTCGAAGCAACAGTCAATGTACGGGCCATATTTATTGTGCCTACTTTGGCTTACCACGCCCACTTGGAAAATTCCTGCTGCATAATTATGTCGTGAGCTTACAATTTAGAATGTGTAAAAATCACTACCAGAAGAGTCATAGAAGTTTCTACCAAACCAAAACATACGAGTAGCAAGATTGTTACAAATTATTCGAAAGAAAACTACTATCTAACTCTCAAGGAGACGAAATCGCCGGTAACAATCAGATCTTAAATTTTAATCTAAAACGGCTGTCTTTTTCTTTACACACTTTCAGTATTTAAAGATGAGAAATACTAATCTGAAGATTAAACACTTGCACGTATAAATGAAGAGTCCTCTGCACCGACAATCGAAGATGAAACGTTGGGGCTCGAGCGGAGTGCGCGCGAGTTTCAAAGGGGAGTTTTTAAGTGGGCCCACTCGACTCTGCTCAGGTGAGGGCAGAATAGCGAAGGATATTAGCCATTGGTGATCTCCTATGATTTTTTTAATCAGCTGGTGAAAAACAAACACAATCAACTAGAAGAAAACGCTCTTTTCAAGATGCGTCCCACCTTTTCTTTGAATTGGTTCCTGCAACTTGAAGTGACTTGAAACATTATGATAGTTAGATGATTAATACTTATGCTTACTCAGTATTGCTTTCCTGGTGATCACATCAGGAAAATATAACACAGAAGACATAATAAAGGAAAATTAATACAAAAATCTTAGAACTCGAAATATTGCGGCCAGTTTTCCGTACCATAGAAGTTTATAGAAGAGTCTGAACTGGAATTGCTTTTCTAGCGGTTTTTTCGAAAACTAGATTAAAAATTAATGGTACTCGTAGTTACGAGTTCATTGCCTTGCCTTAGAAGCCCAGTAACACAGTGAGAGCCATCCTTTTTTTTTGTTCACGCTGAGGGAAATGCCACGCATACCCGCCGCCGGGGGGCGGATTGGTTATGTCGGACTCTCTCACTGGGAAGGTTGACCCTGTGGCCTGCCGACTAAAAACCTCAGATGGTCGCTCTCATTGCCCATGGTAGGGGTATGCGGTGGCACGAAAAATAAAAAGGATCCTTTTATCATTCTTAGTAATTTATAAAAGTAACTTGTTTTTGAAAACCTCCATGGTTTTCCCCTCTTGTTAGACGTAACAGAAGTTGGTACTGCTGACCAATGACGTAAAATTGGCTGTGAGCCAACAGACCATTTAATTCTGTCAGTGACGGACCACTGACGGACGTTTGTTATTCAAAAACTAATACCTACCACAGTTGAGGTTTGCGATAGTTTAGGAGTTTTCAGCTGTACTAACATGTGTGTACTTACATGATGAGAAAGAAATTATTTTTGGATTTGCTGCGGTTTAAATTGAATAAAGTAGACATTTGATCTCATAAAACTCAGGCATTATTTATGTATTATCCCAGATTGCCGCCCACTATGATACAACTTACTTCAGTTTAAACCAATATGGAGTCTAAATATAGCATCTATTAAAGGTTAAACCTTTGAAGACGGTTGTGATTGGTATTGACCGAAATAAACGCCAAAGATGCTACATCCACTACCAATCAGAGAATGTTGAAAAAAAAAACAGGTTACCGTTTCGAGGCTAGAAGTTGAGGATGCTAGTTAATGTTTGTGGAAGTCCGGACCGTAGCTGCGAACCGCAAGCGGTACTCCTTTTGTCTATGAATCTCTATGAAAGAAATCCCAAGAGCGGCATGCGGCACGCACTTTTTTTTCATTTTTATTGTGGTCTTCACGATGACCTCACTCCACCTGATGGGAAGCAGCCGTGATGTCCAGGTATGGGGTTGACAAGTACAGTAATGAAGTAACTACTGGGCTGGTCGATCTCAATTTGAAGGCCTGATTGTAGGAAGAAGGAAACACATGCGCTGGAAGAGCGTTCCACGTCTGGAATCATCCTGCGTTCGCGGCGCTCAGCAACTACAGACCGGCACCATAGGACGCGGACAATTTCGCCGCCCTTGGAATGAGAATGCATCACAGGGAACACTGCGGCCGACCGCAGCCTCTCACCGTGGTGCCGACTGCGGTTGCAGTTTACAGTCTAAGAAATATAGCTCAACTGAAATCACTGAATTTGAGTAGACGTTAGCTGGCCTCTCCTGTATTGTAGCAGTCTGAATTACCAGAAAATTTCGTCGAGAAAACCTTACCGCGCCTAATCACCTTACTTACACCTTTTACATCTTGGGTGATTGTTATTTTTCCCCTCACAATGTAAGATAATGTATTATGCCGAGGAATGACCGCAATCTATTTCATAGGCCATATTAAGACGGTGATTTAAATTCAGCATTCATAGTAACGAAATAAACCGGGTTCAAACGATTCACGTTTTCGGTAAAGATGTTGCTCTTACCCCCGAATTCACAAAAATCTGTCCCTTTCAGTTCCATTGACATTTTAAGAGACAGCATGAGCGTGCTCAGCGTTGATTGACGTTAGTGAGCGGCGGTAGTGGGTTAGTGATGCACACACGCATATTATGGAGTCAGCGCCGACGCAACAACTATTCATCCACCATCAGAGGATTAACTGAGAGTTGTCGTTTACGTACTAAACACAAGACAACAACTTACACATTATTAAACTTGTCAACAAGTGAACCATGAATGATGATAGTAGTTAAGGTGTAGAAATTGTTTGTCACCTTAAAAAAAATATTATTACTTCACAAGGATGGCATTCTTTACCAGAGAATCATGTAACCAATAATAATACAAAATCAATACATATAGCTCATCTCATTGAGCTTAAATTTTAACTTAGTTCATTGGAAGTTTAGATTTCTGAATTTAAATTAACATTTTTTTTTTTATTAAATATGCTAATCCAATTTACAAGAACACTCATTTACAATTTTACATAGGTATGTTAGCATCATCCCAGATAACAGCAATAATTTACACAATGAACAAATTTAATTGTAAAACTTAAAGTGGGAGTCAAGTTCTTTGCAAAAGATTGCATAACAAATCATCCGTTCCAACAAGTGAACATTGCATTGCCTCTGCTCTGGTTTCCTTGACCTAGACCGACATTCTTTGTTTTATTATAACAATGAAAACCAAGGATTATGATTATGAGAGAACAGTAATAAAAGCATGCAAATATTTTATAATTAATGAAACTTTATGAAGAAGTCTTGCAAAATTTTAGTTTTATTGCTACTAAAAATTACAATTTATTTATTTGATGTCCACAACTTAATAATAAAAACTATGTTTACTTACAGATTAAAGAAATCTGTTTTAGTGCACAAATAATATTATAATGCAACAATTTCTTTTGTCAGTTTTTGTTTGCACTATTCAAAAACCTTGCCCACTTCGATCTGTCAAATTTATTCACCTACAATAGGGTTAATTAATACCCAAATATGTTTGTATCCTCTATTATTTATTTATGTATTAACTTTTTATCAGATTATATTAAATACATCTTCACTGTTTATTGTTCTTCAATTCATCTTTTTATGAAGTTTACTGTAAAAGAAATGTAATAAAATAAAACTTACTAAGTCTGCCCTTTTATATATTTTTTTAAATGCAGTTCCTCTACAGTCTGCTTCATAATTTGTTATCTGATAAAAGGCTGGTGCATAAACAAATAAAACTAGAGGATTCAAACATATTACATACTATCCCTTTCAAAGAGCCGTATTCTTTCAAGATAATGAGTATAAAATTTAAAAACAAAGAACTACACTGTTGTTTTACAACAACAGCTACATTCACAATTCAGATAAAGGAAGTGCAGAAAAGCTCACTAACTTACAATGAAAGGAACATTGCAATACTATTTTAAGGGTAAGTTGCACCATAGTAGAAGTTAAGCTACTAGCACTACTAGCAATGCTAAGAAAACAATATTATTTTCTGACAAGATAGGTCAAGGATTAGGAATATTGCTGTCAAACGACACCAAGCAACAGGTAAAAAACTTGTGCTACCCAGGGCTGTCCTACTCCGACTTGATAGGTAACATTTCTAAAGAGGAGCTAGGGGAGAATACCACTGTGGTAGTTTTCCATGGGGACAGCCGATCAATAACAAAAAGGGGACTAGTAAAAAGCATTGAATCAATAATTGATATACAGGCAGAGTACAAGTGTAAATTTATTATGTGTGCTTTCCCATACTCAAGTACTTCATCACTTAGTCAGAACAAGGCCATAAATACAAGCCCTTGTATGACATGATGGTTATATTTATTATTATACAAATGACCAGTTCTATTGCTAAAGTTATCTATTTCCCTTATTCTGTCATATTTATGTGGTACCCTAGCAATAACTCTTGAGTTGTACTATTTACTGAATGTAGACATTTATTAGTTAGCTATGTTCAAACATGGAAATGCATAAAGCATAATCATTTTGTCTCTTCATTCTTATTGCTGTCAACATTTGTGATTGAATTAAAGGAAACTTAATAGCTAAAATGTTATGCTAGCCTTTTTATTCATGAATAAGGGGGTAAGTAAATTCAACAAGTAGGGGATAACTTACAAGAAGGGCCCTCCCCAAGTGTGACCAATATGGTAACTAGGAAATTGGTTGTTAAGTTACCTCATTATCAATAGTTAGTAACTTCAGTACAAACAATGAAGAATAAATGCTTTGGTGTAACTAAACCTCGAATTGTTACAAACATCTGAATGTGAACAATGTAACCCTATTTGTAAAAGGTAGACACTTTTGATTTCAGGCCTAGTGATAAAACATGCCCTAATTATCTCTTTTCACTGGGTAAGTGTATACAACTAGCAAGGTCATATTCTTATCTGATATTTACCATTACCTAAATGACGCAATGAAAGTTACACCAACTACATCAATTGACTCTAGCTGTGTAATTTACTCTTGAAAAAATGAAGGTTTAGGCAATACTTCACATACTTCATTACCTACATCCTTCCATACAACATTAGATACATCACTAGGGTACATCTGACAGTTTTTCAAAGTGCTTGGATCTTTTCAAACAGGCAAGGAAATCTAGGGAAAGAAGGAATAAGTTGGATTAGGATTTCTACAGGAATCAAATGTGTAAAATCTCTTTTAAAAATACCATCAATATTTTTGATAGTGTCTCAGGACAGTAGATAGGTTTTTTTTTGTACCACCCAATGTACTTAAAGCTAAATAATATACACAAATTGAATTCATTATTTTCAACAGCCCAAAGTTGCAAGCAAACTCTGGCACTACTTGGGAATTTCTTTGAATATGCTAAAAATACGATAACGCGATGATAAGGACATGGACGACATTGAACAACCAAGTGTGACTGACCTGAGGCAAGTTGGCGGCGATCTGCCGCGTCAGCGAGTCCCGCTCCTTCTCCACCTCCTTGAGACGCTGCTCAGAGTCTCCCAGTCGCTCTTGCGTCTCCCGAAGGCTCTCCACTAACTTATCTCGCTCGTCCAACATCGACACCATAAGCTGCTCGAAGTTCGCATCTTCCCCCGATAACTGCGAACTCCTCTGGCTGATACTGTCCTCGGATATCGTGGGCATCACGTCGCACATCATATTCCACATTTTAATTTACCATCAAACCAGAATACTTATCGTACACGATACACCGAACAACACAATTTCGATCACCGTTTATTACATATGTTCCGGCACAAGTGTTACCTAAATCTAGCGCACGAGACACAAAAGCGTAGTTTCACATTGTCAACACGTTTAAATAGGATTATAGTCGAGAATTTGGGCGACATTCTAGTTCGATAACAGAAAGACACACCTAAAACTCGCACTCCTACTATTCCATACTATCATGGCTCAAGCGGCATGTCTGCCATCTTGAAATTGAACGTCACTTTGATCATAGACAAAAAAGTTTAGTTTTAATTTTTAGTGTTTGGAAGAGATGATTGTGGCACGGTGTGGCATTATGGTGGCGATGCCGCGATGCCTCTCGCTGATGTCGCTAGGCTCGGAATTATCGCTTGAGATTTAGGCTGCGGTGCAAAAGTAATCCCATTGACGCCATAGACGTTTTAAAGCGTCTTCGGAAATTTAGATCCAGACGCCAGATGCCCTCGACGACACTATTATGCGTCATTGTTAACCGAATGTTTGACAATAAAATAAAATAGAATACTCGTAATTAATAGTCAATGGGTTAATTAATGCAAGCGCGCTAATAGTGACAGACGACGTGCATGTCAGACATAATGCATGAATGATGCCACGGTCTGCAATAAATTTCACTCAGATTGTATATGCTTCAGCTAGTTTATTCCTATCTAAAAGAAAAAACCAGTAGAAGTCATAAATGTATGTTATACATAACTGTAAAAAGACCTTTCTTTTAATTTGACGCGATGACACAATCAATGCCCATCATGGTAGGTATGGCGCTTTTTGTTCGAAGACCTTCCTCCCGCCCTTTTCATACCTCGATCAGCATGTATTTCGACCTGTCACCACGGAATAGAAAAAACAAAACAAGTGGAAGTCCAATGCAACCATATTAGTAAAGGAACCACTGTCGCCAAACTCACACAAATATATTGAAAGTCATATAATGCACTACAAAGAAAAAACTAAAAAAGCCGTTCGATTGGTCGTTTCAATTCTAGTCCAAATTAGCTTAATTCACAGATCGTACATCCGGAAATCAATCTTCACGCTCTACAGATAATATTTGTTGTGCTTTACTGCTGACAGTATTTAGGACTTTTTATGATTGACGAGTTAATTCCGTTGATCGACCATAGATGGCGGGATTCTCTATTGGGAGCAATTATACATTAAATTGTACAAGCATTAAGATTGAAATTTGCGTTATAGGTCGATATCTATCTGTCTATTGAAATTAACAAGATTTTATTAGAAAACAAATAAAATAGTACCTAGTGATGGTAGGAAAGACCTACATTTTCAAGTTTTTTTATCCTACTATCATTTTTGCACTCCAAAGTGGAGCATTACGGCATAACTACGGAAATATGAAGTTGTCGCGAGACGAGCAACTCGATGCGATGTTAGAACACGACTGGGACCAAGGACCAAGTATGGGTAGCTACTCTTAATTGTGGCACGCGCGCCACGCCCACTTCGCACTTCCACACTTCTATTCCGTGCCTGTCGCGCATTTCCCATCCATAGATTTAAGAGCTGTCTGTCATGTGTCTGTCTATCTGTTCAAGCAGCCGCAAAAGCCCAAAAAAAAGCTGATTCTGTCAGAAATGACACATTAATTATAGTCTATGGTCAGAATTATCCACCAGCCAATGATGAACCAATCCAAAAATCTTGTTTGTTGTTTGTAGTTTTGGAACTGGTGGTGTGGTGGTGGCCGTGGTTTCGTTTTTTGGTTTGGATTTTGGTACTCAACTAACCTAAAACTGGTAAATAACCTTCACGAAAGTTTAAAGTGAAACATTCTTACGGTTTTATTCATAAAGCTGGACCACATTTATGATCATCTTGGACGAGACTTGAACACCTCATGAAGGCCCTCGCGAGGTCTTGCGCATATTTTTTGGAAACTGAGAAACACATTAAATGCCGAAGAAAAAAGGCCCTAAAAACAAAAGTAATTCAGGTGAGAAGGAAAAACGTAATAAATTCATATGCTTCCTTATCTTGAACTGCATCAACCAACATTTTGTCTTAATGTTTTTAGGTAAAGTCTAATTCGAATGTTTGGCAGTCCAAGTTAGTTCTATGAAAGCCGACAGATATAACCTATTGTTTTGTGCCATTTAAACATTGATGTAATAAATAAATGTTTTTTTTGTGTATACATTTTCAGATTTCACTATAAATGACTGCGCAAATGCAGTAAAACCAGTAGGAAAGCTAAAGAAATCAACAGATACCGAAACAGCGCCTGCAGAAGTTTCTTGGGACCAGCTTGAAGATGATGACTTTGATATTGTTGAAGAAGTCAATGAAGATGGCAGTAAGAACTTTGTCTACAAGAGGAAAAAGAGAAACAATTCTAAATCTGAAGCAGATACTATTGATGACCGACCTGGCATAGTTTACCCTGAAATAGTCTGGTATCACATATCACAATTTATACACCCTGAAGATGTTGGTCGATTTGCAGGTATTAATAAAGTTACATATGGGTTAACGCAACGGGAGACATTCTGGCGCTCACTTTACAAACAGTATTGTGAGAACCATCCTAAGTTGCCAGAGAGATTACGTTTAGAGAATAGTTTCAAAGTGTACGGACTCCGTCAAAGGGTTATAAGAGCTTTGTACCACACATACCATGTGTTTGTCAAGAGGGTGGTGCAGCAATCGGTGCACGACAGCCAACCTCATCTACTAGTGAAACGACGGTGTGTCAATGTGTGGTTTACCAAAGGACCTTTGCTTTGGTTCATCTATTTCAAATTGAAGAAGCAAAGACCTTTACAACGAATACAAGCTGGGCTTGATTTTATTGAAGAATTGGGGAGAGTGGATGCCAATCCGGAAGAAGATTCCCAGGTTATGCAGGTATGAACATGTTACCCTTTAATTGTGTAATTAGCTTAAGATAATATAATTCTTTTTAAAAAATACACTTCAAGAATGACAATAATCCCGAACTCCCTTATTCACAAAAACTTAAACAGCGCTTCAACAACAAGTTAACTTTTGCATTGCTTTGTCTCTTTCATTCTTGTTGCTGCCGCCATTTGAGAGTAAGTGACATAACACGTCAATTGCTTAAACTATGCTTTAGTGTTGCGTGCGTTCGTTTTTATGAATAAGGCGGTAAACCTTCAGACATGTACAATAGAACTTTAAAGCTGTCCTGTTTAATATCTTATTTAATAATTCTGACAACTTTTTCAGGTTATCTGCCAGAACTTCTATGAAGTACCACCACTAATGGGAATGATTCTAACATCCATCAATGTGGGCCTGTCACATGGATTCAGGCAACACCGAGTACGCATGGGTTTTAACTCCGGCTACTATGTCACTAGAGACATCCAACCAGAACTTACTGTTGTTCTAGATAGTGTTGTAGACATTCTTGTGCTTGACTGGTGGCATCCCAAATACCCACATTTTGATAATAAGGTTCCATCACAGCTAATTGATGATGAAGCACTGCCAGTGTTGAAGAGAGACTTTTTTGAGAAACGTGAAGCTGATTTGTAGGTTCGAAATGATGTGATAAAGAATAATTATATTATATTTTCTGACTGTTTTTCTTTTGTTTTACTTAAATTGCAACTTCTGAGTGAAACTGTAAGGGCTTGTTAAGGAGACAACAGGCCGCCAGCAGAGTTAACTAGCAAGTTTTGCAACTTGGCGCAAAGCGGGGGGCAACGAGCTCCTTAAACGAGCCCCATCATTTTTATATGTTTGAGTTTTCGCATGGGATAACGCGGGTCGAATCACGCAGCGCCTTGCTCTAAACGATAAAAACTCCCGACGCGCCGCGTGTACCCCCATTCCGCGTCTGCATAAACGAGCCCTCTGGCGAATTTTTTTTTTTTTGACCCGGAGGAAATGACATTACGCATACCCGTCCACCGGGGGGCAGACGGGTTATGTGGGACTCACCACTGAGAAAATGGCATACCCACTAAAAACTCCGGGACTCCCTCTCATCGTCCATGTTGGGGGAACTGCGGTGACTGGCACGAGGCCTCCTACGCGGTTCCCCCGGACGGAGCCCGCCTACACGGCGGGAAGGAAGCGCCCCCACCTTGCGGGGAGGAGCCAGTAGGGACAGCCGAGGACGTCGAGCCGTCTCTACCAGGCAGTGGAGGTGGCCCGTGCAATGCCGGCGCCGGTACCCCCGTACCACGCGCCAGCTGGCCTCCTCCGCGGAGAGGTTGGAGGCGATGGGCAACTCTTCGCCGTCCCCCTCCCTTCCTCGCCCTGCGGAGCGCGTTGGCAGCGGAATCTTGCTCCCGTATGCGCTCCGCGGTCTACTTTTCAGCCGCCACCTCTTCGCAGTAGGTGGCGACCGCCTTCCAGGCGTTTTCGTCCGCCAAAAGGTTGAGGCCCTGACTTAGTGAAATGGTTCGAAATGTTATTGTAGTGACAATGGAAGTGCCAATGCTTCAGTGGCGACAGCAGCTACGTCGGCCCTCTTCCACTAGTGGATTATTAGTGTGATGACTAACTACCCCAGTAAAATTTCGTAATGTAGGTAGTTATTTTTTATGCATCTCCTTTCTTCAGAAGCCACGTTAAGCAATTGGTTAACGTGTCTTCGGAAGCCCCACCTTAACTGAGATTATGTGATGAATTTTTCTTCAGCAATGGAATACACGTTTATTATTTGGTCTCAGCTAGATATCGTTGAGCCGTTGAACCTTATCGGAGGCTTGAGGGCGGGCCCTGATAACATCTGCCAGTTAGAAAAGTACAACACCTTGGTTTGCATCAAAATCCACTAGGTAGGGTAGCTTCCTGTGGCGGTCGATTCGCGTACACCAATGTTGCCCAGGTCTGCCAGCCGCTGAGCTTTGACACCTTTCAAGCTCATTCACATTAGGACGCAAGCAGGTGCTTTTTTTAGTAAAGTTTTAGACATCCGATGCAGTTGCGCTGCTTGCGACCTAATGCGAATGAGATCTTAAGATGAGCGCAGAACCTCTCAACCTTAATTAGAAAGTACCTACCAATCGTGCTTTAGGTCGTTACTGGCCACCCGGCACGGACCTGTGGCGATTAACAACAAATGACGCTTAACTATAAAGTTATAAACAATGTACCTAGTAGTAATTAGTAACAGTCTATTGTAGGTATTCTTTCAATCCATATAAAACAACAGAGCTATCAAGGTGAACCAGTATGACCTCATAATAGTGTTATCAAGATTTAGGTATTCGATGAGAGTCTGTTGGCTTGTTAGTTCTTTAACTAGCCATGAAATTGAAACTGACTAATATTGACTGTGGAACAAAGGTAAGTTTACAAAAATTTTCTTGCCATTTAAAAGATTACCTTAACAACCCACTTGTTTTCATTCACTTTCAGTCAATTTAACGAAACTTTGTGAATTTAGCATCGGCGGAGTAGGCGTCCTGCAGCCCTACCCCCGAATTCACAATCGTCCATGAATCGAGGTTGAACACGCGTCTAATTGAAAGTAACAGCCATAGGTATCTACTTGTAAGAGCTGATCAACTTTGATTTGCGTATGTGAATTCGGCGGTTAATCTAAGAGTGTCTGCGTTCGAGAATAAGTAAGGAGGTAGAGTTCGCCTTAGCTGAAATGACGCGCCCTCTACTGCATCAACGCATAAAAGCGAGCCTCTTGTTCGCGTGGATGCGGTGGAGGGGCGCGTCATTTCAGCCTAGACGATCTCTACCTGTACATTTTCAATATTTCCCCCAAACAACTACTGGTTCACACTGCTCTAAAACCGTATCGCATTCCTAACGGTTGTTTGAATCTTCGTCGCGGCGACATACAGACATACCTACTGACATACTACCTGACGTGTCGTCACAGTGACATAACTTTATTTGATACAAACTCATTTGTATCTTACTTTAGGTTAACTGAAGATACAATGTATCTTCCAATTAGGACTAAGAAAAAACTGGCTACCTTGTTAGCTTATAACATCAACGATGCCGCTTTTGGCAGTACTTTTTATTCTTATTTTGACATTAGTACTAGTACTAATTTACCGGTTTTACATAATATTTCTACAGCAGGGCCTTGTTTAAACTAGGACCCAAGACAACAGCCAAGCCCAAACATCTGAATGTTTTTCATCAGAATATTCAAAGCTTGTCTGGCAAAGATTTAGAAATAGAACTATTTCTAGAAAATCAGGGTATAGATATTTTATGTATAACTGAACATTGGCTAACTGAAGCCAACCATCAGTCTTTTGTAATAAATAATTTTAAATTGTCAAGCGCCTTTTTTAGGAAGACCGCTATTCATGGTGGCTCAATAATTTATACAGTAAATAGCTTGAAATGTAAAGAGCGCAAAGACATAGTAGGCCTGTCAGTAGAGCGTATCGTCGAGTTGTCTTGTGTGGAGCTTGAGGGCTATGTTGTGGTTAGTGTGTACCGGCCCCCTAGAACAAACTTTGACAAATTCGAGTCAGTCATGGAGGAAGTTTTAGGAAAGTTAAACTCTAAGGCTAAGTCTATTATTGTGTGTGGTGATTTTAATGTGGATTTATTAGGTACCTCAACTGAGCGCAACAGATTAGTGTCATTATTTAAATCTTTTGGATTAGATTATCAATTTCAGGAACCTACTAGAGTTACAGCCACCACGGCTACTTGTCTGGATAATATATTTTGTGATTGTACTCCGATAAATAAATCTATTGTGTCCGTTTTAACATCAGATCATTGCGGACAAAAGATAACATTTTTAGATAAGGCTCTCACCAAGTCTAATCCTGCGAAAATCATTTGTAGACCAAAGACAGGACATCGCATAAATCGTTTTAGGGACCGTTTAAAGTGTAAGCTACCTTGCATTGTTTATAAGCCAGGTGACTCGGGAAACCTTTACAATAATTTTTTTGAGTGTGTTAAAGGTGAGTTTGATGCTAGTTTCCCTCTAAGAAAGGTGACTCGTAATGCTCAGTCAAAGTTTTCTGAATGGGCCACTCCCGGAATTTATAAAAGTAGAAATAAAATGTACGAGTTGTATGGCTTGAAAAAATACAGCGTTGATCCAGTTTTTATTGAGTATGTTAGAAAGTACTCTAAAGCTTTTAGGAAAGTATGTGCAATGGCCAAGGCATTACACATACGTGATAAAATATCTAAGTCCCAAAACAAAATAAAAACCACTTGGGACGTGATTAATCACGAAACGGGTAAAACGAAGCATCATGATACCACATTTTCTTTGAATATTAACAGTAGAATTATTAAATCAGATGCAAACATAGCTGAAGCTTTTGAAGACTACTTTTCTAATATACCCGTGGTCACTACAGCTTCTCTGAATTCATGCCCAGCTAAAGCAGAACAGTTGTTGCAGGACAGTGTATCCTGTAAGGCTGATGTATTTAGGTTTAAACACATAGATTCACTTGATGTTTTAAAATCATTTAAATTAATTAATAAAAAGAATACCACCGATCTTTGGGGTATTTCAGTAAATATTATTAGTCATATAGTAGATGTTCTTGCTCCGTACCTAGCCATAATTTTTAATGACTGTGTTGATGAAGGAGTGTTTCCAGATTTAATGAAACACAGTAAAGTGATACCTCTTTTTAAATCAGGCAGTAAACAGGACCCTGGTAACTTTAGGCCCATATCTATCTTGCCAGCTTTAAGCAAGATTTTTGAAAAGATCATACTAGAACAACTTTTGAGTCATTTTCATGAGAATAAACTTCTACACAGGGAACAGTACGGATTCACTAGAGGTCGTTCTACTACAGATGCTGGTATTGCGCTCGTGAAACACATCTTCAGGGCTTGGGAGAGTGCTCAGAATGCTCTTGGTATCTTCTGTGACTTATCCAAAGCATTCGATTGCGTCGACCACCTCACTCTCATACGTAAGCTCGATTTTTATGGTGTTAAAGACACAGCGTTGGACTTAATTACTTCATATCTTAGTTTCAGAACTCAAAAAGTCGACGTGAATGGCACTTCATCTTCCGGATCACTGCTCAAAATGGGGGTTCCACAGGGATCAATTTTGGGCCCCTTTTTATTTTTGATATATACAGGGTGTCCCGAAACGTGACGTCAAGCGGGCACGAGATGATAGGCTAGGTCATACCGGCTCTGGGAAAAATAAGGAAAAAAATCTATGTCACTTGGTTTAGTAATAATAATATTATTTTTGAAATTTTTGGAAATCGACACCCTTGACTAAGTTTTCATGTACTGTACTTAGAAATGACCAAATTTCGCATCGTTTAATTTTTTTATTTTATCCTAGGAAACTATGCTTTTGATTATAGTCACTTTTATGATGATAAATTTTTGACATTTAGTAAAAAAAAATAAAGTTCGACTGAGTCATGGTTAAGAATTTTAGTGTCAGCTAACTTCATCCCTCATTTTCTTTAAAAAACATTACTATAGCATCCTTGGCAAGTTATCTAGAAAAATATCCCATTTCATCAAGATTTCAAAAAGGTAAAATACTTACCATTTCCTTGTCTTATCTTTCCATGAAAAATATTATGAAGCAAAATGGGTCGTTCAAAACTTGAACTAGGTGAAGTCTATTAGTATGCCTTACTTGGATGATAAAAGAAAAAATGACCGTAGGTTAGTGGCAGCGGCAAAAATGAATCGTTTGCTGTTGCTAAGCATTCCATGATTGGTCGGTTAATGTGATGGGGACCAGTCCGATTTTTTTTTCATAGTATCTCCGTACACATGACATTAAGCAGTTGTCCCCAGCTGAAGGTGCTAGCTAGCAGAAATCAGCCGCGAAACTCATTCAGAGGGCTAAGGGCGCCTTAATATCATCTAACTACATGGCTCAATAGTAGCTCTGGTATCTTACTTTTACGGTAAATGCCACATCACCCTTACCATTTTCGTTTAGTCCTCCTTACATACATACATACATAAACGGCCTATATCCGTCCCACATCTGTGCACATGCCTCACCTCGACCATAAAGATGGGCGCTAGCCATACTCTAACACGCGGGCTCAGTGCAGATTGCTGCAGGAGTGTAAATTCAGTGATATAAAAAAAACTCAGATGTCATCAAGCCGCCCTAAGGCCTTCGACTAAGCATTATGACTCACATCTAACGATGCCAACCGGGACGAACTGCTTAACGTGCCTTCCGAAGCACGGAGATGTCGGAAAAATGCACTACTAGTCTTCCTTGCTCTATTGCAAAGAAATGTCATTCAGCAAGAGCGAGATAAAAAACGGAAATAGGTAGCCTGAGATGCCAGTGACTGTACCACAATCCACACTTAGCTCACTGTGCAGACGTGTTAGAGTATGACATTGTAGCAATACAGGATAGTTTCGTTGAGCGTAAGCGTGAACGTTGAGCATAAGTCTGACCTCAACTGGTGACACTTATGCTCAACACTGGGCACACGCAACGTCTTCCGGGACCAACCGCTTAACGTGCCTTCGAAGGACGGAAAAGCTATAAAACCTTTTTTTCTTTTGGAGTGGTCACCCATCACATTAACCGACCAATCATGGAATGCTTAGCAACAGCAAACGATTCATTTTTGCCTCTGCCGCTAACCTACAATCACTTTTTCTTTATCTTGGATGATAAGCAAGGCATACTGTAGACTTCACCTAGTTCAAGTTTTGAACGACCCATTATGGTTCATAATATTTTTCATGGAAAGATAAGACAAGGAAATGGTAAGTATTTTACCTTTTTGAAATCTTGATGAAATGGGCTATTTTTCTAAATAACTTGCCAAGGATGCTATAGTAATGTTTTTTAAAGAAAATGAGGGATGAAGTTAGCTGACACTAAAATTCTTAACCATGACTCAGTCGAACTTTATTTTTTTTTACTAAATGTCAAAAATTTATTATCATAAAAGTGACTATAATCGAAAGCATAGTTTCCTAGGATAAAATAAAAAAATAAAACGATGCGAAATTTGGTCATTTCTAAGTACAGTACATGAAAACTTAGTCAAGGGTGTCGATTTCCAAAAATTTCAAAAATATTATTATTATTACTAAACCAAGTGACATAGATTTTTTTCCTTATTTTTCCCAGAACCGGTATGACCTAGCCTATAATCCCCTGCCCGCTTGACGTCACGTTTCGGGACACCCTGTATAAATGACCTACCTTTTTACGTTAGAGACCTTTGTGACATAGTTTTATTTGCAGATGATACATCATTAGTTTTTAATGTCGATAGAAATAAAGATAATTTTGATGACGTAAACAATGCAATTTCTAAGGTTTTGCAATGGTTTACAACCAACAACCTTCAGTTAAATGCAAACAAAACTAAATGTATTAATTTCAAGTTGCCTAATGTTAGAAATAACCACATTGATTTGAAAATAAATAGTAATGATATGGAGCTTGTAGATTCAACAGTTTTTCTTGGAATGACGATAGACTCAAAATTACAGTGGAGCCCTCACATAGACAAGCTTTCAGGCAAACTTAGCTCAGCTGCTTTTGCTATAAGAAAAATAAGATCTTTGACAGATGTAGACACAGCTCGATCGGTTTATTTCAGCTATTTCCACAGTATTATGTCATATGGTATAATACTTTGGGGCCAGGCAGCAGATATACAAACCATATTTATTCTTCAGAAGCGAGCCATCAGATCCATCTACAAGCTTCGTGCACGGACCTCGCTTAGGGATATTTTTAAGGAAGTTGGGATTCTTACTGTGGCTTCTCAATACGTTTATAATTGTATTATATTGGTGCGAGAAAATATTAATCTCTTCACTAAACATAGTGACATACATGACAAAAATACGAGGAATAGGAATAAAATTGCGCTTCCATTATTCAGGTTACAAAAGGTTTTAGGTTCCTTTATGGGGCAAGGTATACACTACTACAACAAAATTCCAGAAGCAATTTGTAAGTTACCATCACATAGGTTTAAACATCATATTAAAACTGTCTTATTAAAAAAAGGATATTATACCACAGCCGACTACCTTATGGATAGGAACGCCTGGGAGTAAGCTCTCAGCTCGACGCGGACTCCAATTAGCTATTTTGTAATAATTATACGGATTCAACATAATAATGTGAACCAACCAAACATTTTTTTCTTTGAATTGTATAACTGGATGTGAACCTCAAAACTCCTTTTTTATAATGTTAACCAGTAGTCTTTTCTAAACAATGTTGTTAATTGCTTTTAATAATTTACCATTATTTTGTGCACTAACCATTTTCTTGAAATTGTATAACTGTATGTGTACTTAATAATAAATTGTAATTTACTAACTGATTATTGTACAGAACATATTGAAAAGAGTAACTGCTGAGTTTCTTGCCGGTTCTTCTCAGTACAGAAACAACTTTCCGACACCGGTGGTTGAGTCACATTATGTTTGTATACTGTGTATTTATTTATTATTTCTATTATAGTATTTAAGTCTATTATTAAATGTATTTTTGTTTGTTTGATTAAGTTTTTGACGATTTGAAAGCACTTGTAACAGGTCTATTTAAATAAAGATATTTCTGATTCTGATTCTGATTCATATCTATTATTATCATGTGAGTAACAACAGTTTAATTGGACTTGACTTGACCTCAGATTATGTCCGACCCGTTCTGTTTATTTAGATATCTCAGTGCTTCTCAGCTGAACGGACCTCAACACTTAGTGAATATGTTTAAAATTAGCTCATTTGCGTTGTTATTCGTTTTCGTGGTAAGTGTTTAATTAATTTCTCTCTTGCTTATCTTTCACATAAACAATTTGTTAATTAACATGCATGTTAACATGTAGACTAGCAGCCTAGTTACCCTACTAGGTAAAATTGATCATTGGAACACGAGACTCGAGATTTCTAGAGGTTTCGTATCTTTGAACTTATTGTAGAGAGGATTATGAATGATCCTGCGGGTGAGCACCCTCGTACCTAACTTGTGTGTTTCCCAGTAAATATGGGCGTAGCACCTAAGTATTTTGTGTTCATGAAGCAACTTGCGAGTTGCGTTGCGACTCACTCCAGTCATGGTGGGCACCAATAACATCCTAATTACCTGGACGACGGCGGTAGTCTCGCCCCTAGGGCTTAAATTTTTTCGTTTGTGAACTTGTGATTTATTACAGGGATGCCACGGTGACGTGCCGGTGTCGCCACCAGCTCAGCCTCAAGTTTTATGCGGCGAATTGCCAAGTAAGGTAAATTAATAGTTATGAGTAGGTGTATATTGGGAAGTATACTTCATTTTTTTCTTCACCACTCGCTCTCTTCGTTCGCTCATTCGAAAAAAATGAAGTACCTTCCCAATATACACCATTGGAGCACAAAATCAGAAATAAACCACCTAAAATATTTCAGATGGTTTATCATGAACGATGAACTTCAAACATGTTATGGAATTAAAAATTTTGATCAAAAAACCACTAACCGAAAGTTAAATAATTATTCGCTTAACAGTTTGCATGCACTGTCATCATTTCCTAGCCGACCCACGAGCGCTCGCGCTGACGTCGTGCGTCCGGTCTTGCGATATGACACCTCTACGCTACACATACCTAATGCACCGATTCCTGATTGTTTAACTAAATCGTTGAATGAAACTTGATACGAGTTCATTTTGGTGTAAGACGCAACATGATTATTCGAAAAGTGAATTATTATCGTCAATCATAAAATTAATAACAAATTCATAAAAAACATACCTGTGATTTTTTTCCCTTGAGATCTGGTATTTCACAAAAAACACAACATAACTACACTGATTGATAGATCATACATGGCGCTCTTAGATACCCGATTAGAATATGACGGCACCATGAAACTACAACGACCACAAGTGGTGGTTTCATGCCAGATTGGTCGTGCCGATACAAGTGATACTCTATTCAACCGCGTGTTATCCAGCAGCAACATAGTCAATAATCACATTTATGATAGTAAAAATGTCGGCACCATGAATCCTCGGTAATTCCATGATGGAACAGAGATTCATGCCTGATTGGTCGTACGGACAAGTTTGAATGCAATTTACCACAACTATGAGCATGGACGCGTTAACTCAAAAAGGTGTGTGGGAGCCGCGACGATCCCTTCAATACTGATGCAATGTATGAACAAGACCAGTAAATCGTAATTAATTAGTAACGCTTTTTGTTTCGGGTTCCGTATAATTGTTGTTAGGACAAAAGTTTATAAACATAATTCTACTAACTGGTTAATACGTTGGTGTAATGCTAAATACATTCAGTGAGGAACCTCATCATCTTCAATGATGCAGTAACAACCTTAATAAAAATCAAAATTATGATTATTTCGCATTACCATATAAATCCATATTAAGCATAACATTAGGAATCATATTTAAAATAGATTTTTTGCAAATAATACAATATAACTGTAAAAACAGAAATAAATGTCAATTAACTTAAAACAAATAAAAAACATATTTAAAATAATATTTGATAACTACTTATTAAATCTAATCAAACAGATAAAAGTCCGCTGTTTATTACGTAAAGATAGGAAGGAACCCTAATGCAATAATTAAAATAGATTTTTAAAATAAGTCATATCACTGTAATAAACAGAAATAAATATCAATTTACTTAGTAAGTAAGTAAGTAAACATTTATGCAGAATAAAAACTTAACCTATGAAACAATGGTATCAATACATTTACTTAAAACAAATAAAACTCATTTTAAAAAAATATCAAATAACTAATTATTAAATTTAATCAAACACAAAAAAGTCCGTTGTTTATTACGTAAAGATAGGAAGGAACCCTAATGCAAATGCAACACAAGCAGGTATTACTTTGAACAAACAAGTCACTACATTTTGCCAACGCTGCACTACCTTATCTGTAAGCTCGGTAATATGATTCAAGATTCAAGTATAGTCAACCACAATAAAAATGATTTTTACTTTCATAATTTGAACGTATTTCTAATTACTTAATTGTGTAATGGTTCAGAAGTTGTTTACTACAATAGAAGTCGCGGGTTCGATTCCGCACAGTACAAACATTCGTTTGCATGAACATGTCTGTTTGTATTGTTCTAGCTGTTTCCTATGTAAACAAATGATGTATTTGAAATATGTTTATCCTTTGTCTAGTGTCCCATAACACAAGCTTTAAGAAGTTTAGTTTATCACTAGACGCTGTTGTGTAGGTAGTGCAACTCTACACATGACATGTAATATCATTTAGGAATGGCTTAATGAACTATTACAAGGTTTTCGCCTTCCTCCGTTTTGCAGTGCCAGTTGCCACAAGTTTGGTTCAAAGTCAGTCAATTCAGAAAAAACTTTTTTTTTTTAATTTTCCTGCGTCTGGGAGTTAGTTTGTTGGACTTACCATACACGGATATTCAGTTTCTTACTTCTGGACCTTAACGCTTACAAATGGCATGTTCCCTGACGCATGTATACACAAATAATTTTACGTTATTAACAGCGCAAAAATGGGAATTTTCTATCGTTCATTAATAACAGCGCAACATTTTTTCTTCTAAATAAACTCAAGTCAACTGTACATAAGTACGTACCTTTCAGCCGACCTAGTTAGTGAATTAATATTTTATTTTTCACGAAATGTATTGACAAACCGAAATTTTTGCTGACAGCTTACAATTTTAGACAGTGTTAGCTAACCTTTTATTGGAAAGACTTTATAGGTCGTTTTTGCGATCACTTCCTAGTAAAATTGGAGTTTTACAGTAAAAATGTTATGCTCCTCTTTGTCTGAGTTTGCAATATTTTTGAATAAATTAGGAGCTATAGATCAATGAAAACCATAACATCAGTGACAGTGAGTGATCATCAAGGACCATCAAGAAGTTATTCAACGTTATTAGTGCTACAGCAAGAAAATTCAGCAGAAATCAATCATGTTCGTAAGTTTTATCTTCAATTTACTATGTTAAAACGATAAAGATTTTATTTTACATGTTTGTTTTTATTCTTCATATGATAGGTCTGACATCGAATGCAACTCCGAGGTTGAAGTTAAACGCCGGGCAGTGCACAAGCACTCAGAGTCTGACGCCGAGCCCTCCAAACGCCGAGCACGGAAGGCCACTCCAGCACTTTGCGATTCTGACGCCGAGCCCTCCAAACGCCGAGCACGGAAGACCATCCCACCACTTAGCGACTCTGAAGACGAGTGTGCTAAAAAACGGTGAGATAACGACCTGCATCTCAGTATTGTGACAAACAGTGAAGATTCTTATAACCACTTATAACGCTTATGTTTATGAACGTGAATACTTAACATTTGAACCAATACTTTTGTTTTCATTTTCAGGAGCAACAAGACGGCTGGGGCCAAGAGGAAGGCGAAATTTATAAAAGAACTTTTTTACACGGACGACGAAGTAAATAAGCGGTAAGTTTTATGTAAAATCATAGCGAGGAACGTAATGACCAGATCTTTTCAAAACAAATCTTTTTTAAACCAAACATTAGAAAATATTGACTTTATAAATTATGAACTCTATGTACCTTATACCTTTATAGTTATGTACGTGATACATACCTTTTTTTTCTCCTGATTACGTCAAAGCAAAGGAGGGTTATGATTGTTTGGTACCTAGCAAACTTATTAATTAAATAATCCACGAAGCATAGTAAGTAATAGTTTCTCATCTAACTTAATCATTTCAGTTCCAGTAAAGCGGCTAAAAGACCTACGAAGCGCAAGCCAGCTGAAGGCAGCGTACCGAAGCGAGCTCGGTCTGATGGATGGTGTCTGGACTTAGACGACGAGCCGGAGATCGTCGTCAACCGCACGCGCGCCGCGCCTTCCCTGCAATCCGTGCTCACGCGCCGCGTGGCGGATGGTAACCTACGTCATACCGCTGACCTATCCGGCGATCTGTTCGTGGAGCTCCGACTCTATAACTCAGCGGACATCAAGTCGATACCGGCGAGAGATCGCTGGCAGAAGGCGGTATTATCGCTTAAATATAGAACCGATTCTGACGCTGAACAGCTGGACTTGCTGCGCAAGTTTGTCAAGCGAGCACGCGCGGATTTTACCGACGAAGGACGGTTTTTTGTCGATAACAAAAAATAAGTTATCATCCTAAACATTAAGAAATAAGAGTCCAATCTATTTTAGTTAAATTTAAATCAATCTTTTCTTTTACATCAAGTAACAATGTCAAACAGATCGATATATTGTTCCGTTTGTAATATTTCTGTTAAAAGCAAAGCGTTTTCCGCTCATCTTAAGAGTACAATACATAAAAATAACTCTGCTATTGAAGAAAGCGATGGTATTGAGAAAATAGGTAGTGCTTTCCGCAGTCGCATCGCAGCGTACAGGTTGTGTGGTGATGCGGGGAGCGCCGTGCAGGCGCCGGCCTCGTTCATGCGCAGCTTGCGCGCGCGCGCCGCTCAGCTGCTACGAGCGCGCCAGTTAACTTATGATAGCATCAAAGTTAACTTTGAATTATTCGCTGAATTTCTTTTAAGATCGAATGATTCTAACAAGTCCGAAATAAAGTCATTTGCTACGGAAAACATTGTAATAAATAATAGTTTTGATTTTGAAGAAGTTTTCTCTCAAGTTATCAACGTGATTACTTCTAAAGTAGACGAGTTTGAAGAACGAGATAGCGGTTGGTTATTTTTACGTAATTGTTACTTAGAAATTAACATTAATAAGTACAATCCTCTGAGAGCATCTAGATTCATTGATTTGCCAAAAGCATTGAAACTCAAACGCGCATGTGTTAACATTCAAAATAAAGATGAGTTCTGTTTTTTATGGAGCATAATGGCAGCTTTATTTCCTGCAGACAGCAACGGGCATCGAACATCTTCTTATCCTCATTTTAAGAGCGTGCTCAATGTAAATAAAATGTCGTTTCCGGTTAAGTTTCCCGACATAAAAAGATTTGAGAAAAATAATCCTAATATAAGCGTTAATGTATATGGACTCAAAAACAAAACAAATGTTGTTGGACCATTGTACCGCACGTTGAGTAAAAAAAGCAATCACATAAACTTATTGTACATAGAAAGAGGTAATCTTTCACATTATTGTTTGATTAAAAACCTAAGCCGCTTAATAAGGTCGCAAGTAACAAAACATCATGGTCAAATATTTTTTTGTGACGACTGCATGATATTTTTTCAAAACGAACGTAAATTAAACGCTCATGTGTGCGGTGGGGTTGCGACTATTTTGCCAAAGTCGGGTACATTTATTCAATTTAAGAACTATGAGAAAATGCAAGACATGCCTTTTGTAATTTATGCTGACTTTGAATCTTTATTGCAGCCCAGTCCTAACGAACCCAGTTCCAGTTCAACGAAACTGTTTCAAAAACATGTACCGGCTGCGTTTGCGTATTATGTTGTTTGTTCTTATAATAGTTCTTTAAATCGATACGTAACTTATCGCGGTGAAGATTGTGTTGAAGTTTTCATAAATAACCTAAAAAAGGATGTATCTCAAATTTTACAAATTTATAAAAATACAATTCCTATGAAAAAACTAACCACACAAGAAGTTTGCGCATTCAAGGAATCAAAAGTATGTTATTTATGCAGTCAATTATTATTCGATGATAAAGTTCGGGACCACTGCCACTTGACAGGCAACTATCGCGGTGCAGCTCATTCTTACTGTAATCTTAACTATCGTTTACCACAATTTGTTCCTGTCTTTTTTCATAACTTGTCTGGCTACGACAGTCATTTATTTATAAGTCAACTGGGACAAACATCAGGACCAATAAAAGTTATAGCTAAAAACAAAGAAAATTACATATCATTCACTAAGTTTTTTACAACACATGACAATAAACATATGGCGGTTCGTTTCGTTGACTCTTTTAAATTTTTGGGAACAAGCCTAGAAAAACTTGTATCGAATCTAGATAAGAAAGATTTTATTCATTTGCTTAATTTTTTCCCAGAATCTGAGAGGTTCGAATTGTTAAGACGGAAAGGCGTGTATCCGTATGAATACATGTCTACCTGGGACTCGTACAAAGAGAAAAAATTGCCTCCACAGCAATGCTTCTATTCGAGCCTTAGTGACACTACTGTTTCAGAATCTGACTATAGCCATGCTAAACAGGTCTGGAATGAGTTCAATTTAAAAACTTTGGGTGAATACACAGATTTATATTTGAAATCTGACGTTTTGTTACTAGCAGATGTATTTGAAAAGTTTCGTTGCACTTGTAAAACAAATTACAAGTTAGATCCTTCATTTTATCTGACAGCTCCTAGTTTGAGTTTTGACGCAATGCTCCTTAAAACGAATGTAAAACTTCAGCTAATTGATGACTTAGAAATAATTCGATTAATACAGAAAGGTATTCGCGGGGGAGTATGTTTATGTTCTACGAGGTATGCGAAAGCAAACAATAAATACTTAACAAATTATGAAACGTCATACCCCGATAACTTTTTATTTTACATAGACTGTAATAATTTGTACGGCTATGCGATGTGTTCTTATTTACCTCATTCGGATTTTAGATTATTGAATGTTTCAGATATTGATCAAATTGAAATCCTTGAAACACCCGATGATTCCGAAGAAGGGTTTATTTTAGAAGTTGATTTAGAATATCCCGAGAATTTACATGACCTGCATAATGAATTACCATTTTGCCCACAAAAATTTTCACCACCAGGATCTAAAACTCCAAAATTAATACCGAACTTATATGACAAATTTAACTACGTTATCCATTATGCGCATTTGAAAACGTGTTTATCACATGGTTTGAAGCTCACAAAGATTCATAGAGTAATTAAATTCAGACAAAGCCCTTATTTAAAACAATACATTGATTTGAATACAGAGTTACGAAAAAAGGCAAAGTCAAGTTTCGAACAGGATTTTTTTAAGTTATTAAATAATAGCATTTTCGGCAAAACTTTAGAGGACACCGAAAAAAGGCTTGATGTAAAACTAGTCAATCAGTGGGTTGATACAAAAAATAGAACGAAAAAAATGGTCACTGCAGAACAACTAATAGCGAGGCCTAATTACCATAGTTCTACCATTTTTTCAGAAAATTTTGTGGCAGTTCAGTTGAAGCCAGAATCAGTTGTACTTGACAAACCTATTTATATTGGATTTACGGTTTTAGAAATTTCCAAAAGCCACATGTATAATTTCCATTATTCTGTAATGAAACCATTTTATGGTCGTAATTTAAACCTTTGTTACACAGATACAGATAGTTTTTTGTACTCGGTGAAAACTAGTGATATATATAAAGATCTGAGACACAATTTTCAAGGATATTTTGATACAAGTAACTATGAAGAAAATAATACGTACGGTATTAAACGCGAAAATAAAAAAATACCTGGATTGTTCAAAGATGAACTTGGCGGACATCTTATTACAGAATTTGTTGGTTTAAGATCAAAATTATACTGTATCAAAACTGAAACCAAAGAAATTAAGAAAGCTAAAGGTATTAAAAAACCTGTAGTCAACAAACTGTTTTTCAAAGACTATCATAAAGCTTTGTTGGAAAAGGAAATAATTCGCAAAAGAAACATTGTTTTCAAATCTATCAAACACCAAATATTCACTCAGTGTGTTGATAAAGTAGCCTTATCATCTAATGATGATAAACGTATCTTATTAAGAAACAATATAGACACATTAGCATGGGGACATAAATCTAGTACCTTTTAATTTAGCTACAATAGATTGGACTAGTTAAGTCAAGTATCTAGTTTTAAGTTTGTTGTTATGTTAGATTTAGACCACGTAAGATTGTATGTTAAGAATAATTGTGTTTAGTTGTTTAATAAATATTTCACCAATTTTTTTGTTTCATTGCTGAACTCAAACCCAGGTTTGAATTGCCTACTTAATTAGTTCATAGCTACTGCTCAAAAACCTATACAACATAAGTAGTGCACACGTGATGATTTCTGCAAGTTTCAACCTGTTATGATTACCTAAGACTACGAGGGTTGTCAGTTACATATTATGAAAGTTAAAAAAATATTTTTGATAATGTTGTTTTAGTTTCAATACGTTAATTACAGCTCATACTTGCCAAAACTTGTTTTATGAACATCATCAAACTATCACAGTGCGTATCGAGCTGTGATATAAGAGAGTCAATTATAATATAGTAGGTCACCTAACAACAGGATGATTGTTACTATAAATTATAATTCGAACCCAAACTAACTGCAAGACGATAAGATTTTATAATCAACTTTAAAAAGGAGTAGGATTTAATACATTACAGATAAAATCATACATTGTAAAATGTGGATTGACAGCCCTGCATGTTCCATTTAAAAGTGTTTAGCTTGTAAAATTTTAAAACTATGCAAAACTATTTTAGTGAGGTGTTGGTCATGTCATTCTTTTAGTTTCTGAGCTCGAGTGAAGTGGTGTGCTATTTACTTATCTGTAAGTATACTATTTTTTAGAAAATTGTTTGAAAGTTACATTTGTACAAATGATTGATAATATGTATTACTGTTTTTTGTTACAGAAAATGTCTGAATCCGACATCATGTTCAGTCAGTTCGCACAAGATCCCTTCTCAACTGCTAGTGCGTTTCGGCAAGCTTGTCCTGAACTTTATCGGTCTAGCCCTGCACCCAAAGAGAGGCAAGCGAAGCGGAAGAATCATAAATGCAAGAAGAACCGACTGCGCAGAACCTCCTACGTGATTAATAATGAGCATCAGCGAGGAATACGCCTTATTAAAATAAAAGTGATAGATATAAGCGGTGAATCTCTCAACAAATCGGACATTGAATGTGATGAAGATAATGTAGTGTTAAGTGCACAATATATTGTGAAAGAACCGTTGGATGACATAATGGACGAAACAGAAACAGTGATTAAAAAAATAAGTAGGAAAATTAGTGATAATAATAATTATTAGCTTTAAACTTTATTTTAGATATAAGACTAGTTTTAACCTGTACACTTGTATAAATATCAGAAATATTATTAAAATAAATACGTCATGTGAAAAACTGTGTTTGTTATTTTTTACTTATTATTTAAATTCGTTAGGTAGGTAGAATTAAATAAAACTATGCATTGATCATATTTAATGTTATGTATATTCACAATTACTTAATCAATAAATTATTTAGTAAAAACAGTCAAGTCAAATAATGAGTATCCATTCAAAAAACACCATTTTTTAATACACAAAGCACTTCTTAAAGCACATTTATTTTTGTGAACCAAGCAATTAAACATATTAGTTTTGTACAGGTCATTTAAACTATTAAGATTAGGTATACCTGTATAACTTATATCTACAATATTATCATGACCACACAACTCTGCCACCCATTTAATCTTTTCTTCACCTTTTACAATAATTTTCATGTCTTTCAGAAGAGGCTTGATAGTTCTATGAAATTCTTGAAAATCGATGTACCCTTCACTCCATTGGTAACCTCTGTTTCTTTCTATCCATTTAACATGTCGTTTCTCTTCCTCAGTTAATTTAGTAAATGGATATGGAGGTTTGATTAAGAATGTTTGAGTAAACTCCAGAGTTGCTATAACGAATTCTTTTACTAAAAATTCATTTTTACGGTTTTTGAATCCTTGCAAATCCACAATCACTGTATCGTTATTCATGATAATTTCTTCACAATATTGCTCAAAGGTTTATACTCAAATACACAATCGTTCAAAATTAGACAGTATGCAGCTGTCTGATCTGGTATTTCTTGATCTGTTTCAATTTCAACTCTTACGTCTATCGATCCTTTTAACGTCTCGTGTTGGCGTGAACAGTCGATTACAAACATAGGAGCAATGTCTCTGAATTCTTTCATGCTCATCAACGGCTCTGGTCGGCGTCCGTAGTAAGACTGTTGGAATCTAGCGTACTGCTCATATAATAAACTAAATTTATCTTCTGAAAAGTTGATGTTTAAACCTTCATAAGGATAATACGATGAATTCAAAAATACTTTAACATCACGCACGTGACAGTGGTCAAATTCAGCCATTGAAAGGGCAGCGTTATGTTTACGGTTGGTTTGCATTGCAATAACAACGAACCGTGGTTTTTCGATTTGTGATGAAGTTTTTATCGACCAAGTATGCTTACGTGTCTTAGGTAGTAGTGGATATTCGTATAGATCCCAATTACGATACGCGAGTTGAATAGCTCGATCTTTCTCTAAATGTTTTAGCAAATTAATTCTTTCCCGATCAGACACTTTGATGTGTGGAACTCGCCAAACAATTTTATTAATTACAATATCGTCGACAACTTCTCCTGCATTTAATTTGATAGAATTGAGATTCGTATTGCTCCTAAGCAACACCAACTCATGTTTACAGTTTATAATAATTTTTTCATAATCTTCAGCGAATCCTAAAATTTTGTTCAACGGTATGGATGCTGAAAATGCTCCACTATCAGTGTTATTCGATCCTGTAGTTGACCACCCCCAAACTCGACCACACTTGGATTCATCACCATTTAAAGATAGGTAAGATTTGATAGTTGAAGTAACACCAGCATTTTTAATTTTATCTATTTCTACTCCGTTCAATTCATATCTTATATCTTGAAACAGAAATAGTATCGGATTATTAACGAAATGAACATTTGTTATTTTTGCTTTAGTGGTACTGTTAAACACATTCACTTTTCCCTCTATGTATAAACTACTTAGTGATGGCAGTACATACAAATCTTGTTGGTTGATAGGAATTCGTATTTCATCATTTTTGTTGAAACTTGACACATATGGTTTGTATGAATGATACTCAAAACTTTCAATACTGGTATCGTATGAAGCTTGTTGTGATATATTTAAAATATTCATTTTATCAAGCCTACTAATTTAAGAAACTCCTTATTACTTTTAGTAAGCTTATTCTTTAGCTGAATCGGTGTGTCTTTGCGGGATGTTTTTTTAGAACTGAATTGAACACACGATGTAGACGGGTTTTTATGGAAATTTAACATTTTTTTCTGAAATGTAAATAAAGTTGTACTTCTTCACCTCGTAAGTTTATCTCTTTATTTTCAGCGTCCAACAACCTTATATTAATAGCGCTAATAGAACTTTGGTTTACCGGAAAGTAAATTAAATTTTTAGGTATTTCAATTATACGATAACCGGGTGGTACATTAGGCACGAATTCGTAAATAATATGACTTCCTTTTCCGTTTACAAAAGAACCACTGACAACATCGCATTCGATCCTTACGATGGTTGTTGATAGAATGTTGACAGGATATTGTGAATCAGTTCTTATATTTGCGTTTATTGTTTGTTGACCGAAACCTAAAATTTGTCCCAATGATTCAGCTTTATCAAAATAAATATTCTTGGAGCAGAAAATATTCGTTTTTAATGTATTGTTATTGCATGTTAATGTTAACACGGTATGTTTAATATTACTTTTCAAATAATCGCAAATATCTTGAAGCTCATAAGACCCTTCAGGAATTTTGATGACTTCATTTTCCCCATAATAAAACTTATTGTTCCTTTCATCTATATTGGGAATAGAATTGAAGGTTGAAAATGACAAAAGTCCGCATTCGTAATCTCCTCGAAGTTCCAACGTAGGGGAATAGTTTGTGCTCAAGGAGGCTCCGCTTCCAGTTATAGATACAGTAAAAGACATGTTTGAACTGATACTTTTATTTATTTCACACAGTATTTAAATGTTTTTCCAATAATTCCTCAGAAATTTTAAACATAAATGACCGCAGTTTGTAGTGCCAAAGGTTTGCTGTCGGTCAAAGTTATAGTTTATAGATAAGTTACTCATGTATTTAACAAATTCTAGAGGAGGCTTCAAATTGCCAAAACTATCATAATACTCTACGTAATTATTGTGCTTCACGAAGGCCACCCAATGCGTGCCGGGGTTTTTATTGCTGTCTAAATTCAATATTCCACATTCTATATTTTTGGGTTTCAAAGGTAATGTATCTCTCATGAAGACTCCACGAAAATAGGGAATATCATAGGCATGTTCTAATATATCTATGTTGGTGAGAGCACGTTTGGGTAGCCGCTTAATTAGTTTTTTGATGGGTTTAGATATAAACCAGTGCCAGTTTTATGAGGTTTAATATATAACCCTTTCCCGATAGAAACAGCTTCCATCATTCGGTTGTGTCTTTCAGATTCCTGAAGACTTTTTTGTGCAGCTTTGGAATCGTTAACAGCTTTAGCTATACCAGCTGCCCCTCCAGCTAGTGAACCTAAAGCTGATAACCCTGCGAATATAGGAATAAGTGGTAAAAGCCCTCCGCACTTTGGAAGAGGAATGCAACGCGGCAAACGTATTCCTTTTTTATTACTAAATAATTTTTTTGCAGCTGCATAGGCATATTTAATGGCAGTGTGACTGTCTTTGGATTTGATTTTTTTTAACCGTGATTTAATTTTCCTAACACCCTTTTTGAATGACTTCATACCACTACCAGCCCTAATTTTTGCGTTCATCGCTTTTTTCACAACCCATGATGCAAGTTTTTCTCCTTTTCCGGCATCTTTCGAGTTCAACCTTCTCTTTGCCATATTCAACAGTTTTAAGTCAGCTATCTGTCGAGCACGCGAATCTTTGTTAATATAGGCAATGTCGTGGTGCATGCAAGCTTCATCCAATTTGTTCACCCCTCGATCACCTCTAATTAATCGTTTCTGAAGTTTCGTTCCGGGCCCACAAAATTGATACCCAGGTAAATGTAGTTCAAACGGTAAACGATCTATCAAGTTATTAATTATACCACTGCCTTTCTTCATCGATAGGCAAAAAGTGAGATGATAGCACAAATTATTTTATTTATATACTATGAAACTAAATCACTTTTTTTAACCCAACTGTTGTCTTCATCACTCAAGCCTAGCCATTTTACATAAATTTTGTTTCCTTTTTTCTTAATAATTTTCTCAATAAGGTAAATTTCCGGCACCTTGGTTTTCTGTAATTCGTATCCATAAAAAGAACCTAGAATATTTTGTTTGTGTTTGTCTTGTATTTGATACGTTGGGGGACTAGTTTGATTATCTTTTACTATGAGAAATATTTCGGTTGACCAATTAGGAGTGTAACCCTTGTAAAAATCTCCTTTGTGTTTACTTATACGTACACAATCACCAACTTGAAAAGTTTTTCCTCGTCGTATCTTTGACTGTTGGGATTTGATTATATTAGACTTTACTAGAATCTCATTCGATTGATTTACATCGATTGGTTTAAATTTAGTTATGCGATGTAAAGTACTGTTATAATTCTCCACAGTGATGTCTAAATTATTTTGAAACCATTGATAGTTTCCATATAGACTGAAAATTTTGTAAAGGTGAGATTTAAGAGTTCTTATCACACGTTCTACTATGGAGGCTTTCTTTACAGAGTACGTAGAATAATGATTTATTTTATGCCTTTTCATCAACTGCTTAAAATAATCATTATAAAACTCTGTACCCAGGTCAGTTTGTAAATTTTTAGGCTTTCTTCTTGTCTCTGATAGTATACTGCACATTGCGTCCGTTACACACTTTTTTGATTTTGACTTCAACGGTTTAACCCAAACGTA
This sequence comes from Udea ferrugalis, assembly GCA_950022985.1. Taxonomy (NCBI): domain Eukaryota; kingdom Metazoa; phylum Arthropoda; class Insecta; order Lepidoptera; family Crambidae; genus Udea; species Udea ferrugalis. The sequence continues at coordinate 17,301,552 of OX465524.1, read as the reverse complement.
TTTCGATAAAGTATCAATAACTACAAGAACATACTTGTGTCCGTTATTATACGACGAATATTTTTGAAAATCCATGAGGTCAGCTTGCCATAAATCATCCATTCCTTTGATAATCGTATGCCGACGACAAAAATTCCTTCTCGCTGCTTTGTGCAACTCATGAACTAAATCTTCTTTACTCATTTTGAGTAGGTTTTGGTGAAATCATGAGATCAACTTCTTTTTTAGTGTAATACAATGTATTCAAATTTTCAACAGTCAGTTTTTCTAGATTATTTAGGTATTTTTTAACATTACTTTGAACTGTTTTTATTTCTTGTTTTAGTTCGTGAATACATTTATCAACGTATTCTTTACTTACAGCTTCATCGTCCTTCTCGGGAAGTGACAGTCCTTTCAATTTCGATAATTTTAAATCAAAATCTCCTGCTTCGGACCTTATTAATGCATCTGTAATAATATCAGCATTTAAAGATTGTCGTAAACGCTTATGAACGTGATGACCGAATTTGTCTACATTCATTATCGTCTTGTCGGCTTCTCTAGTGCAATGGTACTGCCCGGTCCACCAGATGGAAGCTTTATATATTTCTTGTATTTGATAATGCCAGCTTCATGCAATTCTTCGATTATTGCATAAATTTCATTTCTTACTCCTGTGTTACCAGCTGTCCATGAAGCCAGTAAAAGTTGTAATCTTTCCACTAACTCATTAGGATCGTTCCAGTAAATCAAATCAGTATCATTCTTAACTTCTTTTAATATATTTACCCCTTCTCCTTGCGGAAGACTTTCAACACTACTGGTATGATTTCTTGAGAACTTGAATAACGGTTTAATAATATTCATGTATTTAAAACCTTTATTACTGTTTATGGGTTTAGAAGGATTGCAATGACGTTTGTGTGCATTAGTATCAATAAGTAATAATCTGTAATTTTGCAAGTCCTCGTCTGTAACGTTTTCTAAATTTGGTACCTTTTTGTACAGTAATTCTTGAAGCCCTATGGTTTTTTTCAGGCTACGGTTTCCAATTTTCAATATTCTGTCGTCGTCATAAACACGAGTTTTGCCAAGCCATAATTTTCCTCGCTCATGTTTAACACCATAAGGTATATCTTTCATTACTTCAGATGACACGGACCAAGATAGAGAATCGTTAGCAATACTTGGTGATGACTGGAGAGATTTAAATGAGTTCTCATTAACATCATGATCCTCTGATGGGGATGTAGTAAGAGTCTTGTTAGAAGGCATAAAAATCTCATGATCTGTGATTTCCCCATCAGAGACAGGTTCTTCAACATTTTCGGAAGAGGTACTTGATGACTCGCTCTCGCAATATTTGGTTCTTTTCATTAAATGGTTCACTGGCGTTGATTCTTCATGTTTATATTGTTTATTGTCATCTTTTTTACTTGACATTTGATTTAGGGGGTTGATAATGGGTTTGAATAATGTTTCGAGGGCTATGTCATTTGTTCTTTTGTAATCTTTCATAATATCCACCTTTCTTTTCACAGCTGCAGCAGACTTTACAATTTGTTCTTTGAGATTTCGTTCCATCGTTAAAGACTCCACACTGACTGACAATCTTAATCAAACTGAAACATCAGTAACCTAGCAACTATTTAAAAAGATTAGTCTACTTCTATGAATGTATCGAAGTTCAGCCGGTAACATCCTTTGTTTCGTTCACAGTCCTTATTTATAACTAAATAGTTGAAAGGTTTTCTCCAAACAGTGGAGCACATTTCACGAAACTTACACCATGACATATCAGAGCCTACATGTTCATCATAAACGTGTTTAAGGTTTACATCATCTTGCTTAAATAATATGATAAGATTAGAATTGTCTCTCACTAATTGTTTGGGTATTTTGGTGTAAGTTTGATTGATATAAAAACAGTCAATATTTCTATGGCGACCCATTGCAAAGTAATCTCGTATATTATTCTGATTTTCACAAGCAACGTCGTCGAATATGATAATTGAGTTTGGTAATGCTTCGTGCGGACTCAAGACCGCATTATTATCATTGTATTTGTAATAAGATATGTCTGCCACCTCATTCAACACGTTCTCCAGGAAGATGTATTTTGGTTGATATAATGATTTCGAGTAGACATAAAGGTTACAAAAACGTGGACCGTCCTGGTGTAGTAATAAACTCAGGACCAAGTTTGTCTTTCCGCAGTTGGAAGGACCACAAACGATGCTGCGTATTGTGTTTGGTAGTAAAGGACCATGTCGCTTAGTTTCTGTTGATGACGTAGAAGGACAGATGCATTCCAATTGCAATGAATCTTTTTGCTTCAGGAACTTCATTTTTGTTGAATAAATTTGTCTGGCAAGTTCCACGGGTTTCATAAAAATGACTACTTTTAATGTTGTCACAAGTTATAAACCATTTAAAACGGTTTCATGAATGCTTTATGCTCTTTTCATCAGATTAGACACTACAGGATTGAAATTTCAGAACAAAATCGATACGTTTTTACTAATTAATGGTGTATATTGGGAAGGTACTTCAATTTCAGAACAAAATCGATACGTTTTTACTAATTAATGGTGTATATTGGGAAGGTACTTCATTTTTTTCGAATGAGCGAACGAAGAGAGCGAGTGGTGAAGAAAAAAATGAAGTATACTTCCCAATATACACCTACTGTTATGTTTGATTTGATGTGAACTGGTTTCAAACTTATGAAAACGTGTAAGTTGGTTTGTACTATGGTCGAACAATGCAATTCGCGGTTACAAATTGTATAAATAAATATTACTTGCACTATTATCTTTTCTACTCTAAGCTTACGCTTTTAGGGAGCAATGACGATGAAGTTGTAAAATAACATTTAACTTATGTATTTGTGTCCTTTTTAGATTTTCTCTTGCATCGGGAATCCGTCAGTACATAATACAGAAGCTGCCCAAAAATGCAAAGATGCAAGCAATTCGGTAAGTCAGTCTGATATACCTTGTTAAAATTCCCATCATATTCTAATAGTCAGGCAACTCATCCTTGGAAGTTATTCTCTTGGTGATCTTCTTACAAGTTAAGATTCAAATTTGAATAATAGATATATTTGAATATAGATAGATAAGTAATTGCTGATGGGTCGGAGCCGTGCTTAGCTAGTGTGCTACGAGCTTTAGCCTTCTAACCTGAACGCCTATAAGCTTGACATAGGTCAAGTTATAGTTCACCGTTTTCTGCTGATACTAGACCAAGCCCTGTGTATCCACCGCATTTTTTAAGTTGCTACCTGTTTGAGGTCCTGTATCGACAACGATCGCCTTTGTTAAGCAACCATGACTAGGTCGGGCAGTGAAAGGGGTAACCACCCCAACCAAAATTTAGCGATGATACATCATCAGCCAACTCCGTGCTTTGGAAGGCGCAGATTATTAAGCCTAGTCAGACAGCGTGATGAGATCTTATACTTAAGTCTATCACTAGCCTCAATCCACACTGAGCACGTGTTGGAGTGTACCTCGAACCCCTCATAGTTCAGGTGAGACCTGTGCTCAGCAGTGGGACCTTTAAAACTGTTTTTTTTCTTGTTCGCTTCCTGTCAACATGGTCTGCTGTAATGAATTGTCCTTGTACGAATTATTCAATACATAAATAAAAAAAAATACCATCGTTTCAGTGCGATGAGATGACGTGCATCTTCAGGGAGTCAGGCTGGCTGAACGGCGCGACCGTGAACAAACCTAAAGTGGTCGAGCACTTCGAGCAGTACTCCAAGGAACACCCAGAGTGGTCGCCGGCGGTGCAGCACACAAAGCTGGCGTGTCTGACGCACGACCTGCCGCCGCAAGGGTTCCATCTCAACTGCCCCGCGTATGACATCATGATGTGCTCGCTGGCATCGTTCATAAAGGTAATAATAATAACAAACATGTCCCTGGACATTATTCCACACAGCGCCATCTAGCCCCAAGATGAGCTAACTAAAGCTCGCTTTTATGGGATCCCAGACAACGGATAAACATACTAAAATACTTTTTACTTTGTAACCCCCTTATTCATTAAAACTTAACAGCTCTTCAACAACACGTTAACTTTTGGATCGCTTTGTCTCTTTCATTCTTGTTGCTGCCGCCTTTTGCGAGTAAGTGACATAACACGTCAATTGCTTAAACTATGCTTTAGTTTTGCGTTCGTTTTTATGAATAAGGGGGTTAATATATACTTAATATACATAGGAAACACACAGACCAATACAAACAGGCCAACAACAACAGGTAGGAGAGTGGTGGTGACGACTGGCTCGTTGGCGACATGGGTAGAGGTTCTGTCTTTGGCAGTTTAGCGCTCATAGTCGTTGGTTCGATACCTACTTGGACAAAGACTCGAGAATGTTGGTGCCCAACTGTCTCATAAGTGATTTTTATTGATCAATTGGTCGCTGCTAAGAGCATTATCAGGCCCAATAAGGCTGGACACGGTGTAGAAAGTGAAAAGCTAAAGACCTTGAAGGAGGTTTCACCCGAAAAGTGTGGTAAAAAATTACAATAGTAATATATTTAAACAATTATTACACAATTTGTGACAGTGTCATTAAATAAAGTTATAATTATTTATGTTCCAGAACGCCCAGCCGTCGCAGTGGTCCTCCTCGCCAAAGTGCGCCCCCTCGCGGGCGTACGCGGCGGCTTGCCCCGTGTGCCCCTCTGAGTGCTTCGTATCTCTCATCCCCAATGGATCCTGTAACGCCTGTTATGCCTTGCCACGATCGCCCTAAATACATAATTTGATAACAATGTTTTTAGACAATTTTTCGTACTGAACAGAAGACCATTGGTCAAGTTTTAACAGTGTAGGCCAGTACACTAAAAGTAGTTCTCAACTTTACTCGACCTTTGGGAATTGTGTAAGATATTGCTAATTAAATAAATAAATACTCATTCTTCAATCGTATTTTTATTTTTATACAAAATGTTTATGCAAGTTTTGTCTATTTTAAGACTTGGTCCCTGACTGTACGGATTAAAGGAGAATGATACTGCCAAACAGGCTTGCATGACGCTTTTGTGCCCTGCAACCTGATATCTTGGATGAAAAAAGGTTTTGTTGAAGTTTTATAACAATAAACATGATTTATCCCGTTTCATTCTCAAGTCTCATATTTTAATCCTACCTACCTAATCAAAAGCTGGACAGTGCCAATAATCGCGTCACAAAAATGGCATCGTACCTACCAAAACCTACTACCGACACGCTTCTTCTTTTGCCAAATAAAATGCGTGTTCAAATGAAAACAACCGACTAGTCCTTAATATCCCACAACATAATATGTTATCATAGTTCTAAAAATCACCTACTGAAGTTTGTCAAAGAATAAAAAGTCGCCGCAGAATTTTCTTTTAAATGTAAGGAAACGTGGCTGACGTTTCCTGATGACGTCACGTCCGCTCCTTATCGAACGCCAGTACGCCACGGTCCTCCCACGGTTTTCCCGTATGATATAATTTTACTGTTTTCCGCAGCCAAGGCGCATGCCCGGCCCCCGAGCCTGCGCGCCTGGTAAACACTGACACCTGTCAAAAACAGTCAGTACCATCCCTGGCACCTTTGACGTCATTACACTAACCAAACTTTGGAAAATCCTACCGCACTGGCTGGAAAAAAACATGTGAATCTTAGGTAATTACACCTCTTTAGCATTTCTTTTTTTTTTGAAAGTAGCTAACGCAATGTAGATGTTGTTCTTTTGTTGCCAAAAAGAATTAAGAGGTTGAGACAAAGCGGTTATTAGTATTATTATTTAACGTCTACGACAATCTTCGCGAAGGAATATGAATTTTTAAGTTCTTGAATATCGTAAAGTGTTTTGAAAGTAGCGTAGTGAAGTATCGACGTTTAGGTGAGTGAGTAAGTACTTTGTTGGTGTGTTTGCTTGTCCTTCGGTAGGTAACTTGCCCTTGATAATATCGTCCTATTTATAGCACAGATGAGAATCTGATGGAATTATCAATTACTTGGGAGTAATTGCGCGTGCCTAGTGACCTTTACTCGGGACGGTTTCTATTGGTCGAGTGCTGATTGATAGATTAATGTTACAGCTGTTAAGTAATTTATTGCGATCACTTACGGTGTACCTAATAAAACGATACCGATTGAAATTTGTTGCTGAATCTCCTTTTAGATCGTTTTGTTTTGGAATCTTCATCAATGCTTGTTTTTTTGTTTAGTAGTGTACTTTGGTATTTGGTTATAAAAAGGTATTTCTTTATATCCTACCCGCTGTAGTTTGACATACTGAAATACCTATCTATGTAATTTGTGATTATATTTCGATATTTTTAAATGACCTAAAACAAGGGTTCAACCACATCTTTACAGGCAGTAGGTACTTATTAAAACTGTCGTCAACAACTGTCAACTGTCGTCAAAAACACGTCATCGATGCATTGGTAAAACCTTTCTTATGGTTTTTAAAGTAGGCATATTTTTTTAGTCTGTTTATAAGCGCTGGTCGAAATGCTGATACGCACCGGAAGACAGTCCCTGTTGGTGAAAAGTTCTCCTTACATGACTTTCCATTGTTCCGGTTTACCAAAAACTCAATTTGTAAGTAGGTATATAAAATATCTAATGATAATACCTATCAGAATGTCAGAAGACTATAGAGAAAAAGCTTTCCGGCTCGTGAGCAAGTCCAATTCGACCACCACTACTCCTATCTAATTATTCCAATTAGTACACAAACCAGTCAAATAGTCACAGTATTACTTGTAGGTAATAAAACCAAATGGTATTTTCTTCGTATTCCACTCGAGAAAAAATCATCTTGACATCACACTCTTCTTTATTTTCACTGAAGCCTTTCAATGTTTCCGCAATTCCATAAATGTTACTTCAAACATCGATCACTCAATGGGCGTGATAGTACGCCAATTATAACTTGCAGAAAATATCCCGTTTGCAATATAATTGTCCACTCGAGAGTTTCCGAGTTTTCGAAACTTTTTCTCTGTTATTCAGTTTATTTTACCGACAGTTGGTTCAAGCACTTTCTTCACTTCCAACTTTGGTTCGAAGGACCTTACTAAGACTTATAAAGCAATCAATTTTTGTCATACTTACCTCCTCGAGGACGAGAATCATTCATTGGTTGACATAACCGCACGCAAGGATATTACTGCTCTACATTTCTGGAGCTTATGTCATTTCATCACTAACGTAAATTACCCATATTTACGTTAGTGATGAAATGACATAAGCTCAGGTCCGCACTCACTCCATCATTATAATCAATCTAAACATGTCCACTGCTGAACAATAAACATAGCCCCTCCTCATAAAAATATCATCATTGTAACTGAAGCCGGGAGCAGTCTTCTCGAATAAGATAATGGAAAAAAGCTCAACATAATCAACTTCTGGACTAGTTATAACTTCAAAACATGTTTTTGTCCTACAACCCTTTATTTACGAACGAGAGGGTGTTCACCCTGACGTAATATTTTTCATGGCGGCGATAATTTATTCCGCGCGGCTCATTTGCATCTTAACGACATTATCTCTTGACCTATATATGCTGTCCAAAAGAGCGATTTCAATTACGAGTAGGTAGGTACTAAAAACATAGAGATACTAGAGTAAGAGACTGGACTCATGTACCTCCAGAGCTGCAGAAATAGGCAACGTTGGAAGATAATGTGGTACTTTTGCTCATCCCTCAGCTGACCAAACAACAGTTTGATGATGTAATGTGCTGTCACACCTTGCAGACGCAAGGAAACTCAACACTGCTTGGGCAGATTTTTCTAGCTATCTTTTCGTAATGTATTTTCATTCAGTCATGCCCCTCGACAAAGGGCAAAGGCAGTTAAACTACTGCTTCGATATTTTAAGCCGACACCTATGACCTACCTCAGCACCTTTCCGCTAGTAACAAACAGTATTGCATTACCTATGCGGACAGGTAAATCAAGAAGTAGATGGTAACCAGTTAATGTGACTTCGTGAGAGGCATTAGCTACATCTAAGTACCTTACTTTGTAGCTGGCTCTGATGTCAAAAAACCCTGATTGTAGTCAACATTCCTAGAAACTACTTAGGTAGGTAGCGGTTCACATTAAAAGCTTTGTTTTTCCCAAACGATTCCGTGTCAAGGCATACATTTACATTTTATTAAAGTTCCTCTTTCGATCTATTAAATTGTCCGAGAGGACGATAGGCACTTTTGCGCTGAACTTTCCACGAGTTCTGAATACAAATTATATTTTCAATTAACTCTGTAAGTTTTCTAATAGAGCAGTCTGCAGCACTGACCTAGGATGAAATTGCCAGCTTACGTTTGTTCTAGACTAGAGCTTAGTACCTACGTAATACCTTTTGGTTTACTACTCTGAATGTATAAACATCAGGAACGTCGTACAGTTTAGGTAAGATTGTATTACCTACTTAGATACAACTCGCCAGATTTTTATAATTACATTTCGGACTACAAATACATAGATTGATAAATGGATATTCTTTATTGCACGAAACATTACAGTTGTATTAAATTACAGAGACCAATGTACAATTGTACAATATACATGATAAAACTATACATTTAAAAATCCTACATTTTAATCTGCTGAGTTATAATTAACGTAGTATTTTCGTTTTATTGAAAAATCCTACCCCAAATAAACAAGGATCATGAAAATGTGTAAATATTTATGCGGATGAAGAATATTGCTTATGAATAAGAATATGATACGAAAAAAGACATGAAAGGGAGACGCCCGTCACTCCGACAAAGGATCTATTATAGTTTCAATTTCCTGACATAAGTAGAGGGCAGTAGTTAGATAAGTAGATAGAGGGTAGGTATAGTTAGTCGATGTTTATGTCTGAAGGTTGTTTTTGTTGTGCGTATACTTTGCATGTAAAGGAGTGGCGAAATACCTACCTGCTTATTGTTTGCAATTGTTTGTTTCACTTCAAATTCTGACGAAATAAATACTGCATATGCACCTCGAACGTTCGAACAGTGAATTCGAAAAGAGATTGTGTTTGGCGTTTTGTAAATCTCAATAACTACGAGAATGTGATCGCTTGAGTGAAGAGAACTAAGTTTCAAATATCATTTTCAAATTATTTCCACACAAATGAGGGAGAATATCAATTGAAGGTGAGGGGGAATAGACGATTAAAGTTGGCGGTATCTGCCTGCAGCTATGCTATACTGGCTATTGCCAAATCTCATCTCGATCACCTTCTTTTCACTCAAACGCTCACATTCGCGTAGTTATCCAAAACACAATCTTACTTCGTATTCGGCCGATGTGCAAATGCAGAATGCCACCCTATTTCAGCTTAGACGATCTCTACCTACTTTCTGTTCATTGTAAAATGTGCAGCTAACTCGCCGATGATGCAAAACACTGATAAAGAAATCAAGGAACCCGGATAACGCCGGCGCTATCTTTGTCCTAATATCTTATCCTATGTAATGTTTATAACTTTTATTCCTTTGTGTATCGCTTCATAGCTTATAAATAGCGATGGAAACCAATTTCCATAATAAGCAACCCTAAATGCAATATTTCCACCAGACATAGCCCAGTTCGATCGTCATACAAATTACGCGTGTTATGCAAAACAGATCGGCGCTATCTCGAGCGTGAGATTACACTGATAAGTGATAGCGATTTAATAAATTCTACTGCCGTATCTACGAGTACCTCCGCCGCCTGTTGGGGCTTGTTTGTAAACGGCCGGGCGTTATCAGCTTTGTACAACATGTGCATTTAGTTTGCTCGTTAAATAGTATTTTTTGAGATTTGGGTTTTGTTGACAAATTTACGAAGTTTGTTTGAAGATTTTTTTTATTGGTAAGTAAGTGTGAACGAAGTATATTGGCTATCTTCGGCCTCTTTTATGTAGGTAATCTTATCTCTTTTGCAATTTCTTTGTGTTTATTTGCTTTGATTTGTTAAAGTACTAAGTATTTTTATTCAAAAGGGTTATTTAATATAGTTACTTAAATTTCTTCGTATCGCTTTTCCCCAATGTGACCGACTCCGAAAAATGTTGAAGTTATGCTAATTGCTTCAGGGGGAGCGCTGCTGCTATGTAAGTGTGCAGCTCTTTTCAATTCTTTTATTTATTCTAAAATTTCTCGCTACGATTTTAACTAAGGATAAATTAACGAATGCTTCTGCAGTTTTTCTTGCCCTTCGCATTACCTTACTCACTCTTGATATTCTGCTCCTCCAGCTTTAGAAGTTCCTCACCGTCGGCAACATGTTCGAGGGCGCAGTGGCCGGCATCCTCAACCGGCTGCTGGGCAAGTATGTTCAGGATCTGGACACCGAGAACCTTAATGTCGGCATCTTCTCTGGAAACGTGAACCTCACTGACCTCAAACTTAAACCTGAAGCTTTGGTAAGTGTAGTTTTACATAATAATAGTTTATCCAAACATTCATTTTGTACTGTAAAAAATTGGACGATTTAAAAAGAGTAACTGCTGAGTTTCTTGCCGGGTCTTTTCAGTAGAAACAACCTTCCGACGCCATTGGTAGAGTCACATTTTGTACATGTATTTTAAGTATTGTTTATATATTGTATTATTAAGTGGTTAAAATTAAGATTCTTGACGATTCTAAAGTACTGTGTAATGGTTTACTTGAAAAAGAAATATTGAATTTGAATTGAATATGGCTAGCGCCTTTGAAACTAAAGGCATCACCTTTTTAAAATTCTTTGAAGCGCGAAGCCCCCTTGAAGCTTCTGCAGAACAGCTAGTACCCATTAAAAACTCTAGGTACCTACAGCAGTTTATTTTTCGTCTATTGCAGTATGAACTAGACCTACCCATCGATGTGAAGATTGGCACAATCGGTCGCATCAACCTTCAAATACCATGGTCGGGTTTATACTCCCAACCCGTTGTAGTACACGTGGAAGATGTGTTGGTGCTGGTGGGTCCCGCCATCTCCAACACTCACTTCGACCCCGAGAGAGAGAAAAGACTAATGCGAGCTGCCAAAAGGAAGATTCTCCAAGATCTGGAGGCCGAGAGCGAGGTCTTGAAAGGCCCGCAGAACTTCTTCGAGAACCTGTTCACGGCGATTGTAAATAATCTGCAAATATACGTGAGAAATGTGCATGTCAGATATGAAGATTCGATCAGCTCCAAAGATGGACCCTTAGCTTGCGGTCTTTGTCTTCAAGGGCTTTCTATTGAGACTACTAATAGGTAAGTTGAGTTTTTCATTACGAAACTTCATAATATGCACAATACATAAATCGTTCTGGAAAATTGGTCTCCCTTGGTGATCTTGATCACCAGCATTGGAAATTAGGTAAACACAATTTTATGAAAATGACAAAAATCATCTCTGGGGATCCTTAGCGGTCGTCAAGAATAATCCTGTCATTTTCGTGTCTTCCTTCCACACGTCGCTACTGTGGAATTCCTGCCCTTGAACATATCGAATCACATTGTATGTCTAGGTCACGGCCACCGTATTGAGTCAGACTTGTGAGGATAAGTAAACGATTTTAACCGCTCCTAACTGATATCTTCAATCTATTGTACCGGTTCCCTATCACGCACTTATCGATCCGATTCTTTTGTATTTTGTTGACTTCATCTTCCAATAAAGCTTTGCGTTATACTTTAGAAAGATTTTAGTGAAACATTAACACGTTCCATGCTCACGAAAAGTGTTTCTTCATTTCTTTCATTTACCTACTCAATTTTTTGGTCGCGATAATTCTATAAAGCTTCTTGACTCGAATTGAGTTATTTTTCATTTACTAAAAGACTATTTATCAGACCAGGCAGTCCTTTACTGCTGTTGTTTACATAATAATAGAGTTGAAAGAAAGCTCTGTACGAAAAGATGAAATTTTAATAGTTATTTTTATTTTAAGTTCGCTTCCGCTCTAGTTCGAATATAAGAACAGCTGATGCCGGTGTCACTCCCAGTGCGAACATTGTTTTTTGGGACGACCCGTTCGGTGCCGGCAAAGTTTTCGGATAACTAATGTTATTGTGTAAGTAGTCTGTGTACTGTGTATGTAAACATAACCAGGTAATTTGGAAATCCTGCTTTTCCAGCAAATGGAAGCCATCAGTGACTCCAGTGAACGCGTCAACAGTATACCAGATGATGCGCGTGGAGTCCCTCTCCTGCTACTGGAACCCGACGGCCACAGCCCTGGACGACGTGGAGACGGCGCACATCACGCCCATGCAGTACTACAACTGGAAGCACTACATGCTCACAGGGCTTGACAAGTTCTCTATGCACCATGAGGACTTTGAGTTTTGTAAGTTGCGTTAACGGCTCTCTGACGGTTTACGTCGCTAGATTTCAGTTGTTAAGCCTAGTCAGAAGCCTCAGGGCGGCTTGATAACATCTGACATTAAGGTTGCTCACTAATCTTACACCCCTCCGACAATCCGCACAGAGTCCACATGTTGGAATATGGCTCGCTCCACCTCTTAGTTGAGGTGAGGCTGGGCCTAGCTGTGGGACGTATATATTGGCCGTTTATGTATGTATTAACGGCACTCTAGGGATATACGTTAGTAGATGCGGCCTTACTGCTAGATCCATGGTCAGGTAAAATCGTGAAGGCGTCTGGTCAAGATGAACGGCGTTCCTGATCACTCTTTTAAAGAAAGACTCTTGAGTAAGCCAACTATGGCATGACACCAATACACCCTACCGAACAGCATTTTTCAAACAGATCTCTTATTTTGCTACTCTCTGACTAAGTTCTTGAACAACATGTTTCACTAAATGTCCAAAATATTGTTTTCCAGTGCTTAAACCTGTGACGTGCAAAGTGAAGGTTCTGATCAATCGATCCGGCGAAGCAAGAGTACCACGTCTACTTCTGGATGCTGTGCTTCAAGACAGTGCCTTCCAGCTCTCTAGGCGCCAGTACCTCTCTATAGACAACCTGCTATCGTCTTTCACAAGGATCAAGTTGAACAGGTCAGGCCTAAAAATATTTTTATTGCTTCAACTTAAATTGTGTAAGTTTCTTCCTATATTTCCTATGTTTATTTGCTGTTGGTTTGGTGTGCAATAAGTAATATATCTATCTATCTATCTATTTGCATGGAGTTCTAGAGTTTTTTAGCATAAAATTATTACATAATTCTACCAATCACCTCTTACAAATAGCGTTTAAAAAACTTCAAAATTTGCAGAAAATACCGTCACCTGCACCCTGGGGTACCCCTAAGCAAAGACGTAACAAAATGGTGGCGCTACGCCTACAACGTGGTTGTGGAACAGCGTGTTCGGCCCTACACCTGGGCAGCCATCAAGAAGCATAGGGAAAACTATAATGTGTACAAGAAGACTTACAAGAGCGTCCTCAGGAGTCCTAATGATACAGAACTGAAGCTGGACTTGCAGAAGTGCGAAGATAGCTTGCCAATTATATCAGTGGTCATCGCGAGGGAGCAGGCTAAGTTTGAGGTAAAGGAACGTTATAAGAATATAAGTAAGATATTAATGTTATTTCCCGCATGGTATATACTGATCCTGTCTTCAAGAAACATTGTCAAGGTTAATAGATCTGAAAGACAAACACTTTAACTGGACGCAGGTCTGGCAGATTGTTGATAACTCTGCGGTGGTTACGCGATGTGTAGGTACTTGAAATGTGGTAGTTGTAAGATGTAGAGTAGAATTCAATAAAACCGAAAGTAAATCCAAAATTAAACGTCTCGGAAGCTTGTTAAGAAACAAGGTAGCAAAAATATTTTTTCTAAAAAACCTGAAATTGGATAATTCGTTTGCCTGACGATTCAAGCGCATCGCAATGTTTCATTTGAATTCAGGATAACGAAGGTAAAACGAGTATCTAACGATGCCCGCTCTCTCTACCATTCCTACATAAACAATTCTATTCAGAAAAAAACTCATTAAAGTGTTCATTGCATGTTGATTTGATACAGATTCACGTTTCGACGACATATTTGCTCATCTTTATTAAATTATTTTGAAAATTATATAGTCAAACTAAGGAAAGTGTATAATACTGAAGTGCTTCCCCACAGCTTTTATCCCAAGAGCCGGAACGCATCGAAGTAGTAGAGAGCGAATTCGACTGGTGGAGGCCCTCCGCCTCTTCGCCGGAGTCAGAGCCTGAAGAAAAGAAGGCACACGTGGAGTTGTGCGTCAAGAGCGAGCGGTCCAAGACTCTGTGGAGCCATCTGTCTAGTCCGGAGAGGAAAAAAGTGTGCGAGCTGATTGGATATGTGGAAGGAGCGCCTAGACAAGACAAATCTAAACAATATATTGGTAAGTAGAACACCAGTTTGAACCCTTTATTAGGTACAGGTACTCGACTACGGTCATAACTTATGTCGACGATGTATTCGTCGGTGCAAGTGCAACGTTGCTTGCAATATCCAGAGCACAAGTTTCATAATACTAGAGAGACAGAGAGAGAAGGAATGAAAGAGAGAGACATTGAGCTTAAGACAGTTCAGAGATTCTATGCTAAGTTGTTTATCTTATTGGATTATCCACAAATATTTTTCTAACTAAGTACGGCTTTAGCGATCCTAAAATGCTTTCAACATTATTATTTTCAGAACACAAACTCAACCTCACACTAGCAAACTGTTCCCTAACCTTAACGAATAGAAGCAAAGAAGTGTTAGTTATAACAATAACTCAGTTTCTTGCGTCGCTGGAAACTAGACCATCTGCAAAAGCGTACAAGGTAAGTTCTTCTTTTGCATGGAATAACCTTCTTTATTTAAGTTTCAAACAACATTATTGTGAATTATTGTGTTAGAAATGACTACCTATTTAAATAACAAAGTTGGTGGTTATCATGGGATAATCTGCACTTTTTCATAACTATACTCTGCAACTTCAATAATTGTAAACAAACTACTCGTAAGTATAGATAGGGAAACCAGAAAAAGACATTTAGTATTGGCACCAGGGGGGAATCGAACCCGCGTCTTTCGCAAACCGAGCGACTGCACTATAATAATGCACAGTCCCTAAGGCTAAAAAAAAAACCTAGTCGTAGGTATGTTGCAAAAGAGTATCGAATTTCTTGCCGGATCCTTCTCGGAAGAAACATTATCCGAACCGGTTGTAGATTCACATTATCTGGTTTAACTTAGTCTTAATCCTGATAAATACTAACCTGCTTTTCATGAACACTTTAAGTTCACATGAAAATAAATGGCTTCCGGTTATTTTATTTTTTATTTTTATTTTTATTTATTTAGAAACCAACAGCGTTACATTTTGTAATACTAAGGAAACATTAAACTTAAAGTAAGGCCAATGACTGATTTCTTGGTACTATTTCTATCGCGCGATAAACAGACGTTCACAGTTGTTTACTTAAATACACTACAAAATGAATACAAATTACTAATTACTTTATTGTTCAAGCTATTCCCTTTCGCTTCAAAAAATAAACTAAATCTATGAAACCTATACAGCACAAGTTTACTTTACTTCAGTATATTTTTTTTTTTATTATTTTTTTTTTATTTGTACTGTTAACAACACACGTTCCTTTTTGCGTGTTATGATCTGCTTTTTTATTGCAACCCGCAGATCTCTTGCACCTGCTTCCAACTCACACACCTATACATTACATTATTAATTTGTTGATTTATTATTATATTACACTCCCAATAAAAAAATCGTAACATGATAACATTATCTATGTCATTTTTGTGTCTCGCAATAACATTATGTAGGTACCTATACTTACTATGTTTTTATGATATGTATGTATGTGTAGGTATGTGTTAGATAATACTTTTACTTTTAATAAATAACGACGGTCTACTTGAATAAAGAACTAATTAATTTAGAATCCTACTAATATTATAAATGCGAAAGTTTGTATGTGTGGATGTGCCCTGTTGCTCCTTCACGTCAAACCTACTGGATGGATTTAAATGAAACCCTACAATAACCCAGCCCATGCATCTGAATATAACCTATGCTACAATTTATAAGACATTATCACTTTTTCTTAGCCCAAGTCCACACGGACGAAGTTGCGGCGGCCGCTAGTTAATAATACATTGCTAAAAACTATAATCCCATACTAACAGATTTAAATACCTATAGCCCCTGTAAAAGTTTGGGACAGTAAATTAAATTATATGAGTACCTATTACTATTATCGTTTACTACGATTGACTTTATACTTTTTGGTTAAATGCTGCTGGTAGGCAAAAATAAAAATAAAATTTTTAATTAGGCTTCAGTATGTCTATGGCGCGACGCCTAAAGGTATTTTTACTAGTGTTAAATATATCAATACCCATAAAAAAGTCGTTATAGTCATTGGGCAGACGAGAGTGGGGCGCATTACTCGCGTAATTGGTTCGAGCGCGCGGCACACACAGGAGCGGCGGCGGACGGCGCGTGGAGCGGCGCGTGCGCTGCAGCGGCACATTCAGCGCGACGCTCGCCACCAGCTCGGGGCAGTCTATACGTCCGCGTACAATGTCGTACAGAAAGCATACGCCCATCAATTTACGTCTGTTTTCAAGAGAGAGCAAGTTAAATCGTTTACAATTCTCTTGGTAGGAGGACAAGGCCGGTTTATGCACACGGTAATTTAAATGTTTGATAAAAATTTTCTGTAGGCGCTCCAAACGATTTATGTAGACAGCGTATCGGGGGGACCAAATCGGACATGCATATTCCACCACACTACGGACGTATGCATTATACAAAATATGCAAAGTGCTAAGATTTTTGAAAGGTTTACATGATCTAATGACAAATCCCAGATTTTTGAAAGCTTTGTCGGTTGTTTTATCTATGTGGTCCGACAACATCATTTTACCATCGAAATACACACCAAGGTCCCTTACAAGCGATGTTCTACGTATTGGTATACCATTAAAATTGTATGAGTATAATATAGGATTAGGTTTTCTTGTGAAAGTAATGCATTCACATTTATCAATGTTTACTGTTATGCTATTGTCTGAGTAGTAGCTCAACAAAGCGTTTAAATCAAATTGCATCTGTATACAGTCTGATTCGTTTTGAATTTTGGAAAATATTTTTTTATCATCAGCGTACATCAAGTGCTGTGTAAAAGTGAAGCAGTTTACAATGTCGTATACGTAGGCGTCGTAGAATAAAGGGCCCAAATGAGATCCTTGAGGTATACCTGTCGGTATATCAATGAAGTCCGACCTGTATCCCCCCACTACAACAGCTTGAGACCTATTATGTAAATAAGACTCAATCCACCTAAGGAGATCGCCATGAATACCCAGCATCTGCAGCTTTTTCAATAGAATGACGTGGTCCACGCGATCGAAAGCTTTCTCAAAATCGGTGTAGACCACGTCAATCTGCCCCCCACCATCCATATTTGACAACACGTAATTGGAGAAGCATGCCAGGTTGGTTACGGTGGATCGTTGCCTAACAAATCCATGCTGAGTAGCTGGCAAACCCTTAATTAAAACAGGATATATGGCGTCAAAAACAACCTTCTCGAAGACTTTGCTGATAGTATTTAAGATTGAGATTCCTCTGTAATTTTCAATCCTACTTTTGCTTCCCTTCTTATGGATAGGCACCACCAGCGCTCTTTTCCACAGATTAGGAACTACTCCTTCGCGGAGCGAGATGTTAAATATAATAGCTATAGGAATGCAGAGAGTTTTCGAGCAGTTACGCCAGAATAATGATGGGATATCGTCGCACCCAGCTCCTTTAGAGACATCTAAGAGACTTAACCTTTCCTCAATCATAGTTTTCTCAATATGAATTTGTGATATAGAATCACATACTACGTTGATATCATCCTCTAAACTTGAGCCGGTGGAAGGGACACCGAAAACATTTTTAAAAAAGTCGTTAAAGGCGTCGCAGATGTCCCTTCCCGAGGATACTGTGTTTTCCCCATATGACATTTGTTGGGGGTAGTTGGAACCGCCACGCATACCCTTTATATAGCTCCAAAATGCCTTCGGAGTGTACCTAATAGATTTTTCTGCCTGTGCTGTATAGTCTGTAAAACATTTATCTGCGACTCGTTTTTGTCGTTTTCGCAAAAAAGAAAATTCATCATAATCTAAAAGATTGCCCAATTTTTTCCATTTTTTGTGTGCCTTGGACTTTTCTTTAATTATTTTGATTAGGGCTGGACTGTACCAAACAGGATATTTATGATTACTGAAAGATTTTTTAACAGGTATATGTTTAGCTATTATTTCATTAATTGTCTCATAAAACGCATTACAAGCGTCCTCAGCACCACATGAACTTAATAGGGATCGCCAATTAATGGCACCAAAGGCTTCATTTATTTTAAAATAATCCCCTTTTTTGAAGTTAAATTTAGGAAGTGATGCTTCCACCAGAGGAGTTATTGTGATGTCCATAACTTCTATAACAAGAGCTGGGTGAGCGCGATCAATGTCTACTAAAGGGAAATTGCAACTACTGATCTCAAGAGGAAGATCGGAGAAGGCGAGGTCCAAGGTATTACCGGCATAATTTTGAATTGTATTGTATTGTTTTAAACCCAAAAAACTCAATTCTTCGGTTAAGCTGATCCCGGCGGCTTGTACATCTACGTTACCTACATTTTTGTGTATGGGACCATCGTTATTCCATGATATGCATGGTAAATTAAAGTCGCCAATAATTAAATAATGTTTTTGTAGGTCTTCATTTCCCATTATAGATTTAATAGTTTGCAGTAGGCATTCAATATCCCCCGGAATACGCTCCGAGTCGGGCGGGGTGTAAATTGCGCTTATGTAAAGGTCAGCGGTAGACGCCAGCGCGCGCGCCGGCAGCGTCGCCGTCACAGTCTCCGTGCGCGGGTCGCAGCTAGCCGCGGCGGCGGCGGCGACCGCGCAGGGCAACGCGCCTAATTCGCGGCGTATTAATATCAAAACACCGCCACCTGTCTTCTTGCCACACCGGTCTAAATCCCGATCATGTCGAAAAACGTCATATCTACTGTCACAAAATTCCCTATCGAAAATCCCACCGTGCAACCATGTTTCTGTAATTACAATAATGTCATATTCGTTACATAGTATTTGCTGTCGCAATTGTAAACATTTTGTTCTCAATCCACGGGCATTTTGATAAAATATCAATAATTCTTTCTTTAAGCCCTCTTTGATGAATATTTTCCGTTAATAATATTATTTAAAAGTTTAATAACCCGTGAACGTAATGTATTTCTTATGTTTATTGTATTTATTGTAACAAATAACGACGACTGAGAAGAGGTATTATTTTTATTAGAAGCTTTTAGGATTTTACGTATTGCAAACGTTGCACAATGAGATCCACGACTGTACTCTAAATTTTCACCTTTTCTGTAAGATGACATCAACTCATAATATGATTTGCAAATAGTCAATTGCAAATAGTCAATTTGTGACAAAGATCTGTGAATAATACAGTGATTAGTCAGCACGCGCATTCGAATCGCAAATTGACGGTATAGTAGAATAAAGTTATAGCTACCACAAAAAACAGTGCACGTAATGTCAAGTGGTGTTAATATTTGTATGTATGTACTTATTTCTTTGCTAGAAAACATGGTGCAAGAGGTCAGACGAGCTAAATAAGAGTATTTGTAATTACTATGAAAATTCTTAGGCTTAATTATTTGTGCGAAAAAAAATATTAAATTACTTAAACAGTGTTCAAAGTATAATTTTGCTAATTTTTTGATAAAATACCTTGAATAGAAGGAGCATTGTGAGTGCTGATTAGGTAATCGAAAATACATTCTTAAAAAATTATACGCTAAGCGAAAGGGAACGGCAAGCCCAGCACACAACAAAACAATAATATCTAGTATGGTCACAGAGTAGACCCGTTTCAGAGAAACGACAGATACAGACACGCGTATGCGCAACATAATAATGTAAAAAGATTTAAAGTAAATTTTTACCTGGCAATAAAAATATTTGAAACCACCGAAATAACAAGAACCACAATCACTACACTCAATTTTTGAAGAAGTCCAGTCCACCATAACTACTTCTTGGTACCAGTTATTTTTTTGAGATCCTCCTCGTCGCAGATTTGCAGTGCCGGAGAAGTTTCGTTTTGTCGTATAAAAATTCTTCCGTTCTTCGTCCAGACAAACTGGTACTGCTTCGATTTGGCAAAATCCTTGCACGTTTTTAGGAGCTGCTTGTTAAAAGGCGTTAAGTGTTCATTGATGAAAATTTGTTTGCTTTCACCTACGATCCCGATGTCCCTGGTGCTAATGCGTTTCTTACGTGCCATGGATATAATGTTATCCCTCAGGAGCCTCGATGTCATCTTGCCAATAATCACTCTAGGCCGGCCAGGCAGTTTTACTTTCGGGGCCACCCTATTAACCTGTATAATATCACTTGATGAAATTTCGATTCCGATTTGTTTTCCTATTTGTAAGATAGTATTAGTTAGGTCTTCGTTATTTAATTCGGGCACACCGACAATTTCTATATTAAGCATCCTATCTCTTTGATCATTCGAATTCATTTGTAATTTCAGTTGCAGATTTTGTAGTTTAAGATTATTCATTCCTGATTCAAGGTCATCTATTTTCTTTGTTTTTTCAGACAGGACATCAATCTTTTTTGTGGTCTCGTCTTGCCATTCAGTATTAAATTGCACTGATTGTTGGAGTGTTGTGATTTCCTTCTGCACATTGGACTGCTGTGCTCTTAACTCGGCAACGTGTGTTTTAACTTCTGCATATTCCTTTCGAATATTTTTGAATTCCGTTTTAAGTTCTATCGAGTCTTCCTTTAATTTTGTAAGATCTTTCTTAATAACATCATTTAATGTATCGTTTATTTGTGTTAGATTTTTATCGAACTCGGTTTTGAGACTATCCATTTTCTTTATCAGGTTATTAGAGAGCTCTTGAAGTGATTCCGTGATATCCAAGCCATACTTCCGCTTTCTCGTACTCACGTTCGATAAATCTGGATCAGAATCATAACGCTTATTCGGGGGAGAGCGTTGGATTGCAAATGTACTGAAACTGCTTCTGTCCTCCATCTAGTCTGTGCGATGGTGTGAATGAGACAAAACGACGATCGGTCCGGACCCTTCACTGTGAGTCACGTTGTTGTCGCGGCACGGTACTGATGCGTTAATACCGGCTAATGATATTTTACTTTATATCAAGGATGATTAGTACTATTTTAGAGTAACACTGATTTTTGAACGAAGGATTTAATTCAAACAAACAGTGCGACGCGTCCGCTCGTGGCGCGCGAGTCAGGCGAAGAGGTTAGACTTTATTATTTTGGTTTTTGGTAGATCTCAGCACGAGCAGAAAGCATAGTAATTGAAGGAGCGACCTCAGACGGAGAGCTGATACCGATGCTGACGGTGGAGCGAGGGTCCGCCCCGACCAGCACCAACCTCCTTGCTGTGGACCTAGAGAAGAACCCCTGCAACAGTGCTGTGGATGCTGATTATGGGCTCTGTGTGCTGCTGGAGCCTGTAGAGCTGCTGTATATCGAGGTAAATCAATATTGAGTTCATCATCGAATTTGATACATAATTATTATATTTATCAGCTTTTTTTGTCCCGCAGCTTAGATAAGCTTATCCTAATTTTTAAATTTCAATAAAATAAGTCATTTTTCTAGATTTTTTTCAAAGTTATAGTTTCCTGCCAATACTATTTATAACCTAGACTCAGTCTAACAATATTTTGTTTCACTAAACTGACTAATAGCATGGCTTTTCAAAATGACACTGCGTTTCTTGAATATTTGTGAACACAGTACAGAGGTGTCCACATCTACCTTCACAAAACCATTGCAAAGTGGGTCTTTTGTCAGAAATATAAGGCACCTTATGGGGTAAAAGTTGATGTGAACGTCTGTGTACCTAAAAAAGTGGTCAAAGGTTCGTCATTTTAGTTATTAACAAAAAAAATCTCGTCTATTGCCCTGTGCCCGTCTGACATACCACTACCTACTTATATTCTGAAAGTTGAGTGTACCTTTTGGCTAACATTTAGTGCGTGATTTTGTTATGTTTTGACCTTTGCGGGTTGACTTATCCTTTTTTTCATTGAGTTTCTCGTCAACGCCATACTTGTTCTATAAACTGAAAGTTGAGTGTACCTTTTCTCTGAGATTTAGTGCGTGATTTTGTTATGTTGCGACCCTCAATTTGTGACTTTCTTTATCCAACAGCACGCCTTCACGGAGCTCATAAACTTCTTCCAAACTCGCTCCATGTCGTCTGACGAGCTATGGGAGTCTGTGTCTGGGTCGGCGCATTCGGCTGTGGGCGTCGGGCGCGCGGCGCTTCTGTACGCCGTGCGCCGGCGCAAGGTGTTCACGCTCAGCGTGGACGTGCGGGGGCCGTGTGTGCTGCTGCCCGATGCCGGGACTAGACACAAGTTAGCACAACTTGATCATATCCAACAGCATTCAAACTGATAAACTTGTTCTTCTGTACGCCGTGCGCCGGCGCAAGGTGTTCACGCTCAGTGTGGACGTGCGGGGGCCGTGTGTGCTGCTGCCCGATGCCGGGACTAGGCACAAGTTAGCACAACTTGATCATATCCAACAGCATTCAAACTGATAAACTTGTTCTTCTGTACGCCGTGCGCCGGCGCAAGGTGTTCACGCTCAGTGTGGACGTGCGGGGGCCGTGTGTGCTGCTGCCCGATGCCGGGACTAGGCACAAGTTAGCACAACTTGATCATATCCAATAGCATTCAAACTGATAAACTTGTTCTTCTGTACGCCGTGCGCCGGCGCAAGGTGTTCACGCTCAGTGTGGACGTGCGGGGGCCGTGTGTGCTGCTGCCCGATGCCGGGACTAGGCACAAGTTAGCACAACTTGATTATATCCAACAGCATTCAAACTGATAAACTTGTTCTTCTGTACGCCGTGCGCCGGCGCAAGGTGTTCACGCTCAGTGTGGACGTGCGGGGGCCGTGTGTGCTGCTGCCCGATGCCGGGACTAGGCACAAGTTAGCACAACTTGATTATATCCAACAGCATTCAAACTGATAAACTTGTTCTTCTGTACGCCGTGCGCCGGCGCAAGGTGTTCACGCTCAGTGTGGACGTGCGGGGGCCGTGTGTGCTGCTGCCCGATGCCGGGACTAGGCACAAGTTAGCACAACTTGATTATATCCAACAGCGTTCAAACTGATAAACTTGTTCTTCTGTACGCCGTGCGCCGGCGCAAGGTGTTCACGCTCAGTGTGGACGTGCGGGGGCCGTGTGTGCTGCTGCCCGATGCCGGGACTAGGCACAAGTTAGCACAACTTGATCATATCCAACAGCATTCAAACTGATAAACTTGTTCTTCTGTACGCCGTGCGCCGGCGCAAGGTGTTCACGCTCAGTGTGGACGTGCGGGGGCCGTGTGTGCTGCTGCCCGATGCCGGGACTAGGCACAAGTTAGCACAACTTGATCATATCCAACAGCATTCAAACTGATAAACTTGTTCTTCTGTACGCCGTGCGCCGGCGCAAGGTGTTCACGCTCAGTGTGGACGTGCGGGGGCCGTGTGTGCTGCTGCCCGATGCCGGGACTAGGCACAAGTTAGCACAACTTGATCATATCCAACAGCATTCAAACTGATAAACTTGTTCTTCTGTACGCCGTGCGCCGGCGCAAGGTGTTCACGCTCAGTGTGGACGTGCGGGGGCCGTGTGTGCTGCTGCCCGATGCCGGGACTAGGCACAAGTTAGCACAACTTGATCATATCCAACAGCATTCAAACTGATAAACTTGTTCTTCTGTACGCCGTGCGCCGGCGCAAGGTGTTCACGCTCAGTGTGGACGTGCGGGGGCCGTGTGTGCTGCTGCCCGATGCCGGGACTAGGCACAAGTTAGCACAACTTGATCATATCCAACAGCATTCAAACTGATAAACTTGTTCTTCTGTACGCCGTGCGCCGGCGCAAGGTGTTCACGCTCAGTGTGGACGTGCGGGGGCCGTGTGTGCTGCTGCCCGATGCCGGGACTAGGCACAAGTTAGCACAACTTGATCATATCCAACAGCATTCAAACTGATAAACTCCTTCTTCTGTACGCCGTGCGCCGGCGCAAGGTGTTCACGCTCAGTGTGGACGTGCGGGGGCCGTGTGTGCTGCTGCCCGATGCCGGGACTAGGCACAAGTTAGCACAACTTGATTATATCCAACAGCATTCAAACTGATAAACTTGTTCTTCTGTACGCCGTGCGCCGGCGCAAGGTGTTCACGCTCAGTGTGGACGTGCGGGGGCCGTGTGTGCTGCTGCCCGATGCCGGGACTAGACACAAGTTAGCACAACTTGATCATATCCAACAGCATTCAAACTGATAAACTTGTTCTTCTGTACGCCGTGCGCCGGCGCAAGGTGTTCACGCTCAGTGTGGACGTGCGGGGGCCGTGTGTGCTGCTGCCCGATGCCGGGACTAGACACAAGTTAGCACAACTTGATCATATCCAACAGCATTCAAACTGATAAACTTGTTCTTCTGTACGCCGTGCGCCGGCGCAAGGTGTTCACGCTCAGTGTGGACGTGCGGGGGCCGTGTGTGCTGCTGCCCGATGCCGGGACTAGGCACAAGTTAGCACAACTTGATCATATCCAACAGCATTCAAACTGATAAACTTGTTCTTCTGTACGCCGTGCGCCGGCGCAAGGTGTTCACGCTCAGTGTGGACGTGCGGGGGCCGTGTGTGCTGCTGCCCGATGCCGGGACTAGGCACAAGTTAGCTCTAACTGATTCCTTCAACAATTGTTTTTTATGCAACGATGGAGACAAAATACTTTCTTGAAGATTTTATGCTATGATCGTGGCGAATAGACGTTCGAATCAACGAATTAACAAATGTCATGAGACATTATCCTATAAAGCCGTTTAGTCACAAACTAAGCGAAGCTCCATAGCTGAAAAAAACAATACACTAAAACAATGCATAAAATAAAACAATGCTTTTCAAAAATAAAATAAATAAACATTGATTAGAAAACGACCAGACCAATACAGACAGACAAGTTCATTTTAAAACGAATGCTTCTATTTTGCGAGGATTGATCCTACTCTGTTTTAGTAGCCAACTTCTTGACTATTTAACAAAATCGTTTAATAGTTACATACATTTTCAACTGAAAGGTCATTCCAAGGAAATGATAGATTTTCAAAACGATGATGATTAGGGATGTTGGGAGCATAACCATCTCGAGGGGATGTTGGGAGCATAACCATCTCGAGGGATGTTGGGAGCATAACCATCTCGAGCTCCAACTGTCAACCTTACCTGCAAGCGGTCATCCTGCTGACCAACGGACAAGGCTCTGGCGACCGGTGGACAGCGGTATAGCGCCACCCATCGGACACAGCTAAATCCTGACCGGGTCGCTGACGGGCAGCAGCGTCAGCGACTGAAGCAGCTGTGTTCCTGCGATCTCCA
Source organism: Udea ferrugalis (assembly GCA_950022985.1). Taxonomy (NCBI): domain Eukaryota; kingdom Metazoa; phylum Arthropoda; class Insecta; order Lepidoptera; family Crambidae; genus Udea; species Udea ferrugalis. The sequence continues at coordinate 17,276,141 of OX465524.1, read as the reverse complement.
ACCCGCCTGCCCAGCGTGGAGATTATGGGCATTTCCCCCCCAATGGCAGACGCAACAAAGAAACGGCCCCCAGTTCCCGGTCGCTCTGCTATTCCTGGTTACGGTAGCGGCCACGGTAACGGCAGGGCAGGGGGTGCAAAGAATCCCCGGGCTACAATAGGCTACCTACAAAACCTGACCCTGGCTACGTACAATGGACGGACTCTGAGGCTGGACGAACATCTGGCTCAGTTGGAAGTGGAGCTGGAAAACATTAGGTGGCATATCCTAGGGTTATGTGAAGTCCGAAGAGAGGGCGAGGACACTGTAACCCTGAACTCCGGCCATCTTCTGTACTTCCGCGAGGGCGACCAACAGTCCCAGGGTGGCGTAGGATTTCTCGTCCATAAGTCCCTCTCCAACAATGTTGAAGAAATCTCCAGTGTGTCGACCAGGGTGGCGTACCCGATACTTCGGTTATCCAAGCGATATACCTTGAAAGTTATACAGGTTTACGCACCGACTTCGGCACATCAGGATGAAGAAGTGGAAGGTATGTACGAGGACATATCTCGTGCCTTAAACACTTCAACCAAGGCCCACTTCAACGTTGTTATGGGGGACTTTAACGGCAAAGTAGGCATCCAGAACTGCGGCGAGTCCAAACTGGGCCCTCATGGTTTTGGGGTGAGGAATCACAGGGGGCAAATGCTAGTCAACTTCCTTGAGCAAGAGGGGCTCTTCTTAATGAATTCGTTCTTTAAGAAAAAGCCCCAGAGGAAGTGGACATGGCGAAGCCCCGACGCTGTGACAAAAAACGAGATTGACTTCATCATGACTGACAAAAAACACATATTCAGGGATGTTTCCGTGATCAATAGGTTTTACACCGGTTCTGATCACAGACTCGTACGAGGCTCCCTGAATATCAATCTCAAGCTTGAGAGGAGTCGTCTGATGAAGTCCACGCTCCGACCAAATCCCCTTCAAATCATGGCGGGCTCAGAGACGTTTCAAGACCTTCTTGGAACCAGATTCGCTGCTTTGGAACCTACCGATGACGTAGACGAGACCCTACAGAACGTGGCTGACGCGCTGAAAGATGAGGGCATGAAGTTCTGTCGAACACAGCGTACAGGCAGGAAGTCCAATCTCTCGGATGAGACTCTACGGCTTTTGGCGATACGGCGGGAAAACGTTGCAGCTTCACCGTCAGAGCGGTCGACTCTAAACAAGCGTATTGCGAGGATGGTACGATATGACCTTCGGAGCTCCAACACACGCCGTATAGAGCAGGCAATAGAGCAAAACCGAGGGTCCAAGGTATTCATTCAGCAGCTTGGGAGGAGCCACCTGACGAAGCTGACAACGCACAATGGCAGTACCGCACTGTCAAAGCTGGAGATTTTCGCTGAAATTGAGGACTTCTACGGCCGACTGTACGCTCAACATGCACCTCGTATTCAGCGCGACGGCCACGACTCTAGAGCCACCCTAACACGCCACTATACCGATGACTTGCCAGAAATCAGCCAAGACGAGATCGTGCTGGCTCTGAGGCAGCTCAAAAATGGAAAGGCCCCGGGTGAAGACGGAGTTACTTCAGAACTTCTGAAGGCGGGGGGTGTTCCTGTACTGAAGGAACTACAGCGCCTCTTTAACTCTGTCATTCACTCCGGGAGGACTCCAAAGGCGTGGAACAAGAGCATTGTAGTTCTATTTTTCAAAAAAGGAGACAAGACTCTTCTTAAGAACTACCGACCCATATCACTCTTGAGCCACGTCTACAAGCTGTTTTCCAGAGTCATCACGAACCGCCTCGCTAGGAGACTCGACGAATTCCAGCCTCCAGAGCAGGCCGGGTTTCGAGGAGGATTCGGCACCATAGACCACATCCACACAGTGAGGCAGATTATACAGAAGTCCGAGGAGTATAATCGTCCTCTGTGTCTAGCCTTTGTGGACTATGAAAAGGCCTTTGACTCCATCGAGACCTGGGCGGTCCTGGAATCCCTGCAGCGATGCCAAGTGGACTATCGATACATCGAAGTGCTGAGATGTCTCTATGAAGCTGCTACTATGAGTGTCCAAGTACAGGACCAGCAGTCTGAACCCATCCAGTTGCTTAGAGGAGTGAGACAGGGGGATGTCATATCCCCGAAACTGTTCACTAATGCACTGGAGGATATGTTCAAGACGCTGGACTGGAAAAGTATGGGCATAAACATAAACGGCCAGTACATCTCACACTTACGATTTGCAGATGACATAGTCCTGATGGCGGAGTCGCTCCAGGATCTGCAGCTGATGCTGAACAGCCTAGACTCCTCTTCGCGGCGAATCGGTCTCGGGATGAATTTGGATAAAACCAAAGTCATGATCAATGACCACATTGATCCGGGACCGGTCACTGTCTTCGGTCACCATCTCGAGGTTGTACAGGAATATACCTACCTTGGGCAGATATTGCAGTTGGGTAGAAACAACTTCGAGAGGGAAGCCAAGAGGAGGATTCAGCTGGGTTGGGCAGCGTTCGGAAAACTTCGTCGAGTCTTTTCGTCGCCTATACCACAATGCCTGAAAACTAAGGTTTTCAACCAGTGCGTCCTACCCGTCATGACATACGGAGCCGAAACGTGGACACTCACAGTGCGGTTGATGCACCAGTTCAAGGTCGCTCAGCGAGCTATGGAGAGAGCTATGCTCGGAGTTTCTCTGAAGGATAAAATCCGAAATGAGTTTATCCGACAGAGAACCAGGGTCATCGACATAGCTCTCAGAATAAGTAAGCTAAAGTGGCAGTGGGCTGGTCACATTTGCCGTAGGACGGATAACCGTTGGGGTAAGCGCGTTCTACAGTGGAGACCACGTCTCGGCAAGCGTAGTGTGGGACGCCCTCCGGCTAGGTGGAGCGACGATTTGCGAAAGGCTGCTGGCAGGAGATGGATGCGTCTAGCCGAAGACAGGGCGCGATGGCGCGCATTAGGGGAGGCCTACGTCCAGCAGTGGACCAGCATAGGCTGATGATGATGATGATGATGATGATAGATTTTCAAGATAAGCTAAGAAACGCATTGGCACATAGGTAACAACCAATGAAATAAATAAATATGAGCGATAATTTAGTTAGATAGGTTGGTGGAAAGTTCCAAATTATAACCTAACCATAGAAGAAGTTAGTAAACGCAACCACTATTCCTTCTAGGTCAGGCCGAGTGCTGGTGGTGGACATCAGCCGCATCATCATAAAGTCCGACCTTCAGCCGGCCAACCTGACCCTGGAGGACGCCACCTGCATGGAGCTCGAGGAGAGGCTGTACGACCGGCTGCATGCTGAATGCTCCTTCCAGGTTAGTTAGTTCCATAGTTAAAAAAAAGTTTAGTGCATTTAAAATTGTCATAGAACTATAAGGGAATGGAGACTCCTTTTAAGCATGAAATGCCTGTGGTAGCGGACTCCACTCTCTCAATCATGTATTACATATATTAATCTTAACACATTTCCTACCCATGAAATATCACAATTGAAAATCCATTGTTACGAAACACATGTGACTCTTGGGATAGGTAATGTGTTAACGTTAAAACAGGTTTGAATTCAAATTACAGGTAAAACATTTTTTAACCACAACTCAACCGTAATTCTTACTTACGCTGGACTTAATACCCTTAAGACAAAGTATGGTACCTACCTACCTAGTTCATTGCTACGAAAGCTCAGCTAAGACTAAATGATGAACTAAGATAAGTTTACTACTGAGGTACCGTTTCTATAAAATAACACTAGAAACAAAATTTGATGATAGTTACTTACTCGGTTTCAAAGTTTTGGCAATAACTCAATGCTTAATGTTTGTATTTCTTTCGCTGATATTCCTCAGAGCTATTGTGCGACATAAGGTATTTTGATTACATTTATTTGTTTGTTCTGATAGTGCTCATTTTTATTTGTGTGTACTTGTTGAAATGTTGCATCCAAAATTACATGGCGCCCAACGTGTGGTCATTATAAAATCATCTTTATAACAATTACAATGTAAGTTGTAAAAATGAGTTGTCTTGTATCCGAAAGTACATGGCACCCAACGTGTGGTCATAATAAAATCATCTTTAGTATAATACGATTTAAGTCGTGAAAATGAGTTGTCTAGTATCCAAAAGTACGTGGCGCCCAACGTGTGGTTATTATAAAATCATCTTTACTTACTACAACACGATTTAAGTCATAGAAATCAGTTGTCCTTGATAAACGCACGCAACTGAATTTATGTCATATTCCGCCGCACTCAGAGACGTCAATTAACTTTAATGGTTCATTAGAGTCAAAATTCCATTTTTGAAAAGAGACTTTATAACAAATAGATTAAAGAACTTTTAAGAATGTCAAATTTTGACGCTAATTAACCATTAATGTTAATTGACGTCTCTGAGTGCGGCGGATTATGTCAGAAAATAATCTACTTTGACAACACACTCTGGAGTAACTTAAGTATTTGCCACAAATATTGCCTTCCATGCATTAAATCTGATTGTATGCTTCCTTGAACAGGTTTTGTTCTGCGATTGGGACGACCCCTGGCGGGAGCAACGCAAACACGGCGACGGTGAACTGCACTTGATACCCAAGATCAAAGCGCAAGTCGTATTTTCCAACAGCATCAAGAAAGACTACAAATTATTGCCTAGGTGAGTTGAAGAGTATTTAGGACCACTGTTTTAAAAGCCAAAATAACTCCCCTAATGAGCACAGCAATACAACTTGGGCCTCTTCAAGAAGAGAGTGAACAGCCATTTGTTAAGCCGGCATGTACTACCTTAGACCACATCTTCACTTACGATCAGTAGGCCTTGCGCGAACTGCTAACGTTTTGGTAATCGAAAAGTAAACGATATTCGATTCACGATTGATGATTATTTTCTTTCTCCTATGTCTTTAAGAAAAAAAAGTATCGTTAACTTTTCGATTACCAAAACGTTAGCGGTTTCTGCTTGGCCTACAGGTGAGATTGTGGTCAAATGCGCGCCTAACTAAGCTATAAAAAAAAACAATAACAGATTTTTTGTGTTTGCCTGAAATAGGTAGGATCATATCATATCACATGAAATAAAAAAACGTCCACATTACGTTACGACCTTACGTTATTTATGACCGGTTCATCAAATGCCTCTTTACCTCCACAGATACAAACTCAACATATCCCTCTCGAGCTTCAAGCTGAACCTCTCCGACCGCATAATCGGCCTTCTCCTCGACTTCTTCGACAACTTCCCCATCCCGGTCCCCAACACGGTCCCCGTCTCGTTCATGGACTCAGGAGACTATGCCGAGGATATGGAGGACCCTGAGTTGGAAGAACTGTTCCAGCTGGACACGGTTGTGGCGGATCCTGAGTATAAGGACCTGGTTAAGCTGAGGCAGAAGATTGTGGCTGCTTATTTGAAGAGGAACAAGTACGTTTTTTGTGCTAAGGAAAAGGGAATATTATGTTTTTTTTTTTTCATGGATCATCTTAGCTGTGCAGCTCAGTGAAGTGCTAATACGAAGAAAGAAGAAAGGATTTAAGTTGCATCATCGCATCGAAACGTGAGATCGTACCAATTTATTTCCTATCATCTTCGTATTTCATCATCATTCATATTTCATCATCATTCCCATTTCACTTTCATTATTATTTCTAGATTGCTTATATGTCTGTGTCAGTCGTAGTTAGCAAATCATCATCTTCACCGTCATACATCATACCTACACCATTTCATAATCATAACGGTATTTTTTTTATTTTAACTGTTTTTGCTCGACGTTTCGGCGACAATTGCATAAAACCGTGGTCACGATCGCAGCGTACTGGGCGGCGCGTGGCGCCGTCTGACGGTGCGCGGAGTAAAATCTTCCTGCACCCGCACATTTCCAACATTATTAGTACATTGGTACAGTCAGTTCGGCAAAACCTTATAGCATTGTTTCTATATTATCTAAGCGCAAAATACACTTACACTGTCCGGTTCTGTTTTGGACGGTCCAATACGCGATTTACACCTTGCAATTACCGGATTACATGCAATTACTTGAAACCATCTTCCATATTAAAAAAAGTGTTTTTTTCTTAGTGAATGATGAATAAGTTATAATTCGATGAATTGTTTTTTTTTCTTCAATTATGATGGTAGAAAAGCAACGGTAAAAGACTGCATAGAAATGCATAGAATTCATCCATTCATAGGGATGAACGGCACCTATTACTGAAAATATTATTATTTACTTAAAGAAAATTTACACAAATAAGTTGTATTTATAGGGTTGCAAAATCATCGTTCGACGTTGCCGGCGCTCGACTGGGTTTCCAAGAGTCCACACAGGCGTTTGTGTCGTCGGAGCACAGTGATGAAGACATGGAGGTGTACGCGAGGTCGGTGGACCTGCCTGGCTTCGACGACAATGTGTCGCCTAGCAACAATATCAATATGCTACTGAGGTTTATTATCGGTGAGTGGCTCAAGGGTGCTCTCTCAATTTTAGGTAGTTCTTTAACGTAGCCATATAATAGGAGATTTACATTTGCTTTTTCGGGGTTGATGCGCTTATAAGCTTTCTGTAAGCTTCCCAGTATTTTCAATTTCCGAAATAGATTCAAGATAAAATGAAGCCACAGCCGATTAATTTATATCAGTCATTATTGGTATACATATTTACTTATCTACTTTATATTTGCGTGACGCTCAAGACTTCCCCTTACCTATTCATAAAAACGTACGCAACGCTAAAGCATTGTATAAGTAACTAGCTGTCCCAACAGACTTCGTTCTGTTGTCAAACATTTAGCGTCACGTGACAGGTAGTAACATTCACTAAAAGGAAACTAAAATTGAGATTTTTACTATATTCCCAGCATTTTCTCATAATTACTCACTTTTTAAACCTTCCCTCGACCATTACAAATATTTCAAAACCAAAATTAGCCAAATCGGTCCAGCCATTCCCGAGTTTTAGCGAGACTAACGAACAGCAATCAATTTTTATATATAGAGATAGACATGTTGTGCCACTTTATCTGGCAAATGGCGGCAGCAACCAGAATAAAAGTGACAAAGCGAAATAAAAATTAGCGTATCGTTGAGTAGCTGTTTAAGTTTTAATGGGGTGGTTAAGTTTAAACTGCGGCCTACTACAGAGTGAAGTCTTTTTTTTTTGTCCACTGTTGTTGCTCTTAAGATTTGTTCGTTATGGCAAGCATATCCATAACATGCTTTACTGCCCTCAGGTGAAATAGTGATAAACCTGTCCCGCTCCTTGGAGCAAGTGGACAAGCCGTACGTGATGCTGAGCATCAGCAAGGTGTGCCTGGACGTGGCGCTGATGCAGTACGGGCCCGCCGTGCAGCTCTCCGTCAGCCAGGCGCTGCTCACCGACAAGCAGCATCACAGCAGCAATGGCCAGTACTTGGAGCTGCTCACTAGCGAAGGGGAGCTGTTCCACTTGTTGTATAGGAAGGTACGGATCCGTCAGCAGCATCACAGCAGCAATGGCCAGTACTTGGAGCTGCTCACTAGCGAAGGGGAGCTGTTCCACTTGTTGTATAGGAAGGTACGGATCCGTCAGCAGCATCACAGCAGCAATGGCCAGTACTTGGAGCTGCTCACTAGCGAAGGGGAGCTGTTCCACTTGTTGTATAGGAAGGTACGGATCTGTCAGCAGCATCACAGCAGCAATGGCCAGTACTTGGAGCTGCTCACTAGCGAAGATGAGCTGTTCCACTTGTTGTATAGGAAGGTACGGATCCGTCAGCAGCATCACAGCAGCAATGGCCAGTACTTGGAGCTGCTCACTAGCGAAGGGGAGCTGTTCCACTTGTTGTATAGGAAGGTACGGATCCGTCAGCAGCATCACAGCAGCAATGGCCAGTACTTGGAGCTGCTCCCTAGCGAAGGGGAGCTGTTCCACTTGTTGTATAGGAAGGTACGGATCCGTCAGCAGCATCACAGCAGCAATGGCCAGTACTTGGAGCTGCTCACTAGCGAAGGGGAGCTGTTCCACTTGTTGTATAGGAAGGTATGGCACAAGTACTCGTATGCACTCACTTACGTAGGGGAATATTTTTTGGACTTAGGCATAGATAATGCCTAAGTCCAACAAATATTCCCCTCCATAGCCTGGTCTTTTTTGCCTTTTTCACTATCTGTACAATAATCCTTTCATTTTCCGGGTGTTGTCTTTGTATAGATATTCAATATTTGTCAAGAAACAAAACCCGGCAGATGCACACATTTCAAATTAGAGCAAATGGTACCAAAAGGCCTGTACGTGTGGCTTCGGTCCCGCGCAAGCTTCTAAGGGCCGTTAATTTCCAAGTATAATAAAATAAATCATTTATTTCGGACTTCTGAGATCCCTAATGGTTAGTTACATAATTGGGTTATGGCTAGTGTTAGTATTATAGGAAGCCTGAAAAAGCTCAAAATCTATAAACGAAATTCAAAAGCTGTTAATTCAAGAATATCATTACACAGTATTTAATTTTGAATATAACGGCTTAGCATCCATGTTAGGGATGCCGTCAAATGATAATATTTGGCCTTTTACTGAGCATACTGTCCCTTCAAAATATGATATTGCACATAATAGTTACAAATACAAAACAAGATAAAATAAAGATTCACTAAAAGCGATGAAACTATACTGTGTTTTGTTCTTCATTCTAGAATTTAAGGACATTATTAAGTGTATTTTTGTTTGTTTGATTTAGTTTTTGACGATTTGAAAGAACTTGTAACAGTTCTATCTAAATAAAAATATTTTGAACTTGGAAAGTCGAAAAAGGAAGGCATAAAAATCCTTTTTTCCTATTCCTTTGCCTAATCAGGCTATTTTGAACCTAAATGCTTCTTCACAAAGTATATTTCTCTTTGGCAGGTCCGCGCTGACTGCCCGGAGTTCCGGTCCCACTTCCACAGCGTGGAGCAGTCCCTAGTCCTGGACGTGGGCCCCGTGGGGCTTCAGCTGCACGCCGTCGCGCTCAACACGCTCCTCAAGTACTTGCAGTACGTCGCCGACAAGTGAGTCCACTGGACCCACTCGTGTGGAGCAGTCCCTAGTCCTGGACGTGGGCCCCGTGGGGCTTCAGCTGCACGCCGTCGCGCTCAACACGCTCCTCAAGTACTTGCAGTACGTCGCCGAAAAGTGAGTCCACTGGACCCACTTGTGTGGAGCAGTCGCTGGTGGCCGTTGGAGCAGAACCTGGAGTTGTGGCGCACTTTGGGAGAGGCCTATGTCCAGCAGTGGACTATGACAGGCTGATGATGATGATGATGATGACAGACGTTGTTCTGTTGTCAATCATTGACAGGTAGAAATGGAGGCTAAGGAAAACATTTTTTTTGTTTTTAACGATATTCCTGGCATTTTCTCATGTTTACTCACCTTTTAAACCTTCTCTGGATCTTCACAAATAATTTAAACCAGAATCAGCCAAATCAGCCGTTCCCGAGTTTTAGCGAGACTAATCTCGAACAGCAATCCATTTTTATATGTATAAAGAGAAGAAGATAAGAGCTGCTGTTTACCCACTGATGGCACTTGTTAGGACGCTGGCTCAACGAACCAGATCAATATTATCAATTAAGGACTAACATTGAGTAAGTTATATTGTTACTAACCCAATCGATCAATGTTGTCTGGCCAGTAAATAAATTATTATTATTATTGACAGCTTTACCAGACGGTAGGGTGCAGATCTCAACCCTATTTTTTGAAGTTCTGAAGCAAAGTGTTAGGCACTTTGCTTCGCTTTGCTTGTTAGGCGCCTTAGGACACGGACCGTGTTTAGGGCGTTACTTGTAGAGGGCAGTTGCACATACGTATGTTTGAGAAGAAAAGCGACCCGGTCTGTGCCGTCTTTTCATCTTCTTGAAACGACCGATTGGTGTAATGGATCACCATTACACCAATAATAATAGCCATGTAATAATAGCCTACGTAGGCTATGTAGGCTATTATTACACTAGAGATAGCGGGTTCGATCCCCGCACAGTACAAATAAGTATTTGTGTGCATGTACATGTCTGTTTGTACTGGTCTGGGTATTTCCTGTGTATGTTAAGTATTTAAGTATGCTTATCTGTTGGTTAGTTTACCCATAGCACATATTTTGTGTGGAATAGTGTCCAGTGGTATTTTTCTATAAGTATAATATTAATTATTTCAGGATCCAAAATCGTCACCCAATTGACTTGAACAAGCTCATCACGCCGCAGACGACGTCGCTATGGAACTACCTCATGAAGCCGGAAGCGGACCCCCCTGTGCCGTCTGGTGCCACCAAGTTTAGTTATTCCGTCAGGTAATGCCAATACATAGCCAAGCTAACTTCTTTATGTGTTCATTTAGGGTTTTATCCCTCATAACCAAAAGTCTACGGTTAATCGGAAAATTTGAAACATGGACTAGCCAAAAACTATGTTATATTTGATGAGATTGTCGGAGATATCTTGGAATTATTTTGCGCTTTAGTTTCCTTTAAGAATACTTTCATTATTCAAAATATTGACATGTCATCAAAAATTAGTTTAAATTTTTTACGCAAACCTAACTCAATCATTTTGTAAGTAAGTAAGTAAGTAAAAATTTATTCAGAATAAAACTTAACCTATGAGACAACGGTATCAATACATTTATAACTTAATACTATTTACATAATTCAAATCTGCTGACAGATGACATTTAAACTATGCTTACGCTAGTAACTATATCAATACCTGTTTTATGCAAGGTAATGTGCATGCTAGCCATAATAATAATTCAGGTTAATTATTATGACATAGACATGTAGGTCAGGTTTGTTATTATAGATGCCCAAACTAAGTAAAGAATTACTTGTGCGTCAGGCAACATTTAGGCTTAGTGTGTAGTAAAATTAGTGTGTTGTCTATAGACTTAGTAAATAACTGTAAACATCTTCTTTTGTTACAAATAAACAATGTTAAATAGCGGTAGCAAACATCCCGCGATTTTGTCCTGTCTAGTCGTTGATGTTTTCCTGAAATGAAACGCATGGAACGTGGAAGAGAACTCCAAAACTTACTCCGAGATATCAGCCGTAACATTAAGAAAGAAAGATAAAACGTCTAATGACTTTGGACATGGCAACGTACAGATATAAACAAAGAAAACAAAATGGTTAAATAAAAAATAAAAATAACAAAAGTAAAATAAACGAAAATTTCCACCAGACAGCAGTGTCACGATGTCCAAAATAAAATGGACCTTACTCAGTTAATGCCTGTACCTGATAGGCTCAGTGGGCCTAGCACGAACCGCTAACGTTTTGGTAATCGAAAAGAAAACTATACTATTTTTCTTTTTCCTGCGTCATTATGAAAAAAGAGTATCGTTTACTTTTTGATTACCCAAACGTTTGCGGTTCGTGCTAGGCCTATAGATTGTGAACATTTTTACATACAACTCAATACAACTCAAAACAACTCACACAAAACACACTGAAACAGTCGTCAAAAATACGCCAGATTTTTACTGAAGTTCAACTGCCGATGGAACGAATTTCGAACAAAAACGCGCGAAACAAATGGATGAACTAGCTAGCCTGTTTTTTCCTCTACAATCTGTGGTAAATACATCGAAAGACGTTTGAAAGAAAAGTATAGTTTACTTTTCGATTACCAAAACGTTTGCAGTTCGTGCTAAGCCTACAGATTGTAATAGTGTGGGGTTAACTGACATTATATCTTTCTTTCCTAGGGCATCATCTATAACAGTCCGTCTCTGCCATCTCTCCCACGCGATCCTCTCCCTACGCCTCTCCGCTTTGGAGAGCGACTGCGTGTTCCGCGCCAACGACCGCTGCATCTTCCGGCTCTATCTCAGCGAGCTGCATCTAGACGATCTGGAACAGAACACACTCTATCCTAAGGTATCTAACTGTCTCTGTCACTCTCTGAATGTTTGTCTCTATCTACCTGGCTATTGATACTGCGTGTTCCGCGCCAACGACCGCTGCATCTTCCGGCTCTATCTCAGCGAGCTGCATCTAGACGATCTGGAACAGAACACACTCTATCCTAAGGTATCTAACTGTCTCTGTCACTCTCTGAATGTTTGTCTCTATCTACCTGGCTATTGATACTGCGTGTTCCGCGCCAACGACCGCTGCATCTTCCGGCTCTATCTCAGCGAGCTGCATCTAGACGATCTGGAACAGAACACACTCTATCCTAAGGTATCTAACTGTCTCTGTCACTCTCTGAATGTTTGTCTCTATCTACCTGGCTATTGATACTGCGTGTTCCGCGCCAACGACCGCTGCATCTTCCGGCTCTATCTCAGCGAGCTGCATCTAGACGATCTGGAACAGAACACACTCTATCCTAAGGTATCTAACTGTCTCTGTCACTCTCTGAATGTTTGTCTCTATCTACCTGGCTATTGATACTGCGTGTTCCGCGCCAACGACCGCTGCATCTTCCGGCTCTATCTCAGCGAGCTGCATCTAGACGATCTGGAACAGAACACACTCTATCCTAAGGTATCTAACTGTCTCTGTCACTCTCTGAATGTTTGTCTCTATCTACCTGGCTATTGATACTGCGTGTTCCGCGCCAACGACCGCTGCATCTTCCGGCTCTATCTCAGCGAGCTGCATCTAGACGATCTGGAACAGAACACACTCTATCCTAAGGTATCTAACTGTCTCTGTCACTCTCTGAATGTTTGTCTCTATCTACCTGGCTATTGATACTGCGTGTTCCGCGCCAACGACCGCTGCATCTTCCGGCTCTATCTCAGCGAGCTGCATCTAGACGATCTGGAACAGAACACACTCTATCCTAAGGTATCTAACTGTCTCTGTCACTCTCTGAATGTTTGTCTCTATCTACCTGGCTATTGATACTGCGTGTTCCGCGCCAACGACCGCTGCATCTTCCGGCTCTATCTCAGCGAGCTGCATCTAGACGATCTGGAACAGAACACACTCTATCCTAAGGTATCTAACAAAAATCAAAATCAAAATCAAAAATAGCTTTATTTAAATAGACCTGTTACAGAGTACTTTTAAATCGTCAAATCTAATTAACAAACAAAACATACTTAATAATAGACATGAATACCATAATATTAAATGTAAACAATAAATATACTGTACTTAAATAAATGTGATGCTACCACCGGATCGGAAAGTTGTTTCTGTACTGAGAAGAACCGGCAAGAAACTCAGCAGTTACTCTTTTCAACTGTTTCTCTTTTTTACAATAATTGTTAGTATATTACAACAGAACTTAGAACAAGATAGCACAATAAAATTCATAATTTATGAAAAGAATAACACTCTTAGGTACATCGACGAGAAGCTATATAAAACAAATCAAACATTGTTAGTGTCTTAACCTAAGTATGATTGTTGATATAACAATAGTTAATTAGACTCCGTCGGGAGCAGAGAGCTTATTCCCAAGCATTTCTATCCATGATATAATCTCTAGTGGTGTAATATCCCTTTTTCAGCAACGTAGCTTTAATGTGACTTTTAAATCTATGTAATGGCAGCTTACAAATCGCTTCCGGAACTTTGTTATAATAATGTACACCTTGCCCCATAAATGACCCTAAAACTTTCTGCAATCTGAAAAATGGTAGCGCAATTTTATCTTTATTCCTAGTATTTTTAGCATGAATATCGCTGTGTTTGGTGAAAAGATTGATATTTTTTCTTACCAAGACAATACAATTGTAAATATATTGCGAAGCTACAGTTAGAATACCAATTTCCTTAAAAAGTTCCCTAAGAGTGGCCCGTGCTCGCAGCTTATAAATGGATCTAATAGCTCGTTTCTGAAGAACGAAAATTGCTTGTATGTCTGCTGCCTGACCCCAAAGTACTATTCCGTAGGACATAATACTGTGGAAGTAGCTAAAATAAACTAAGCGAGCGGTTTCAACGTTTGTCAATAGCCTTATTTTCCTAATAGCAAAAGCAGCTGAGCTAAGCCTACCTGAAAGACTTGTCAAATGAGGGTTCCATTGCAATTTTGAATCTAGGGTTATTCCAAGAAAAACTGTGGAGTCCACAAGCTCCATTTTATTATCATTGATTTTTAAATTTATGTCATTATTATTTACGTTAGGCAATTTAAAATTAACACATTTCGTTTTCTTCGCATTTAGCTGCAGATTGTTAACTGTAAACCAATGCAAAACTTTCGAAAGCGCTTCATTAACATCGTCGAAGACGTTTTTATTTCTATCAATGTTAAAAAGTAAAGATGTGTCGTCTGCAAATAATACTATATCACATAGGTCTTTAACATAAAAAGGTAAGTCATTAATGTATACTAGGAACAGAAATGGACCAAGAATAGATCCCTGTGGAACCCCTAATTTGACTGGTGATCCAGAAGATAGTACCCCATTAATCTCTACTTTTTGGGTTCTGAAACTAAGATATGAAAGAATCAAATCTAACGCAGTGTCCTTTACTCCGTAAAAATCAAGTTTCCGTATGAGAGTCTCATGATCGACGCAATCAAACGCCTTGGATAAGTCACAGAAGACGCCAAGAGCGTTCTGTGAATTCTCCCAAGCCCTAAAGATATGTTTTAGGAGCGCAATACCAGCATCAGTGGTGGAACGACCTCTGGTGAATCCATATTGTTCACTGTGGAAAAGTTTGTTTTCACTAAAGTGACATAGAAGTTGTTCCTGGACAATTTTCTCAAATATCTTACTCAGAGCTGGTAAGATAGATATAGGTCTAAAGTTACCTGGGTCCAGTTTACTGCCTGATTTAAAAAGTGGTATAATTTTACTATACTTCATTAACTCTGGAAAAACTCCCTCATCAACACACTCATTGAAGATTACTGCTAAGTAGGGAGCAATTACATCTATAATGTGACTAATAACTTTCACTGAAATATCCCAAAGATCGGCAGTATTCTTTAAATTAATTAACTTGAAGGATTTTAATATATCAGACGAGTCTACATGTTTAAATTTAAAAACAATATTGCAGCATGACACATTATCTTTAACTAGCTGTTCTGCTTCAAAAGGTGATGAATTGAGTGATGCTGTAGTAACTATAGGTATATTACCAAAATAACTTTCAAAAGCTTCAGCGATGTTAGCTTCGGACTTGACAATTTCATTGTTAATCTTTAGAGTGAAAGTGGTGTCGCGTGGTTTAGCTTTACCAGTTTCATGATTGATTACGTCCCAAGTGGTTTTAATTTTGCTGTTGGACTTAGTTATTTTATCACGAATGTGTAAAGCCTTGGCACACACGCAGACTTTTCTAAATGTTTTAGAGTAGTTCTTGACATATTCTATGAAATTCGGATCAAAGTTGTATTTTTTCATGCCGTACAAATCATACATTTTAGTCCTACTTATGTAAATTCCGGGAGTGGCCCATTCGGAAAATGAAGACTGAACCTTACAAGTAACTTTTTTAGTTGGGAAACTATGATCAAATTCATTTTTAACACACAAAAAGAGATTTCTGTAAAGTGCATCTGGATCTCCCTGTGTATATGGAATGAAGGGCATTTTAGTCTTCAAACTAGTCTTAAAACGTTCAATACGATGGCGTGTCTTAGGTCTACATGTAATTGTCCTAGGAATGTCCTTATTACGGTGGGAATCTATAAACGTTATTATCTGCCCGCAATGATCTGACGTTAGCAAAGAAATAACAGACTTAACCGCTTGAAGGCCCGTGGGGAAACGTTGTCCCCAGATTTTTGATTTTGTTTTTTTTTGTTTTTTTTGTTTTTGATTTTTTTTCAAAATTTACGAATCGCCCGAAATGTAATAGGACCTGTCAATTTTTCTGTGTCCTATTACATTTCGGGCGATTCGTCAATTTTGAAAAAAAAAACAAAAACAAAAAAATCAAAATCAAAAATCTGGGGACAACGTTCCCCAAGTGCCTTCAAGCGGTTATTAACTGGCAAACAGTTACAAAAAACATTATCCAAACACGAAGCTGTGGTGGCTGTAATTCTAGTTGGTTCATCAAATTGATGACCTAGTCCGAATGACTGAAACAAAGATATTAATCTAGTTCGCTCCTTAGTGTTTTCTAACAAATCTATATTGAAGTCACCACAGACAATAATAGGCTTGGATTTAGAAACTAATTTCCCTAGAACTTCTTCTAAAACTAACTCAAACCTATCCAAGTCAGATTTAGGGGGTCGGTACACACTAACTATAACATAGCTCTCTGACTCAACACAAGATAACTCAACGATTCGCTCAATAGACAGGCCTACGATGTCAGGGCGTTCTTTACATTTCAGTCCATTTAAAGTATATATTAAGGACCCACCATGTATACTGGTCTTCCTTACAAATGCACTAGATAATTTAAAGTTATTAATAACACAGGACATAAGTTTAGACTTATTAAGCCAGTGCTCAGTAAGACAAATAATATCTATACTGTGGCTTTCTAAAAATAATTCAATTTCTAATTCTTTGCCGGCCAAGCTTTGTATATTTTGATGAACTATACTTAAGGTTTTGGGCTTGGCTTTGGTCGCAGCTCTTAGTTTAAAGAAGAAACTGTGGAACGATTGTTACACAGTAAAGTCGGATTAGTACTACTACTAATGTCAGGATATGTATGATACATAGTATTGCCAATATGGGCACCGTTAATATTAAAAGCTAACAATTTAGATAATTGTTTTTTTGTCCTAATTGGAAGATACATAGTATCTTCAGTTAACACAAAATATGGTACAAAATTATTTGTATCAAAAAATGTGATGTCCCTGTGACGGCACGTCAAGTTATACAGACATAAATTAAGGTCATGGATGGCCTTATTCTGACTAGGAGATAGACTGCTAGAATATGGGAAAGCACATAAAATAAATTTACAGTTGCTTTTGCCCTGAATATTAACCACCTGTTCTATGCTTTTAATCAAACCTCTTTTAGTGATTGGTCGGCTGTCTCCATGGAAAACCACTACTGTGGTTTTTTCCCCTAGCTCTTCTTTGGAGATGTTGTTTACTAGGTTGGAATATGACAGCCCTGGGAAGCAAAGATTTTTTACCTTTTGACAGGTATTGTTCGATAGCAATATGCCCAAACCTTGACCTAATTTGTCCGATACCACAATTATATTTGAAACATTCTGTGGCTTACTGAGATTCACACTTGTTGGCTGTGGAATGTCAGATGTTAATGCTCTAATTTGTGATGACTCTGAAGCCAAATTCTGTAAATTGTTAGAACAATTATCGCATGAAAGGTGTTTATTCACCAAAGAATCAAATCTGTCTACATTATATGACGACATTTTAACTAATTCTGAATTAGCTAAGATATGCTCATTAATCTCTTTTTGAGCTAAAGCATATCTGCTTTGGGTGTCTCTAAGAGCACCTTCTAACCTACCTATCTTTTGCTCAAGTTCCAAAGTCTCTTTTTCGTAGGAATTTTGCCTTGTTTGCCAAAGTGCATGGTTATGCTTCAATTCATTAATTAAGTCTGCCTTTTCTTTCCTTAAAATGTTACATTTACTAGAATGAGGCTGCTTTTTAATAAGTTTTTTTTTAGTTTTGTTTATAAACTTATTATTTTTTTTAAGTTTCTTAAATTTTTTATTACTACTAAATTTACAGAGTTTAGCCTCAGTAGTGGAATCATCACAGGTGAGATCAACTGTTGGGATAAGCCCATTACACAAATCTGGAGCACATCCAGCAAGCTCATCGAGCAAGCTTTGATTGCCCAACCCACTGGTACATTTTTTGTCGCACTCTAACTGCTTAATTGTTTTGTGCGACTCAAATAAACTTAATTCTAGATCATTTATACGACTTAAAGCAAGTTCGTGGGTATTATTGCATGCACTAAAAGAGTTCACTACTTCTTGCAGTTGAGTACACCGGTCCACAACGTATGAGTACTTCTGGTCCAGTTCCGCTAGCTCACATTTCAGCTTAGAGTTGTTATCAATAATTTTCTTAATCTCCAATTCACTGTCTTCCCCCTCCTGGATCAGCTGGATGTTGTCTCTTCTTAAGGACTCATTGTCACGGCATGCTTCCTTGTACAGAGCATCAAGTTTACTGCGGGTCATCATCTTGAAAAATGTATGTATTGCAGACTGCAGAGGAAGTGTCCAGTAGGATTGCAACCGCCAAGGCAACTTGTAAGGAGTGGGAAGTCATACACCGCCACTCTAAAACATAAAGGAAGTGGTGTCAGTGCACTGGCATTAATGTCAAGACGGTGTTATAAACTACAACTTTATCATAATAATAAGGCAACAATTTTAAGAATCTAAGTTCTATGTAATCTATCCTAGACTAAACAGTGCTACACATAATGCTTATATACATTAAAAACAGATAGTAAAAACAGTCAAAACAAAACAGAAAATCCTATAAGTTTAAATATAATTTCTAATTTAAGATAGGTGGAGGGTATTTATCATATTATAAAAAAAAACGTCTATGTAACGTTTTATTAAATAGATAAGTAAATAACTGTAGTGTAATCTTTGTTGAGTGTGGGAGTAAACTGTCTGAGGCAAAGATGTTGTTTAACGTCAACTTCACTTCCACTTATAGTCAAGCAAAGAGACAAACAACTGTGCCTAATTGTAATGTTAATTGACGAATCTCACGTTAGTGAGGCATTGTACAGTGTCTGATGCTAAGAAGTGTAAGTAAATAAGACTGTTTTGATATAATAAATAATAAAATTAGTAAATGAAAATTTGAAATGTCAACAACATCTAACCTCACTTTGATGCAAGTAAGTAAACAAATTAAAGTATGACTATGATCAGTAACCAGACTGTGTCCTATTTAAACCATTATCACTGTTGCTTCTGAGAGTAAATTAATAAAAAAACAGTACTTCCCTGTAACGGTCGGAAATAATGTAGGTATGACAACCGCCCGGCGTCTTAGTCTTCCTTAGATGTTTAAATACACACTCAGCATCGTGGATTGATTTATTTATAGGTTTATTGTTCACCACACTAACGAAAACACTAATAAAACTAGGTAAAAACACTTAATTATAATTAAAATCGAATTAATTTCGATCAGCGTCTCTGTCACTCTCTGAATGTTTGTCTCTATCTACCTGGCTATTGATACTGCGTGTTCCGCGCCAACGACCGCTGCATCTTCCGGCTCTATCTCAGCGAGCTGCATCTAGACGATCTGGAACAGAACACACTCTATCCTAAGGTATCTAACTGTCTCTGTCACTCTCTGAATGTTTGTCTCTATCTACCTGGCTATTGATACTGCGTGTTCCGCGCCAACGACCGCTGCATCTTCCGGCTCTATCTCAGCGAGCTGCATCTAGACGATCTGGAACAGAACACACTCTATCCTAAGGTATCTAACTGTCTCTGTCACTCTCTGAATGTTTGTCTCTATCTACCTGGCTATTGATACTGCGTGTTCCGCGCCAACGACCGCTGCATCTTCCGGCTCTATCTCAGCGAGCTGCATCTAGACGATCTGGAACAGAACACACTCTATCCTAAGGTATCTAACTGTCTCTGTCACTCTCTGAATGTTTGTCTCTATCTACCTGGCTATTGATACTGCGTGTTCCGCGCCAACGACCGCTGCATCTTCCGGCTCTATCTCAGCGAGCTGCATCTAGACGATCTGGAACAGAACACACTCTATCCTAAGGTATATACCAATTTGGCACTCTTTAATAGCTTTTTTTATAGCTTAATTAGGCGCGCATTTGACCACAATCTCACCTGATCGTAAGTGATGATGTGGCCTAAGGTGGTACATGCCGGCCTAACAAATGGCTCACTCTCTTCTTGAAGAGGCCCAAGTCTGCCGTAAGTTGAACAAAACGACCAATAAGGAATATGCACTTGGAACAGATGAGAATCATATTATTTTTTTGAGTGCTATTTTGAAATCTCGTTATGTGCGTCTCTATCAATATTTCCTAATTTTATTTCTTTGTCAATGTTAAAATAATTATTGAAAAGTGCAAAAATATGTGGGAAATTCAGAGCGGTTGAAACAGTCACGTGAGAGTGTGACGTCCAAGTCCACGCGTCTGTCACTGTCAAAAGCGCGACAAGAAGAAGGATTCAATAGTTTGTAGGTTACATTTGTGTTGTCATAGACTTGTGTGACGTCAGAGTCCACAACCGAGCGCGCCATAATGGCGGCGTTTGAACCGCTTGAAAAAGTTTGAAGTTTTTAACAATTTATGAATATACTACATTTCGCATTTTAGGTGATGAATATTAATGATCAGTCATAAAACGATATAAGCTATCTGTTATATACCTCTTTAGTTAAGTAGAGACAAAATTGTGTTTTGCATGATGACTGATGTCAGGTGTCATATTAGAAAATAAATATTAACTATGCAAACGTGAATTATTTTACTATACAATAATTGGCGACGAGGATGGGATAAATAAGTGTAAACGTTCCAGAACTGCACTAAAAGGTCTCCTAACGAAACTAGAGAATCAGATAAGTACACTCCAAGATATTTCAGAATTCGAATTCACTACACGACTGTCAACCTTAATCGGCTACGAAACAAAGTTCGAATCCACGCAACAACAAATAGAAATCCTTACAGATGACGACAATTTGGATGATGAAATCGAGCAACAATTTTTAATTAAAGAAACAATAACCCAGCTAAAATTGAAGTTACATGCACTACAACCTACTCCAGAACCGAGATACATTTCTAACTTAAATCCGCAAAGAGTAAACGACATCAGAACCGACAGGTCAGTCATACCCAAACTAAATTTTCAACCTCTTGATGAAAATGAAACATTCAAGAACTTCATCAAACGTCTAGAAATATATCTCAGGCTTAATAAATGTACCGATTCAAATACAAAGAAATACATGCTACTTACATCGTTAAGCCCAGAGTTACACCAAAAAGCCTATGACCTGTGTTCGCCTTCTGATCCATGCGAATTAGACTTTGACGAATTAGTTATTACATTGGACAATTACATTGACCCAAAACCGAGTACTTGGGCTCGACAACACCAGTTTATATCACGAATTCAGATTGAGAACGAATCTATAGTGAAATACTCTTCGGAACTGAAACGTCTTGCACAAATTTGTGAATTTGACTGTAAAAATTGCCAGAAACCAATCAGTGAAAACTTCCTCGTTTTACAATTACTAAAAAATAATATAAATGCTATACAATTGATCAGAGGAATTCAAGATTCAGAAATACGTACAAAATTACTACAGCAAGGTGGCATAATGAATTTCAATGAATTAGTGCAACTAGCATCCACAATGGGAATAGCGAAAGTTGACAACCGCAATATGACTACTGAAAACACACTCAACAGGCCTATAAATGCAGTACAGCCCAATTTACCCAACAAATACTTTCGAAAACCACCTCAAAACCCACAGATTCGGTCAATTCGTAATTTACGTGGAAAATGTTTCCGTTGTGGAGATGCTAGCCACAGAGCCGACACATGCAGACTTATTAATGAAATCTGTTACAAATGCAAAAAGAAGGGGCACTTGGGCAAAGTTTGTTTACAACAAAAACAACAAAACCACCAAATAGATCATGAGGAAGTAATACAAGATGATGATATTTGTGATATAAACTTATTACAATCTCAGAACTCTGACAAATTTATGGTTACCATAAATATTGAAACTAAATCCTTACGCATGGAGCTTGACACGGGCGCGGCCCTGTCTTCAATTTCATACAAAGACTACAAACGCTTGAATTTGAACAAGAAAATATACAATACTGATATAAGTTTAAGAACTTACACAGGAGAAATAATAAAACCCCTTGGAATGACATACGTTACATGTTCTTATAAAGGCCAAAAGTTTCATGGAAAGTTATATATTATAAAACAAGATGTTGATCCCATATTCGGCAGATCATGGATTCGTGAAGTCAAATTAAATTTAGCAGAGATCAACACAATCCAAATATCTGACAGTACAAAATTAGATAAATTACTAACAGAATTTACAACAGTTTTCGATGGAAAACTAGGATGCATTCCCAATTACAAAGGCCGCTTTACGTTACAAGATGGTGCAATGCCAATTTTTATGAAACCACGTCGTATTCCGTATGCTTTAAAAGAAAAGGTCGATGATGAAATTGACAGATTGTGTAAATTGGGAATATTAACTAAAGTAGACAATTCTGAGTGGGGTACACCAATAGTGCCTATTGTCAAACCTAATGGCAGTATTCGTCTTTGTGCTGATTACAAAGTTACCCTGAATAAAGCAATTAAAGATGAACAATATCCAATACCCATAATTGAAGATATTTTCAACGAAATGAATGGAGGAAAAATATTTTGTACTTTAGACATTACACAAGCTTACCTTAATATGGAAATGGAAGAGGAAAGCAGCTTAATGCAAACACTAAGTACACACAAAGGAACGTTCAAAGTGAACCGCTTAATGTTTGGAGTAAAGGTAGCTCCGAATTTATGGCAAAAATTTATGGATAAAACTCTACAAGATTTACAAGGAGTCAAATGCTTCTTTGATGATATTATCATTCAAGGATCTACAGAAGATGATCTACTCGCTAGGCTAAGACTAGTACTACAAAGGATGAAAGATAATAATTTAAGATGTAATAGAGAAAAAAGCCGATTTTTCCAGAAAAGTATTGATTATTTGGGACATACAATAGATGCAGAAGGATTACATAAAAACAAAGATAAGATTAAAGCAATTATGGATACCAAAAGACCAAAGAATGTTAACGAACTACGCACCTTCCTAGGCATGGCTAACTATTACAATAAATTCATACCAAATTTAGCTTCTATTACTAATGCACTCAATAACTTATTAAAAAAAGATAAGGATTTTGTTTGGACAGAAGCATGCGAAAAAAGTTTCGACAGTATTAAAAAACAGATTACTAGTGAAAGAATACTTATGCACTTCGATCCTCGTAAAATGATTGTATTGGCAACGGACGCATCTCCAACTGGACTCGGAGCAGTATTATCACACAGACTGCCTGACGGCACTGATAAACCGATCGCATTTGCATCACGCTCACTTACAAGCAGCGAGAAAAACTATAGTCAAATAGATAAAGAAGCTACTGCCATATATTGGGGACTAAAAAAATTCTTTCACTACTGTTATGGTCGCAAGTTCATTCTTATTACGGATCATAAACCTCTTACAACAATATTCCATCCCAACAAAACTTTACCTACTATGAGTACAATGAGATTATTTCACTACGCACATTTCTTATCTGGCTTTGACTACAAAATAGAATTTCGAACATCAAGTGCTAACAGCAATGCAGATTACCTGTCTCGATTTCCGATCGAAATTCCAATTGAAAACATTGACCAACATGCAGCATTTCAACTGAACCAGCTTTCTACATTTAATATGAATCGACATAAAATTGCTGAAGAAACCCTGAAAGATATAGAATACAAACCTATTCTAGAGGCTTTGAATATTGGTAAAAACTTACAACAACTAGGATACAATGAACATGAAATAACATGTCAAGATGGATGTCTGTTTAAAGGTACTAGAATAATGATACCTAACAGTTTACGGAGCTTAGTGTTAAACGAGTTACATGAGGGACACTTAGGTATAATAAAAATGAAATTGCTTGCCAGAAGCTTCGTATTTTGGAAGAATTTAGATAAAGATATCCAGGACTTGGTGAAGACTTGCAGAGAATGCAGACTCAAACAAAATGAGCCACCCAAAGTCCATCTACATCATTGGGAGCATCCATCATTACCGTGGCAAAGAGTACATATCGACTTTGCTGGCCCAACATATGGATATTATTTATTGGTGGTTGTAGACGCCTTTACAAAATGGACTGAAATAATACCAACCAAAACCATCACCAGTTCATGGTGCATAAAGAAACTAGAGGATTTATTCACAACATTTGGTTTACCACAGATTCTTGTTTCCGATAATGGGAGACAGTTTGTATCACAAGAATTCGAAGATTTTCTACAACAGAATGGAATTATACATAAAACGTCAGCACCATACCATCCAGCTACAAATGGACAAGCTGAACGTTTTGTTCAAACTATTAAGAAAGCTCTGCATACAATGAGGGGGGAGAGAGGTGATATTCACGATAAGCTATGCAAAATTAAAAGATATTTGAGAAGGACACCAAATTTAATGGGCAAGACCCCATATGAACTTATGTTTGGACGACAAGTGAGAACAATACTACATGTTGCATTGGGAAGTGTTACCTGTCAACCTACATCTAAGAGAATTCACGAGAACTCAGTGAAAGAGTTTTCCTTGGGTGATCGAGTTCAAGCCCGAGATTATTCCGGCAATGCTAAATGGCAGTTTGGAACAGTTACTAAACGCTTGGGAAGATTGCATTACGAAGTTCTTATTGATGCTGGTGTCGTCTGGAGACGCCATGTGGACCAGTTGCTTCCCACGGCTGTGCAACCTCCCGCCGATTGAGGAAATTGGGGGGGAGGACTGTTATATACCTCTTTAGTTAAGTAGAGACAAAATTGTGTTTTGCATGATGACTGATGTCAGGTGTCATATTAGAAAATAAATATTAACTATGCAAACGTGAATTATTTTACTATACAATACTATCATAAAAAAATATAAAAAAGAACAGTGCATAGGTATTTCCTATTTGGAGCGAATCTTAAATTTAAGAAAACACGTTTAGGTGTTTGTTTGTAGATAACCGACCGCTCTGTCTCTGTCGGTGTTAGATGTGCCCATTTACACTTCTGTCAAACCTATTACTTTTAAGGTACCTTTTTTTTCGCAGTAACTGTGTAAAAAGTAGGTAATATTTTGTTCGGAGTTGTGGCAGCTTCTTTATTTATGAATAAATATAATCGTGCTTATCAAGTTTAAAAAGTTGATTTGCTCTTTTACGAATGAAGTTATAAACTCAAAATTTGTTAAATTGAAAAAATCATTTTTCGGGTAGAAAATGAAGCTGACATCGGCAATTGAAGTCACCTGATTGAGTAATTATATGGAAATGCATACCATTATTCAATACTATTCTTAGATATTAAGCTTTTTTTTCAGCAGACTTAGGAAAGGCCTACGTCCAATTGATAGCTGGGTTAAGGCGCGATACCAGGAAAACGGCTCTCGGGAAAACTAAAGTTTTATATAGAAAATATGAAGTGTGAGGCACGAAAAAAATCGTCATAGTAGTCAAAGAGTTGCCTAATCAGCTCAAATTTCCAGTATATGGATCAACTTACTAGATTAATGTGAAAAAAAATCAAAATATCGCTAAAAACGTGCAAAACGCACTCCCGTATTTCAAAAGTTTAGGCATCATAATAACTAACAACTTACGTGTTTTAAATAACGTGTAAAGATCAGATATCAAAGAAGCATTGCCAATCAGTTGTTTTTCATTGCTTTATTTCAGTTTTGTGCAAAAAATTTCCCAAACATTCCGAATTTTTCGCTTGAAATCTCCATACAAATTACTATGGAGTGAGTGAAGTTTCTTTGATAGCTGTCCGCGCACCGTCGCAGCTCACTCCCCCCCATGTCCCCAAGGTGAACGCACGTCGCTTTTGACGAAAATGACATTTATAATTACGCGGATAATTTACACGAAATAGCCGCACATAGGGTCTTTTGTTGAAAATAGTACAACTTTGTTTTTTTACCTCCGTACTGTTTGTTCATATGCATTGTGCATAATTTATCAAACGTATGATTTTATCATGATTCACCATGAGAGTAATATGGCAGGTTTATATTTATAAGTACACTTGATTAAAAGCTCTCTTGGGTTTGACAATTTGGTACTAGTTGCCATTTCATTTTCCTATTTTTTCTTGTAAATTTTTACTATTTGTAACTTATACTGAAAGTTTTTACCTATTGGTATTTGAAAAACAATCTATGTATTTACTTTTAGCATGGTGTCAATCTGCAGCAGCATCGGTTAATGCCAATACGGGATCTGCCTAAAATATTCAAGCAAAACAAGGGAACGAAATAAGAACGCAAATAGCTTTGATTGCTTTCAAATCGAATTGATTAAAACTATGTTATTTGTGTGGTCTAAGCTACTATGTTATCTGATCATGAAAGCTTGATTAAGGTGTCTGAATAGATTAAAGGTTCTTTTTGAATAATAAAAAATATGTGGAAGACTGAGTTGCGGGACTGCGCAGACGGCTGTCAAAGAAACTTCACTCGTTCCATAGTAATTAGCATGGAGATCTTGAGCAAAGAAAAATGAAAGTTTGCGTTTGCTTATACGAAACAGAACTAAGCGGTTTGGTGCTTCCTTTCTGGTCCGCACCGCTAAGGAGTGGAACGCCCTCCCTCCGTCTGTGTTTCCGGATACATACAACCTTGGTGTCTTCAAGGCAAGAGTGAATAAGCATTTTTTGGGTAAGCGTGGCTGGCGAGACTGAGGTCAAACGCAAACCCATTTTAAATTAAAAAAAATGGATCAGATAGAACTTTGATATAAATATGAATTATCATATTTACGTCAGCCATGGAAAAATGGCAGTGCAAGCATTTTTATCTCTAACTGGCTATTTGCACACAGCTTTTCCCTGTAGTAATTTGAATGAACTATACAGAGAAACGTTCTAGAAAATATAATTAGCTTCAACTATCATTTAGATAGTGAAAGCTTATGTAAAAACAGACAGAAAAACGCGGAGGGTGACTTCTTTTCATACTATGCTCTACTCGTAGATCAATTCCAGTAAGATGAAGATCACGGTGTATTCTGTATTAAATTCAGCTTAAAAAGCCTGAAATACGATGGCTTCTACAGGAGACTAAAGGTATTATACTCAAGTGTTATTATCTAAAATAAATTATCCACTAAAAGTGTCTCAACTGTTGACAACTGTTAAATTCCTCGTTTTAGTTAGTAACAAGATAGCCCTTTAATGCTTCTTGCAGCTTTTCATTACAAGTAAGACCAATTTATTAGTGGGTTCTTCTGCATGTTACTAGAAATGGCTCCGTGTATTGCTATATCATAAGCATTGGATGTAAGACATATTTTGTGTTGATGATGATCGAACGGATAAACCAAGTTACAACTAAATCTCGATGGAATCGTCAAGTACCAGATATAACATTGTGCAAATAACGTGGTCACGAGAATAGGTTGCAAATAATAGTGTAAAAAAATAATTGGCAAAACCGCTTGTTAGTATGATTAATAAAATAAAATTTTTGGTTAGTTTCTTCTGTTTGCCCTATATCCTGAAATATTTTGGATGGCGAAATAAAAATATCTTTGGTGAACGCATCAAATGATTATCATGCCGCGATTTATAATAATAATAAATAAATAAATATCCCTGGACATTATTCCACACAGCGCCATCTAGCCCCAAGTGAGCTAATTATACTCCGTTTTTATGGGATACTAGACAACGGATAAACATACTTAAATACTTTTTCTTTTGTAAATACATACTTTTTATACATAGGAAACACCCAGACCAATACAAACAGACATGTTCATGCACACAAATGTTTGTACTGTGCGGGGATCGAACCCGCGACCTTTGGTGTAGTAGCCGACTTCTAAACAATTACACCAAGACGGTCGTCCGGATTTATGCATTGCATTTATGCACGGATTGCACGGCCCAACCACTGTGTGACCATAGCTGTCACGATCGCTTTCAAATTTGACAGATTTTCTCTCCGGCCGACCTTAGTATAGACCCTTAAGTGCTGTCGAATGATGATAATGGTACGTTTTTTGACCAGAATTAGCCTTAATACGTAAATATAACATTGACTGGGCCTTTTTCTGATTTATTGGATTTATATGTAACTTTTCTTTGTAATTTTTGAGTTTAAATGAGTGGCATAGTATGGCTAGTAAGTACTTAGCTTTTCTTCATGAATATTTTGTAAATGTAATCCTTTCCTTCCAGCTAATCTGGCCAGACGAAGACAAAGTGTTGGAGATAAAGTACGTGCGCGCGGCGCCGCGGTACTACGGCGCGTCGCAGCCGCGGCTCAAGGCGCACGGGGAGCTGCGCGTGCGCCTCGGCCGCATGCACGTCGTGCTCTTGTACTGCGTGCTGCATCAGCTGCAGGTCTGGACATTATACTATTTTATAAAACCTCATAAAATGAAGTGATAAATCCATCTTTTTAAATATTTTAATATTTATTAAATCACTTTGTAATCGGCTTTGAAGTACTTACTGCTTGCCCACACGTTGATCAAAACTTCACTATAATCACTATATTAGAAAAATATTTGGTACTCGTATCAAGGACATATGAAATCGGAGGCACCGATTTTTTTTTTAGCAGTCCGCTTCGCGTGGAATGGCCCATATTATATGGCTTCTCTCCCCAAACTAACGTTAGATTGCCTAGTCCCAGTAACGCCCTAAGCCGAGGCTCGGCCCCCCCTGGGGGCACCCTTAGGCCTGTTACTTAACTGTTAGGGGTTGTGAGCCTTCCGCTCACCCCATTGCCCGGTAAAGCTGTGAAAGTCACACCTTGGACTAACAGCTAGTCAATTCAAAAAAAAAAGCCATATTATATGTTCTTCTTTTTACCTATCCAGCAATTCCTGGAGCCTCTGATCCCCGCGTCGGCGGCGGGCTCGGCGGCGGCGGCAGCGGAGCGCTCGGCGCTCAAGCACGCCGATGGAGTCAAGTCTTGTTCTGCTAGACTCAACCTTGTCATACAGGTACTGGGGAGTGCATTCGTATTCGGTATATGATTTAAGATCGTGTTCGGCCCAATGATATTTAAAAGAGTTATATATGTACTGTCGCAAAGTTAAAAATTGACCCCTGGTGGACGTACCTATCATTTGACCGTGTGTACAAGATAGCATGATTATTTACTAGAGCGTAAACGACAGATATATGTTGCGCAGTGTTGTCTCAAACTTTCAATGCTGTGCTCAGGTGGGCAAAAGTCCTGATTTCGGGTGCCGCTTTTTTAGCACAAGTAACCTATCTACGTATGTGTATTATAATATCATTGGTTCGGCACTTAGACAATATTAATGCTCTAAGGTTCGGCACGACATTTGGTTGTTTTTCCTAATTTTTTTAGTACCATATTTTGCAAATAAAAGAAACTACTTTGTGTAACAAATTTAGACAAACAGTAGAAGTACCAACATATTGATCTGTTTTAAGGACGGAAAAATTGATCAGAATAGTTCGGCTGAATATTCAGTTCGGTTGAACCCACATGCGCTCGTCTCTAGTGTGGTAAGTAGCCTCATTCAAAGTATGTCTTTGTTACAGATCAACGCTCCTGTGTTACTCTTGCCACAGAAGCCGTCCTCGCCGAATCTGTTAGTCCTAAACATGGGTAAGTAGAATTGCAAACTATAGCTGTGCTAATCGCTTTGCTTAACCATTACTCCAGCATCATAAGTCTTCTACCAATAATTTCTGCTCTCCTTTTATTGTTAGGGTTTCAAACTGTCATGATCCTAGCTTGTGAGTAGTTTTTTTTACTGTGCGAGGCTCGTTTTCTACCAAAGCTGACCGAGATGGAGATGTGGGAATCAGTATTTTGAACAACCAATAATCTATCGTTATTCCCACTAGGAGCAAGTTAGAGGTCAAAACAGGTTTATCTGATTGATTGTTTAAAAACATCGCTGCTCCGTTTCCCAGTCCAATACTTCACTTCAATTTGAGATGTGTGCACTTTCTGAGAAAAATAGTTTACAGCCTGTTTTAAATTATGCGAACGGAGACCGTTCCTGATAAAATACTACTTGATCTGATTAATCGAACTGATAAAAATATCCCTACTTTCCAACCTCTTATGGGATGCAATAGTTTTCTTTTACAAATTTAAAGTAAAAAGTTTCATTTATGGCATACCAAAATAACGGTACAAAACTTGAAGAAATGCGTATGACGCTGAACTTTAATTGCGTTGTATTTTCCAGGCGACCTATCAATCGAGAACTTCTTCAAGCAAGTGAGCGGGGGCCAGGAGTCCGCCGGCAGCCCCGTGCAGACGCCCATCATCGACAACATCCTCATCAAGCTGGTCAACGTCACGCTCTCTCGCGCTGTGATGACCTTGGCCGGGACCTTGGAAGTTCAGGTAAAGTTCTGAAAAACTAGGCCAAGTCTCTGTTAAATCACTCTTTATAGGCAAACACTCTTTAGGAGGGCAAATTACCTTTTATCATTACATCAATTTACTAAGTTTCAATATTTCTGATATTAAGAACCAATTTATTCATTAACAAGAATATTGATTCATAAAATGTAAAATACTGGAATCTAAACTAATTTATTTAACAAAACAATAAAATATGTAAACAAAAAACAATTACAAAATAAAAATCACAAAATACAAAAATTACACAGAAAATAAAACAAACAACAGAACTAAAAATAAAACAAAAACATGTTCTCCCTACCTATGGGTCGAATAGACCACCCCGAACCGCACCCGAAGGGAATGTGCCCATCACACTGGCAGCATTACCACGCTGAATGACCAGTGAGATGCGTTGCATCAGGTACGATTCGGAGCGGGGATCGGCTCCATTTGTCCTCAGGCGCCGCCCCAGTTCTCGGACAAATTGTCTCGCCTCGGCGCACCATGCTCCGCTCACCTCCACCGCAAAAGGAACGAAGATGTACGCGTCTTTGAGGGGGGAGTATTTGGCATGTTTTTGGGCTGCGGCCCATTCCGCAGCGGAACGCGCTTCCCGGGTGGTTCGCGTCAGATGAGATGCGGCGTACGCGCTGACACATGTCGCATCCCAGACCAAACAGCGGCCTCTCTCCCATGGGACCAACGTCAAGCCATCAGGTCGCTTGCCATCCGAGTGGCTCAGTCCGGGTGGCTCCAGGGTGCTCGGCAAACCAGCAGTGACTAGGGCACGGTGAATCACGTCATTGAGCATGTGGTGTCGTGGAAAGCGTCCCGCAGATTTTGCACAGCTTAAGCCGTGGTAGCCCTTGCTGTCCACCCGAGACCCGCATCTGCAATCGTGTTCCTCGCAAACATTACTACCAAGTCTTAGAGCCACAGCCACCCTTAGAGAAGCGTCATCAAGAACGGTGCCCAGGTGAGGTGAGGGTAGGGCATGTAGCCAGGCTCCAGACTCAGGTAGGGATGCGGCCTTGAGGCGTGCGATGTCATTTCCTGCGGCGGTGCTGACTAAGTCAGCTAACTTAGAAGTGCACAGAAGGTCGTCCCATTCGCGCTGCACCTGTGGCTTATTAGGAGGTTCAGCGGTGGGGCACATCAAAGTCCAAGCAGATAAGGCCTCCTCCACAAAGGGTATACCTGTGTTGTCGCCCTGAATTTTAAGGAGTTTAGCGACTAAACCGGCAACCCCATGGGAAGACGCTAAGAAGGCCAGCAAATTGACGTCTTGTATTCGTCTGACCCCCAATCCACCATAGCGAACAGGTAACGATGCCTGCGCCCAACGCATATCGTCCAAGTGGATATTGAGGATGCTCTCCAGGGTGGTTCTTATATCATCATCAATTAAATTAACCTCCTGTGGGTAGAGCCAAGTTGGAGAGACCCTCAACTGGTATATGAGTTTTGGCATAGAGAGACAACTACGAAAAAGAATCAGAGCTACATGGCTGGATAGTTGATCTAAATGCTTACTGGCCTGTTTTAGTAATTCACGCTTATTTTTCAAAGAAATCGGCACCGCATCATGGAAAACAGGAGCACCTAACAACTGAAAAGAACTACGGTCCAATATTTTGATGTCCTTGAAAAAATCCTTGATTGCTGCAATATGTTCTGTTGCGGCCTCTCCACAAGGAAACAGTTCGCATTTAGTACTGTTCACTTGTAGCCCAACGTCTCTCAGCCTAGGAACTTATTCATTCTTTAGCGTCCACCACTGCACACGGGCCATATAGAAAACTATTATTAAGAATTGTTAAATACTAATAATTCTTCCCTGTCAACCCCTTGTACGGCAAAGCATGTCAAAATTTCATTCGTTTCGGACCCTATTCCAACCACATAAGATTCAAAATAAGATGGCAACATAGTTGCCACTGCCATAAA
The DNA here is from genome assembly GCA_950022985.1 of Udea ferrugalis. Taxonomy (NCBI): domain Eukaryota; kingdom Metazoa; phylum Arthropoda; class Insecta; order Lepidoptera; family Crambidae; genus Udea; species Udea ferrugalis. The sequence continues at coordinate 17,244,077 of OX465524.1, read as the reverse complement.
ATGGGTTGATATCAAAAATAACGGAGGCTGAAATAGTCAAATACATTCGACATTTGTTTAAAACATCCGATCGTCATCCCGTGATCATGACTGCTTTAAAGTAGTTGAAGACTCAGAAAATGAGAAACCGCGAATAGAATCTGCAGTTTTATCACATTCTATGTTCGTTTGTGAGTTTCGTAATCTGAATGTGACCTTATTTTAAGCAAATAAATGATTCTGATTATTTGTTCAGGAGCCGATCCTAGAGCCTGTCTCAGCCCGCTGCGACATGAAGCGCGTAGTTTGCTACCAACAACTAGCGCACAGCCAGCACCGTGACCTGCTAGCGCTCGACGCTGATGTCATCCTCGACAGCATCTCGCTGAACGTCGGCCAGAAGGACCTGGCCACCATGCTGGCTGTCTGGAACGATAACTTGAGCGAGGGGCATTATATCGGTGAGGAAACAGAAGGGAACGGAAGAATCAAGCTATTCGCAAAATTTTACTGTTAAATAAAAACAACCATCGAACAACACATAGTTAAAGACCCATGGAGTTTTGCAACTTTGGATTGAAATTCCATTTTTTTTCTCATAACTAGGATTAGGTAAAATTAATTAAAAATAATTGAAAATAACTGGAGAATTAATAATGAATTTATTCTGGATGGGGATTGGAAGTTAAACGTCGGGCAAACCAGGTAAAAAAGTAATTTTGTCGTAGTTAAAAATGTAGAAAATCCGGAACATGAAAGTTTTAAAACCTATCTAGAATGAAATTGTTCCATACTTTCTTACTTTAGGATAAGTTTTTGTGTTGTACGCGGCACTCCTTACTGCGTCGATCAAAATGTTTTTTTTTACTCCTTTACACAAAACAAATACATATTTTGTTAGGTATACCGGCTTAATTATCAATTATGTTGCTCCTTATAGGAAACATAGTTCCCAGTTCTCCAGTAGAAGTGGCGCCCGCAGACGCGTCCGTGAAGAAACTCCAAGCCTTTCTGGCGCAAGGGGAACCGGTTAGAAAGGAAGCTGTTTTGAGGTAACTTTAAACTTCAGTAAAAATAAATATATTTTAAAATAACTAGGTAGGACTTTAGTCCGTTCGCGTTGAGAATGCAGTGATTTCATTCTTGTCCTTCGACCTAGCATGCATCATCATCATCATCAGCCTGTTGCAGTCCACTGCTGGACATAGGCCTCTCCCATTACACGCCACTGAGCTCGATCTTCGGCTGCTCGCATCCAGCTCCTGCCAGCCATCCTGCGCAAATCATCACTCCACCTTGCCTGAGGACGTCCTACACTACGCTTGCCGAGACGCGGTCTCCACTCAAGAACACGTTTACTCCAACGGTTGTCGGTTCTACGGCTTACATGGCCAGCCCACTGCCACTTCAACTTGCTAATCCGGTGGGCTATGTCGATAACCTTGGTTCTCTGCCTTATCACCTCATTTCTAATTTGGTCCCGCAGAGAAACGCCGAGCATAGCCCTCTCCATAGCCCGCTGGGTGACTTTAAATTTGTGGACCAGCCGTGCCGTTAGTGTCCACGTTTCGGCTCCGTATGTCATGACGGGTAGGACGCACTGATTGAAGACTTTTGTCTTTAGGCACTGTGGGATCGACGATGTGAAGACCCGACGTAGCTTCCCAAACGCTGCCCAACCCAGCTGAATTCTTCTATTCACCTTGTTCTCGAAGTTGTTCCTACCTAACTGCAATGTCTGCCCGAGGTATACATATTTTTGAACAACTTCGAGAACGGCGCCGTGTACCGCAATCGGTTCCGGTAGTACATGTTCATTGAACATGACCTTGGTTTTGTCCAAGTTCATCCGTAGACCGATGCGCACAGAAGAGTCAGCCAGGTCATTCAGCATCTGTTGTAGGTCCTGCAGCGTTTCCGCCACGATGACAATGTCGTCAGCAAATCGCAAGTGAGAGATGTACTCGCCATTGATGTTGATGCCACGTCCTTTCCAGTTCAGCGTCTTGAACATATCCTCCATTGCATTTGAGAACAATTTCGGGGAGATAACATCCCCTTGTCTCACACCCCGATGCAACGGTATGGGACTTGTTTGCTGATTCTGTACTTGGACGGACATAGTGGCAGCTTTTGTAAAGACATCTCATCACTTGGATATATCGACAATCTACTTGGCATCGCTGCAGAGACTCCAGAACAGACCAGATTTCAATTGAGTCAAAGGCCTTCTCATAGTCCACAAATGCTAGACACAGGGGCTGATTATACTCTCCAGTTTTCTGTATAAGCTGCCGCACTGTGTGTATGTGGTCTATGGTGCCGTATCCGCTCCGAAACCCAGCCTGTTCCGGTGGTTGGAATTCGTCGAGTCTTCGCGCAAGACGGTTCGTGATCACCCTTGAGAACAGCTTATAGACGTGGCTTAGAAGGGAAATGGGTCGATAGTTCTTCAGTAGGGTTTTGTCTCCCTTTTTGAAGAACAGGACGACCACACTCCTACTCCACGCCTCTGGAGTTCTCCCTTCGAAGAGGACAGCGTTAAAAAGCTTTTGAAGCTCCCTGAGTAAGGGTCTGCCTCCTGCCTTTAACAACTCTGTTGTAACACCGTCTTCTCCGGGGGCTTTTCCATTTTTAAGCCGCCCAAGAGCGATCTCGATTTCGTCAATGCTGACTTCTGGCAAGTCTTCGGTGTAGTGGCGTGTAAGAGTGGCTCTAGAGTCCTCATTTCCGGGGTCAGGTCGAGATGCATGCGAAGCGTATAGCCGGCCATAGAAGTTTTCTACTTCCGAAAGGACTGCTGGCTTCGAGACAACGACTTCTCCACTTTCTATGGTCAACTTCGTCAGGTGGCTTCTTCCAAGAGATCATACGAACACTTTTGATCCCCGGTTTTGCTCGATCGCTCTCTCAATCGAGAGGGTATTAGAGCAACGGAGATCGCGTCGCACGTGCTTACTAATCTCTCGGTTTATAGTCCGTTTCCCTGACGAAGTGACGGGTGGGTCTTCTCGTCGTCTCTTCATTAGCCCTAAAGTCTCTTCGGAAAGCTTCGACTTCTTGCCCTTGCGCTGCATTTTACAAAATCTCGTACCTTCTTCCCTGAGGACTCGAACCACATCTTCAAGGTTCTGGTTAACGTCAGTTGTGGTTTCCACGGCAGCAAATCGGTTCTCCAGATTTGACTGGAACGCTTCAGATCCCATCATAGTTTGAAGCAGAGTTGGTCGGAGCCTGGCCTTCATCAAGCGGACTCGTTCAGCTCTGAAGTCGATATTCAGAGAGCCTCGGACGAGTCGGTGATCGCTACCGGTATTAAACCTATTGATCACGGAGACGTCTCTGAATATGTGCTTTTTGTCCGCCATGATGAAGTCGATCTCATTTTTTGTCATAGTGTCGGGGCTTTGCCACGTCCACTTCCTTTGGGGTTGCTTCTTGTAGAATGAGTTCATCAAGAAGAGCCCCTCCCGTTCGAGGAAATTGACGAGCATTTGCCCCCTATGATTTCTGCTTCCATATCCATGGGATCCTACTACCGATTCACTGCAATTCTGTACTCCCACTTTAGCGTTAAAGTCCCCCATAACAACGGTGAAATGGGTCTTGGTAGTGGAGTGGAGGGCCCTCGATATGTCATCGAACATATCCTCCACCTCATCGTCCGAGTGTGACGAGGTCGGTGCGTACACTTGCACCACCTTGAGGCTATACCTCTCGGTGAGCTTGATGATGAGGTACGCCACCCTGTTCGACACACTGGACATTTCCACAACGTTGTTAGCTAGGGACTTATTAACCAGAAACCCAACGCCACCTTGGGATTTTTGGTCTCCCTCTCGGAAGTACATCAGGTGGCCTGAATTGAAAGTTATGGTGTCCTCTCCCTCTCTTCGGACTTCACATAACCCTAGTATGTGCCACCTGATGTTCCCAAGTTCCACCTCGAGTTGCGCCAGATGCGAGTCGAGCCGCAGCGTGCGTCCGTTATACGTCGCCAGGGTCAGTCGGTTGTGGTGGCCTCCCGTAGCCCGGAGATTCTTTGCACCCCCCGCCCCACCGTTACCATGGTCGCCACCATAACCAGGAATAGTGGGGCTACCGGGAACTGGGGGCCGTGGCCTTCGCTGTGTCTTCATAGGAGGTTATGCCCATAATCGCCACGCTGGGCAGGCGGGTTGGCGATCGCAGGGCGAAGCTTCTCGCACCGGTGACGCTGCTGCCCGTCACCGGCCTGTGGTATTTAGCTCGCCTATTCAGGACGGATATACCGCCGCGGTCGGTCGCCAGAGCCTCGTTCGTTACTCAGCAGGATGCACCGCGAGCAGGTGAGGTTGACTTGGGGCGATAGATGGAGGTTCGCCCCCTTACATCCCTAGCATGCCCCCTAACTAATCAAATCGTTCCTAGTTAGAAGTTCAAGTTCACAGTGCCCAAATGAAGACATTAGTTCGAACATACTATAGTTTGTAAAATGGCAAAATAACCTCTACCTTAACCTCTTGGACCACTGTGAATGTGCTACCCTGTATAATGCACATTCAACGCAACCTACCTACTTTCAGATTTACCCTCGAAGGCGTAGAGCTGAAGCTTTTCTCCGACATGGACGAAGTGTTATCATCCCCCGTCCGGGACCTGAACCACGGCCTGGCCAAGCTCACCGCCGGCGAGACCACCGCTCATTTGGACTACTACTCGGACTCCAGCACTGAGCTCAGGGCTAGTCTGCAGAGTCTGCTGATAGAGGACATTAGGCCTGATCCTACTGTTGTTATCAAGAGGTAAGAAGTAAAGTCATTTTAGACCATTTTTAATAACAACTTAACTACTGTCTAATTGTGCGAGACTTTTTTAAATTATTTAAGATTATTTTTTTATTAATGTTTCTAAAGATAAATAATCAACATCAATTGAATGTTATGACTTTTGTCAATGATCTAATTAACTCATATTTAAATACGCAAATAAAATTAGATAGATACGTGTAAGATAAATTGAATGTTAGCACAATGGACAATGGAGCGCATCTCTTCCCCAATTCATTTATTTTGCGACCTGAGACCACCTGCTTAGCGTGTCTTCGAAGGAGGGATTTATAAGCTATCCTACTAATATTTTATAGGCCAAAGTTTGTATGTGTGGATGTGCCGTGTTGCTCTTTCACGTAAAAACTACGGGATGGATTTAAATGAAACATACTGTAGCTTAAACATCTGAGTCGCACATAGCCTACACTTTATAAAAAAAAATAACTTTTTGTTATTCAACTTAAGTCCACGCGGACGAAGCCGCGGGCGGCCACTAATAAAAAATAATCTTCGGAGTGATCACCCATCACATAACCGACCAAGGATAGAATGCTTAGCAGCAACAATCGTTCCCTATTTGCTGCCGCCAACCTACGGTCACGTTTTGCTTCATTATCCAACAAGCAATTAGGAACAATAAACTTCAGATTTCACCTAGTTCAAGTTTTGAATGACCCGTTATGGCTCATAATATTTTTATTAAAAGTAAATAGGAAGTATTTTGATTAAACGGGCTAATTTTCTTTACAACTTGCCAAGGATACAGTAATATTTTTTAAAGAAAGTATCGATGAAGTAAGCTGGCAGTAAATTCTCAACCATGACTTATAGTGCTGTCCGTTTTGAGGCAAAAGTGATAATACCGCGCTCACGTCGCTCATGCTCATACAGTCTTTGAATTCGGGACGCATCAAACTTTATTTCTTTTTACTAAACGTACAATTTTATTTTCGATTGTGTCGATTTTCAAAATTATTATTATTATTACTAAACCAAGTGACATAGGTTTTTTTCCTTATTTTTCCCAAAACCGGTATAACCTAGCCTTCACTTCGTGCCCCTTGACGTTGAGTTTTGGGACAACCTGCATACGGTGTTAATAGACAATTGACATTAATTTGCGCATGTGCTTTACATGAATAAATAAATAAATATAACCGAACATTAATCTGACTGTTGTAGGCTAAAGAACGTTATTTATTTGTCATGATAAAGTGTGATTTATTTCTTTCTATAAATTTTTTTTAGAATGTACAGTCGCGGAATGAAAGGGTTGACCACCCTAAGATCTGTTTTTGCTTGCTCAATGATGACATTGACAAGATCAAAACATTAAAAAGTATTGGTCCTACTGTCAATCATGAAGAAACATACGTCTAATGGAATTTTCATTTTATTACTTACCAAACAATAAAGCATACTTTTCGACATTAAAAAGGTAACATGTGCTTGCAACGCGTAAATGAATTTATTTGAAAACTGGTCAACCTTCCATTCCGCGACTTTACATTAAAACATTGTTTCCAGGATATTCCAATGCCAAGGCGGCGCCGAGCGCTCCACGGCCGGCATCAGCGTCCGCAGACCGCCTCTCATAGAGTGCACAGTCCGAGTGGGCACGTCCATGAGTGTGCAGCTGGACCTGCGCGTGGACCGCACGCGCCTCAACCTGGCGCCGCCCTTCCTGCTGCAGCTGGCGCGGACGCTGCTGGACAGCGTGCCCAGTGAGTGTCTAGCGAGATGGAGTAACCACAGAACGCTCTACAGCCGGCATCAGCGTCCGCAGACACCTCTCATAGAGTGCACAGTCCGAGTGGGCACGTCCATGAGTGTGCAGCTGGACCTGCGCGTGGACCGCACGCGCCTCAACCTGGCGCCGCCCTTCCTGCTGCAGCTGGCGCGGACGCTGCTGGACAGCGTGCCCAGTGAGTGTCTAGCGAGATGGAGTAACCACAGAACGCTCTACAGCCGGCATCAGCGTCCGCAGACACCTCTCATAGAGTGCACAGTCCGAGTGGGCACGTCCATGAGTGTGCAGCTGGACCTGCGCGTGGACCGCACGCGCCTCAACCTGGCGCCGCCCTTCCTGCTGCAGCTGGCGCGGACGCTGCTGGACAGCGTGCCCAGTGAGTGTCTAGCGAGATGGAGTAACCACAGAACGCTCTACAGCCGGCATCAGCGTCCGCAGACACCTCTCATAGAGTGCACAGTCCGAGTGGGCACGTCCATGAGTGTGCAGCTGGACCTGCGCGTGGACCGCACGCGCCTCAACCTGGCGCCGCCCTTCCTGCTGCAGCTGGCGCGGACGCTGCTGGACAGCGTGCCCAGTGAGTGTCTAGCGAGATGGAGTAACCACAGAACGCTCTACAGCCGGCATCAGCGTCCGCAGACACCTCTCATAGAGTGCACAGTCCGAGTGGGCACGTCCATGAGTGTGCAGCTGGACCTGCGCGTGGACCGCACGCGCCTCAACCTGGCGCCGCCCTTCCTGCTGCAGCTGGCGCGGACGCTGCTGGACAGCGTGCCCAGTGAGTGTCTAGCGAGATGGAGTAACCACAGAACGCTCTACAGCCGGCATCAGCGTCCGCAGACACCTCTCATAGAGTGCACAGTCCGAGTGGGCACGTCCATGAGTGTGCAGCTGGACCTGCGCGTGGACCGCACGCGCCTCAACCTGGCGCCGCCCTTCCTGCTGCAGCTGGCGCGGACGCTGCTGGACAGCGTGCCCAGTGAGTGTCTAGCGAGATGGAGTAACCACAGAACGCTCTACAGCCGGCATCAGCGTCCGCAGACACCTCTCATAGAGTGCACAGTCCGAGTGGGCACGTCCATGAGTGTGCAGCTGGACCTGCGCGTGGACCGCACGCGCCTCAACCTGGCGCCGCCCTTCCTGCTGCAGCTGGCGCGGACGCTGCTGGACAGCGTGCCCAGTGAGTGTCTAGCGAGATGGAGTAACCACAGAACGCTCTACAGCCGGCATCAGCGTCCGCAGACACCTCTCATAGAGTGCACAGTCCGAGTGGGCACGTCCATGAGTGTGCAGCTGGACCTGCGCGTGGACCGCACGCGCCTCAACCTGGCGCCGCCCTTCCTGCTGCAGCTGGCGCGGACGCTGCTGGACAGCGTGCCCAGTGAGTGTCTAGCGAGATGGAGTAACCACAGAACGCTCTACAGCCGGCATCAGCATCCGCAGACACCTCTCATAGAGTGCACAGTCCGAGTGGGCACGTCCATGAGTGTGCAGCTGGACCTGCGCGTGGACCGCACGCGCCTCAACCTGGCGCCGCCCTTCCTGCTGCAGCTGGCGCGGACGCTGCTGGACAGCGTGCCCAGTGAGTGTCCAACTCGAGGAGTTAGCCACAGATCACAGCTAGCCCACAAACGGTCGACTAAAGTGGTCACCATTAGCCAAAAACCACAGCTGGCCTCCAAACGGGCGACTAAAGTGGTCACTGTCTCGGGCCATGACGAAAAGCTGCTGAGGCAACAAGGACGAGTTACTGTCGTAAACGGTGAGACGGTTTGACAACCGATTTGGTGGTGGTGTAGTTTGGTGGTGGTCAAAGGTTCGATCCCTGCTCAGTTAAAACATTTGTGTGCATGAAATGTCTGTTCGTTTCGGTATAGGTGTTTCCTATGTATATTATTCAAGTATGTTTATCGGCTATCCGTTGTCTATATCCCATAGTACCTTATGTATTGTGTGTATAAATTTATGGTTAGATGATGCTGTGTGGTATAATTTCAAGTGTCCAGGTGAGATCCGACTGAGGCATTTTAGACAAGACATATCACACTGCCACTGCCCTTCCTTCCTCCTGGCCTCCCGGTGGTTTGACCACCTCCCGCCGCAACTTAGCGAAGATTCATGGGGGGAATCGTTTCGCACCAGGCCAACCATTCATAAAATATAGTCCGTTTTAATGTTTTCTCATTAAATGTACTTACCTAAAACCTATAAATGCTTAAATTATACGAACTTTAAGAGTTTTCAATAGTAACTTTTCTGTGCATTAAAGAACATCTTGTCTTATCTTAATGCTCAATGTGTAAACGTATGTCATAGCAGGTAATTCGAAGACAAAATATGAGACTTTTTCGTTTCAACATCTGACAAAAAGTAATATCTCGATTGACACTAATGGCAAATAGCACATTATTGCGAGGTTTTCCACATTCATTGTTTGTTTGCAGCTGAAAAGACCATGGACGGCGGAGTGGTGAACCACGGCTACGTGGGTGACATACACCCCTCCAAGTCCGGCAACAACAACAGAGCTGCGCGGGCGCCGAGCTGTAGCGACTCTACTAGTGGATATTATTCTAATTGTGAGTCTGTTCATACTTATCATAACACACGAAACAAAACACACATAACATACTTTATCCCAAACGGGGTAGTAAGGGGCACAGTGATTGTTGCCGTGGTGAACGAAACATTTAAAAGCCCACTTTCGCCGAGTGACTGAACAGAGTTATGACACTCAAATAAACTTGTTACTTGACTTTTTTATTTTGTGCCATTCAAGGAGGTAACTTTACTCGTAGTAACCTAATATTCTTGCGGTTTATGAAATGTCGATGCAAAAGACTGACTGGTCATCATCAAATTCAAATATACCTATTTATACGAGATAATTATGTCAATCCTTTTTATTTTCAAAACTCAGACGTCATTGAAATTATAGCAGCTCTATAATTCTTATATAATTCTTTCTTTATGCCTAATTTTATTTTGATTTATTTCTGTTTTCTTTTATTAATTAATACCTAATGGATGTAATTCGTCTGAATAAATAAATAAATTATTATTATTTTAAGTAAAGGTCCTCAGAAAGAGACAGCATCAATCAGCAAGCTTTCATAACCCTTAAGTTTTTCTAAATTCTTGATCGATCGCAATTTAATAAATTGATTGAATCACCAAGGCATTTTCAAACTAATTAATTTGTCCTCCAGCCGCATCAATAGCCGAAGAGAACCCCGGCCTCTCCATATCCATCCAGTTCCGTCAGCCGGAGGTGATGTTCTTCACAGACCTCACCAAGACCGAGGGGCACGCGCTGCTGCTGAGAGGGGAGCTCATCATAGACTACTCGTCTCACTCTAACAGCGAGAATCTTGTTATATCGCTGGCTGGCTTGCAGGTAAGGCGTTCTTATTGTTCATGTGAATAGTAACATAACATAACATGCGCTCGCGACTATGTCCCAAACGGGGTAAAGAGACCCACTAAATGTATGAGGACAACCGGCCAATTCGTTGATTCAAATCAATCGGGTCCTCACCCTTGATTAACGTCTTTTAATTCAGAGAAAACTTACCTCCGAAATAATACTTACTTTACTTAGAAATAATATTTTTATATTATTTCTAATCTCTACTTGCAGAATTGCTCACATCATATTGACATGATGACATTTTGTTTTCCAAAACCTGGTTTTACTCTTTCCCACTATCCTAATTTTGACAAGCCCGAAAAGCACTTGTCAAATAGCTACAAGTAATTCCGTGTTAAAATCCCCCTTAGGTGATGTCAAAGCTACAATCGAAACTGAAGAACCTCCCGCCTCAACCGGTATTGAAACCGTGTGACGTGGAGTTCTCCAAGTCTTTCAAGAGCATTGAAGAAGGTGTGAAGGTCAACCTCACCGTATCCGAGGTAGAAATACACATCGCCGCTACGACTGTCCACACTGTCCTGGGTAAGTACCTAGATATCATCACTACATAGTATAAAACAAAGTCGCTTTCTCTGTCCCTATATCCCTATGTATGCTTAAATCGTTAAAACTACGCAACGGATTTTGATGCTGTTTTTTTTAATAGCTAGAGTGATTGAATAGGAAAGTTTATATGTATAATCATACCCGTGCGAAGCCGGAGCGGGTCGCTAGTATTTGATATAATTATTTTGCTTTTGGAGTAAACTGAACTTATCACAGGAAATAGAAAAAAAATCAGTGTTTGGACATAATTCTACACAGCGCCATCTAGCTCCAAATTAACCAAAGCTTGTACTGTGACAAATAGACATCGAGCGACCTCTGGTGTGGTAGTCAACTTCTTAAACATCACACCAAATCGGATGTTAGATATAGTAAATTTTCCTCAAACCTTGATAACATGAGGTCGAGAATTGTTATTTTTAAGTATACTTTTTTATTTTTAAATGACTGCTTTTTATTGCCGCTGATAGTTTTCATAGCTTAAAAGTAGAAAAAGAAACATTAATTTGTAAAGATATTCGGGCCTCATAATGCGCAAACCAGAAATCTTCAGAGAGCGTAGAATATAAGTAGGGACTTATATTCTTTAAAATTTCCAGACATAATCGAAGAGATAACAACCGAGCTAATAATCCCGGACGAAAAAGAGCCTTTCAACTTCGCGTCGTACCACCCCAAGATGTCCCCCCCGGACGAGGATCTGTGGTCCCCCCGCAAGCTGAGTCCTTGCGTGTCGGCTGCGGTGGAGGATAGTTACTCGCCGCCGCGGTTCCCGCGCGTGCGCCCCGCAGAGACGTGTTTGCTGGTCGTGCCCAGTGTTTGTGTGCTGTTTGAGCTGGAGCACGCTGTTAGGGTTCCGGTGTTGATGATCAAGGTAGGAGAGTCAGTTAGTCTTTTTGGACAGCGTTGACTGTACATGCAGTTGATAATTATTGAAAGTTAGAAATAGTTGTGTTGATGGAGAGTAGGAAAACCACGATCAAAGATGAATTAAGTTTAAGTTAGTTACTTGAAAGGTATAAAGTTATAAAGAGAGTGGCTATTCCGGTTGCCTGTTCCGAAAATACAGACACAGAAAGAGCGTACGCGAACGCGATGCGAAACAAAAAGGACGCAGCTAACCATATTATGATATTTATTTAATCCTGTAACATACCTATTGTTGTTGTAATAGTTTTTTAACATCTAAAGATGTCCATCCTCGCAGCTAATGTCTTAAAATCATTGACACTAACTATGTTGTTACCAAACTTGTTATTGTGATTATGTGAGTGAATGGGCGTTAGAGCGCGTTACTTTTACGTTTTACATAGATTAAGATTTCATCAATGAATCAAATATTGCGCCCACGTCATCCTTGACGTCAAACTTTGTGTCATTAGTATGCTTTTACCAAAACATTACTGATAATTGACAACTCATTCGCTCTTTGCCATTCCCGCAGATGTCAAGCGAGCTGACGCTCCACGACTGGTCGAAGCAGCTCCACGGCAGCGGCAGCCTGTCCCTCCTGGCCTCCTGCTACAACGAGCGACTCCTCGAGTGGGAGCCGCTGCTGGAGCCGGTCGTGCTGAACGAGAACTACTCCCGGCCTTGGGAGCTGACTGCGACGCTGTTCCAGGTCACGATCCTCTCAGTTATCATATAGCCTGTACCGCTGCTGGAGCCGGTCGTGCTGAACGAGAACTACTCCCGGCCTTGGGAGCTGACTGCGACGCTGTTCCAGGTCACGATCCTCTCAGTTATCATATAGCCTGTACCGCTGCTGGAGCCGGTCGTGCTGAACGAGAACTACTCCCGGCCTTGGGAGCTGACTGCGACGCTGTTCCAGGTCACGATCCTCTCAGTTATCATATAGCCTGTACCGCTGCTGGAGCCGGTCGTGCTGAACGAGAACTACTCCCGGCCTTGGGAGCTGACTGCGACGCTGTTCCAGGTCACGATCCTCTCAGTTATCATATAGCCTGTACCGCTGCTGGAGCCGGTCGTGCTGAACGAGAACTACTCCCGGCCTTGGGAGCTGACTGCGACGCTGTTCCAGGTCACGATCCTCTCAGTTATCATATAGCCTGTACCGCTGCTGGAGCCGGTCGTGCTGAACGAGAACTACTCCCGGCCTTGGGAGCTGACTGCGACGCTGTTCCAGGTCACGATCCTCTCAGTTATCATATAGCCTGTACCGCTGCTGGAGCCGGTCGTGCTGAACGAGAACTACTCCCGGCCTTGGGAGCTGACTGCGACGCTGTTCCAGGTCACGATCCTCTCAGTTATCATATAGCCTGTACCGCTGCTGGAGCCGGTCGTGCTGAACGAGAACTACTCCCGGCCTTGGGAGCTGACTGCGACGCTGTTCCAGGTCACGATCCTCTCAGTTATCATATAGCCTGTACCGCTGCTGGAGCCGGTCGTGCTGAACGAGAACTACTCCCGGCCTTGGGAGCTGACTGCGACGCTGTTCCAGGTCACGATCCTCTCAGTTATCATATAGCCTGTACCGCTGCTGGAGCCGGTCGTGCTGAACGAGAACTACTCCCGGCCTTGGGAGCTGACTGCGACGCTGTTCCAGGTCACGATCCTCTCAGTTATCATATAGCCTGTACCGCTGCTGGAGCCGGTCGTGCTGAACGAGAACTACTCCCGGCCTTGGGAGCTGACTGCGACGCTGTTCCAGGTCACGATCCTCTCAGTTATCATATAGCCTGTACCGCTGCTGGAGCCGGTCGTGCTGAACGAGAACTACTCCCGGCCTTGGGAGCTGACTGCGACGCTGTTCCAGGTCACGATCCTCTCAGTTATCATATAGCCTGTACCGCTGCTGGAGCCGGTCGTGCTGAACGAGAACTACTCCCGGCCTTGGGAGCTGACTGCGACGCTGTTCCAGGTCACGATCCTCTCAGTTATCATATAGCCTGTACCGCTGCTGGAGCCGGTCGTGCTGAACGAGAACTACTCCCGGCCTTGGGAGCTGACTGCGACGCTGTTCCAGGTCACGATCCTCTCAGTTATCATATAGCCTGTACCGCTGCTGGAGCCGGTCGTGCTGAACGAGAACTACTCCCGGCCTTGGGAGCTGACTGCGACGCTGTTCCAGGTCACGATCCTCTCAGTTATCATATAGCCTGTACCGCTGCTGGAGCCGGTCGTGCTGAACGAGAACTACTCCCGGCCTTGGGAGCTGACTGCGACGCTGTTCCAGGTCACGATCCTCTCAGTTATCATATAGCCTGTACCGCTGCTGGAGCCGGTCGTGCTGAACGAGAACTACTCCCGGCCTTGGGAGCTGACTGCGACGCTGTTCCAGGTCACGATCCTCTCAGTTATCATATAGCCTGTACCGCTGCTGGAGCCGGTCGTGCTGGCCGAGAACTACTCCGGCCTTGGGAGCTGACTGCGACGCTGTTCCAGGTCATTGTCATCTTAATTTGTGGTCCTGTATGTCATCTGAAGATTATAAGCAAACTCATAAGCAAATGACAGAGCAAAAGTTCTCACTGATAACCATTATCATCATGATCCTGCAAGGATAAGAAATATGTAATTATCTGAGTAAATTGGCTTTTGGCGTGATTCAACATAGCTCAATTACCCATATTTGACAAGTTCATTTTTAAAATGAAGTGCCAGTCGTGTGTGACTACACAATTATATTCGTCCCGACACAAATTGCCATTTATTATATTTTATCTGGTAGTAAATTCTGTTAATTTATTGTAATCGGTAATTCAATTGGTCCAAGATCATGTTCAATTAACATATCATACCCAAACTAATCTATCGATGGTGTACTTAGCTGTCGAAATTGCCCATAAGTTCCTGAGGCAAAGTAGTTAAGTATAGAAAAAATTGAGGGTTATCTCCAGAAAAGTGCAACTTGGCTTTTCGACATCAATACTTGTGAAAACCTTGCACATAGTTGTGGTATGCTATTCGATAGGTTGCGTTGCATTGCTTTCTGTGTCTACAACGATCTTCATCTTTCCCCATCAGGCCAAAGCCTACCCAATGTCATCGCGGCTGGACACAACTCCTCAGCAGGCCGCGGAAACCTCATCAAACTCCAAAAACTCCAAGAAGCCAAAACGCGCGGCCGGCTTCGAATCTGAGACCTCCGCAGACGAATACGACACCGACAATGAGATGACATTCATCCGGAACCCTCGTGGGAGCGAGACGCAGCATTATAACCTGGACTTGGCTGCTGGTAACATGGCGATGCTAGGAGCTCTCAATGCGGATGAGTCTGACTCTGAAAATGAGAATGGATTGATGGACAAATTGACTACGGCCATCGGACACCTGTTCACTGAGTAAGTTGGGATGTTCATCTTTAGGTTTATTGGTATACTTCTAAACTAGAAAACTGTTATCGTTGAAAGAAAGAAAGAAGAACAAAATCCGTAATAAACCTTATTTTTTTTCTATTGCGGAAGTATTTGCGGAATTGAAGAAAAATATTCAGGATTTCTGTCATCAATAATATTTGGTTTATTGTTTATATTGAATTTAAAGAACAGTGTCTTACTCCCGAATTCACCGACGTCGATCAACGCTAAGCACGCGCTCAAACTCATGCTGTCCCGTAAAATGTCAATAGAAATGAAAGGGAGAGCTATACTTCTGAGGGATGCTCGATGTTGATTTGCGTATTCAGTTTTGTTAGGAACCTGTTCATACTAGCGATTTCACGGCAAGGCGATCTCGCAGTGATAGTTCCGCGATAAAATAAACGGCGCGAGAACGCCGCGCATGCCGCGAAGCCCACTTTGAATTAGACTGATGGATGAGGCATTCACGGGGTTGCAGCTTTTATTTTATCGCGGAACTACCGCTGCCAGATCGCGGCGTGTACGCTGCGTAATAGATTGCCTCGCTATGAAATCGCCCAACAAACTCTAGGTGTGAATAGGCTTTAAAATGTTTCCATTGCTCCAGTGACTCGAGCGCCGACGAACTCAGTAATTCGGAAGATTCGTCCGCGCCGGAGCGGAGCGACGCTGAAGGCAGCGACGACGACGAGAAGCCTGTCTCCTTCTCTGACGACAGGGGGAAGAAGGAAACGGAGCACAAAACTGTTACTTTACAAGTAAGCGCTGATCAGACGACGTCATTGTAAAACTTTTGCATCTTTCATAAAATGAACACTGTGTAGGTGCCCAGTATATTACAACACAAAAAATTTAATGGTAAAAAGGTTTAACCTGTTTTTCCTAACTTTTCGGCGATAGTTGCAAGTGCAGTGGTCACTAGTGGACTAGCGGAAAATCTCAGTCCACCCGCATATTTTCAACATTTGTAGTACTCGTAACCACACCGTCGCAGATCGACACCAGTGGCGATCAATAATAAGGCACAAGGTGCTACAGAAGAGAGGTCATAACCCCTCAGTAGCTGGGCTATCGACGCAAAAAGAAGTACTCGTAAAGTCAGTTAGTCAAATACGCTCACGATAATCGATTTTCCAACACTTGGACGCGGTTTACAAGAGCCACTGGCAAGAATCTAAATAGTTTCACGGCAACAACGGGTTTTTAACGGGTCTATTTGAAAAAGACGCATTTCCACTGTACTTAAGCAATTTTTTACTCAAAAAACCTTATCCGGTACGAAGGACCATTTTGTCTTGGTAAAGAAATTTTCATCACTGTCCAATTTTCAGGAACCAGTCCGCGAAGACAGCGTAGACTCAGGCTTAGAAACCGAAAGCTTCGCAGAGAGATTGTGCACATACGTTATGCTTGAAGCGGTGGACGCGCTGAACGTCACCATTACTCCAGCTGGGGCGCGCTCGTTGTTAGCGCTGTCAGCGGCTTGCAGCGACCGGACCTCCGCTGTTAGTGCGATTGTCAGCACAGACACAGAAAAGATGTTGCTCAATGATATAGGTAAGTCATTGTTGCTGGATTATCAGCATTTCTAAAATCACTCACTAGCAACTAGACTACTAAAATTATTAAAATTTTCCCACTGCAGGATGAAGACATCACTTTACGAGGCCAACGTAATCAGTGGCTACATTTAATTTTGTGCCATGTCGGGGATAAGTGAAATCATACTGTTTAGAGTCCTTTTCATGAAAGAATTCCTCCAGACGCAGCGCTGTAGTCGCGTGACATAATGTAAATGTTATGACAAAAATTACCGCGGGACTTCTTTCATGCAAAGTACTTCACCTGTAAATATGTATATCACGCCACAGATAAGATGGACAAGTTGCACATCAGCTTTACAGCTATGTGATTCACTTCAGCAATTAAACTTTGGACCGTATGGCCGCATTCTCTCGATCCATAAATTGACGGCCATCATTCGTTTTTACCCTTTGTCCCTAGATCACTGCCTCTTCAGCTTACTTACCAGCGGGGCTACGTCGTGTATATTGAGCTCTTCTGCGGATTCCTTATTTCTTGTTCCATTATGAAATGAAATGCTGGTCATACTTTTTAACCCCTTCTAAATCAGTTCGGGTGACTTCGAGCCTTTTCATGAGGTGAAACAACTGCTAGTAACCCATAATTACTAGTTCTTGTTACGTTGTTGGTTAAATTAAACCAAAAATAATCGTTATTACTATTTTCAGGACCTGGTTCCACAGTGCATCTGAAGACTCGTGCAGAGACTGACTTGGCAGGCAACGACAGAGTTATAGCTATAGCGGATTATGATGAGGATACTAGCAGACCTAGCACACCTGGTAAGTCTCATAAATCATCATTGACAACAAAATTACCCAATAATACCGAGCTTTTCAAAAACAAATTTAAGTTTTTATGTTAGTTATTTTAGGTTAAAAAATATCTGTTGTCTAAGGTACGGAATAGAGCTATAATTTTTACCTACGTACATTGTTTGTTAAATACCTTATTGTTTATTTATCTTCTAGGTTGTGATACGTCTGGTGCTGATTTATTGGATGATCTGAAGGAAAGTAAGCCTGAAATGACTGATGTCAGCGAAGATTGGGACTGGTGCGTAATTGTATATGACATTAGGAGCTTATTATTTTTTTACTTGAAATCAATAAATTTATAAAGAAGCGTCGATATTACGCTAACAAAAAATATATTCTGGAAACTGCCATTTTTTAACTTTCTTTTGTTTTGCTTATTTTTTAATGAGGGGTTCTCCTCTTCCATCATCTTTGCAGTTTCACATTTGAGAAGCCTGTTCAGTGTGTCAAATTTTTAGTTTTTTGTTGCTTAATGGCTTCACATTAGTTTCTCATCTGTGTTAGCGTTCTGACGTTCTAAGACTAATTTGAAAAATTAGGTAGGATTTAATATAATGCGATTCTGAATCCCCTCTGTTAGTTCTTTGAAATGTTGTTCTTCCTACAGATGAAGCAAAGACAACAGTCTCACTAATCTAAAAATAAATTTTATCAGCTGCCAGTGTCATTGGAAATTGTACTACAATCTAATCGAAATACGATTCACGAGCTGTGGCATATCTTTTGAGCCTAACGGACACCAGCAGCTCTCAGAATAGATTTCTTAGATCAGTTGGAGTGTAAGTTGTAATATCTCCTCCTTTGTCCTTATCTTCTCTCACTTATCAACCTTAATACAAGTAGCGGCACGTAACTTTAGCGCTGGCCGTTTCTGCGCAGAAGACGAAAATAAGGTATCACAGGGGGGTAAAGGGACGAAGGGCGAGCGATCGTAGCGCTGATTGGCTCTCCGGTCGCATTACGTCCCCCGCATTGATGTCACGACCCGCGCACATCCTAGAGCACCGTCGCGTACAAAATCGTTTTGTTTTTGCTGTTAAGTTTTGTTATAGTTTTTTTTTTAAGTTTGTTTTTTGTTTTTGTTTCGAAGAGTAAACATTACTATTTATATTTCATATGTGAATATGCCTAGGAGAAATAATGTTTTGAAAAGACAAGCACGAAAAATGGTCTATGACGTGCATTGTTTTCTCTGTGATACTCACTTAACGTTTATGTCATACTTTCTAGCAACCATCATAGCGACACTGCGAGCCATCTATCGCGCACAGGAGGGCAACTTTCCAAAATTCAAGGCTAAATACCAAAAGTCATACCCATCGCCTTAATATTTTTTTCATAATTATTTTTGCTACATACTATTTTAAGTTTGTCAGTCCTTTAGAATAACTTAATGAACATTGTTTCAACTACTAATTATTTATTATATGATGCTTAATAATTACTTGATAAAACTCTCTGTGCGCGACGATACCATGCGCAGCTATCCCTTCCACGGTTCGCTCAGCGCTAGACTTAGGTGCCGCGACTTGTACTAAGCCTAACCCCAGGCATCCCCGTGCGTTTCAACTTAAAGCCCCTAAAACAGGTTCCAAAGTCGACCCCATACAATCTCTATACTCGTGACCACGTGACCTCACGCGATCGTTCCGTGGACGCCGGCGTCCACGCTGCCGCACTACGGGTTAAAGTATTAAAAAGTACTATTTTTTTCTATAACCCAATGGTGCGTATGTGCAGACTGTACAATGAGCTGACTCTCCACTGCGATAAAGATTTGGATTTAGATGTTTTCGAACGTAACCGCTTTTAATTTCTTCGACAAGTCAAGACTGTACTCAGATCGTCATCTAGCATTAGTTAACCAAATTGGAGATTAAATTAGTCTAATTTCTCTGTTACTTAGTTTAGTTTTGTTTAATACCAGGAATGTATTTTCGGCTCTGGACACTTTAGTCATGTAGTGTGTATACAATTAGGTTGCCAATCTAGCTCTAAGTTGTAACCATAGACTAAGTCTTACTAACACATGATTGTCAACTGTAGTACACACATCAAAAGTGTCTAGGGATATCATAGGGATATCATTTTTCAAATATTTCATAAAGTTAAGTTGGTTTACAAGTTGAGCATTATCTCTGAATAACGCGAGGACAGTGGCATAAGATAAAGGTTAAGAATATTACAAAAAAAAACGTTTGATTTTGCTAAAATTTTGACACCTTTTAAAAGAAAAATCTGTCTTTTTTTAACGTCCTTACGATTGTACAATAATGCTACTACAATAAAAAAATTTATACAATCTGAAAGGGCAGATATAGCAGTTTCTGTGTTCTAAAAATTTCTACGTTGGTGGCATTATTTGAATTTTTACAGCCTCCCAAATAGCTATACTTTGTATGAAAATGCTTGAGATATCCCTGGACACTTTTGATGTGTGTATATACCAAATAAATAAATATCCCCTCAGCGTGTTCGAGGGCGGGTTCCCAGCGGGCGGCATGTCCCCCCCGCGGTCCGGGCGGGCCCCCCCGGCCCCCGCGCCCGCCGCCGCCGCGCTGCGCACGCGCCTCACAGACCTCACGCTACATGTGCGCACGCATGATCTGGACCCGCTCACGGTGTGTACGATAATCAACCTTATTACTAAAGATTCAAAGAAGTGATTCACTTATTTTAGGTTTTACGCGGACGCTTCATTCACGACGTTACGACGTCATTCACATCATAACATAACATAAACGGCCTATATGTATACGTCCCACTGCTGGGCTCAGGCCTCACCTCAACTATGAGGTGGAACAAGCCATACTCCAACACGCGGGCTCAGTGCGGATTGTTGGAAGGGTATAAGGATAGTGAGCAACCTTACGGTCAGATGTTATCAAGGCCTCTGACTGGGCTTAACGACCCAACTACTTAACGTGCCTTCCGAAACACGGAGATGCCCGAAAATACACACTAAATTTCGGTCGGGGTGGTCACCCATCCCATTTCCGACCCGGCGTGTGTTGCTTTACAACAACGATCGTCGCCGATCACTGTCACAACTGCACCACGGGCACCTCCGAAGATGGTTACTCCGTGACCATGGCGCTTGTAACAGTGCCGAAATATCGGGAACTCAAAACAAAAAAGGTACATGGTAGCAATCCCGTTTTAAATGTTAGTGACTATGAAAGTTTAAAGAAATATATTGATTAGTTAATTTAATTAAGTTATCCAAACATATTTTTTATCCATTGTGAAAGGACATTGAGGAAGGATTTGACGACCGTCTTGGTGTAATTGTTGAGAAGTCGGCTACTACACCAAAGGTCGCGGGTTCGATCCCCGCACAGTACAAACATTTGTGTGCATGCACATGTCTGTTTGTATTGGTCTGGGTGTTTCCTATGTATATTAAGTATGTATTTACAAAAGAAAAAGTTTTTAAGTATGTTTATCCGTTGTCTAGAATCCCATAATAATATAACATAATAACGGACTATAATTAGCCCACTTGGGACTAGATGGCGCCGTGTGGAATAATGTCCAAGGATATATTTATTGATTTTAATCGCACTTCCGAAATGCATACCTACTTCCTTAACTCTTCCTACGCCAAACTTATCTTGACAATTCTAAAGCATGTTCTCCAATGGATAGATCCTCTGTCCCCAACGCAACGTGTCTAAACTCCACGTGCTTCACCCGAGCAAGAACAACACGCGCTACTACATCGTGGTCGAGCGGACCTCCAAGTATAACAGCACGAAGATTGTCGTCAGATCACCTCTACAGGTAAGCCCTGTTCCTTATCGATTTTGTGTTTGACCGATTCATCGTCGGTCTTGTCCGAAAACCTGTCACGTTGAGTTCTATAAGCACTGTCCGCAACTCATCGGGTGTTCGGTAACAAGTTGTCGTCGAAAAAAGGGGTTTACATTGCGGCTGCGGTATATCATCGAAATTATCATATTTCTGACGAAGTTTGAACAAAGGAACCCCTTACAATATGAATGACTTCGTCTAAGAAAACGCAAACATAACAAAGATCTTAGCCAAATTGAATGTTTATTCATAACATACGCTCACAACTATAGTTCGGTCGCGTTAAGAATACAGTAATTTCATACTTGTCCTTCGATCTAGCACGCCCCCAAACCTTTTAGGGTTAGCGAGCATAGTGAATCTACCTCGAGATCACGCAACAAACCATTCGTATATAAGACTTTTGTTTAGTTTGAACCGGTGCCTTTAATGGGTTTTGATATGATAGATCCTATTCGTAGCTAAGACACAATCCTCGAGACAAGGTTTACCGAAATGCCTCAGTATTTTTTTTATGGTCAATAAATTCTCTCTTATTCTAGATCCGCAACGAAACCTCCTACGCCCTAGAGCTATTCTACAAGAAGACTGACCTGCAAGCCGTGGGCGCCGAGTTAGTGGGCGCTCTGACTAACCCCTTCGACGACAAGATGCGTCTCGCGGTACTGGCGCCGCAAGACACCTACAATGTGCCGCTGTACATCGCATACCATTGCAAGCTGTTCCTGCTGCCTGCTAACTTTGAGTGAGTCCTCACCTTTTATTAAGCTTACAAGTCCTGTCACGGCCGATTGCCATCTCCCAGTAATGCCCTAAGCCGAGACCATTGGCATCCTTAGCTACGTTACTTTAACATTAGGGGTAACCTTCCGCTCACCCCATCGTCCGGTAAAGCTGTGAAAATCAAAATTTAAGCTAGCAGCTAATCAATTCAAAGAAGAACTAAGTGTATTTAATTAAAAAAATATTAATAAAAATATAACTTAAAAAATATTTTTACGATTTACCTGATGACTTAATGAAGCGCGACTTAACATTATTATTGATGCCAAGGTACCCGTTGCGTAGTAGTGACAGAATATAAGCAACATTCAGCCGGGTTGAAAATGGGATGGGTGACCACATCGACTAAAAATGGGTGATGTAATTTTCGGACAGCTCCGAGCTTCGAAAGGCATGCAAAGCTGTTGGTCCCAGCTGATGTCGCAAGGTGTCAGTCATTTAGCCTTGTCGGAGGCTTCAGGGTGGATTCATAAAATCTGACAGCAAGGTTGATCAATAATACACCCCTCTAACAATCCGCACTGATTATAGTATATTTTAGACAGGTATTCCAACACGGGGGGTGTTGGAACTTGGAATATCTGTCTAAAAAGATTCTTGAAAAACTCAACCGATTTCTCCATTATCCAGGACGTACCAGACAGCCACGCAAGGGATCTGGTGGATGGAGTTGGCCAACGACCTGGGAACCCCTCGGGACATGATCTGCCCTGCTAAGGATGGGGAGGACAAGAAGATATTCGCTATGAGGATATTGACTGTTGAAGGTGTGTGCTGACTGACACCGTCCGCTCATATTTAGTCTGTATTTCTGAATGTTACTCAAATTCTAATTTAGCTTCTTTGTTCCTATGGTATCAATCAAAGCTGTAGGAAAGTGCATTTTTGTCTTTTGGGTCCTTAACATTTCACGGATGAAGTCCTCTTTAACTTTTTTTTTAGTGGGGCTAGTGCCCAAAGGTAACTTTTATTAAAAACTTGAAAAGGGGTCTCAAGTTTTTAATAAGAAAACTTAGTGTATTTTTGTTTGGTTAATTAGGTACGACGTTAATTTTGACAATGTAACATGTCCATTTCAATAATGATTTTTTGAACGTTAAATAATAAATTAATTGCTGTTGAATGACCTCTGAATTCACTAAGTCAATTAATTCAATTCAAATAAACATGATATGTCAATCAAGGTAGTTTAAGGATTTTACTGCAACACAATCACTAAACGTTAAAAATCACCAACTCCACTTTGGTTTGCGTTTGAATTCGGCGGCATTCAGTGTACAAAGTGTACAAGATGAGTTCGAATTTTGTGAACATGTCTTATCAATAATGATTGTTCCCAGGCGTAGAATCTCACAAAGTGACCCGTGCGATCCCCAACTACCTAATCCGTGTCCTGCCCCCCCTGGCGATCTACAACCGGCTCCCCTACGCCTTCGAGCTGTCGTGCGCGGCCCTGGACTGGTCCGTAAGGGTCGAGGCCGGGGAACGGACTCATACGTACACCCTTCCTCTGCAGAAGCAACACAAACTCAGTCTGGATATACAGTATATGGGGCTGCCTTGGACTGGGACCTTTACGCTGTCTCCTGGTAAGTTGATTGAACATCAAATCCAATATGAGTCTAATAAACCGCACTCCTAGCATATGGCCTTGTTGACCCGACAAATTTTGTTCTGTCAAAAGTAGCCCAACCGTTGATGGAAAATAAAAGTGTTTTGCTTAAAATGAGACCTTTGCCTATGTTTGTTATGGAATGTTACCTTCCAGAAATAGATCCTTTTAAGCGACACTAAAAGATGGCATAATAATACAGGGTGACTTTATTTTCTAAAATCAACAGGTCCGAAAATGGAATAAGAAAAAGTTTTTCGTAAAATCTGAGACTGCAGTTTTGATTTTTGTCAAAATGGCAATTTTTCTAAATTCCTCATAGTTAAGGATTTGGCTCACCACGCCCAATCGAAAAATCTACTCTGTATACATAGATTCATTATTTCTTTTAGTGTAGAATTTAGCCCCCTCTTAAAAAATGTTTCTGTACGTAATTTACCAATATTGATAAATATACACTGTGCAGACGTGACGGAGAGAAACATCAACATGTGCAGCGAAGGCGAGCCGGACGCCAAGCACGGCAAGCACCTGCTGGTGTGCGCCACGGTGGCTCGCCAGGAGTGCTGGCAGCTGTACATACACGCGCAGCACTGGTTCATCAACAAGGCGCAGTTGCCGCTGCAGCTCAAGGTCTGTGACACGCGTACTATCTTCTGAATCACTGACTTTTTGGGAAGCTTATGTTACTTTGAGTGGACAACTACAGGAGACAACTCGTGCGCACAATCGGGACCACTGGCTTTGTTCACGTCAAGAGTGCGAAGCACAAGCAATACTGAGCCGTATGGAGGGAGTATAGGTGGTGTTTGGCTCCCAGCACTAAGACGCGAATAGGGAATATGCACTGTTCTTTTTTATATTTTTTTAAGATAGCTTATATCGTTTTATGACTGATTAAAAACATTCATCAGCTTAAATGCAAAATGTAGTATATTTATAAAAAGTTAAAAAACTTCAAAAATTTTCAAGCGTTTCAAACGCCACCATTATGGCGCTCGGTTGTCATGGATTGACGTCACACAAGTCTATAACAACACAAATGTAATCTACAAACTATTGAATTCTTCTCTTGTCGCGTTTTTGACAGAGACATACACGTAGACTTGGACTTCACACTCACACGTGACTGTTTCAACCGCTTTGAATTTCACTAATTTTTTTGCACTTTTCATCAATTATTTTAACATTGTCAACGAAATAAAATTAGGAAATATTGATAGAGACGTAACGAGAATTCAAAATAGTACTCAAAAAAAAAAATATGACCTTATCTGTTTTAAGTGCATATTCCCTATTGCGGTGGGCCAGGAAAAAACCATGGTTAGGATCCCGCTGCTTTCCAAGATGAGGCTTCCAGAACATTGTCACCGCCTCGCAACAGTTTAGTTCCAACGTTTCGTAAGGACTCCCAAGGTATCACACCGGAATGCGTTGAATAAGTTTAGCGACGTGACTTTGAAAACTTGTTGAGTTAGGAACGAGCAACCATTTCCTTTGCCAGATATTGATATTTTTGGATTATGATTCATTGTTTTGGAGTTTAGTCTAATGCTTTTCTATTTCACCCAGGGCCAGCACTCGGACAGTTGGCACGAAGTAACCGACGAGCCTTTGCTCTGGCGTGCTTCAAGCCGCGGCCCCCGCGCGCCGCTCGTGCGCCTGCGCGCGCACCACTCCGCCTGGTCCCGCCCCGCGCCCCTCGCCGCCGCCGCGCCCGGCCTGCTCGTGTGCACGCACGCCGTCAGACGCACGCACTACCGGCTGTTGCTCACGGTGAGGCTGTGTCTATAGATACAACGCCACATTCAGACAGCGCAGTCTATAGATACAGGGCCTGGTCCCGCCCCGCGCCCGGCCTGCTCGTGTGCACGCACGCCGTCAGACGCACGCACTACCGGCTGTTGCTCACGGTGAGGCTGTGTCTATAGATACAACGCCACATTCAGACAGCGCAGTCTATAGATACAGGGCCTGGTCCCGCCCCGCGCCCGGCCTGCTCGTGTGCACGCACGCCGTCAGACGCACGCACTACCGGCTGTTGCTCACGGTGAGGCTGCGTCTATAGATACAACGCCACATTCAGACAGCGCAGTCTATAGATACAGGGCCTGCTCGTGTGCACGCACGCCGTCAGACGCACGCACTACCGGCTGTTGCTCACGGTGAGGCTGTGTCTATAGATACAACGCCACATTCAGACAGCGCAGTCTATAGATACAGGGCCTGGTCCCGCCCCGCGCCCGGCCTGCTCGTGTGCACGCACGCCGTCAGACGCACGCACTACCGGCTGTTGCTCACGGTGAGGCTGTGTCTATAGATACAACGCCACATTCAGACAGCGCAGTCTATAGATACAGGGCCTGGTCCCGCCCCGCGCCCGGCCTGCTCGTGTGCACGCACGCCGTCAGACGCACGCACTACCGGCTGTTGCTCACGGTGAGGCTGCGTCTATAGATACAACGCCACATTCAGACAGCGCAGTCTATAGATACAGGGCCTGGTCCCGCCCCGCGCCCGGCCTGCTCGTGTGCACGCACGCCGTCAGACGCACGCACTACCGGCTGTTGCTCACGGTGAGGCTGTGTCTATAGATACAACGCCACATTCAGACAGCGCAGTCTATAGATACAGGGCCTGGTCCCGCCCCGCGCCCGGCCTGCTCGTGTGCACGCACGCCGTCAGACGCACGCACTACCGGCTGTTGCTCACGGTGAGGCTGTGTCTATAGATACAACGCCACATTCAGACAGCGCAGTCTATAGATACAGGGCCTGGTCCCGCCCCGCGCCCGGCCTGCTCGTGTGCACGCACGCCGTCAGACGCACGCACTACCGGCTGTTGCTCACGGTGAGGCTGTGTCTATAGATACAACGCCACATTCAGACAGCGCAGTCTATAGATACAGGGCCTGGTCCCGCCCCGCGCCCGGCCTGCTCGTGTGCACGCACGCCGTCAGACGCACGCACTACCGGCTGTTGCTCACGGTGAGGCTGTGTCTATAGATACAACGCCACATTCAGACAGCGCAGTCTATAGATACAGGGCCTGGTCCCGCCCCGCGCCCGGCCTGCTCGTGTGCACGCACGCCGTCAGACGCACGCACTACCGGCTGTTGCTCACGGTGAGGCTGCGTCTATAGATACAACGCCACATTCAGACAGCGCAGTCTATAGATACAGGGCCTGCTCGTGTGCACGCACGCCGTCAGACGCACGCACTACCGGCTGTTGCTCACGGTGAGGCTGTGTCTATAGATACAACGCCACATTCAGACAGCGCAGTCTATAGATACAGGGCCTGCTCGTGTGCACGCACGCCGTCAGACGCACGCACTACCGGCTGTTGCTCACGGTGAGGCTGTGTCTATAGATACAACGCCACATTCAGACAGCGCAGTCTATAGATACAGGGCCTGGTCCCGCCCCGCGCCCGGCCTGCTCGTGTGCACGCACGCCGTCAGACGCACGCACTACCGGCTGTTGCTCACGGTGAGGCTGTGTCTATAGATACAACGCCACATTCAGACAGCGCAGTCTATAGATACAGGGCCTGGTCCCGCCCCGCGCCCGGCCTGCTCGTGTGCACGCACGCCGTCAGACGCACGCACTACCGGCTGTTGCTCACGGTGAGGCTGTGTCTATAGATACAACGCCACATTCAGACAGCGCAGTCTATAGATACAGGGCCTGGTCCCGCCCCGCGCCCGGCCTGCTCGTGTGCACGCACGCCGTCAGACGCACGCACTACCGGCTGTTGCTCACGGTGAGGCTGTGTCTATAGATACAACGCCACATTCAGACAGCGCAGTCTATAGATACAGGGCCTGGTCCCGCCCCGCGCCCGGCCTGCTCGTGTGCACGCACGCCGTCAGACGCACGCACTACCGGCTGTTGCTCACGGTGAGGCTGTGTCTATAGATACAACGCCACATTCAGACAGCGCAGTCTATAGATACAGGGCCTGGTCCCGCCCCGCGCCCGGCCTGCTCGTGTGCACGCACGCCGTCAGACGCACGCACTACCGGCTGTTGCTCACGGTGAGGCTGTGTCTATAGATACAACGCCACATTCAGACAGCGCAGTCTATAGATACAGGGCCTGGTCCCGCCCCGCGCCCGGCCTGCTCGTGTGCACGCACGCCGTCAGACGCACGCACTACCGGCTGTTGCTCACGGTGAGGCTGCGTCTATAGATACAACGCCACATTCAGACAGCGCAGTCTATAGATACAGGGCCTGGTCCCGCCCCGCGCCCGGCCTGCTCGTGTGCACGCACGCCGTCAGACGCACGCACTACCGGCTGTTGCTCACGGTGAGGCTGTGTCTATAGATACAACGCCACATTCAGACAGCGCAGTCTATAGATACAGGGCCTGCTCGTGTGCACGCACGCCGTCAGACGCACGCACTACCGGCTGTTGCTCACGGTGAGGCTGTGTCTATAGATACAACGCCACATTCAGACAGCGCAGTCTATAGATACAGGGCCTGCTCGTGTGCACGCACGCCGTCAGACGCACGCACTACCGGCTGTTGCTCACGGTGAGGCTGTGTCTATAGATACAGGGCCACATTCAGACAGCGCAGTCTATAGATACAGGGCCTGGTCCCGCCCCGCGCCCGGCCTGCTCGTGTGCACGCACGCCGTCAGACGCACGCACTACCGGCTGTTGCTCACGGTGAGGCTGTGTCTATAGATACAACGCCACATTCAGACAGCGCAGTCTATAGATACAGGGCCTGGTCCCGCCCCGCGCCCGGCCTGCTCGTGTGCACGCACGCCGTCAGACGCACGCACTACCGGCTGTTGCTCACGGTGAGGCTGTGTCTATAGATACAACGCCACATTCAGACAGCGCAGTCTATAGATACAGGGCCTGGTCCCGCCCCGCGCCCGGCCTGCTCGTGTGCACGCACGCCGTCAGACGCACGCACTACCGGCTGTTGCTCACGGTGAGGCTGCGTCTATAGATACAACGCCACATTCAGACAGCGCAGTCTATAGATACAGGGCCTGGTCCCGCCCCGCGCCCGGCCTGCTCGTGTGCACGCACGCCGTACGACGCACGCACTACCGGCTGTTGCTCACGGTGAGGCTGCGTCTATAGATACAACGCCACATTCAGACAGCGCAGTCTATAGATACAGGGCCTGGTCCCGCCCCGCGCCCGGCCTGCTCGTGTGCACGCACGCCGTACGACGCACGCACTACCGGCTGTTGCTCACGGTGAGGCTGCGTCTATAGATACAACGCCACATTCAGACAGCGCAGTCTATAGATACAGGGCCTGGTCCCGCCCCGCGCCCGGCCTGCTCGTGTGCACGCACGCCGTCAGACGCACGCACTACCGGCTGTTGCTCACGGTGAGGCTGCGTCTATAGATACAACGCCACATTCAGACAGCGCAGTCTATAGATACAGGGCCTGGTCCCGCCCCGCGCCCGGCCTGCTCGTGTGCACGCACGCCGTCAGACGCACGCACTACCGGCTGTTGCTCACGGTGAGGCTGCGTCTATAGATACAACGCCACATTCAGACAGCGCAGTCTATAGATACAGGGCCTGCTCGTGTGCACGCACGCCGTACGACGCACGCACTACCGGCTGTTGCTCACGGTGAGGCTGCGTCTATAGATACAACGCCACATTCAGACAGCGCAGTCTATAGATACAGGGCCTGGTCCCGCCCCGCGCCCGGCCTGCTCGTGTGCACGCACGCCGTCAGACGCACGCACTACCGGCTGTTGCTCACGGTGAGGCTGCGTCTATAGATACAACGCCACATTCAGACAGCGCAGTCTATAGATACAGGGCCTGGTCCCGCCCCGCGCCCGGCCTGCTCGTGTGCACGCACGCCGTCAGACGCACGCACTACCGGCTGTTGCTCACGGTGAGGCTGCGTCTATAGATACAACGCCACATTCAGACAGCGCAGTCTATAGATACAGGGCCTGGTCCCGCCCCGCGCCCGGCCTGCTCGTGTGCACGCACGCCGTCAGACGCACGCACTACCGGCTGTTGCTCACGGTGAGGCTGCGTCTATAGATACAACGCCACATTCAGACAGCGCAGTCTATAGATACAGGGCCTGGTCCCGCCCCGCGCCCGGCCTGCTCGTGTGCACGCACGCCGTACGACGCACGCACTACCGGCTGTTGCTCACGGTGAGGCTGCGTCTATAGATACAACGCCACATTCAGACAGCGCAGTCTATAGATACAGGGCCTGGTCCCGCCCCGCGCCCGGCCTGCTCGTGTGCACGCACGCCGTCAGACGCACGCACTACCGGCTGTTGCTCACGGTGAGGCTGCGTCTATAGATACAACGCCACATTCAGACAGCGCAGTCTATAGATACAGGGCCTGGTCCCGCCCCGCGCCCGGCCTGCTCGTGTGCACGCACGCCGTCAGACGCACGCACTACCGGCTGTTGCTCACGGTGAGGCTGCGTCTATAGATACAACGCCACATTCAGACAGCGCAGTCTATAGATACAGGGCCTGGTCCCGCCCCGCGCCCGGCCTGCTCGTGTGCACGCACGCCGTCAGACGCACGCACTACCGGCTGTTGCTCACGGTGAGGCTGCGTCTATAGATACAACGCCACATTCAGACAGCGCAGTCTATAGATACAGGGCCTGCTCGTGTGCACGCACGCCGTCAGACGCACGCACTACCGGCTGCTGCTCACGGTGAGGCTGCGTCTATAGATACAACGCCACATTCAGACAGCGCAGTCTATAGATACAGGGCCTGCTCGTGTGCACGCACGCCGTACGACGCACGCACTACCGGCTGCTGCTCACGGTGAGGCTGCGTCTATAGATACAACGCCACATTCAGACAGCGCAGTCTATAGATACAGGGCCTGCTCGTGTGCACGCACGCCGTCAGACGCACGCACTACCGGCTGTTGCTCACGGTGAGGCTGCGTCTATAGATACAACGCCACATTCAGACAGCGCAGTCTATAGATACAGGGCCTGGTCCCGCCCCGCGCCCGGCCTGCTCGTGTGCACGCACGCCGTCAGACGCACGCACTACCGGCTGTTGCTCACGGTGAGGCTGCGTCTATAGATACAACGCCACATTCAGACAGCGCAGTCTATAGATACAGGGCCTGGTCCCGCCCCGCGCCCGGCCTGCTCGTGTGCACGCACGCCGTCAGACGCACGCACTACCGGCTGTTGCTCACGGTGAGGCTGCGTCTATAGATACAACGCCACATTCAGACAGCGCAGTCTATAGATACAGGGCCTGCTCGTGTGCACGCACGCCGTCAGACGCACGCACTACCGGCTGCTGCTCACGGTGAGGCTGCGTCTATAGATACAACGCCACATTCAGACAGCGCAGTCTATAGATACAGGGCCTGCTCGTGTGCACGCACGCCGTACGACGCACGCACTACCGGCTGCTGCTCACGGTGAGGCTGCGTCTATAGATACAACGCCACATTCAGACAGCGCAGTCTATAGATACAGGGCCTGCTCGTGTGCACGCACGCCGTCAGACGCACGCACTACCGGCTGTTGCTCACGGTGAGGCTGCGTCTATAGATACAACGCCACATTCAGACAGCGCAGTCTATAGATACAGGGCCTGCTCGTGTGCACGCACGCCGTCAGACGCACGCACTACCGGCTGTTGCTCACGGTGAGGCTGCGTCTATAGATACAACGCCACATTCAGACAGCGCAGTCTATAGATACAGGGCCTGCTCGTGTGCACGCACGCCGTCAGACGCACGCACTACCGGCTGTTGCTCACGGTGAGGCTGCGTCTATAGATACAACGCCACATTCAGACAGCGCAGTCTATAGATACAGGGCCTGGTCCCGCCCCGCGCCCGGCCTGCTCGTGTGCACGCACGCCGTCAGACGCACGCACTACCGGCTGTTGCTCACGGTGAGGCTGTGTCTATAGATACAACGCCACATTCAGACAGCGCAGTCTATAGATACAGGGCCTGCTCGTGTGCACGCACGCCGTCAGACGCACGCACTACCGGCTGTTGCTCACGGTGAGGCTGCGTCTATAGATACAACGCCACATTCAGACAGCGCAGTCTATAGATACAGGGCCTGCTCGTGTGCACGCACGCCGTCAGACGCACGCACTACCGGCTGTTGCTCACGGTGAGGCTGCGTCTATAGATACAACGCCACATTCAGACAGCGCAGTCTATAGATACAGGGCCTGCTCGTGTGCACGCACGCCGTCAGACGCACGCACTACCGGCTGTTGCTCACGGTGAGGCTGCGTCTATAGATACAACGCCACATTCAGACAGCGCAGTCTATAGATACAGGGCCTGCTCGTGTGCACGCACGCCGTCAGACGCACGCACTACCGGCTGTTGCTCACGGTGAGGCTGCGTCTATAGATACAACGCCACATTCAGACAGCGCAGTCTATAG
Organism: Udea ferrugalis; assembly: GCA_950022985.1. Taxonomy (NCBI): domain Eukaryota; kingdom Metazoa; phylum Arthropoda; class Insecta; order Lepidoptera; family Crambidae; genus Udea; species Udea ferrugalis. The sequence continues at coordinate 17,212,204 of OX465524.1, read as the reverse complement.
ATACAGGGCCTGCTCGTGTGCACGCACGCCGTCAGACGCACGCACTACCGGCTGTTGCTCACGGTGAGGCTGTGTCTATAGATACAACGCCACATTCAGACAGCGCAGTCTATAGATACAGGGCCTGGTCCCGCCCCGCGCCCGGCCTTTTTTTTTTTTTTTTTTTACGGGGAAAAAATGCTTTATGCACTATCCCACCGTTCGGGGGAGCGGTGGGGGAGTGTGGGACTCCCTGCCAGTAGGCAGGTCTACCGCACTAAAACGACCCCGGTGTATCTCCGCTTCGCCTTTGCGAGGGGCGATGTGGGATTCCGTTTGAATGTCTCCACTTCGCCCCGAGCGGTCGGCCCAGCCTTCTCGCCAGGCCTCCTCACGCCACGGGGGGGTATCTTGAAACACTAAAAATACCCCCCAATCGGGAAACACCGTGCAATGTAAGCGAGTACCCCCGGCACTCACTCACTGGTGTCTCTTAGGGAGCAGGAGGAGAGCGAGCGTACCGCCGTCTTCTTGCTCCCAGCCGTCTGCGTCGGAGAGGTGCCGCCAGAGGATCCTCCTCCCTGGCCCTCTCCGCGGTCTCCTTCTGTTTCATAACAATTTCACAGAAGGAGACCATTGCCTCCCATGATCTCTCACTTTCAAGCATAGCACGTACTATGCTTGGAAGTGAGAGATCCCCTCCCACCGCTGTTACCAGAGCGTGGCGCTGGTCCACCCACGCTGGGCACACCGCAAGGGTGTGCTGGGCCCCGCGCCCGGCCTGCTCGTGTGCACGCACGCCGTCAGACGCACGCACTACCGGCTGTTGCTCACGGTGAGGCTGTGTCTATAGATACAGGGCCACATTCAGACAGCGCAGTCTATAGATACAGGGCCTGGTCCCGCCCCGCGCCCGGCCTGCTCGTGTGCACGCACGCCGTCAGACGCACGCACTACCGGCTGTTGCTCACGGTGAGGCTGCGTCTATAGATACAACGCCACATTCAGACAGCGCAGTCTATAGATACAGGGCCTGCTCGTGTGCACGCACGCCGTCAGACGCACGCACTACCGGCTGTTGCTCACGGTGAGGCTGTGTCTATAGATACAACGCCACATTCAGACAGCGCAGTCTATAGATACAGGGCCTGGTCCCGCCCCGCGCCCGGCCTGCTCGTGTGCACGCACGCCGTCAGACGCACGCACTACCGGCTGTTGCTCACGGTGAGGCTGTGTCTATAGATACAGGGCCACATTCAGACAGCGCAGTCTATAGATACAGGGCCTGGTCCCGCCCCGCGCCCGGCCTGCTCGTGTGCACGCACGCCGTCAGACGCACGCACTACCGGCTGTTGCTCACGGTGAGGCTGCGTCTATAGATACAACGCCACATTCAGACAGCGCAGTCTATAGATACAGGGCCTGCTCGTGTGCACGCACGCCGTCAGACGCACGCACTACCGGCTGTTGCTCACGGTGAGGCTGTGTCTATAGATACAACGCCACATTCAGACAGCGCAGTCTATAGATACAGGGCCTGGTCCCGCCCCGCGCCCGGCCTGCTCGTGTGCACGCACGCCGTCAGACGCACGCACTACCGGCTGTTGCTCACGGTGAGGCTGCGTCTATAGATACAACGCCACATTCAGACAGCGCAGTCTATAGATACAGGGCCTGCTCGTGTGCACGCACGCCGTCAGACGCACGCACTACCGGCTGTTGCTCACGGTGAGGCTGCGTCTATAGATACAACGCCACATTCAGACAGCGCAGTCTATAGATACAGGGCCTGCTCGTGTGCACGCACGCCGTCAGACGCACGCACTACCGGCTGTTGCTCACGGTGAGGCTGCGTCTATAGATACAACGCCACATTCAGACAGCGCAGTCTATAGATACAGGGCCTGCTCGTGTGCACGCACGCCGTCAGACGCACGCACTACCGGCTGTTGCTCACGGTGAGGCTGTGTCTATAGATACAGGGCCACATTCAGACAGCGCAGTCTATAGATACAGGGCCTGGTCCCGCCCCGCGCCCGGCCTGCTCGTGTGCACGCACGCCGTCAGACGCACGCACTACCGGCTGTTGCTCACGGTGAGGCTGTGTCTATAGATACAACGCCACATTCAGACAGCGCAGTCTATAGATACAGGGCCTGCTCGTGTGCACGCACGCCGTCAGACGCACGCACTACCGGCTGCTGCTCACGGTGAGGCTGCGTCTATAGATACAACGCCACATTCAGACAGCGCAGTCTATAGATACAGGGCCTGGTCCCGCCCCGCGCCCGGCCTGCTCGTGTGCACGCACGCCGTCAGACGCACGCACTACCGGCTGCTGCTCACGGTGAGGCTGCGTCTATAGATACAACGCCACATTCAGACAGCGCAGTCTATAGATACAGGGCCTGCTCGTGTGCACGCACGCCGTCAGACGCACGCACTACCGGCTGCTGCTCACGGTGAGGCTGCGTCTATAGATACAACGCCACATTCAGACAGCGCAGTCTATAGATACAGGGCCTGCTCGTGTGCACGCACGCCGTCAGACGCACGCACTACCGGCTGTTGCTCACGGTGAGGCTGCGTCTATAGATACAACGCCACATTCAGACAGCGCAGTCTATAGATACAGGGCCTGGTCCCGCCCCGCGCCCGGCCTGCTCGTGTGCACGCACGCCGTCAGACGCACGCACTACCGGCTGTTGCTCACGGTGAGGCTGCGTCTATAGATACAACGCCACATTCAGACAGCGCAGTCTATAGATACAGGGCCTGGTCCCGCCCCGCGCCCGGCCTGCTCGTGTGCACGCACGCCGTCAGACGCACGCACTACCGGCTGTTGCTCACGGTGAGGCTGTGTCTATAGATACAACGCCACATTCAGACAGCGCAGTCTATAGATACAGGGCCTGGTCCCGCCCCGCGCCCGGCCTGCTCGTGTGCACGCACGCCGTACGACGCACGCACTACCGGCTGTTGCTCACGGTGAGGCTGTGTCTATAGATACAACGCCACATTCAGACAGCGCAGTCTATAGATACAGGGCCTGGTCCCGCCCCGCGCCCGGCCTGCTCGTGTGCACGCACGCCGTCAGACGCACGCACTACCGGCTGTTGCTCACGGTGAGGCTGTGTCTATAGATACAACGCCACATTCAGACAGCGCAGTCTATAGATACAGGGCCTGCTCGTGTGCACGCACGCCGTCAGACGCACGCACTACCGGCTGTTGCTCACGGTGAGGCTGCGTCTATAGATACAACGCCACATTCAGACAGCGCAGTCTATAGATACAGGGCCTGGTCCCGCCCCGCGCCCGGCCTGCTCGTGTGCACGCACGCCGTACGACGCACGCACTACCGGCTGTTGCTCACGGTGAGGCTGTGTCTATAGATACAACGCCACATTCAGACAGCGCAGTCTATAGATACAGGGCCTGGTCCCGCCCCGCGCCCGGCCTGCTCGTGTGCACGCACGCCGTACGACGCACGCACTACCGGCTGTTGCTCACGGTGAGGCTGTGTCTATAGATACAACGCCACATTCAGACAGCGCAGTCTATAGATACAGGGCCTGGTCCCGCCCCGCGCCCGGCCTGCTCGTGTGCACGCACGCCGTCAGACGCACGCACTACCGGCTGTTGCTCACGGTGAGGCTGTGTCTATAGATACAACGCCACATTCAGACAGCGCAGTCTATAGATACAGGGCCTGGTCCCGCCCCGCGCCCGGCCTGCTCGTGTGCACGCACGCCGTCAGACGCACGCACTACCGGCTGTTGCTCACGGTGAGGCTGTGTCTATAGATACAACGCCACATTCAGACAGCGCAGTCTATAGATACAGGGCCTGCTCGTGTGCACGCACGCCGTCAGACGCACGCACTACCGGCTGTTGCTCACGGTGAGGCTGCGTCTATAGATACAACGCCACATTCAGACAGCGCAGTCTATAGATACAGGGCCTGCTCGTGTGCACGCACGCCGTCAGACGCACGCACTACCGGCTGTTGCTCACGGTGAGGCTGCGTCTATAGATACAACGCCACATTCAGACAGCGCAGTCTATAGATACAGGGCCTGCTCGTGTGCACGCACGCCGTCAGACGCACGCACTACCGGCTGCTGCTCACGGTGAGGCTGCGTCTATAGATACAACGCCACATTCAGACAGCGCAGTCTATAGATACAGGGCCTGGTCCCGCCCCGCGCCCGGCCTGCTCGTGTGCACGCACGCCGTCAGACGCACGCACTACCGGCTGTTGCTCACGGTGAGGCTGCGTCTATAGATACAACGCCACATTCAGACAGCGCAGTCTATAGATACAGGGCCTGCTCGTGTGCACGCACGCCGTCAGACGCACGCACTACCGGCTGTTGCTCACGGTGAGGCTGCGTCTATAGATACAACGCCACATTCAGACAGCGCAGTCTATAGATACAGGGCCTGGTCCCGCCCCGCGCCCGGCCTGCTCGTGTGCACGCACGCCGTCAGACGCACGCACTACCGGCTGTTGCTCACGGTGAGGCTGCGTCTATAGATACAACGCCACATTCAGACAGCGCAGTCTATAGATACAGGGCCTGCTCGTGTGCACGCACGCCGTCAGACGCACGCACTACCGGCTGTTGCTCACGGTGAGGCTGCGTCTATAGATACAACGCCACATTCAGACAGCGCAGTCTATAGATACAGGGCCTGGTCCCGCCCCGCGCCCGGCCTGCTCGTGTGCACGCACGCCGTACGACGCACGCACTACCGGCTGTTGCTCACGGTGAGGCTGCGTCTATAGATACAACGCCACATTCAGACAGCGCAGTCTATAGATACAGGGCCTGGTCCCGCCCCGCGCCCGGCCTGCTCGTGTGCACGCACGCCGTCAGACGCACGCACTACCGGCTGTTGCTCACGGTGAGGCTGCGTCTATAGATACAACGCCACATTCAGACAGCGCAGTCTATAGATACAGGGCCTGGTCCCGCCCCGCGCCCGGCCTGCTCGTGTGCACGCACGCCGTCAGACGCACGCACTACCGGCTGTTGCTCACGGTGAGGCTGCGTCTATAGATACAACGCCACATTCAGACAGCGCAGTCTATAGATACAGGGCCTGGTCCCGCCCCGCGCCCGGCCTGCTCGTGTGCACGCACGCCGTCAGACGCACGCACTACCGGCTGTTGCTCACGGTGAGGCTGTGTCTATAGATACAACGCCACATTCAGACAGTTGGCACTATGTAAACGACGAGCCTCTCCTCTGGCGCGCTCCAGGGGGCGTGGGCGCGGGCGTGTGCACACACGCCGAGCGACGCACGCACTACCGGCTGTTGCTCACGGTATCATAGATATTCATTACGGGTGCGCCAAAGTGCACCTAAAACTTTAACTCCTAAAATCGGAACTCCGAAAATTTTCTTCCTAAAATTTTTCATCCTAACAATCCCAATCGTAACTTCTCTTTTCCTAATGTTTTAGTTCCAAATCATTAAACTTCATAATTTCGATGGCCTTAAAAAATTTTGTCAACATAACCGTCTTTAACCCTAATTCTACACTGGGAAAATGAATCTTTTCTCTCTGAAAAACTATGAATTATTTTTTATAACAACCGACACGGATAGATTAGGTTAGAAGGTTTAAGGCGGGAGCTTCGTTTCGCTTCGCTCCCGCCTTAAACCTTCTTACCTTAAGCGTGAAGCGTGAAGTAGCGTGGTTATTTTTTTCTTAAGCCCAAAAACAACTTGCCTGATTAGCTTGCTGCTTGCGTTAACCCCAGCACTTTTTATGATCTTTAGCAATGTGCATTTATTAATGTGTGTATTCATTATATCGTTATGAAAAACAAAATAGGAGATCAAATATTATGAATTGAATTTTTAGGAAACATGAGTTTAGAAAAGTATGAAAGAAAACTTTAGGACTAAAAATTTTAGGAAGAGTGATCATTCGGGTCACAAATCGTTAGGAAGAACAATTTCGGAGAAACAACTTTAGGTGAGTCAATATGGACCCATTTATTACCTTACAGTGTTTAAATAAGCCAATACACGGAGCAATAACAGAAATAATCACAGTGGACTGTTGTAGATGATGCTGGATTTAATCTGTTGATGGCCGTCTTAAAGACCAAACACCAGATTTCGAGCCGAAAATACATAACTGAAACTGTATTATTTAGATATAATAGGTAAAAGATCAATGAAAAAAATTTTGTTTTGCACCGAATGTTCGGCATATGAACCGAAGTTCAGCCAAATGACGAAGCTCTTTTTTGATTATTTAAAATGGGTTTGCGTTTGACCTCAGACTCACTTGATGGTGAGCGATGACGAGGCCGAAGGTGGAAAGTCGGTTTAAGCTGCGAAATTCGGTTAATTCGAATGTGAAACGAATTTCGGACCATCCCTAATAATTAACAAAAACTTTGACATCTAGACTGCACTTTGCTTAGGTGGCGCCAAATAGTGTGCACTAATGATACTTACTAGCCGCTGTTTTCAAAACCTGTTAACTTTTTCGAACTTATTTGAAGATCTGCCATTAATAACGCCGTTTCTCTGTATAAAGATGTTTTTTAATCCTCACAAATAAGATTAACATCTCATCCATCATCTGTTAAAGTTGGTGTCATCGTTTTAAGTATTCATTTTTGTATACTCTGCCGAAAACACTACTTTGAAAAATACTTATTATGTTTATTTTTGGTTCTCTCCATCAGGTCACCCTCTCCGAACTGTGTCCCCAACTGACAAAAATCGTGACCCTCCTCCCTTACTTCCTGGTCTACAACGACACGAAGCGTCACCTCCGCTACATGGAGGAGAACGAAGCAGCCGACCTCTGGATGGACCTGGCCCCTGGCCAGTGCGCGCCGTTCTGGCCCCAGACGGACTCCATGCTCATGCACGCCAAGTACCGAGGGTCTGCCGTCGTGTCACACCACTTCCCGATCACCAAGAATCACTTTACTGTGCTCAGGATGGACAAAGGGGTGAGTCCGTTGAATTACAAACAAATCTACTAATAAAAATAGGAAAACCAGAAAAAGACATTCGGTTTACTTAGCATCAGGCGGGAATCGAAGGTATATGCCTAAACATTGGTGAAACAAACCTGGCTGCCAGGAATAATATACCAGATATATTCGGCCGGTCTGTTAATGGTCTCGGTAGCACTAACCATTAGGATAATGCAGTCTCCCGGTTGGCGAAAGACGCGGGTTCGATTCCCGCCTGATGCCAAGTAGACCGAATGTCTTTTTCTGGTTTTCTTATCTTTAGTAAGATGATAATGCATTATCCCTCAAGCTAAAAATAAAAATAACCTAGGTCTACTAACAGTTAAAATAGTAAACAGTAGGTCACACTGAAAATCAGCGTCTGAGGAGCCTATCTGGTCCAGGCATTAGCTGAGTGCCGTTTTTTTAGACATCGTGACACTGCTGTCTGGTGGAAATTATTGTTTATTGTTCATTGATTGATGTTTTTTTTTCTCTCACCATTTTGTTTTTTGTTTTGTGTCTGTATGTTGCGATATTCAGAATAAACGTTTTTTCTTTCTTTCTTTTAAACTGATTTCCTGATGCTCTCGGTTTCACACCAAGACTTATTTGCTGAAACACTGTCCTAAATATTGAGTTTCAAAACTGAGCGTAAAAAGCATTTTGCAATTGGTCGATTGAATCCTAGGGATAAAGTTTCAGGATTCGGCACTTTAAATTCGTAGTTCGCATTTCAACTTGTAGTTAGGTAATGTGTTTTAATATTCCCTTTTAAACTAATTGACTATGTAATCGTAAAAAATATTCGCTTCCTACGTAATAGAGAACTAGTTCCGGTCATGTAAGCCACACTCGCGCACTTATTTAGTTATAACATTAGGACAGTTAGCGTTGGTTATGGCGGCGTTAGTTATCTTAATGTTATGTCACTACATTTGTGGGTCGTTATTGCGTGTGCTACTTTTTTATTTACTTACACGATAAGTTATTTCGGACATCACACTTTCTATGCTGAAGTTTGATGAGGATAATTCGTATTTCACATAAATATGACATGATACACACACAATACTCATATGAATCTTAATATGATAAATCAGCACCTACGTAGGAAAACGTATCCGAAGTGGGTATAATTAAACAGCAAGCTCAGTAAATTCAATAATAATTAATCACCTCATTATATTAAATAAATTACTTTCACTTATGTACTAGAATACTACCCTGGGTTAAAGCTTAGGTATTATTATTATTATTTACAAGTACATCCAACTGCAGAGTTAGATAAATAGTTACAACAAATTGAGCGTAGAATTACAACTAGATTTAAAACAATAATGCGAATAAATGTACTACTACTATCTATAATCCGTAACAGTTCTTATTTCAGTTGAATCTGGTCAAAATAACCTAAAGACTAACTTTTCTGAAGGTACTCTGTTGACACAACTGGGAAACACACAGAAGTAATTTTACCTAAGAATGAATCACAAAACGTCCAATAGCCTACACAACAATTAGTACGTGCCTAACTTGTTAAGTTATTGACCATAAACAGGTTTCGGTCTTCCAGGCTTCTCCAATGAAAGCCTCCCATCATCATGTAGCGTATACGCTGTTCCTCTGGATTTGTGCGTCCATATCTTGATGGCTTTGAGGTGGGCGTCGCTTTGCTTTTTAGCAGCCGATGCAGGAGGGGCTGGTTCCAGCTTCGGCACGTTGATAGCTGACGCTGATGCAGAAGACACGAGCTGTGATGAGTAGGATGGTGGCGAGTAGGGTGGCGGTACAGCTTTTTGATTCGATACCACCTGCAACAAGTTTTCAAGTGGTTAGTGGAGACAAATTAAAACCATTATCTAAAAACAAATCGTCAAACCAAAATTCAGTAATTAACTCAAGACATCATTCATCATCAAGGTGACGAGTAAAAATCGATTAACAAACTAGGTCTGCTAGTAGCATTGACTCCTAAATACTTACGCTGTAATGTGGAACGTGATATGAGCTGACCGTGTCAAGCTTCGAACTATAGTCCATTAGGGGAAGGTCACCGAAGTTTTTAACTTCGTACGAATTGTCTGCTACCACGGGGACTTTATTAGTATTAGATACTTCGAAATCCTGCTCCTCCCATTGGCTTACAGTTTTTGGTAGTTGCTCATTGTTTGTTACCGTATCGGGAAATGTACTCATGCCATTATTTTCTGAAGATGCGCTGTTTAACTCCTGTTGAATGTATGCGTTCACGAATGAGAACTGATTGTTTTGCATAGATTCCTCGGTGTGCAAAGACACGTCTGTGAGATCCTGTTGGCTTGCCTCAAATGGAGCCGGACGTTGATATAAATGTGTTGGAGCACTTTGCGCATAGTTACGGTTATCATCGGGATTGCTGTAAGGGTTTAAATATGGACCTTTAAATTTAAAGTCGCTCGTTTCTGTTTCTGTTGGAGGTCTGCGAGCATTTCTTATAGGACCCAGAGGTTTGCTGTTATCACTGTATTCCATATCATAAGCTATCTGTTCAACGTTACTGCTGGAACTTCCAATAAACGGACCATTCAGTGAGAACTTCTGGTCTGCATCTAACTCCCTTGCAGTTGATTTGTAAACGTTTATGTCACTGGCTTCCTTGAAAGAGAAAGCATTCAGTGCGTTGTGTTTTTCAAAAGGAGAATCTCGGTACTTCTCACCGGCGAATTCGATAATTTTACCCAGATCTTTCTTAGAAAGATGTTTAACGATATTACTTATGTCTTCTTCGCCCAAACCATCATCGTTAGTAGGTCTTTTGCTCGTACTAACCTTGGGTCTAAAGTTTCCTGGATTTCCTGGATAGGGATCGTCGCTGTCCATGTAATTCGGTGGGGGCGTATAGGAGAAGGCGCCTTTGATAGGATGCGAGACTGGTGGTCGTCGGTAGAATCTCATCGGTGGATTTGAATAATACTTTGCTCTTTTAATTCTCACATATTCAGGTATTCTGCTGGAGCGTCCATACGAATCGTCACTGTTCACATACACTGCACAGAACACCAGAACAGCTAGCGCAATTTTAGTGGCCATTTTGAATGACGTTGTACTGAAAACTGAGAGGCAGAGAAATTGTCGCGGCTGTCTTATAATAGTTGCGATGAAAGTGGTGTTAATTGTGTTAGAGGCGTCGACGTCGATGATGCAACTCGGACAGCCGCCGTTTCGTAGCCATTACCCCCCTAACATGGTTCGTGCTAACTTAATTGTGGGTTTGAATGCATACAGAGAGGGGGGATGGTCATTTAAATAATTATTACGCGCATACACAGTTAGTAATGACATAATTATGGTAAAAACTTATTATAATATGGTTATGGCTACAAATGTCGGACGCTCGAACACTTCTGATTTATCCCTTAGGACAAGTTAATCAATGTTGCTCTAGTTGTTAATTTCGGTGAACATACTCTAGTGAAACTACTTAATTAGGTAAGAAGAATGTCACAGTGTCAGTCTGTAACTACACTAAAGTTGTCTCGATAGCTTTCCCAAATGATAGAGACAGGCTAGGATGATCAACCAATCCGGGCCATTGATTACCAATATTTCTAAATAAACCATAGTAATAGTTGATTCAAACCCAACATTATAGTATAATTTGGTCAATAGAGTGCGACAGTCCATTTTGTGAAAGTTTTCATGGCATTAATTTTATTTTCAGTCAGCTATCTGCGTTGACGTAACCGGCGGCACAGACCGTCCGTTCACCATCACATTCAAGTGCTACAGCGCCGGCGACGCTCCTGTCCGCATCGACAACTTATGCGAGGATCTGTTCCTGAAGCTGCACCAGGCCGACTCCGGCCAGGTGGCGCTGCTGAGCCCCTACCAGTCCATGCTCTACACCTGGGACGACCCGAACAAGGAACGGACTCTCCTCTGGAACATTTACAACAATAAGGGCAAGGGTGCTGTCGCTGATTTCTCTCAGGATGGGTGAGTAAAGCCGTGATCTGATATTATTTCTGGTTGAACTTCATTTCACAAAATAAAAATATAGGGAGTATTATCCACTGGAATAAAACGATAATATTGTTATTTCAGGTATGGCGAAGAGAAGGTCAGTTTCCAATCAGTAAAACACTCGACCTTAGTTGCGACAAGCAGCGTGACGTCAAAACTATCTTCTACCCTCAAACGCTTAACACCCAAGTCCCCCGAGCCTTGTTCCTCCAGTAGCGACGATTCTGACAGCACAGACCTCCCAGAAAACCACACTAAGGCAAAGAAGATGAGAAAAGATAAGGTTATTGTGTACTGGATATCCTACATGGAAGGATATCAGAGAGTGTTCGCGCTAGCCCAAGACGAACGAATCGCCTATCAGTACAGAATGAGAATCAACGCTGAGAGGAGTAATTATGAAGTCTACATGTCATTATCAGGCGTCAGTCTTTCAGTCTGTGTGCAGAACAACAATGCAGTCAAAGAGCTAGCTTATGTCAGCGTTACAGACTCCCTGCCGAGGTGGGAAGTTAACGTCAGCAGGAAGTGGAAGCAACTATCACCAGATCTGACCGCCTGGATAGAAGACAAGTACAAAACTGACCAGAAGAAGTGTCAACTGAAAGAATACATCGACATAGACTTAGAAAAAATGCAAATGACGAAACCGTTCTTCTCAGAACTACGGCGGACGTATAATCCTGGAATTTGGATGCAGTTCCGCAAGTCTGACACGTTTAGTTACTTCCACACGAGAGTCCAAAGGCTGCAGATAGATAACCAGTTGCATGAGGCAGTTTTCCCAAGTGTACTTTATCCGGCGCCCTTGCCAGCAGAAGCGAGATCAAATCGTGGCTTGAAGCCGTGTATAGAAATGGTCGCTTTGAAGCAGCACAGGCCATCGTTGAACCAGGACATGTACAAATATGTCAAGGTTCTAGTTAGAGAATACTGCGTCAACTTGGATCGAGGATTTGTGAACCACGTGTTTGATATTCTCAACCATTGGAAAATTGAGGAGAAGCCAGCGGTGAGGCTTCGGGCCGACCTAGCGTTAGTCCACATGCCTTTGCCGATCATTGCTATCAAGAGCCAGACGAATGCTCAGAGGAATGTTGTGTTCGAGTTTGTACATTTATCACCAATAAAAGTAATTTTAAGTCTGTCATCAAGAGGCTATTTAGCAGAGAGCGTAAATAGCCCAAGCCGAATGAGGTTCGGAAACAAGAAAGAAAACAGGCCCAAGTTGTTCAACAGTGATCTTCTAGAATACCTCTTCAATTCCTGGGGGTCGTCGCTCTGTGATATGAAGGATGTAGTCTTGAGGTAAATATCAATTCCTAATTAATTACATAATGATGTGTTGTTGTATATAAGAGGTTATGTGGCTTCACAAGGTTCCTATTTGGAGCACAAACTTTCAACTAATAAGCCACTTAACGAGCCCACCGAAGCACGGAGAAGCCCAAAAAATACATCAACTTAATTTCGGTTGGGGTCACCCATCCCATGCCCGAGCCGGCACGCGCTGCTTTACGATGCAACTCCCGAAGACATATTACTCGGCAATCTTTATCACTTTTTCGAATAAATAAGTTATCGTCTTACCCCCTTATTAATACAAACGAACGCAACGGTAAAGCAAGCGTAGTTTAAGCAATTGACGTGCTGTCACTTACTCGCAAACGGCGGCAGCAACAAGAATGAAAGAGACAAAGCGATACAAAAGTTAACGTGTTGTTGAAGCGCTGTTTAAGTTTTTATGAATAAGGGTTAAACCATTGAGTTAACACAGCTAGGTACCTACTTATCGATGTTTTCCAACCAGGATGGCCTACTTAGAGCTACGCAACGCGCCTATCACCTCGTCCGACGTGGTGGACATGGCCTCGCGCCACTACTGGACGCAGCTGGTGCAGCAGTTCCACGTGCTGGTGCTCGGCCTCAACATCCTCGGGAACCCCTACAGCGTCATCGGCGACTTCTCCAGGGGGATGAAGCAGTATTATGAACCTTATTTGGTGAGAGTTGAACTTAAAACAATTCACACAAAAATGTTTACAGAGATCGTGCAATTTAATAGATAAGCCTTTTCTACAATTGGACAGTTCACATATTGAGCGGTCTTATCGCTACAAGCGATCGCTTCTAGACCTTACTGAAACTTCCTAGATGATGTTTATTTCTAATGTTTTAAACTTCTTGAGTGAATGCGTGAATGTTAGTTTTAGGAATGCGTGGCGTGCCTAAAATTCATAATAATGCAGCGCTAGGGAGTGGAAGCTCTCCCTGCGTCAGTATTTCCAAAGTCATACAATCTTAGTGTCTTCAAGGCGAGAGCTAATAGACATTTTCTGGATACGCGTGTTCCATCATCGGCCTCGTCATCGCTTACCACCAAGCGAGACGGGTAAATCGCAAACTCACTCATCTGTTATGTTTGACGAAGTCTAAGGAAGGTTTTGATTAGAGGAAAAACGTTAAAAACACTAGGAAAATCATTTTAACAACAATTTTAACTACACTAAAGATCTTGGTTATGTATCCGTCATATGGAAGAGGATCGACATTTCTTTTCTTACAAATATTGTTTGTATGGGACTGTCCAATAGTATTTGACAGAACGACGCCTGTCGGAATAGCTAGTCTCTATATATAAAAATGGATAACGAATCCAGTCTCGCTAAAATTTGGTAACGGTTAGACCGTTTTGGATATTTTAGTTTATAAATATTCCTGAAGGTCCAGGGAAAGTTTAAAAGGTGCGAAAGTTCAGTAACATTTGACAGAACGCCGGCTGTCGGGACAGCTAGTCTTAAATATAAAAATCAATTGCTGTCCGTTAGTCTCGCTAAAAATCGGGAACCACTGGACCGATATGGCTAATATTGGTCTTCAAATAATCGTAGAAGTTTAGAGAAGGTTTTTCCAACCTGGAGTGAACATGAAGAAATGCTAGGAATATATTAAAAACCACAATTTACTTTTCCTTAGCAACCATTTCTAGTTTGACAACAGAACAACATCTGTATCACAGCTAGTATTAACCCTTTATAGGGCAGAGGCAGACCATGTTGCAATTTTTCATTGGTTTTGGACCGTATTCCCAAGTTGAAAATATTGTGTCCAACATATGTATAGAAAGAGCCTTATAAAGGGTTCAATAAAAGATAAACCGTGTGTATTGTTCCCTGTCAGGGCTCGGTGTGTGGGTCTTGCACATCGGACGTGTCCCGACGCGTGTCGGTGGGCGCGGCGTCGCTGCTGCGCCACTGCGCCGGCGACGCGGCGCGCGCGCTCTTCCACCACGTGCCTCTGGCTTGCGTTCGAAGGACCACTGGTGAGTCTACTCATTCACCTACTACAAGCGGTGACTTCCTCCGCATTTCACCCCCTTGAAGGAGTATTAAGTATCTTATGCGCGTAATAATTTTGCCGGAATCGTCTGTGGATGGCAATTAGATTGCTCGAACTTGTACGTGTGTTTCGTTAATTTTTAATGTAAACTACCCTTGTTATATGTTTTATTTCTCAGAAGTCGACCAAGGTAGCAGATTATAATTGTACACTCTTCTAAATTACGTTATTATTATAATTGAAATACTTCTCACGCAAGTGAATTTATTGCGATTTTTGTGGGAAACAAATGAAGATCTTAAACTTGATGTCCGTGTCCTGGTTCTAATTAGACAAAGGTCTCGAAATGCCATGTATGTATGTGTTTAGTCTAAGAGAATTCAGAGATCACTAAAGCATTTTTTTAAGCTGCCTCCTCGACAATTTTCAGCCAAATCGATTGCGCCGTTCTTGAATTATAGATAGTGGAACTAACACGACTTTCTTTTATATTGTACTCATTTATAGACTCAAAAAAGAGGTCCAAAGTAAAAAAGCATTTAATGTAGACTTTATGTGACTCTACTATCGTTTCGAACTTGATTCTATCCAAAAGAATTCGTATGGTTTTACACGAGAAAAAAACATGATAGGATGTCCCTGCGGTTCGCATGTTAGGCGCGCTACACGTTACAGACCAATCCTTATATATAAGGTACCAAAATCACTAACTATTTTGTGTCTATAAATAGCCGCAAATGTTCGATAGCTTAGATTTGTGTAGGTGCTAGATATCCGCACTAACATTATTTTAACCAAACCAACGTTTTTCAGGGTTAAGTTTGTTTTTATTTCATTACGTTATTGTTTGTGACATTTTTATGCTTGACCACCGATTTGATGTAAATGGTTCAGAAGCTATCACACCAGTGGTCACGGGTACGATCCCCGCTCAGTACAAACAATTGTGTGCATGAACATGTCTGTCTGTACTGGTCTGAATGTTTCCTATGTGTATTATGTATGTATTTACAAAAAAATGTATTCAAGTATGTTTAGCCGTTGTCTAGTATGACATATCACAAGCATTTAGTTGCTTAGTTTTGGACTAGATGGCCCTGTGCGGAATAATGTCCAGTATCCCAATTTTGTGTTTTGTTTATGTTTGTTATCTGTTTTGCTGTCCGTTTCAATGAATACTTATAGAATTTCCGTCTAGCGGTGCATTATAATAATGCATTCAGAAACTGATAACATGCATACCACAAAATGAGACCTAGGTTATTTCCTAACAATATATAAATTATCAATAAGCAGGTAAGCACGTGCTTACATGCAGACTGAACAATGGCCCTTATCTTCTAAGGTTGTCTTTGTTTTTCTTATTTCACTCGGAAAAATACCTTTAACACGTATTCATGATTAACCTTAACCATGATATAGAATAACCATCCGTATGATTTCCATTATTCTGAAATAGACACTTGATTTCTGATTTTTTTAAGCTCGAGTGTTTTACTTATGTGTTGATTAAACTGCCTCCGTGGTATAGTGTTCGAACCCCGCGTCAACTAACTACATGTTCATATCTGGGTTGTTCATTCTTACGAGATGTCTAGGAGACAGTCGAAGGTGAACACTTCCGAAAAGTATCTTAATCCCATGATGTCGGATGGCCATGTATATTCGGTCCTGCGGCTCACCTTTCTTAGATCGTCTCGACCTGTCGCCCATGTCGACCCGAAAGGTCATAGAAAGGTGATGGACGAGAGAGTGCACCTGTTTATTGCGCACTCTCTTGTCCGCCATAATATCTCCTGCTTACTTGGTGTTTCTCATTGAGAGACACCACTATTTGTGGATTTCTTTAATTGGATACCAACCTGTCATGTTTTTGTGTCATACTTACTTTACGGCGTAGAAAATTCACTCGAAATTCACTTTCATGCCTTACCACCTCAAGGTGAAGAGGAAATACAAAGCAACGACCTGCCCGCCTCGCTGCTGGAGGGTGACCGCAGCCACCCCGCGGCGGTCGCGCTCGCGCTGACCGGCCTCATCGCGCGCCCCACCGTCGGTAAGGCCTAGCGCCCACGCCTAGCCATGCCTGGAGCTAGGCCTCCTGTAGCCTGCTACTTTATGGAAACCTGCACGAATTTGTTTAGTTTAGTCGCACCGTGCTTGAATGTATATCTGTAGCATTTGATTTCGTTTTTTGAACAGGATGTTTTTTTGTTTTCTCTTGATCTTTTGTTCTGTTCCAGAATGAATCTTTTCTTTTAAAATCCTCGACTTACGTTTGCTAACACACTCTCCCCGCTTTCTTATTTCACTCCGCATTAAATAAGTCTTGGATAAAGCTTATTTTATTTCATGAAAGTTTTTTTTTTGAGGGCTTCCTTCCTTCCTTTTTTTTCTTTTTCAGATACCCTTTCAAATGTTGTACGATAAGTGGTTAAATTGGACTTAAGAACCTTTGAAGCTTTACTTTTTACTTTCAAACAGAACACTTACAGTCAATTTCTACCACTCACTTGTACAACACAAATAACTGTAATAAAATGCTTTAAATTATCCAGTCGACCATGCCGGAGTTGGTTTACTCTTCTTGCCTAAAATATAACTATGCCTCTAATATTGTGTTAAACTATACAAAAAAGAATATTTTCAGCATGTTCTGTAGAAGAAAATGTTTGATGCGGTCGCAGACTGCGGCTGTGTATTTTCCCCAGCGAGAAATTGCATTAGAAATCTTCGCTATTATGTCAATTTTCATGTCTATCATCAAAATAAATTAATTGGTAGTTAAATCATAGTTGTTATGTGCTAGATTCTTATTTAAAAAAATGGTAATTAACAGTTGTAACGGATTACCGACATATCTTTGCATAGATGTAGGAATATTAAAACTTTTAAAGCAGAAAAGTTTCAATTGTTTTAGGAGCAAATGAAAATTATCTACAACTTTTAATTACCGACAAAGTTATGTAGAATGTGCAAGTTAACATTTCATTCATTCGTGTGTTTGTTTATTAATAAGATGTTTCGTTTTCTTTTCCGTCTGTGCGTCTGGATAGACGAGGACTATGTTATTGTGCGCCGTGAGTATCCTAGAGCATGTTTTATATTATATTTATTTAATACTTACATTTAAAAAATATATAATTAATCGTAAAGTACTTGCATGTCAGTATTGTCGGTGCATGAGACAATGACATACATTTCCAAATCAAAATCATTCAAGATTTTCTGCTTTACCTAGACTTAGTATTTACGATTTCCCTACAACTTAAAAATCGTTAGCATCTAGATTCTGCAAGTGAAGATAATATTTGGGCTAAAAACATTAATCTAATTGACCGGTATCCAAAAAGCTTAAATCTGAAAAGTTTATTATTTTATTACTACCTATGATTAGACACGAGAAACATAGTTGTAAATGAACTTGAAAAATAACTAACTAAGCATAGCTTATTATTATTAGTAGGCGGTAGGGGTTTTATGTAACGATACATTTAGAGGACATTAATTACTAATTGTAAAAAAATAATGTCAAGTTCCCGATGGGTAAAATCGAGGTGAAGTCAAAAGTGTTAATGAGCCGCTAGGTATAAATAATGAACTGAATCCTTTATCTTGCAATTTTGCCGTGACACACAAGATGCAGGCTACGTATTTTGTGCTCATTTTTATATCTTTCACATCAATAGCACATGCCAGGCATTTAGAGCTGCTATCTCGAGGCATATTCGACGGTTTCATTCAAAGTGTCAATCAGATCGCTAACTTCGTACAGGGTACGGTCAGTATTGTGTTCAGTGAAACAGAGGAACATGACGCTTCGAACACTACAGCGACAGAAGATGCCCATTTGAATATAAGTCAGTTGGCAGCGAAGTATGGATACCCGTTTGAGGTACACAGCGTCACCACAGAAGATGGGTACATCATTGACATTCACAGAATACCAGGAGGAAAACGCAACGTTTCTAATAAGTTAGTAGTCTTCTTGATGCACGGAATAATTGACAGTTCTGATTGTTGGGTCTTGCAAGGCCCTGATAATGCACTGGCTTATATTTTAGCCGATGAAGGATTTGACGTCTGGATGGGCAATGCAAGAGGAAACAAGCATGCTTACAAACACATAACCCTACATCCCAACCAGTCAGATTTTTGGGAATTCACTTGGGAAGAAATCGGCGTTTACGATTTGCCTGCAATGATCGACTACGCCCTCGATGTGACTGGACAAGAAAGCTTGTACTACGTCGGGTACTCTCAAGGAACGACAAGTTTTTACGTCTTGAATTCTTTAAAGCCAGAATATAATAAGAAGTTCAGAATGATGTTTGCCTTGGCGCCGATAGCGTGGGTGGCCAACGTCAGGAGTCCTTTATTGAAGTTGTTTACTCCAGCATTCGATTTACTTGGGTATGTTCTGTTGAATAACAATTTATCCAGCACGGAATACTTGAACTCCATGTCGGAGACTTTTTGCAGCATGACAGCTTTAACTTGCAACGGTGTGGTATACATGTTTGTTGGAAATGACAACAAGCATTTGGAGGAGATAATGCCCGTGATTCAGGGGCATATGCCAACGACTTCTTCTACACTCCAATTGGTTCATTACGGCCAACTCGTCAGATCTAACCGGTTCTGTCAGTTTGACCACGGGGAGGAGAGGAATATAGAAATGTATGGATCGCCATCCCCGCCAGATTATGAGTTGAGCAGAGTATCAGTTCCAAATGTGGTGTTCTTCAGCGAGAATGATTGGATAGCGGATCCCATAGATGTCAAGACTCTGCAGGACCATTTGCCTGAAGTTCGTGACTCTAATTACATTATTGATTTCAACCATTTGGACCTCGTTTATGCAGCAGAAGCCAAGGATGTCGTATATTGCAAAATTCTTCAGTATATTGAAGATTTTGAAATCGATAATAATACTTTTTAATCAGTACAATAATAACTATTATTAGTGAAATTGGTGTTTTTAGTTTTAATAAATAAAATGAAAAATAAAATGTTTTCGAAAAAATATCTAAATTCATTCATTATTTTTTACTTACCTATATAAAACGTTTGTCGCAAAAGTTGGTCAATCCTCTAAAAAACCTTTAACCTATTCAATGCGTCGTCAAATATTGAATGGGAATGAAATGATAGGGGTAACTCTGTATGAAAGGCTTGATTATTCAAGGAAGAAACATGAATTTGAATTGCAGCAAAGCAAAAATAAAAACATGCTGAAATTATGAAATAATGATGGACAAGTTTTCAATTTTTAGGTACGAGTTAGCTCCTACCTAAAAATTTAAATCTTGTAAAACTTACATTCACATTTGATGAGGGGATAGAGTTGAAAGTACTTACTACTATTTAAAGAGAACTCCATGCGTGCAAAGCCACTGGCAACAATCAGATGAATTATATAGAAAACTAAGTAATGCCCTCTTCACAGACTTATGTCGTGAGGCTGCGCGTGCGTCGCTGTCTCGTCAGCTGGGGGCCAACAGCGCCGAGAACGCGCTCAAGGCCTGCGTCGAGCGCAGCGGTGGCCGGCTGGTGGCCAGGCAGCGGTTGCCGAGACACTGTCCCTTGGTTGAAGTAAGTACACGCCTTCGACTGCGTTTACAGAACAAGAAATGTTTTCAGCAGAGTCCGGGTAGACTAATATTTCTAAATAAAGTAATACCGGCTTATTTAAATAAACACTGCGCACGCTACCGAATATAATATTTGGTACCTTCTTGCGATCTGTTAAGGGCAGTGTAACGACCAAAGTCTCAGATTCTATTCAAAATGTTTGTTGATCAAACAGGTACTTGTGTTAGATTTGGTGTTCTGGGGTGGTACCTATCTTAAAGGTTACACGTTTTACATAACGCAGGTAAAAACTTCACTTACCTATGCCGCTTTCGTCCCGATAGTCGCTACTATCATGTGCCGGGTAGATTTTCTCCCCAAACATATGTATTTAGTCCCTGAGGACTCCACAGTCCGCCGATAAAGCAATGAAAGCCGGCGGCTAAATAGCAGTTGCACAAGTCCAAGGTTTGCCAGTGAGATGGCAAATGGAAGACGATTCATGTGATGATGTGTTGATCCCAGGGCATCAGGCCGTACTCCGGGCACGCGGCGCTGGGCCTGCAGCTGCTGACGCTGCTGGGGCGCGGCCACTACGCCGACACGGACGCGTACCTCGCGCACGCGCACCTCGCTAGGGAGTCTACCGCGACCTTGCTCGTCTCTACTCAGTGAGTATAGACACTAGACACTAGACACACTTGTGTAGTGTAGTACATAGGGCATCAGGCCGTACTCCGGGCACGCGGCGCTGGGCCTGCAGCTGCTGACGCTGCTGGGGCGCGGCCACTACGCCGACACGGACGCGTACCTCGCGCACGCGCACCTCGCTAGGGAGTCTACCGCGACCTTGCTCGTCTCTACTCAGTGAGTATAGACACTAGACACTAGACACACTTGTGTAGTGTAGTACATAGGGCATCAGGCCGTACTCCGGGCACGCGGCGCTGGGCCTGCAGCTGCTGACGCTGCTGGGGCGCGGCCACTACGCCGACACGGACGCGTACCTCGCGCACGCGCACCTCGCTAGGGAGTCTACCGCGACCTTGCTCGTCTCTACTCAGTGAGTATAGACACTAGACACTAGACACACTTGTGTAGTGTAGTACATAGGGCATCAGGCCGTACTCCGGGCACGCGGCGCTGGGCCTGCAGCTGCTGACGCTGCTGGGGCGCGGCCACTACGCCGACACGGACGCGTACCTCGCGCACGCGCACCTCGCTAGGGAGTCTACCGCGACCTTGCTCGTCTCTACTCAGTAAGTATCGATTACCTATCCCCTACCTATCGTGCCTTAAGCCTCATTGAGGATATGCTCGCTCAAACTTCTATACTTTGTTACTACATAGTAACAATACCGATTTGAACGATTTTAGCATTGACTATACCTAAATTTGTAATTAGCTTGGCAAGAGCAAGATATAAATGGAGATGGTTAGCTTGATGTGCTATTGACTGTACATGGAGCTTCAATTAACGCACCAGCAAAACAAAGAAAGCCGTTTTTTTTATTCATTCTAACTTAAAGTTGGTAGTAAATGTTTTTTCTTTCTTTTCTTTTGTTGGCTAGCAAGTATCTAGGTCTTCCAGCTTTCATTCTTACGAGGGAGTTATTTTTGGCCATGTCACTCACAGCCACTAAAGTAGACTTGGACCTAGCGTCCCCTTTGTTTTATCCTCTAACGCTATGCCGCTAACATTTATGTTACTCAGGAACAATTTAGATATGATACTTCGCTCTCTAGCGATAAGACCGCCTAAATTGTACATTGTTCTCATTGCTGTTGTGTTATTTGCTTGAAATGTAATGTTTTTGTACAATAAAGAATCTCTATCTATCTATCTACTTGTGCATTCCCAGGCACATATTCATGGTGCGCGCGGGCGGCGGCGGCGCGTGGCACATCGAGTGGGTGGTCAAGCTGGATGACGTCATTGGCGTGCCCGTGCTCCGAGACGACCAGCTAGTACTCAATATCAAACAGGTATTCTGACCGTATACACTAAGTAAAGGGTTTGAATGAGTGAAGCGACTATGAGAGACTATGACTAGAGAGCGTCGTGGCCTAGTGGTTAAACACTCCGACTCGGAACCCGATGGTCCCGAGATCGAATCCGGCCGGAACACACCTAATTTGTGTTCATTGTAAAATTTGCGGCTAACTCTCCGGTGATGGAAAACACCGATATAAAACCCAAGCAACCCGGATAACGGCGGTAGGCTCGCCCCTTGCCACGTTGGGTTCAAATTCCCTCGGCGAAATGTGGGCTCCTGAATGTTCCGTTCACCATGACGGCAACAGTCACTGTGCCTCTGACTAACCCATTAGGGATATGGTCGTGAGGGTATGTATGTATGTATGTAAGCGACTATGGGTCAATGCCAACTTTTGTATTCTGTATCCTACCATTAGTTCACATGTTGGCGTCCAAGGGAACTAAATATTTTACTAGGTTCTCCTTGGATAAAATCAGTCAACAAACTCTCCTACACTCCGAAAGATAAAATTATCCTCTTTATAAAACTCATAATAGCTCGCACCCTTAGCGCACAAGGCACGTGAAAAAAATCCTCACCATTTTTTACGTCGTAGGTATTATCTATACATCTATACAAATATTATAAAGAGGAAAGGTTTGATTTTTTGTTTGTTTGTTTGTTTGTATGAATTGAATAGGCTCCGAAACTACTTGGCAGATTTGAAAAATTCTTTCACTGTTGGAAAGCTGCATCATTCCTGAGTGACATAGGCTATATTTCATTTTCAAAAAAATAGGCATCCTTACTAAAATTACGAAAAAGGGGGGAAAATATTTTTTCACATACAGCTAAGTCCACGCGGACGAAGTCGCGGGCGGCTGCTAGTTGGATATAATTAGGAAAAAAAATACTATTTCCATTTGTTTCTTAATGGAAATAATACACCCGGCACTTAAAATATTATTCTTATCTTCATTACAGGACGAAATGGTGAGCTACTTCTCAACAGATGAGAAAGTGATTGAAGTGGCCGACCCTGAAGTGAGGGAGTGGCTGAAGGACAAGATTGAGTGCGCCCTCATCCTCGCACTCGAAGACAAGCGCTGGCCCACCGATAACTAGCTAGACCTCTCACAAAACTAAGCCGAATATAATGGATTAACGAAACGTATTGAGATGTAAGGAGTTTCTTCATTTTACAAAAATACCACTGACTTCATGATTACTTTTGATATAATTGACTTTTATACACATAAAAAAACTCTGCTGCAAACTTATCCCCTTCTATTTATTATCTACTGATGATGGAATTTTACTAACGACTGAAATATACCAAATAAGCTGGTGGTGATGGAGTTCTATTCGACCCTGTAACCTTTGTATTTGATTATATGCTATTAGGTTACTTAAAATATAACATAATATTTATGACTTGACGTTAATTTATTTTCATTTTTTGGATATTTGTAAGTTACAAGAGAATTTTGAAGTCGCTAAGCTATGCTAAGCTAAGCTCGGAACGAGTGTATGGAATACAGGCCAAGTAGTACAGTACGACTCAGCTTATAACGCGTACGAATTAATCGGTAAGTACGCAAAGATAAAAATACATTTATTAAAAAAAAACTGCATTTAAAAGTAACGTTTTTAAGTAGCAAAGCGTGGTTTAGTAAAAGGCTCATGATGAATCAAAGTCCATAATCAATCAATCAAACATTTTACAAAACTCTTTTTTGGCTGTACTGCAAGGAGGCATTCTGGATCCAATCGTAGCTAATTCCGAGTGAAGTCTTTTTTCTAATGAAAAGAAATATCGAATAAAAGTCTTAGGCAAATATTAAAGTTTAAATGGAAAACTAGGTAAAATAAAGGAGAAGCTTGACTAAAAATTATATTTAGTATTTAAATTGTACTAATATAATAAACGATTCACTCAGACTGGCTAAAATTCAATTGATGTCGTATTTCACGACTGGGCGTTATCAAACATAGAATAAGCTGTTGTTAATATTTTATAGTAATATTTATAACGAACCTTAACATTTTTTACTGATTTGTTTAATTATTACTGGTTTATGTTCAAATCAGCTACATTTGACTAGAAGAAAATGGTGGAACATATCAATCAGACCCTATAATAGTGCTGTCGGTAATCGTATGTTCTGGGCTATCTAACTGGGTCGTAAGCTTTTGTAGATCCATACTTCTCATAAGTCACTGGGATCTTAAGTCAGATGAAAGTTACACAGCCCTGAGTTTAGTCTGTGCCACTAAAAGGGACAACATTCGTTAAACTGTAAGATTCAGAAATAGGAGCACTTTAATGTTTTCCATTCATTTTTCACTTCGGACTACTTTTTTTTTTTTTTTTCCTAACCTGTATCATCCCACTGCTGGGCAAAGGTCTCTCCCAATCCTTTCCAAACATTTCGATCCCGTGCCAGGCTCTGCCAATCTTTCTCGTGATGTCTCAAATCATCACTCCAACGTTTTCTGGGCCTTCCCCTGCAACGAAAACCGTCTGTAGGCTGCCACAGAGTGACGATTTGAGACCATTTGCATGGATGCATTCGGATGACGTGTCCTGCCCACTCCCACTTCAACTTCGCAGATTTTTCGCCGACATCTACAATGCGTGTTCTGGAGCGAATAATTTGGTTATTTATTCGGTCAGAAAGCCTCAAACCGAGAATGCTTCGCTCCATGGCTCTCTGGCAAACCTTGAGTTTGGACTTCTGATGTTTTGTTAATGACCATGTCTGCGCACCGTAAGTTAGGATCGGCAGGATACAAACATCAATGAGTTTGCGCTTAAGTGATATGGGAAGGTCACCCTTCATGTAAGCCTTCATGGACCAGAAGCTCTTCCAGGCGTTGTCGATACGGCGATCGATTTCTTTATCTTGCCTGTTTTCGAAGGAAACTATCTGGCCCAAGTAAATATACTCATTGACGTATTGTATTACCTGCCCATCAACCACTACCCTACTTTCCGTGCTATTAGTCATAACTTTTGTCTTAGTCATGTTCATCTTCAGTCCAACCTCAAGGCTTGCTGTGCTCAGTTCTTCGAGCATTTGTTCTAGCTTCTCGGCCGTTTCTGCAAAGAGCACGATATCGTCAGCAAAGCGGAGATTCGGACTACTTATTTGAGAATAATATTTTTTTTCCGAAGACTTCTGAAGTTAAAGTGAAGAGATTGAGTATTCCCTCAGCAATGGGATGTTGATAGCCTTTGCCATTTATTTAAATACCGCGATTAATGCAATTCCATTCAGGATCTGTATGTACTTAGTATTTGATATACATTTGTGTATTATTTATCACGCCAGTGATCTCCGTATCTAGTCAGACAATATATGTTTTCTAGTCATAGTTAAGTTCAATATACATTTACTATTAAGTTCCTCTTACTTTAATTAAATAAAATTATTAATTAGATACTGCGCTATTTTCATATGAACATGTTTTGCAAAATATTATTATTATTGTACTTGTTAAAAGAAATGTATCATCGTTACTTTAATACTTAAGATTTATTTTAATGAATAAGGAAACAAGCGCACAGTTACACGCCGTATCTTCAAAATGAGATTGACCAGTTCAGTAGTAACTACATCACCTACCGAATGTACTTGTCAACCTTATGTCTGGACCTCACGTATCCTTCCCATCAGTTGGAGTAAGATCATCATGGAGTGCACAACATCATGAAATTTTAAACAAACGGCGTTTTTCAAGAACTTCTTAAATATAAACATTTAAATAATTCGTCAGATATTTAGAAGTTCAGGCAATAGTAAAGTGATCCTAGGTTGACTTCTTTTTTTTTTATTGTGGCTTACTATCTTGACTTAACCCTGCTGCTATTTTGCCTGCTACAATTAACGACTTGATCATACAGATGTTACTATGTTTATGTCTCTGTATATGTTTGTGTGTTAGCGGAAAAGTTAGTCGCCGGGTTATTGCACGAAATTATTTCTACTCTACGACTGTATTTTTTAGTGTAGATTCACAAGAAACTTCACAATTGCATTCCCATATTGATAACAAACTAGTGCAATTGTCTACATCGCCTCAAATTCTCGTAGTTAGTGTAATGAATGTTGAGATTAAGTATTTTCGTAATGGATGCATTTATAAAAATTGTATTATTGGTGTCTATGCTGTGTTAGTTCTTACGTAAAGGCTTGTTGATTTAATATTGTAATCTTTATATGTTTGTCCTTGATGTTCAGGTTAAGGAGAGTTTGTATTGTATGAATAAAATTGATCTACCTATATTTGCAAAATCAAGAAATGTTTAAAGCCATTTTTGGTATTTGATAGAATACAACTAAGTTGTTGCAAACATGGCATTGACGTTTTGTGAGATAAAATATATATTAGAAAATATGTTATGCTGTTCCTACATCACAAATTCATCAATATTATAGTATCATACATCATCTACTTCCCCTTCATCACATAAATGGAATATTTAATTCTGAATCAATATAAATAAGATGACTGTTTATACAATTTTTCATTCTCATCCTAACTGTGTTAACAATGAAAGAGGCTACTGTACATACAAACTCCTTTCAAAACAAATAAATTACTATACCATAACCAAACCAGAAATACCTATTAAGAATGCTGTAATATCCTCATTTGGTTTGGTTCATCAGCAGAATGTAGTGATGTATGTCCAGTATCCTGCAACTGTTAGCATCAGCCCATAAGCTTACATCGAATCAAACATATTAATCCATGCCTATAATAAACGATTTTTAGAAGGAGCAAATAAAAATGATGTGTAACTTCTGTGTTGTTTTATTTTTGCTGTACACAATACATACAATAATTGTAATGAATATTATTCAATTAGAACAGCATGGCTTCTAATAATACAGGCTTATTTAGTAAACACTAGCAATAGGTTGGGGTTATAAATTTGCCATTATTACGGGATAATGGATTATTGTTGATCCTCTGGAATAGTCTTTATCTTTAATAAATCAGATAATTTATAAATATTTTCTATGTTTGATTGGAATCCGAATTATCATCACTAGAGCCATAATCACCTAGCAATGAAAGACTATTACTAGTTTGAGTTTTTTCAGATTCAAATTTACTATCTATATCTTTGGATTCATCTGTTAGCTCATCACCAGTTTCTTCTTTTTCTTCATCTTTTGTTAATTTATGGTTTACATATTCATTTTGTTTATTAGCAATGGTAAGATCTTTAGTTACACCCTTATGTTCCGTATCATTAAAATCTTCTTTTTCTTTTTTATTCCTTTTGATAGCTATCCCTAAAGAAGTTCTTGTTATTTGTGTTTTACTCATTTCATTTATATGTGTGGCAATTCCACCAGAACTTGGCAAAACAGGGGTTTTAAGAATTTTAGCTCTTACTTGGGTCTGCTTTTCTTCTATTGTACGTGAGGGTCTGAGAAAAAGCAGAGATGCCATGTCCCTATCCTCCTTGGACTCTGGCAACAGATCAATGTTAAGAGAAGACTTTGCTAGCAGTAAGCCGTCATTGACTGATGCTTCTTCCAGTTCATTCCTTCGTTTCTGGAAAGAAAGGAAAAATATTTTGTCATATTAAAAATAATAACAGACCTAATTATTAGGTGTGAATGTTATTATTGTACTTATATAGTCTATGGTTTGTATAGTCTTGAATAAGTTGAAAGTTAATGATAACTTACATTTGAATGTACAGTCCCGGAATGAAAGGGTTGACCACCCTAATGATGACATTGACAAGATCAATCCAATAAAAATTATTGGTTCAACTGTCAATCGTGAAGGAACTAATGTTTAATTGAATTTTAATTTCATTGTCAAACAATAAAGCATACTTTTCTACATACTCTAGCCTGTTACACAATTTAAAAAGGTAACATGTGCTTGCAACACGTAAATGAATTTATTTGAAAACTGGTCAACCTTTTCATTCCCCAACTTTACTACTTCATTTTAAGTTATACATGAAAAGCCTTGAAGCAGATGTTTTTAACCCACTTACCCTAAAATTTCTCCTCAGCAAACAATTAGCATCATAGTCATCTTTCCACACAGTCTCATTCCTGCCCACCAATCGTCCTAGACGTGGCTTATCTTGCTTCGCTGTATCTTCATCTCCAGTCTTGTGCTCCAACTGGAACATGGCATCATCAAACAACCGCTTCTGAGTCTCTTTTGTTTCAGGCACAATTTGGCCATTTTCTGTAGGATCCCATCGGTTCTCTTGGCGCCTTGCTCCAGAGACTATAACATAGTCTAAGTTCTGTAAATAATAATGTCATTAGGTTTAGTAATATAAGGGAGATTATTATTGAAATACTTTGTCCTGCCTATTATTCTATGAAATGAACCAAAACATTTGCCCATGCATTTTTAAAAATAAATAATGGTGTAAAACTGAATGTAGATTTAAAATTGAATTTATAAGTGTGTGTAAGTGGCAACTCTTTTTGCTTTTTCTTCAATACCTACCTACTTTTTTATTTGAATTTGCCTTACTAGCCCACTGCTGGTCTATTGTATTCCTTCAGCTTTTTGTCTGAGATAACATGTATGAATAAATCCCAATTCACATAGTGAGTTAATGTGCTAAATCTATTACAAAAATATAAACACCAAATAGCCATACATTTCAAACTGTAAAAGCCACGTTTGTGAGTGAGCTTGAATAGCTCCAAAGGTATTGTACACTTTTTCAGATTGAGATTGTTTTATTGTATTGTAGATTCTGTATGATACTTACTCCAGGATCAGTTTTAATCTCAAAATGGTTGTCACAGAGATGGCATTTCATTCTGAATTGGTACACCGGAGTAGTGTAGTACATGCCAATCTTCGTCTTCTCAGCATTGTATCGTACACCCATCCCTATGTGATTGTTGCAGCCATCACACCATATATTATATGGCATTTCAAAACGGATTATGAGGATACCCATGTGAAGCTTTCTTGCCCGTTCTCTTAATGCATGGGTTCCTTGAAATTTGTTTAGCCCACCAACCCTGGGATCATAATCAGGGGGGTAATATAGGTTTTGGCCTTTGCGTTCACCCATCTTAGCTTCTTAGATTAACTGAAAATTATAATAGAACAACATTAAAAACATCACAGCTCAGAGGGTAAAATATCAAATCATTCATAGAATAAAAATAAAGTCTCACTAACTCGCGTTTAATCTAAGTTATGTTGTAATCTCGTTAACTGGGAGGCTAGCCTTGTGGTACGTTTTTGGAAATAGGCACACAAATATTTTCAACAACAATAAACAACACTTGCAGGGAGCATTGGGAATTTTGGAGAAAAAAGTGAAGTGACATGACAGACAACATCGACCACATGTCAAAAATAAATATGTCATAACATTGGGTGCGGTCCGAAATGGGCTAAAAGCGTTAGTGAGTGGTAGTGAGGTCTTCGGAACGCACGGAGTATCGACCATACAATAAACACGATGATTTATTTCTTGTATGAAATACAGCGTGTCAACTACTACTAACTTCACTGATTGGTCAAAACGCTTAGTGTCCATTAATTAAGTGACTTTGTCACTTGACAGCTCACGGAAATCGTTTAAACTCATTGGGGGGTAGATTCCGAATTCCAACGTATATTTCTATCTTAGTGACCATTGCATTTATTGTCATTAGGAGTATTGACTATGAGGACGATGGCACGGAGTGTCATAAGTTACTCACTACATTCCCATGTAGGGCGGTCGATTTGTGTCGAAACACACTGTTACACGCAAACTTTCGTATGGCTCGGCTCAAAAAAATCGTCAGTGTGCGGCGACGCGAACATTGTAAAGACAGACATTGTACAAACAACGTACGTGGGCGCGCTCACTAACAAGCTGCGCTCACTGCGTATGTATGGAAGATATGACATACTGGATATACTGTGATCTCTGCACATTTCCGGTCAGTTAGCCCGATGTGCAGGCAACTCATTTCCGTTTTTTATCTTTATTTATTGATTTATTTACAATATGCATCATGTACAGAGTCAGGAGGTCTTAATAATTAAATTCAAGTAGGTACATGTACCCTGTAAGGGTGTGGCAAAGATAGTGTCGCAATCACGTCGCAATAGCGAGGTTAACAATTTAACATGTTTAATAATAAGAATAATATGATCTACGGAATAATAAGTTGTTTGCTTTCACAATTTAAATAAAATCTTGCTCTTGCCAAATGACATTTCTTTGTATGGTAAAAGATCAAGGAGGACTGACCGGAAATGGATAGCATGTCATGCCCAAAGAAATTGTACAATTGATTAACCATAAGTACAATAATTTCTTTGGTCATGTCATTGTCCGTCCGTACAAAAGATTGTAAATTGAAAAAAACTGTTACACACACAATGTCGCATCGTGTTACGAAGCAGCATCGCATCGTGCTACGAAGCTGCATCGCACTGTGCTACGAAGCTGCATCGCATAGTGCTACGCCTTGGCATCGCATCGTGCTACAACTTTGTGTCGAGTCGTAGGTTGAAACTGCATTGCCGCATTCATTATTTTTTAACAGAGCCCAGTGAGCTTAGCTCAGGCTGCTCAGGCTCTCAACCTGCATTTTATAGCATTACGATTTGGTTAAAAATAAATTACTCAGATGCGACCATGATTACTTTTAGTTTTTAACCAAAATTTTCAAAAAAATAGCACCAAACCATGTAGTGTGCATGCACCGCCAACTCCAAGTTTTTTTTTTTTTTTTTTTTTTTTTCTTTCTTCTGGCTTCGCACGGTTTGTGCATTTGCCACTGACGAGGTGATGGTCGACGATTGTACGTTGCGTTTGGTTGTATTAACGGTGCTATCGTTTTTCCTCAGCTTGGTTTTATCGGGTAAGGAGAGGATTGGTATGGTTGTTATTGTTTAAAGGTAGGGAAACGGTTAGTAAGGAAAACAAGTTCGGAGAATTAAATAGGATCAAATCAGTAGGAAACAGTAGGATAGATGATAAACATATAAAATAGGAATAACAAAATGATAAATAGATTTCATATTTTAATTTTATTAAGACTTATAAATCTAGATATAATATTATAAATATCAGTATTGTTCATATGTAGTAGAATAGGAATACAGGTTGGAAGAGGAATACGGAGGGATTCAAGCGATGCGAAAAAGGACGTATGATCATAAAAAGGGCAAGCAAAAAATATATGATTAAAATCTCCAACACCAGTACCACATTCACACATTTCATTGTTTATAATATGAAGTCTAGTTAAATGGACAGGTGTACAAGCATGACCCAGTCTCATGCGGATGATAGTGGATGTGGCTATTTTGCCAAGTCTTATTTTGTGGAACCAAGGTTTCGAAGGAATAAATGGCTGTATACTACGGTAGTATTTTCCCTTTTCAAGATTTTTGTTTTCCCAGTTTTCTGACCACGAATTTAACAAATCAGTTTTTGGCAAAGAAATTAAGTCAAAAGTATAGTTTTTATAGGGGAAAATATCACCGCAGTTTACTGCTTCATTAGCAAGTAGATCTGCTTTGACATTTCCAGCAATGTTGTGGTGTCCAGGAATCCACGCAAAGTTTATAGTAATATCTCTAATAGAACATTTCAAAAGTAAATCTCTGCACTCTAATATAACAGCATTACTTGAATTACATGCAAAGGGAAACTTGCTCAGAGCTTGTAAGGTACTTTTTGAGTCTGTAAATATTATAGCTTTATTCAACTTCATGAGAAGGACATATTCTAAGGATTTAAGAATGCCATAGCATTCACCAGTGTAAACTGATGATTCAGGAGGAAGTTTTATCATTTGAACTATTTTAAATTGACTATGAAATATGCCCACACCAACATGACCTAAAGAGGAGTGCTTGGAGGCATCACTGTAAATATGATGCCAATCATTCCAGTACGTTTCAAGGATATAATTAAATTTAGTATTGGTTTGTTTATCTTTTTTTGAGATTCCTAGGTCAAGGTGGACTATAGGAGAAATTACTAACGATTCAAAATTATTGCAAAAAATGGGTAGATACTGCGTTCTGTGCGTAGGAGCTCGGAGGGCTAAGAATTTGCGAAAGCTTATTATCAAACAGGGTAGCTTTTTGTGAGACCAATATGGCGACATTTCAATTAATTGTGAAAGAGTTTCTAGCTTAGAGAATAGTGGATGGTTAACAAATTGGAGAGCTCGGAACAAGAATTTATCGCTTAAAAATTGCCTACGGAATGTCAATGGAGGCTCCGAGCATTCAACTTGTAGTGCTACAACTGGGCTGGATTTCATAGCGCCTGTCACAATTCTAAGGGCTTTAGATTGGGTTATATCTAGTTTATGCAAACCAACTAGGTTACATGGTTCGAGAAAATGTATTCCATAATCCAGGACACTTCTAATCAACGCATTGTAAAGTAATTTGAGAGTGAGAGGATGTGCTCCCCACCAAACACCAGATAGACATCTTAATATATTAATAGTTTTTTCACATTTGGCGACAATGTAGTAACAATGAGGTGTACCGGATAATTTTGTATCCAAAATAATGCCCAAAAATTTTGCTTCTGTGTGTGAAGGAATAACAGAACTCTCGTATAAAACAGAGACGGGCGGAGGAAATCGTCTTCTGGTAAATAAAACAGTACTACTTTTTGACACTGATAGGGTTAATCCATTAGTGTCAAGCCAATTTTTAAGTAGCTTCAGTGATGACGTCAGTGAGCTGCACAAATCTTCAATAGAGTTACCAGAGTTATATAACAGTAAATCGTCAGCATATTGTAAAATTTGAGATCCATTCGCACCGATAATATGAGACTCTAAGTCATAAGTATATATATTATAAAGCAAAGGACTTAGGACGGAGCCCTGAGGTAGTCCTTTCCAAACTAGTCTTGACTTAGTAGTCATGTTTCCTTGATTTATATGAATTGACCTTTCTGATAGAAGGTTTATGATGAATTGAAATCGATTGATACTTATCGATAAGCGACTCCATCGATTTATTTTCTTTTTTTGACACTTCACAATCACATCACAGATTTGACTGACAGTTTGCTTTCGTTTTCGTAAGAAATGAACTTCTGTGCATACGGAGAAAAACCTTTTGTTACTTGCATTTGTTGTGTTGTTGTGTAGTTCGCTAGTTATAGTGCTAATCTGAATAAACGTTAGTTAAAACTGGAAGATAATGGGCAGTGAACTTCCTTGCACTATAAATAGCAATGGTCGCATTTAGGTGTAATTGTGTCCGATTGTAATGGTTGATCAGGCCTTTTGACAAGTTAGGTGGTAACAATGGGTCGTCGCGAGGAGCCGGCATGGGTGAAGGGCACCGTGGGCCTGTCCATGGCCCGTGAGCGCGGCGACGATGTCCGCAGGCAGTTCCAGAATCGATTGACGGTCACCAAAGACACCATCGACAGATTAGGACTTGAAACTACTCTCCACGGGCATATGGGATGCGTGAACTGCCTTGAATGGAACACCGACGGATCGTAAGCAGCACTAATGTTTTTAAGTATAATTAAAGCTACATCCACTTCATCCACAGGTCTTGTTGTTTTAACTGTGATGTTTGGTTTTAGTGTGTTGGCATCAGCCTCGGACGACCTTCATGTGATCCTGTGGGATCCCTATCGCTATAAGAAGCTTCACAAAATCACTACAGGACACACTGGAAACATTTTCTCTGTGAAGGTAAAAATAAACAAGTAAATAGGTATTTTACATATCAATAACAAATAATGTATCAGCAGAGCATGATAAGAGCCAGTAATGTAGGTATGGGAAAGTTACAAGAATTGTAGTCATACCTCTTATCTTAAGAAATAACTTATTCTGCTGTAAGCCAGCTTACAATTTTAAAATTAACATTATGGAGTTCTTCAAAGATGAATTAGTGCTGCTTGCGAGTTTTGATGACTAAACATTTAAAACAGATAATTTTGTGGGGTTGGTCTAGCACAAAGCTATTCTATGACCTAGATATGGTTTCAGCCTTATTTTTTTTTAAAAAGTACTAATATAACCTGTCAGTACTGTATCTTATCAGTGTAATGCTGGTATGGTAATTGGACACCAATCAATGATATCTTAAAATGTATAAATGGTCTGAGAACAGGGAAATGTGCAAGCCCATCACAAAGTTTAAATTTTTGGATGTTTTTGCAATTTAGCTTTTGGTTTTGTATGCAGCTGTCTTGGAGTCTCAATTAATCACATATCCTGTCACCTTGGTCTGCTGGAAGAAATCTCTTTTTAGAGATAAGCTCACCTGTACTTTTACTGTCCTAAATATTGTCTATTGGTCTTTTTGTGTACAAACTAATAAAAAAATAAAGTTTTACTAAATGTCAGCCATATTATGACCTATTTCTAAGGTCAGGCTGAGCTTGAAATGTTGCACATTTGAATAAATAGTAAAATTTACATTGATTATTTGGAAGAAAAAACAGCATCTGTTATCCCAGTAAATGTACTTCAAAGCTGTGTTTACTTGTTAACATATGTATTTCTGTTTTACATTTTGTTGTTCAAGTGACTTAGATGCCGGCCGCAGATCATAGGTCAGGATCATGTGCTGACTCATTGTGTGCAACAATACACATCCATATTTATCTCTTGCATTATGCATTTCTCCTGTTATCATTATCATTGTTATAAATATCAGTTGTGTGGAGTTATAAGAGCCATGAGAATATAATAGTACTCTATTGCAGTAAATGTGGTACATAAGAGCTACAATAACCTATTGGTTTCTCTAACCAAAACAACTGGCAGTCAGTGGAAGAGGGCTTTGTTTCAGTGCTTTTACTTATAAAATAAATCAATCACAGATAAATAATTTCCTAATTTTTACAATTAACAAACTCATTGACTATACAAACCATTCAATAAAAAAATCCTTCAAGCTGTATTCGAGCCTCTGACCTATCAGATCAGATCTCACATATGTGTATGACAAGGCTTCAAACCTGGCTCAAAGGTCTAACCAATAGTTTA
This sequence comes from Udea ferrugalis, assembly GCA_950022985.1. Lineage (NCBI taxonomy): Eukaryota > Metazoa > Arthropoda > Insecta > Lepidoptera > Crambidae > Udea > Udea ferrugalis. Next base: position 17,177,323 of record OX465524.1, on the reverse strand, counting down.
AATAATAAACACTTACATATTTCAAGAGGCTTGCCACTTTATTGTCATTACATAGGATCAGGCAACTACTAAATAATTCCTTTTTCAATTCTTATTAAATATCATCGTGCCTACACAAAATCAGGAATTCTCTAAATATTACGGCCTTAAGAAAATATTCATCTATGCTATAAGTATTAATAATGATTGGTTTTAATGAAAAATGTTTTGTCCTGCTTTAAAATATTTTCAAATTCCACCACACAACAAGTGAAATTTTGAAATCCCCTTTTAAAATGTCACAAAATTATCCTGGTTTTGGATTACCTCACTTTGCTTGATATTTTACCATGGATAGGTAAAACTGTGTTGTGGTGGAGTATGCATTGTTCAAGTGCAATGTTATGTCTGTTTGTTTTGTATATTCTAGGCACAACTGTATGTGGGGATGTCAAGGAGAGTAACTCTTATTGATATTAGGTACAGAAATCAAACATATACCTGGCCTTTGCATTCTAAAGAAACAATGAAACATCCTCATTACGTTTATTTATCTTACTGATTTTCTTGTCAACTCCATAGTGTTGTTATCTGTCATCATTACATTAGAAACATTTCTGTAGAAATAAATATTTCAATTCAATGAATAATTGGGGGTTCACGGAGTAGTTATGGCATTGAGTCTGTAGCAATCGTCGTTGTGAAGCAACGCACCCCGCGTCGGAAATGGGATGGGGACTGAAAGTTTTTTTTTATTTATAAGTTTTTTAACTATTTCCTGCTATGTTGGTCATTCTGTGCTATATTCTTCACTGTCCAAAAAGTGTTTTATGATAACATTGTTGATTTGAAAATCCAGCCTTTAATGTCCCATTGCCCGCTACTGGGCACAGGCCTTACATCAACTGATCTATAGCCACTAAATATGTTTTTAAATTGAAAATTAAGCTGAGTCTATGAGGTTTTTACTGTACACTATTTAAACAATGATTGTTTGATCACTGGAGTGATTTAGGTAATTGAATAGGATGTTGCCAAACAATGAATTGGGATTGTGTCAGTAGAAGATTGCGATGCATTTGATCTGCAGATGCACGCTTTGGTTAAACATAACGACTTTTGAGGTATTCTTCGGCTTTCGGTTTTTTTTAGGAAGTCACAATAATGTGATTAATGTGTGCCGTATACATACCTATGAGAAAAAAACGTTTATTTCATCTGGATATCACAACATAAAGATAAAAACAAACAAATAACTAAATTACTTATAGGTATGTCTACGGCGTACGGAGCGTAGTATCTTAGGAGTAAAACTTATCAACCACATCACTAACGCGATTGTTATCATCAATTCTTGATTCCTGTTTCAGTTCCTAACCCCGGACACGGTGGCCAGCTGCGCAGCGGACGGCATGGTGCGCGCGCGCAGCGTCACGAGCGGCGTGTCGCTGCTGGAGTGCTCGTGCCACTGCGGACGCGTGAAGAGGCTCGCCACCGCGCCAGACAACCCCAATATCATCTGGTCTGCCGGCGAGGACGGACTTATACTGTGAGTGTGTAACATTGGGACCAATACCCGGCAGAAGACCAGACATAGTTCAGAAGTGTAGCAAGCTGAGGTGGTAGTTGGGCTTATCTGTCGAGGAAAAAACCGCAGTTGTACGCCCACAACACTAGTGCAGAACAAAACTAGTGTTGGACGCCCTTCGGCTAGACGGGCCGATGACTCAAAGAGGGTGGCTGGTTGTGATTGAATGGCGAAAGTGTGAAGGAGCCGTGAGGGAGCCTACGTCCAGCAGTGGACTGCAATAGGCTGATGATGATGTCTGGGTTTACATTATTATGATAAATGACTTCTTGATGGTTCCACTTAATGCTGTTCCTAAGGCCTTTCGCCACAAAAGGCAGGTGGTATGCCCACCTCCATTTCGTAAAAGTAAATTGGCTATGCGATATACTTAGCATAGCACACTTCGTGGATTTTAGCGTGACTTTTATTTTCGTGAACAACCAACTTTGTAAACGTCCATGTCTTAGAGCTAAATGTCAGAGTTGGCAGTATGCACTGGTTGAAGACTTAAGTCTTCAAAGACTGCAGTATCTTTGAAAACAATTAGTTTACCGATGGCGGTCCATTCCAGCTGAATTCTATCAAGCTCTCTTACATAAAACGGAAGCCCAGTTTTATGTAATTTACTAACGGACTATTGTACAGAACATGAAAAGAGTAACTGCTGAGTTTCTTGCCGGTTCTTCTCAGTACAGATACAACTTTCCGACACCGGTGGTTGAGTCACATTATCTTTGTATATACTGTGTATTCATTTATTATTTCTATTATAGTATTCAAGTCTATTATCAGGTGTATTTTTGTTTGTTTGATTAAGTTTTTGACGATTTGAAAACACTTGTAACAGGTCTATTTAAATAAAGTTATTTCTGATTCTGATTCTATGTGAGAGAGCTCGCAAATTCACCATAATGCCTTTTCTCCAGACAACACGACATGCGCACGCCGCACCGCTGCAACGCGGACACCAGCAACGTGCTGGTGAACCTCCTCAACCACCTCGGCCGGTACGCGGAGGCCAAGTGCGTGGCTGTGAACCCTCGCCGCCCGCACCAGCTCGCGGCGGGGGCCAACGACTTCTATGTCCGGTTGTATGATACGCGCATGATCAAGCTGGCGAGGTTGCAGGTACTGTGCGATTTTATGGTCATTAATTGTTGTATGTTGTGTTGTTAGGGGAAGATATGACATGGGGTGGGTTTGATAACAGATTTAAAATCGGCTGTATTTCTTCCTTTTTCCTGACCAATTTTTTGTCGGACGTGTGTGTTGCTCCAATGCTATCAGTACGTTCTATTTTTCTCCTACAATCGCCATCATTTAATGCCAGTCCACAAGTGGAATTACAGTTAACTCTCTCCGTTGTCAGAGTGCTTTCGTTGAACAGGATTTAATATCAAAAGATTTACCCCTTTATTCATAAAAGGGAACGCAACGCTAAAGCACAGCATAAGCAATTGACGTGTGTGTTGTTATAAAAGAACCGCTGTTTAAGTTTTCATGAATAACGGGTGATTAAAATTCAGTGAAAATATAATTATAATAGATTTTCATAAACATTTGGCAGTTGCACAAAGTTGTTCCCATAAAAAATAGTCCTCACCGACATTCGATTTCTAATTACCCACTAACTCTGATTGATATTTTGAAGACAAGATTTCACTAAATGTTTTCTAATATTTACGCGAACACTATACATCGAAATAAAACAACTTTACGGATTCTACTCGCGGTGTTATATTTTCTTTCATTTTCTAACCCGACGTTTCGACTCCTTTACAGCAGTCGTGATCACGGGATGACAAAGATGTTCTATGTCACAAAACAGTACAAAATTTTAGCAACCCTCACTTAACTACCGTCATTTCCACTAACATTATTGGAAATGTTCCTATCCACGCAGTACGAACTAACCGTATCCTGAGACCTCACAGTATTGTGCTGCCCTCTGGGATTGATCAAGCGTATAACAGGATCCCAAGCTGGTGGTAAATTCTGGTAAATTCCAACCATCCTCACGATTGAAATTCGGATGTTTTTTATTTTCAATAGCCTCTCGCAGCATCCTTGGTGAGTAACGATTCTCCCTAGCAAGGACCTGCGGTTTATCAAAACGTATGAAATGGTTAGGCTTATCAAGGGCATGTTCACAAACTGCTGATTTTGTAGATCTCCTATTCTTAATATCACCTATGTGTTCTTTGATACGCGTCCCTATGCTTCTTTTGGTTTGACCTATATACGAGAGCCCACAGTCACAATCAAGCTTGTATACACCCGCTGTTTGAAGAGGAATATTACACTTAACAGGTCTTAAAAATTGATTAATCTTCTTCGCGAACCGCGAGAACCGCCCGCCGCGAGTAGAATCCGTAAAGTTGTTTTATTTCGAAGATTTCACTAATAAATTATTAACACCATAAGTATTTTTGCGTTATCAAGTCAGTAATGTATGTGTGGTATGTGTCAGAGCTGCCAGACATCGGCGTCGTCGTCGCGCATGATGTGGGAGCGGCAGAACGTGCGCTGCGCGCGCGCCGGCGCCGGCGACCCCGACCACAACGTGCCGCGCGCCGCCGTCACTTACTTCGCGCCAGGTCACAAGATTACCTTTCATTATTCATTCATTCGTACACAAAAAGGCAGATACATCTGGGGCCTTATTACAATCTTTTTACAGCTCAGTTTTAGCTCAGTTATTTTATTTATCGTATGGCGTCTTATACACTGTAACTTAACCAATTATTTAACATTCAAAGCTTAATTCTATTGTTGCTGAGGTACTTCGCAGCATCGCTCGTTAGCCTCTTGAAGTCCTAAGCTGGTCCCACGTACCCAGTCAGTGGGCAATCGAACACGATGTGTTGGACGGTCTGCTTAGGGTTACCACAGTCACATGCACCACTCTCACTCTCAGTTTACGTCTTTTCATTCATTGAAATTTGACTAAAACATGCAGAATAAGTTACTACAGCAATGAAGATAAGTTAAGGTTTTTTTTTGACACTATTAACCACACCAAACACGACTTGTGACGGTAAATATGCAGCTCTAAAGCTGAGCTTGTCACTAAAACTGTCAGATTATAAGAGATTGTAATAGAGCCCCAGTAAATATTGAAAACAACAAGAGATTTCTTGAGAGAGAAGAAGGGGAGGGGAGGAGGAAGTGAGAAGAGAGAGAAGAGATCTTTCTATCACCCGCTTAGATAATAACTGTAGATTTAAACATCCGCCACACTGTTTTACTTAGCTAAAAATATTTAAATTAAGTACGTTAACTAAACAAACTATGGAGCTATGATGCCACAGATCTACCTGCACATCAAAGAAAAAAACATTTGGAAAAAAAAACGTGTTGAAGGTACCTTTTTTTTATTTACCAGGTATTATCAGATTTCATTGGAAGAGCGTACTGACCCAGTAGTTAAACACCATGACTCGGGACTTGGGTACTGGGTAGTCCTAAGTTTGAGTTTGGTCGGTACACCTTCATTTTGTTCATTGCATAAAAAAACCCAAGCACCCACGGCTTATGGCGATAAGCGCGCCCCTGACTTACTTACTTCGCTCGGTGAAGTGTGGGCTTTTCAATGTTCCGTTCACTGCAGCTAGCGTGTTACGACACCCTTAGGAATATATGTGTAAGCGTATGTTATGTTATCAGGTCATTAATCCGTTATAACGATACACAATTATCGACAGCGTGTGCACAAAACTAAGCCTTAATATTTGTGTCCGTAGGTCACCTGTCGATAGAGCCGAACGAGCAGACGTTCCCCAAGAAGGCCACCACCTACGTCGCCTTCAGCCACGACGGGAACGAGCTGCTGGTCAACCTCGGCTCCGAACAGGTACATCATATCAGCCGAACGACGCCCACTGCTGGGCATAGGCCTCCCCCAAAGATCTCCACAACGATCGGTCCTGCGCTGTCCGCATCCAGCGGCTTCCCGCGACCCTGACCGAACAGGTACAATTACTGACAAAGATTTAAAAATAATGATGTCATGAACATCACTCCAATGAAATCTTACTATTTACGACCACATACGGAATGATGACCAGTAATGGTCGCAGTGGTCCATCACTTGGACGAAATCTTGAAAAAGCTGGTAACTTCTGAATTTCTTGCCGGGCCTTCTAAGTAGAAACCACCTTACGCCGCCGGTGGCAGTCTAACCGTATTAGTTTAAATATCGTTTTATAGCATTAATATTTATTTCTGACGATTCGAAAGTACTCTGTAATGATGACGGTTTACTTGTCCATATTCATATTCTTTATTCACACCTTAAGTGAATGAGGAAATATTGAATTTTGAATTTTACCGTGAAGAAAAACGATTTTCGTAATTTTATTTGCAAGTTATATTTTGTATGTAAGTTATAGTACAGTCAGCGCCAATAGTGCCTGATCGCTTTAGTACTTTGTCATACTGCCTAATCCGACAGTTCCTTCATGATAAGGCAAAGTTAGTGAGACATGGTACGAATGTGCATAAGCACTATTGTCGTTGACAGTAGTAATAAACAGTACATTTTTTTTTAAATTCTGATTTGGTCCCATAAGTATCTTGTACTCCCAGGTGTACCTGTTCGACATAAACTCGTCCCAGCGGCCGATGCTGGTGGAGAGCTTCATCATCCAGCACAACCACGGCTGCCGAGAGGACGACAAGCAAGAGGCCCATCAGGAGCCCAAGATTGAGGTGAGGGGAGTAAAGCGTTGTGGTCCGAATTGACGTAAAGCCATTACAATTTTTAGGACCGGCTCTGAGATTGAAACGATTACAACCAATGATATAAGATAAGATATAGTTTATTGCACAGAGAAAACAATTATATTACAATGCTTACAGAGATTTTGTTGATGTAGGCGGCCTTATCGCTAAAAGCGATCTCTAAGTGATATTATAATAAAAATAGCTGCTTGTGTTTAAAAAGTGGCACCGAAATCGACTAAATTTATAAAAAAAGGTTAATGAGGTGCCCGTGGTGCAGTTGTAACAGTGATCGGCGACGATCGCTGTTGTAAAGCAACACACGCCGGGTCGGAAATGGGATGGGTGACCACCGCGACCGAAATTTAGTAATTTGTATTTCGGGCATCTCCGTGCTTCGGAAGGCACGTTAAGCAGTTGTTCCCGGTTGACGTCGCCAGATGTCAGTCGTTAAGCTTAGTCAGAGGCTCTAAGGCGGCTTGATAACATCTGACATTAAGGTTGCTCACTACACACACCCCTCCAACAATCCGCACTGAGCCCGCGTGTTGGGAGTATGACTCATTCCACCTCATAGTTGAGGTGAGGCCTGTGCCCAGCAGTGGGACGTATATAGGTCGTTTATGTTATGTTATATATTATTGGTCGCAAGCGTACGTCACGTTTTGACGACGAGTATAGTTGATATCGTATCCCCCAGCCACAGAACGGCACTCGGGCCCCTGGGCCGGGCGGCAACGGCGCGTTGGCGGCCGAGCCCACTGTGGCGCTGCCCGAGCGCGTCAGACATCTCAAGGAACTGGTAACTATCATTATTATACTGTACTTACTTAGGTTTTACTTCATTTTCGTTACTTATAAATAATAAGAATGAAAACTGTTTATTTCGGACAACGTAAATCCATTGTCAGTGAAAAAAATAAAACTTACTAAACTGTGTTAGTACACGAAGCCAGTTATACAATTGAAAAACAAATAAAATAAACTGCTAAGAGTTATCAAAGAAATTACTTATGAAAAAGCTGTAAAGATAAAGAAAAAAATCATATCTAAAATAGAAAATAAGCTTATGTCTTCCGGACTATGCAATTATCTTGTATCGATAGCTTGTATCGCGGTCCAAATTCCAGCCAGACAATTAATTCCTTCCACAGGGTTAGTGTAGGACACAGCTCGAGTAACAAAAAAAAGGAAATGCTTACAATGAGCCAATTATGAATACTAAACATTATCTAATTTAAGGTTCACTTGTTATTTATGAATGTTCTGTATATGTGTTAGATGATGCATGTGAATGTAGGAGTGTCTTGAATGTTTTAACCGGTTCACAGTCCACATCCCATATATGGGCTGCGAACTATTAGCTTTTAATTGTTATACAGGGTGGCCCAGCGACAGTGGTCCAAAAATTTTTTTTAGGTAGAGGGCATCATAACAAGTCATTTAAAAAAAACATTAGTTCCGCGAAAATCAATACTTTAGAAGTTATGATTTTTTCAAGTTTCTTTTGAAATTTCTCAACTCCAATCACTTAATTCACTCTTGTTTGGGAACTATCTCACTGAATCAGTTCTGGTATAAATGTACAATAGTAATGTAGAAATCATATTATGTACGACTTTTGAGTTTATTCTAGGACAATTTGTTTTTTTTTAAATTTTCGTCAATAATTTTTCGCCATTTCAAAAACTAATACAATTATCAAAAAATCATAGCTGCAATCTTTGTGCACTTGATGATTTGTTTATGATCTTAAAAACTGTCCATAAGTATGATAATAGTCTATGCAAAAACTTGAAGTGATGCTGCCAATGGAACACTTTCAAAATTAACATCATGTACGGTAAGTCGCTAAAACTCAGAATGGGTCATTTCTGCACTGACCCTAATTTTAAAAAAAAAGTAGCCATAATATTTTTTTTCGGATAGAAGGCATCATAGCAACTCATTTTAATAAAACATTAAATAATCTAAAACCAATAGTTTAGAAGTTATAATTTTTTAAATTTTGGGCCTAAGTGGTTGAACTTCAGAGACACAGCTCACTTTTGTTTGGAAACTATCCGACTAAGGAACTTTAAATATGGGATGACTTAATAATTAATCCCAAACTTCAATTGGCTTCGCTTTATTTTATGTTGACTGGTAGATAATGCCTCAATAGCATTAAGTCCGCCTTTTGTATCACTCATTTTATTGTAATGAATAAATGAGATAAATCCTTTTTCACTTTCTTCTATTCTTACTCATTTTGAAGTTCCTCAGTCGGATAGTTTACAAACACAAGTGATCTATGTCTCTGAAGTTCAACCATTTAGGCCCAAAATTTAAAAAATTATAACTTCTAAACTATTGGTTTTAGATTATCTAATGTTTTATTAAAATGAGTTGCTATGATGCCTTCTATCCGAAAAAAAATATTATGGCTACTTTTTTTTTAAAATAAGGGTCAGTGCAGAAATGACCCATTCTGAGTTTTAGCGACTTACCGTACATGATGTTAATTTTGAAAGTGTTCCATTGGCAGCATCACTTCAAGTTTCTGCATAGACTATTATCATACTTATGGACAGTTTTTAAGATCATAAACAAATCATCAAGTGCACAAACATTGCAGCTATGATTTTTTGATATTTGTATTAGTTTTTGAAATGGCGAAAAATTATTGACGAAAATTTAAAAAAAAAACAAATTGTCCTAGAATAAACTCAAAAGTCGTACATAATATGATTTCTACATTACTATTGTACATTTATACCAAATTTGAACTGATTCAGTGAGATAGTTCCCAAACAAGAGTGAATTAAGTGATTGGAGTTGAGAAATTTCAAAAGAAACTTGAAAAAATCATAACTTCTAAAGTATTGATTTTCGCGGAACTAATGTTTTTTTTAAATGACTTGTTATGATGCCCTCTACCTAAAAAAAAGTTTTGGACCACTGTCGCTGGGCCACCCTGTACATTTGTGGACAGTGAACCTGTTGAGTGTGCATAGCTGATGAGTGAAACGTTATGAGTTATTTTTAAAAGGTTTTTCGATCACAGTGATCGGAATGAATTACTCAAAATTGCAGACGTGTATATTAAGTAGATGCTGTCTGCAATTTTAATCCCCCAATAACTGTCAATATTTTTATCTCATCCTGAAATTCCAGTACTTCTGGTTATTTAATTATTTTTATACTTCTATGTTACGTTGGAGTTCCTAATGTTTAAATGAACATCAGTACATAGAAATAGGTATACATTTTCTTGAATAATTAAGAATAGCTTGTCTCGACAGACATACTTTTAAATTCATAAAAATATTCACTCGTGATTCAAATTAATAATACATTTTCTCATTACATACATGTGGTACCTTACTGGTCTTATGAAATGCTTAATAAAAAATTACGAACAAGGCTACCAATTTCTTACAACAATACCATGCTGAATAAAGTAATTACAGCCAAGGATGAAAGAAAGGAAAAGTGAGAAGGGCATGAAGGTAAGAGTGTTCTTCAAGAGGGGTTTAAAAAGGTTCTTACAGGTTCGGCAATTCGTAAGTAATGTTACCGTCGATAAACCTATAGCGACGGTATAAATTTAATTCAAATAAATTAAATAGAGAATATTGTAAAGATAATAGACGACCGATTCTTTATAACACTTAAGAAGTTAGCTCCTATACCAAAGGTCACAGGTTTGATTCATTCCACGGACAGCATAAGGTCAAATAAGGTCCACATGGCATCTGATTTAATGTAACTGAATCATGTATCAACAATATTTTAAGTATTTTCACTAACAAAATTAAGTCTTGGTTACTTGAATAAATAATTTGGATTGAATTGAATAGTGCTGTGCGGATTTAATGTCTACCGATTTTTATTATTAATAGTAGTGTTTTTAAATATATCATCAATAATTTCCTTGCAAACTGTAATTGTAGACTATTGCGTGGCCTTAATTTTCACACTTTTAATTTGATTTTATTTTTAGTTATTTTTCGTTTCCTACCACGTCAGTGTAAAGGCAGGTCTATACCCTCTTATGTCAGTTCCTGGCGTTCCAGGCCAACGACCACGTGACGAAGAGCAACTACGCGGTGGCCATCGACCTGTACAACCACGCCATCGCGGAGTGTCCCGACTGCGCGATACTCTACTCGAACAGAGCCGCCGCACTCATGCGCAGGGGATGGTAATATAGAATCTACTGTATAGGTACAGTTCCTGTCGTTCCAGGTCAACGACCACGTGACCAAGAGCAACTACGCGGTGGCCATCGACCTGTACAGTCAGCCAAAAATATGGTCTACCACCCCGGTTGAGATTCGTTTAAACGTCATGAAAGAACAAGGTCAATTTTCCTTGGCAATAAGTTTGTGTCAGTGACTGTTGCTATCTTTGACATTTATGATATAACGTCATGCCAAGTGTCAAGTTTGAATTATCGCATATATTGTGAACTTGATTGGTATTCATATTTCATTTACGGAAATACTCGACGGTAGAATTGTCAGCGAAAATTTCTTTTTCAGTAGTAATAAGATTCTTTTCAAAAATATCGACATGGTTTTAGTTGAGCAAGATAGATTATCGCATTGAATGAAGTTAAATTGAGTCATCCAATGACGTCAAATGTCAGGCATCTCACATAACAGACAAAACGTCATAACATTGTGCATGTGTTAAACTCAGTTAGAAAAGTCAACCTTAGCCATTGTTGCATCTCGTAGAAACTTTTGTCAAAAGTGGTAGAGCACTTTCTTGGCTGACTGTACAACCACGCCATCGCCGAGTGTCCCGACTGCGCGATACTCTACTCGAACAGAGCCGCCGCACTCATGCGCAGGGGATGGTAATGTATATGTTTGGAGGTAGAATATACTGTATAGGTACAGTTCCTGGCGTTCCAGGCCAACGACCACGTGACCAGGAGCAAACTACGCGGTGGTCATAGACCTGCCAAAAATATGGTCTACCACCCTACGGTTGAGATTCGTTTAAACGTCATGAAACAACAAGGTAAATTTTCCTTGGAAATAAGTTTGTGTCAGTGACTGTTGCTATCTTTGTCATTTATGATATAACGTCATGCCAAATGTCAAGTTTAAATTATCGCATATATTGTGAACTTGATTGGTATTCATATTTCATTGACGGAAATACTTGACAGTAGAATTGTCAGCGAAACTTTCTTTTTCAGTAGTAATAAGATTCTTATCAAAAATATCGACATGGTTTTAGTTGAGCAGAATAGATTATCGCATTAAATGAGGTTAAATTAAGTCATCCAATGACGTCAAATGTCAGGCATCTCAGATAACAGACAAAACGTCATAACATTGTGCATGTGTTAAACTCAGTTAGAAAAGTCAACCTTAGCCATCGTTACATCTCGCAGAAACTTTTGTCAAAAGTGGTGGACCACTTTCTTGGCTGACTGTACAACCACGCCATCGCCGAGTGTCCCGACTGCGCGATACTCTACTCGAACAGAGCCGCCGCACTCATGCGCAGGGGATGGTAATGTATATGTTTGGAGGTAGAATATACTGTATAGGTACAGTTCCTGGCGTTCCAGGCTAACGACCACGTGACCAAGAGCAACTACGCGGTCTCCATCGACCAAGGCCCCAAGTCTGCTAATTTATGAACGCTTCAATCGAATCGTAATTGAGTCTCAATTGTCAAATTTGACATACCTATTTTTCATAGAAAATGTGTCAAATTAGCCGATTGCGATTCAATTGAAGCATTATAAAATTAGCAGACTGCGCGATACTCTACTTGAGCAGAGCCGCTGCACTCATGCGCAGGAGATGGTAAAGTATAGCTGTTTGGAGGATTAGACCAATGATATCACAATAAAGAGACGTAGATAGCAACCACGCGGTCGCCATCGACCTGTACAACCACGCCATCGCCGAGTGTCCCGACTGCGCGATACTCTACTCGAACAGAGCCGCCGCACTCATGCGCAGGGGATGGTAATGTATAGCTGTTTGGAGTAGAGATGATCGATATTTGAAAAACATCGATGTTGACATCGATGTCATAATCGAAAACTCAACATCGATGTCCGAAATTTTTCACAAACCAAACATCGATACTGGGGAAACATCGATAATTTTTACACTGATAAATGAAAACACAATAAATACAGTGAAATCATTGGATATTTATATAGAAACTGAAAAAAAATATGTATTTTCCAATACTTTTTGTCAACAGACTGAAGGCAAAGTAATTTTGATAAAAAGAACCTTTCAATCTATTTCTTTGATGATAAAGAGTTGAGCCATCTTTTGAAAAAAAAGTCTTTTGATTATAGATTCCGTTAACATCGATGTTACAATATTTACATATAGTGACATCGATGTTAAATTCGATGTTTTTCCTTTCAACATCGATGATCATCGATCATCCCTAGTTTGGAGGTGGATTAGGCAGTATAGCTACAGACGCCTTTTCGGTTGAATCACCTATCTTAATGGCGACATCTAGTTTAATGCTTTTTACAAAGTTCTATCATGCTTTCCTTGTACGTGTGTAGCTAGGTAGGTTCATACCTACGTTCTCGTATTGAGTAAGTAATTACTTTACGACCTCTAGTTACAACGTAATTTGAGACTGGCGCCCTTCCTTGTGTTGTGGATGAAATACACAGTTATCTTTTTCGTCGACTTCTTAACGAGACGATTAACTCCGCGGTGCGGCAGCCAGTCTTAACTTGAGTTGTAATCCAGAAGGCGTAGGATCGAATCATGGCGAAGACTATCATATTTTTCTGTCTTACTTGAGACTGAATGACATGAATGGTAAAACAACTAATTTGGTAATTACCTGTAATGATAGCAAATACAAAATCCACAGTTTAAATCCGAAAAAAATTAGAAATAGTTTAAAAAAAAATTCTATTATTATATATTCGTAGCAAGTATGACAGAAAAAATGTGTCGTGGCCTAGATATGAACTTACGACCACTAAGGATCAACATAATTTAGAACTGGCGCCTACGCCGCTGAGCTAAAAGGGCTCGTTGCTTAGGGGACGAAATAGATAGTTACAAGATAATACGAGAACGTAAATTTGTGATGTAGGTAAAAACCTACACGGTTACACATACAAGGAAAGCATGATGGCACTACGAAAAAAGCATGTTTCAAGATGACGCTACTGACATGGGTCATGTAACTCTAAAGCCGTCTGTATATTTCGATTGTGTTGTGTTTTACGATGGTGTCTCGGTCTGCAAGTGTTGCCACGCTTGGAGTCACTTTATTAAGATTATACATTCATTCAAGCAGTAATGCCGCTTGCATCTCGGACTTGCACCTGCAGGGCCGAAGCGGTGCGTTTTAGTGCAGTTGGTTTGCGAAAGACGCGGGTTCGATTCCCGCCTGATGCCAAGACCGAATGTCTTTTTCTGAATTTCGGATCTTTAGTAAAGATACCGCATGGAAGATGCTAAAAATAATAATAACACCAGTCCTTTTTAATTCTATTCTTTCTTGAAGTATATGCATAATTTAAGCCCCTGTATCCTAGGTCGGGCGACACATACGCAGCCATCCGGGACTGCTACCGCGCCATCAAGCTGGACCCGGGACACGTCAAGTCGCACTTCAGACTGGCTAAAGGACTCATGGATCTCAAGAGGGCACGGGAGGCTCACGAGTGCTTGCTGTACTTCAAGGTATGTGACGAAACCAAGATAACAACAGCCTATATCCGTCCTATTGCTGGGTACAGCCCACATCTCAACTATAAGGTGGTACAAGCCTTGTTCGAACATGCGAGCTTAGTGCGGATTTTCAGAGAGGTTTAAGACCAGTGCCAAGCCCTTTTGTTTTTTTTAATTGGCGTTTAGCAACGTCAGTTGGGACCAACGGCTTAGCTTGCCTTCCGAAACACGAAGCTGCCCGAAAAATACTTAACTAAATGTCGGTCAGGGTGGTCATCTATCCCTTTCTCGACGCATTGTAGGTTGCGTTATAATGGTGATCGTTGATAGTTCACTGACAACTACTAAGCCACGGGCAACACAGAAGTGATCGATTCAATTTGATTAATACGTTTTATATTTCTAATGGGTTCGTATTAGACCTCAGTCTCACCTGATGATAAAAGCTGACGAAGCCGATGGTGGACCTTGCTTACTCAGAAAATGACTATTAACAAGTGTTAAGGCAAGTGCCTTCAAGAAAGCATGATTAAATAATAATAATAATAAAAAAGCATTTATTTATCTTTCACAAATAGCTTACACTTCTAAGATTCCATTTTAGTATTACTCACGGGTGAGCTATAGTGTGAGAGACTGGTATTTGCACTAGGTTAGAATCCTGTCTTACATATGACCAGGCTCTTGCCTCTCAGTTACACAGGCATATAATTTAGCTTTATTTTAAATTACAATATCCGGATACGCAGACGCAGGGAGATCTTCCACTCCTTAGCGGAGCGGACCAGAAAGGAAGCAGCAAACCGTTTAGTGTGGACTGTTATAAAGTCGACCACATAGGTGTGGAAGCCTCCCGACGTCTAGTGGTCCGGTAGAAGAAAGTGGAGAGTGGTAAAACTTTAATACAATAATCGTATTAGTGATTTGTATTTTGTTGTATCTGATGTCAGGACAAGTTCCCTCGGCACGCGAGCAGCCACGCCGTGTTTCTGCTGCAGAAAGACATCAATGTGGCGCTCGAGGGCATGGAGCAGCCACATCCTGACGAAGGTAGGCCTCTTGGCCTTTGTTAAATACTCAGAAAAACAAGTCTTTAGGCTATAGGCTCAGGCCACACTTCGACAAATACTGGAGGGTAATAAATAAAGCCTCCAGGTCGATAAGACCACAACAACCAAACTCAAAGAGATAAATCAGGTACGGTATGCAGGAAATTTTATAGTGTGCAATACACAGGTGCACTCCTTCTTTCCATTCTATGACCCTATGGGATGACAAATGGGGTGATAAAGTAGTGGATGGTCAGATGAAAAAGAAAAGAATGAATTGTGTAATATTACAGAAGTTAAGCTCTCAAACTAGGTGTTGGCAGTGAAAAAACTACTGGAAAAGAGTTAGAATATTAGCATAATATGTGGCCGCGGAGATGCGTTTCCCGGTTAGCACTGGATTTCAGCTCCTTCTTGCTTTTCGAGTTGTTGTGCGAGAGTCAAATTGTTATACGCTAGCTTATAGTCTTGAATTTTATAAAATTATCAAGCCGTCCTAAGTCGTCTAACCAGGCCTAACTAACATCTGAGAACGTCAGTTGATACCAACTGCTTGACGTTGCTTCTGGAGCACGGAGCTACCTGAAAAAAACCGGTTAGGGTTCACTAGGTGACCACCTGCGAACTTCCGATCCTGGTGTGCAAAGCTTCACATCGATATTTGTTGCCGATCAATCAACGCTCCAGTAATACTTCTGTCGTGCTTGGAAATTCCAGTAAACGTACTACAGTATGTCGGATAACAGAGGCAGATCACCGCTATTCTCAGTTATTGTGGGCTTGTGGGGTGTGATCAGGCAATAAAACGATACGATAGCTATCACTGATTCTAGACTTATAATGACTAGGTACTGAATGGTACTGAACTAGAATTTCACTTGGAACACATTCAAAATGTAGCAAATCCGATCAAGAACAACTGTAAATTAAAATAACGAAACTTCTAATCAATAGCGATTCACGACAGTCTCTAGGCCACGTTTTTACTAGATGAATCCGCAATATTAAAATTAGGTTTTCCAATGCTCGTCTCAACGGCCTAGATTCTGTCTAACGACGCCATGATGTTGATTTCTTGACCGTTGGCATGGCATCGCTTGTGCGCCGCTATCGAATCAGCAACTGTACGTATAACCTTCCGTCTAGTTCCGACAGTATAATTTAACAAATCCCACGTGTATGGTCTAGCTAGGCTAATATCCCCATCAGTTCCAGAGGCGAACACGAAGACCTCGGTGGAGAGCGACGAGGGCCACAACACGAGCGTTCTGGAGCGCCAACTGCGCTCGTCCGCCATCGACTACTCCTGCCGCTTCCTCGGACACTGTAACACTACTACTGACATCAAGGAAGCCAACTTCTTGGGGCCTGATGCCAACTATATAGCAGCTGGGTGAGTTGCTCCAACATGAGCAGAAAGTCTTGACTCATTTATGGCTAGACTTGACCCTTGGACCAAGAATGCTGAAATTTTACGCAAAGGTGAATCACAACACAAGACGTGAATTACGAAATTATTCAATGAATAAAATTAAAATGATTTGTTAAAATTCAACCCTTAGAAGATTTTAAAGAGGTTGAAAGTCACTATGGATATACAAATTCAACGTAAGAAAAAGCTAAAGTATACAGGTTGAGCTTTTCAAGTGGGTGTGGTAGGTTAAGTCCTAAACTATGAAGAAAAACGCATCAGAAAAATAGTTCAAAGTCAACGCTCTTAATCACAGGTAAAAATTGACAAATCAAATCAAATCATTTATTCGTGATTAACAGGTCGTGGTGTCACCACCGGATCTTAGGTATTAAAAAAATGAATCTCTGCAATCAGCCTCACCGGCATGCGAATATTAAATTAAATTGCATAATTATTACATTCAAATCGCATCATTACTATAGTTCGCACGGCGAATGATGATCCCTATGACGTTTCAACTGACAGTTGTAATAGTGATGCGAAACAATTTCGATAAAATACAATTTTTTAGGCAAATGTCAAGTCATTCAACATAATAAGCAATATTTATTTATTTTGAAGAAAATATTACGTGCATTGATGGTCAAAAGTAACAGCCTTATTATATTTTATTTTGCTATAGTTAAATTTTTATTCAAATTGCATAATTTAAAGAGTTAAGAATTCTTTTTGATTTGAATTTTAAAGAATTCATAATTGCCAGCTTCATGGAAAAATATTGAAAAGGAGGCCACAGACCTACCGTATTTTTTTAAATTCAGTCTGTCACGTCTTGTCACGGATAGCTGCAGTTCAGACTCAGATTTTGAAGATCCGCTTGAGCCTGTATCAGATTTAGATTGATATAAATAAGATACAAACTCAAAGCATTTGTTAAATTTTTCCAACAAATTATCGATATTTTGTTTATCGATGTTTACCTTCTTAGTCGATAACAGCTGGACGACGTAACTTTTGCAGCACGTACCATGTACATTTGCATTGAGCTTTTTTCCATTATTTACGAACATTAAGTAATATTTTGTTAATATCCATCTTTATAGTTTACAAATGTACACAATTATGATTTTTTCGATTTTTTAATGGACCTCTAAAGGATTTGTTGTGACAGGACGTCTGTACAATGTTAAGCGCTAACGAACTGTCATAGGGATCATCATTCAGCGTGCTTAGTATAGAATTATATAAAATTATTCAAATTATCAAATTATTCAAATTACTACTTAATTAAAATTATTAAGTCAAAATTCCTTATAATATAATAATAACAAAAAGCAAAAATAAATTATCAATGTCAATTAATTAATCAGATTACAATCACAAAATTCAATCAGAAATACAATAATAAAATCAAACAAACAAAGAATCAGCAAAGAAGAATAAAAGAAAACAGTCTATTTTGATTCCAAGAATTCTTTGACGGAGTAAAATGATTTATCTACCAAATATTCGAATAACTTGTGTTTGAAAGCGACAAAGTGTTCACACTCTTTAATAAAAATAGGCATTTTATTATATTCTAGGGGCCATCACAAAGACACTGTTATCGTAAAGTGCGGTATTATATTTAATTTGATTTACTGAGCACAACAGCGTACGATTACGTTTTCTAGGGACGATTTTAAATAAATTTGAGTGTTGCCTGACGAATAGGACCAATTCGAACAAGTACAGGGAAGGCATAGTCAGTATTTTCAAATCTCTGAAGTATGTTCTGCAAGAATCGGTTCTTTTAAGGTGACACATGGCACGAATCCATCTTTTTTGACATTTGAATACTTTTTCCCAATTAGTAGCATTACCCCAAAAAATAACAGCATATCTCAACCTAGATGCTACAAAGCCATGATAGGAGGTAAGGAGCGTTGAGAGACCAACTCTGGCGCGAATATGTCAAATATTTCGAATTTCAAATATAAGGTGCCCCTTTGAACAATTTTATTTATTAGTTTTGTAAATGTCAGGAAAGTAAAAGTGTTTTATTCAAAATAAGACCTTTCATTCACATTCATTTGATGTTACTTACCAGAATTTGATCCTTAGAAGCGACACTACAATATCCTGTATATTGTAGTTTCGATGACGATTTTTTTTAAACTCCCGGCTAGGGGATAAGTTTTTTTTAAAATCAGAGTATGTGGTTTTAGTTTTTGTCGAAATCGGCCTTGAGACTCATTTGCGTGTTTATCTATTTTTTTTATAGTTTAGGATTGGCCCTACCAAACCAAGCCCACTTGAAAAACTCAGCCTGTATTTATAAAAGTAGAAACTGATTGGCTGACTGACTAACTGATTGATTGAACAGTTTTTGAATTTCCGCACTCATATTAAAAGAAAAACACGTTGATGGATTATTCATACTCGTTGATTAGCACTAAAATATGTTTTTTATTTATTTGAAATGGGTTTGCGTTTGACCTCAGTCTCGTCTGGTGGTAAGTGATGCTGGAGCCTATGGTGGAAGATACTTACTCAGAAAATGTGTTTTACAGCAAAAACTAACGCCATTCCCCTCGTTCCTCAGTTCTGACGACGGCAGCCTGTTCATCTGGTGCCGCAAGTCGGGCAACATCGTGCGCTGTCTCCGCGGCGACGAGTCCATCGTCAACTGCGTTCAGATGCATCCCTCCACCTTCCTCCTAGCCACCAGCGGCATCGAGGCCTGCGTGCGGCTGTGGAGCCCGCGCCCTGAGGTCAGTGACTTATTTACTTATTTACTTATTTTATTTATTTATTCATAATTATATTACATACTGACTTACAGTTTCCCAAATCGTCAGTATGTTTATTTCACATGTCAGACTTAATACTAAATTTCGAAAAATAAGATAACAATAACAATAATACAAAATGTCAAATCAATAAAAAAATTAAACAACAGAACAAAGTCAAATTAATAGGATAAAATTTGATTTACATTCATAATTAATAAATTAACAATATTATCATAGAATACAATTCACATAATGGTTGGCTTTCCTTACTAACGATCCGAAGTGATCAGCAAATAGGTCGGTACTAAAGTCATGGGCGAGCATGTCACTGATAAGGTTATGGTGACCTTCTACTGTCAGCCCTCCACCTTCCTCCTAGCCACCAGCGGCATCGAGGCCAAGGGCGGCTGTGGAGCCCGCGCCCTGAGGTCAGTCTTCTTCTTCTTTGCGTGTCGATGGTAATGCGATTATACACAAATCAAAACTGTCTAGGGATATCATTTTTCAAATATTTTATGAAATTAAATTTGTTTACAAGTTGATCATTATCTTAGAATAACGCGAGGACAGAGGCATAAGATAAAGGTTAAGAATATTACAAAAAAAACGTTTGATTTTGCTAAAATTTTGACACCTTTTAAAAGAAAAATCTGTCTTTTGTAACGTCCTTACGATTGTACAATAATGCTACTACAATCAATTTCTTTATATAATCTGAAAGGGCCGATGTAGCAGTTTCTGTGTTGTAAAAATTTCTACGTTGGTATCAATACTTTAATTTTTACAGCCTCCCAAATAGCCATACTTTGTATGAAAATGCTTGAGATATCCCTAGACACTTTTGAGCAGTGTATTTGATGGGATTGCCAGTATTCCGGCAATTTTACAGCGTTTTCATTGGCGCTCATCAAGTCATCCCGTGTGCAGCTGGTCGGGCACATCGGGCATGATAGTAGGTGGCTCATGGTTTGGGGGGAGGTACCACATTCGCACACATTACTCGCTTGATCGATGAACCCCCATCTACTCAAACTGTCTTTGCATCTGCCAACCTGGGTCCGCAGTCTGTTAAGGGTTTTCCAGGTCAGCCATGGCAAATTATAGGGAATTAAGGAGGGACTTTCTAAAGGCGAGACGAATTGTATGGTGGGTAGCCTCTCCTGCCACAGATTGAGTCGGGCTTGTGGTGAATTGCCAGTTAGTGGGCAAGTAGTCCTTCAAGTAGTCAAGTGACCTTCTACTGTCAGCCCTCCTCCTTCCTCCTAGCCACCAGCGGCATCGAGGCCAAGGGCGGCTGTGGAGCCCGCGCCCTGAGGTCAGTGACCTTCTACTGTCAGCCCTCCACCTTCCTCCTAGCCACCAGCGGCATCGAGGCCAAGGGCGGCTGTGGAGCCCGCGCCCTGAGGTCAGTGACCTTCTACTGTCAGCCCTCCTCCTTCCTCCTAGCCACCAGCGGCATCGAGGCCAAGGGCGGCTGTGGAGCCCGCGCCCTGAGGTCAGTGACCTTCTACTGTCAGCCCTCCTCCTTCCTCCTAGCCACCAGCGGCATCGAGGCCAAGGGCGGCTGTGGAGCCCGCGCCCTGAGGTCAGTGACCTTCTACTGTCAGCCCTCCTCCTTCCTCCTAGCCACCAGCGGCATCGAGGCCTGCGTGCGGCTGTGGAGCCCGCGCCCTGAGGTCAGTGACCTTCTACTGTCAGCCCTCCTCCTTCCTCCTAGCCACCAGCGGCATCGAGGCCAAGGGCGGCTGTGGAGCCCGCGCCCTGAGGTCAGTGACCTTCTACTGTCAGCCCTCCTCCTTCCTCCTAGCCACCAGCGGCATCGAGGCCAAGGGCGGCTGTGGAGCCCGCGCCCTGAGGTCAGTGACCTTCTACTGTCAGCCCTCCTCCTTCCTCCTAGCCACCAGCGGCATCGAGGCCAAGGGCGGCTGTGGAGCCCGCGCCCTGAGGTCAGTGACCTTCTACTCTCAGCCCTCCACCTTCCTCCTAGCCACCAGCGGCATCGAGGCCAAGGGCGGCTGTGGAGCCCGCGCCCTGAGGTCAGTGACCTTCTACTGTCAGCCCTCCTCCTTCCTCCTAGCCACCAGCGGCATCGAGGCCAAGGGCGGCTGTGGAGCCCGCGCCCTGAGGTCAGTGACCTTCTACTGTCAGCCCTCCTCCTTCCTCCTAGCCACCAGCGGCATCGAGGCCAAGGGCGGCTGTGGAGCCCGCGCCCTGAGGTCAGTGACCTTCTACTTTGCGTGTCAATGGTAATGCGATTATATTCGATGGGATTGTCAGTATTCCGCCACTTTTACAGCGTTTTCATTGGCGCTCATCAAGTCTGCGCTCTGTCCGTTGTCATGACAACGTGACGGAGAGTTTACCGTATGACGCTTCGCTGGTTGTAACCTACTATTTGAATGGGAAAACAAAATAGGGATAATGGAAAACCAAGAACAAAAATGACGAATGCTGAAGTCGTTTTCACATACATGGGTAAGAGTGAAATAAGCGTTTTAAGTTTTAATTCAACACCACAAACAAGGTATAATAACTTAGTGAAGTATTTGGTATTTTCATTTTAGCATTAGGAATAATGCATTATCATCTTACTAAAGATAGGAATCTAAACAGACTAAAAACCCAAAATTTGTTTAAAATATAACTAGTTTGTTATAATTAAAAATAAAAATCGTTTATTTCATCATTTTGAGTTACAAATATGATATTCAAGGCAGGGACCTACCTAGTAAGTATGTGATAATACCTGTGTTAGGAGGCCCCGCTCTTCCATGTTAATTACCCACAATTTCTCGTTTTAAAACAAAAACACAAGAAAATTATAATTTTGACAAATATTACACATTCATAGAATATGGAAATTATAATTAAGACTAAAACACGAAAATATGAGCTCTTGGAAAATAAAATAGATGTCATTTGGTGTTAACGGAGGTCAGCGAAATTCGCCTGAGGTAAGAAGGTGGGGGAGGAGGTGAGCGTCCGCGTTTGAAAGGGAATCAACGTGCTCGAAACTAAAAATCGGAAGCGCCATTCACATTTTTATCAAAAAGTGAATGAAAATATTTGGTATTTTCTAAATCTAAAACAGTCACGAAATCGAGGAGGTAAATACCTATGTTTTTGTGATTTTATACGAATTATTATCGTACAATGCGTTTGTAATGAGCATTTATAAAATATTTTAGAGGTAATTTCAGGATTTTTTTCTATCGAGCAAAATTTTTCCAATCGTGTTTTGGAAACAGTCATCCCATCACACATACGTTCTGTAATACATATTAGAAATTTCAGTGCGAACAACATTCAATATTTTCAATTATAGCTCATAGAAAACAGTCCATTTTGACGTTTTCACTTACTAAGGCCCCTTAATAGATCAAGATAAAAACCAGACATGCAGTCTAATTTTCCGCAGTGCAGTTTAATTCATTAATAATTGAACATTCTCAGGAGGGCAACGACGAGAACCGCATCGTATCTGACGCGCACGCAGCGGCTTATGCCAACCAGCAGCGCATGCGCAGCGACCCCTTCGAGGCGATGCTGCTCAACATCAGCTTCAGCGGCGGGCCCGAGCGCGACCTGCACTCGCCCGCCTGCCGACCCACTTAGGTAACTACATATGTCACCGGAAAATAACAAGAACCGTAGATTTATAAATTTCCTAGGAAATTTATAAACTTTCGTAAGATTCTAAACAAGAGATAAATTGTATTATTTTACGCCCTCATTTCCGGAAATTGATAAACTTTCGGAACGCATCCGTAAAATAATAAGTGGGCAGTAACCCAACGCCATGTGCGCTCTGATTGGTCTAATAAATCACGTGTTCCTTCTTCTTCCTCTCCTCCGCCACTCATAATCTATGAATACAAGCATTGCTACTGTCAACATCGACCAATCAGAGAGGAGTGTGTTATTTTCCGTAATTTAAAAAAGCGTAAAATTAAAAGCTCTTCTGTGATTAGACGAACCGTTTAGAATCTTACGAATAGATATCCGTAAGTTGATAAATTTACCACGAGTCGTCGCAAATTGATAAACTTCCGGAAATATAGGCGTAAAATAATACAATTTATCTCTCGTTTAGAATCCTACGAAAGTTGATAAATTTCCTAGGAAATTTATAAATTTACAGTTTTTGTTATTTTGTTATTTTCCGGTGACACATACATACATTCAGAGTTAGCTGCATGTGTTTCTACCTGTAAAAATGCATGTTTCTACTTCTAAATATACACTAGGTATTTAAAATTATACTATAGCCGAGAACTATTGCTGACACACTGCTATGCAGTTTGGCAGATGAAAATGTACTGTTCAAATTTTATAATGAGAAATAAAACATAAACGGCCTATATACGTCCCACTGCTGGGCACAGGCCTCATCTCAACTGTGAGGTGGAACGAGCCATACTCCAACAAGCGGGCTCAGTGCGGATTGTTGGAGGGGTGTAAGGTTAGCGAGCAACCTTAATGTCAGATGTTATCAAGCCGCCCTAAGGCCTCTGACCAAGCTTAACGACTGACATCTAGCGACGTCAACCGGGACCAACTGCTTAACGTGCCTTCCGAAGCACGGAGATGCCCGAAATACACATCACTAAATTTCGCTCGGAGTGGTCACCCATCCCATTTCTGACCTGGCGTGTGTTGCTTTACAACAGCGATCGTCGCCGATCGCTGTCACAACTGCGCCACGGGCACCTCCACATAATTTATTTAGCATAATGTTATTTTGGCCGAATTTGGTTTTAGCATATGTACTGTGGCATAATTATTATTTAGCATAATGCATTTATGCATATTTTTTTTGGCACAATTTTTTTAGGCATAATGGAAAGCCGGATAACAGTATTTTATCATAATGTCATCATAAATAGGTGATTATATAGAGTAAAAGTAGGTTTAGGTGCGGCGAGGGTGGCCCTTGGGCCACCCGTAAGCCACTTTTTAATGACCTCATAGATATTATCTCATGTTGCTGGAGTTGCGAAACTCCATTTTGTCTTTTTAAATTTATGGTTAATTATTTTATTATGCTAAAAAAAATATGCCAATAACTGTTATGCTTATTAGAAATATGCTTCAAATTTTTATGCTTCTTGACAGTGAACCCCTCAGGAGATATAAAATATCTTCCACAAATAAATTTTACTTACATCGTCAGCAGTGGCTGACTATGTAAGAAGTGATGTGACAGGTGTGTCAATTAGATCAAGGTTGAAATAAGAATTTGAAACGAGAACCTTACTAACATTTCATTGTGTTTTTTCAGGTAATGAACTCCACAATAATACATAACGTAGCGACGCAGCTATAATGGTTCAATATAATAATCATCAGTCATTTGTAAATATTACTTCTATACATAATATATGCATATTCCATAGAAATTTATGACAAAGGGATTAAACAGTTTGGGCCTTATTTATTTGATTTTAAGATTTTTCCCATAC
Source organism: Udea ferrugalis (assembly GCA_950022985.1). Classification (NCBI taxonomy): domain Eukaryota; kingdom Metazoa; phylum Arthropoda; class Insecta; order Lepidoptera; family Crambidae; genus Udea; species Udea ferrugalis. Next base: position 17,152,677 of record OX465524.1, on the reverse strand, counting down.
AACCAGACGTTTCCAAACACTTGCAGTGCAAATATGTTATACTATATAAATAAATATATTTGTTATCATAATACAATACACCAAGTAGGATTATATAAATGCAGAAATACTAGGTAAAGTGTCATATTAGATCATAATCAATAAAGGAAACTGAACTACTTCTGAACTAGAAATATATAGATACACTTAAATACAGACATTTTGTGTGGGTTTATTGTTATTTTCGGTGATGTCAAATACGTTTTGGGACTGATATTAATTATAGATGTACAGTCAGCATCAATCATGTGTGCTTCGGAGTGTGTGTTATTGCTACATAATTTAAAAAACCTGTTTTACTTATAAGTAACGCTTTGAACGACATACGACTCTGTCATTGTAGTATTTTGAGCACTCTGATAGCTTACATGATTTTTATGCTGACTGTGCAATGTTTCCAATAATTTATTTTCCTGATAATACAGAAAAAGCTTTTTTTAAATTACAGATAATCTATGCACAACGTCTTGTTACTACTGCAATTTCCGATTTGAATTTTGATTGATGAAATTACTCCATATACCATGTAGTAAATCTTAGAATCACCTTTTCTTTATATCTATGGAATATTTCTCGTTTTGTTTTTAAAATTATAATTTCTTTTATATTATAAATTTTGATTTTCTCCTGTGTGCAAGTTTTAAGGATGGTGCCAAGGTGTTTATTATGTAAAAGTTATATCGAGTTTGGGTTAGAATAGTGGTATAGTCAGTCGAGGAGACAATATTTTCCAGGAAAGTTGTACCTCTCAAATGAAAGGGATTGGGCAGAAATGTTTAGATCCCAGCCTAAGAACTAATAACTATGAGCGATATGTCATCAGAAACATATGATTTTATCCTATACTAATACTACGAAATCTCGAATCACTGTGGGAATAATACATCAGCAGTCTACTAAGTAGTACTGAGTAGACTTGATAATAACAATACTATTATTGAAGCGTCTCTGTCGTTAAACATCTCAACAAGATTAATAGACAGGTGCGGACGACCAAATATTGACATAAGAAAAACGACAACAAATTGAAACCTGTCAAAATTGTTCTCCCTTTTATTATCCGCTACTCGCTGGTCGAGTAGTCTTGCTTCCTAAATACGAGTACTTTTCGATCAAACCACGTTCATTTCGTAGAACAAATTTTTGCTACATATATGAAGAACATCTCGCTTCCCGTTATTGGTTCCATCTCCTTTCCTAATTCAAAATAATAATATATTAAAAGACATTCCGGTTACTGAAAGGTTGATCGACGCCGTAAACTCAGGTGTATTAATATTAGCGACAAAAAAACCGGAAATGGGGTAACCTGATGTGCTGTTGACTGTACTCGTAGTCGGTGACACGTACACAGGGAAGCTTAAGCCTTGTACGGCCTATACGTTACAATACTCAGGAACCCTTACACGTCTTCAACATACCCAGATTGCGCGTAGACTGGAATGCTTAGCCAGTTTTACATGTATGTCTATACTAACCCCCTTATTCATAAAAACGATTGCAACGCTAACGCATTGTTTAAGCTATTGACGTGTTCTGTCACTTACTCGCAAATGGCGGCAGCAACAAGAATGACAGTGACAAAGCGATACAAAAGTTACCGTGTTCTATAAGAGCTGTTTAAGTTTTTATGAATAAGGGGGTTAAGCTTTAATTTTGCTCTGAACCTTTGGTCTATTAGCCTTTCAGAAACCAGAAGTAGTCTCACATCAATAAATAAGTTAGATATTTCTTTTTAACATGTGGAGTGAGGGATTTAATTATTAAGTTATTTATGTTGGTAGAAATGGGACTGATTTAGACTAATCTGTCTATAATTAAAACATCAGACGTGGAATTGTAACAGATTTTGTTATTTATAAAAGGACTTATTAAATATTCGTTGATGATGTCACTAGGAACCAAGTAGAGTACAGTAAACAAAATATGATTGTTATTTTGCAATAAGACCGCCCAATCGTTTGTTTTACTAAAGACCTTCCCCTGTGATGTTGTTTTTAGAGTGCAAAAAAGAATACATGTTATTGATCTCAGGTTCGACTCGTGATTTAAATTAAAACTCTGTTTTAATACATACTAGAGCAGATCAAAATCAGATAAAAATCAGCTTGGTCTACTGCTTACAAGTTATCAGTTTCCCGGGATTCTGGTACTCGTATAGGCAGGATCAATGCAGCCAAAATACTGCGTAGAAAGCTGAAATAAGCAACGTAGCTTTGTTTTCTACATCTAAATATCTATGTCAAGTCATGAAAACTGTTCAATTGACTGTTATTCTCTTTATACATAGTCAATATTCATGTTCCTAGTGACATAATTAACAATTCGAGGCTTATAACAATACTCGAGTCAAAATAAAGAATGTGTAAAAATATTAAATAATATTATGTATGATAATAAAGACCATGTGGTTTTTGACGTATATCATTTTCGATTGCCCCTTTTTGAGGCAAGAGAACGCCGTGGTCTAATACCACGAAATCGTGTCGAAGGTGTAGGTATGGGTAACTTTCAAGCTGTTTCAACGATAGAAGTTAAAAAAACATACCCTTGGGTAATAATAGGTTTTTGTTTAAAGTTTATCTTATTTGTATTTGGTCATTTATATTGATCGCAATATAATATGCCTCTGTATCGCATGCTGAGAACCAATGTGACGCAACGCAATCTGACATTTCAGTTATGCTTTGTTTTCAAAAATTACAACTACTTTACTTAAATAAAATGTGGGAGGTTCAAGCAGTTGTGTTGTTTCGTCACTGTGATTTCGAATCTCCTTCTAAAATTGGGCTCGTTTTGATAACAATAGCCTGTATGAAAAGTGTCACAAAGGCTAACAGTTTGATTATTCTTCCTTTCCCTACAATATATTTTACATTGGGTCACTATTGTTCTCCGCATGCTATATTCTGTGTAAGTGCAGTCATATTTACTTCATTCAAAACTTGACAGTCCTTTGATGTTTTCTTTTTTGACGTTATCCTGCACAGTGAACAACAGAAGTACTTCTAATTTGATGACTGAGTGACCTTCCGCATTCCTTCTTGTGGACTGCGTATTAATCATAAAAGTCGTAAGTAACCAAAACGCAGCGTGTGTAGAATTTCGTAATTCGAAAGAGTTTCTTCAAAATCACCAGTTTTGACACTTCAGTTAGATGATCACTTAGTTCTGCTGTCGACTGTACAGGGGCCAGCAGATCAGATTATCACAAACTCTCCTTAATAGATGTATATCAGAGCGATATGATTTTATACACTGGTACTTCTGTACCTACTCTTACGTATAACAACACCAAAACTATTTGGTTAAATGTGTGAAAGTACAGTCAACGGCACATCAGGCTTCACGTTTTTAACTTACTCGTGCCAAATGACATTTCTTACCAAGCAGTGCAAGTGGGACTGACCGGAAATGGCAAGCCTGTCGTGCCGTTGACCGTACGCCCCTTCAATTCCTTTATTGACAGTACATGCCGCTGGATCGGACACATGAAAATAATATTGACAGTTGTCAATCACATGTAACCATTGATTCGACCTTATGTGTATTTGTCGAATACTTATCTGGACTATGATATAGCAATATATACCTGATTAAATCAATGTGTTTGGAAAGCTGTCAAGGTACCTAATGTAAAACTGTATATAAATTGTGAATCCCGGGCCCCAAGTCTGCTAATTTTATAACGCTTCAATTGAATCGTAATTGAGTCTCAATCTTCTATTTTGACCCATTTTCTATGAAAAATATGTTTCAATGAAGCGGTCTAAAATTAGCAGACTTGGAGCCCTGGTTAGTCGTGGTCATTTGTTATCTTTAAGAATCACTGATATCTCGCCTTAAAACCATTTTAATGAATTTGGTAATTATGTGAAAAGACGCGTTTTTGTAAACTAACTAGGCGTTACGTACCTAATACACGTAATTCACTAAAATATTTTTATTTCATTTGTGATATTGTGTGTTTTATCCTACGTGAGCAGATAATTATTGAACACCTGTGAAATAAACTAGTTATTTTGAAACATAAGCTGCCTAAATGGATGTCAAATATTAAAGATAAATATTTAACTCACTAAACTTATTACATTGTGGACAGTAAATTTTTGAATCCGAAAATTCGCAAGATTAGATAATTCGTATGAAACCCATCTATAATCCCCGTACGGTCAGCGAGGTGGTTTGTTTAATTGTAATTATATGATGTTTTATATAAGGATAAATTTAATGCAGGGTCTGACTGTAAAATACGTGCGCTGCTACGGGTCTGAAGGATGCACAAGTTCAGGGGACACTCAAAATAATCAACCTAGTGCGAGTCTCCTCGATCTAACGCATCGAGAGAGTTAATGCGGATTAACCAGAGACCACGGCGCCACGAATGCCATACAAATCTGTGTTAACTTTCTCGAGTCTGGGGTGGCATTCTGCATTTCACATCGAACGAATATGAAGTGAGATTGTATTTTGTCATTTTGTAAAACTCAATTACTTTGCGAATAAGGTCGTTTGAGTGAAAAGAACTAAGCCAGATAACATTTATAATTATTTTTATACTAATGAGGGAAGGATACCAATTCGAGGTGAAGCGATTATAGTTGGCGTTTTTTTCTTGATCACGATCGAGATGAGATTTTTCATTGGCCAGAATAGCATAGCTGATCAAAGAAATTCGCACTGGGTGATTCAAAATATTGACGCGGTGATAGATATTGTATAAATGTGGGTAACACAAATAGGCGATCCCCCTTTCGTTCACCGTCCAATGCTACTGCTATTGAGTTTCATCCTCTGAGCTACGTTGGGCACTTAAATTCCCATACACATATGATTTTTTTAAAAGCCTTTGGTGGGAAGTTTTGGTGCAAGCTGATTTGGAAAGAACTGATGAACACCACATGTGCCCAAAAAGTTAAGTCTAAATTATAACATGAGGTATGACGTTTGATGATAAAAGTTAGTGATAAAGTCCGTCTTTTATCAAACGCTAGTGTGTGATAAAAAGTTTAATGTCGCTAAAATAATCAAAATGCAGCTTTTAACGTACTGCATATCGGAAAATAAATAACACATTGATTAGATTCATCTTTATTAATAGGATGGGGTAATTCTTCATGACTTAGCAGATACAAAATGGCTTACCATAACCAAGTTCACTTGAAAAAAATCTCCCTGTATCGTTTCGTAGGTAGGCAGTGCTGCGCAAAAAAACTAAAACATGTATACATATCCTAACGGATAGATAGTTTTATATTAGGCTTTCTTGTAAAACATAGTACTGAATACGAGTTTGAGAACATAAATGTATGGAAAAATTGCCAAGCTATTGCTCTAAAAGTGATCTTGTCTTTTATCGATTTAGAATTCTTTAAAATGGTTTGAGACAGAATACTAAATACCCGAACACTACTAGAACTTGTGAATCCGGGGTGGAATACTAGGCCCGTTGTTTGAAGAAATGAACACTCCGATAATTCTGCTCATATTAAAGGCATTTCAAAATGATTATTTGTTCTGATCTGACATTTTGATTATTCTAACCTAGTTTGTGATTGAAACTTCAAGTTATCACGAGTGTGTGGAGAAATGTAATTAGCTAGCCTTTTTATGGAGGAGAATCATATTTCAAAAATAAATATGTTTGCGTGTCAAGAGTGAAAGATTTCTATAAAATCCATTAGGGGGTAAGGTTTCGATGGTGTTATGCGTGAATGAAGCAACGCTCAATGTATTTTGCAGGCAGTTCCCAACTGGCAATGTTTTGAAGAGTTTTGTAAGGCGAATGTGATAAAAAACGTCTCTAGCGGCGAAATTCCTTACCATGGCGTATGTGTTTTTTGTTTCGTCAGCTGGATCGTGTCTCTTAGTCGAATTCCTATGCCTTTGCAAACGACTGTAAAGGTGCAAGTCTGAGGCGGGTGGCGGAATGCAAACTGCAACCGCAAAGCGACACTTCTGGCTTGTATGAGTTTTTAGGAAACCAATTCCAAGTGCGGCGACAATGTAGCTTGCCGGAGTGTTTTATAGAAATTCACAAAAACTAAGAATTGTCGCTTGAAGTTGTTGCACGTTCTGCAGTTGGCGTATCAATTTACGGTCTGCCGCCTGATTCGGACTTGCACAGTCAGCGGCACATCAGGCTACCTATTTCTGGTTTTTGTCTTGCTTTAGCCCAACGACATTTCTTTGCAAAAGAGCAAGGAGGAATGACCGTAAATGGGTAGCGTGATGTGCCGTTGACCGTACCTTAAGGCTGAACAAGATTTAAACATCTGAGCTACGCCTAGTAGTGTTAACGATTGATAATTGGGTGTTTGAAACACAGCACGGCTCAACTGGCCAAAAGCTCAAAAGTTGTCAATATTGCCGCTAGTGGCGCCCTCACGTTGATCGCACCCAAATATGGCCTTTCTATGTTGATGTTGTATTCTTAATATTTGTATTGGACTCGTGTGCTCACTAGGAACGTTGCCAGACGAGTTTGTTTAACCTTATGCGTTTACTGTGATGCTCTGTAATATTTTAACGCCTTAGAGTAATTTAATGTTTATTTACGAATAATAAAACGTAAATATTTTGTTGTATTTATTTTGTTTATTGCGATCCCCTTGTCCCCGCTAAAAACTACATGCATTTGAGATAGAAATAGTTTATTTGATCAAAACTGTGTACCTACATTAAAAAGCGATTATCTACAATACTATAAGGATTCAACAGTCTTCTGCCTTTAAACAGGTAGGCATGCAAATATTAATTAATTATAACAATAACAATTAAAAGCAATTAACATTGGAATTGGTTTGCGTGCTTTTAAACACCTTTGATCTTTGTAAATAAAAAACAACATTGAAATGTCATAGTCCATATTTTGAATCATTGACTGTTGTATGTCAGAGCAATTAATTTCAAAAATTACTATTATTAGAACTAATGTCAGCATATTAAATAAAATCAAAAAACAAAAATGATCACTAAATTAATTGACAAGATTTAAAATATTCCAAATTTTCTCATTAAATTTAATTGATTATAATAGTATAGAAACCCTAGATGCCACTGCAAGAACACACTGCAATGCAAGAAATAAGAGAGAAACATTTTAAAACAAAAAAAACAACATCAAATAAGAATATTAAGTTATTATAGAAACTAAAATAAACATAAACTGAGAGATGAGAAACTTAAAGAACGAGACGACTCGTGTTATGTCATGTTATGGTGACATCAGTCGAAAGGGCCTCCGTTCAGCATGATCCCTATGATCCCCAGCAGGCCCCTATCGTCGTTTAAGTTCTAACACCACGTAGTACCTACCTATGACATTTTTATGCCATTAGCTAAAGCATTTAGTCCAATCAGAATCCGGGTACGACCAAAAAACCTTTAAAATTACGAAAAGTAATAGCATGATAGCCACTATCCTATGGCAACAATACGTAACTCAATTCGGTTTTTTGTCTCTCCTGAAAAGTTGCTAAAAATGACATACGTGGTGTTAGAACTTAAACGACGCTATGCAATTAGAGTAGAAATAAATCAAGTAACATTTAATTTTGTCCTGCATAAAACATAAAAATCATACCAATGCTGGACACAGGCTACCTTAAAGTACTGGCTGCGTTTGATGGTTCCTAATGTAGTCTTCAGGTTGGTCTTCACTTCTGGACTATGGCCCTAAGAATCTAGAAATGGTGCCCGAACTGTGATTAACCCAGGTCCCAGAATTTCACACGCTCTTTACCACTTGACTACGTCACTTATTTAGTCACCAGCCAATCATATCAATTTTAATATATAGCAATCACATCAAATAAACTAAATACAGAAAGAAAGAAAGAAAAAACGTTTATTGATTTTTAACTTCGCAACAGATAGAAACATACAAAACAAAATGGTTAGGAAAAAAACAATAGAAAAACAAAGAATAATTCATAACGAGAGAATGCAAAAAAAACGCACAAAGATGTAACATAATTCAACAACAAAAAACATCAAACCGTATCTCGCAGAATAATGATGAATAATGTGCAAATAGCAGACATAACATTTTAAAATAATGTTTTTGATAATTTTCTGAATATAGCATAATTTACAAAAAAAAAATTAAAACCTTTACACACAAAAATGAAAAACAAAAACAACAACAACATTAGGTTATATTCTTGCAGAAAATTGAAGGTTTCCAACAACTCGACGGCTTGTTCCTTGCTTTCTCTGTTCTTCTTAATGGTGAACCTCGCAACTAGGAGAGGGAACTCTTCCCCCGTTGGCGGATCTGACGCCAACGGTGGTGGAGTTACCAAGCCCAGGTACGTCCGAAGACACTTATCTCCTGAAGATGTTGCAAAAACTTATCTTCACGACTCTGCTCCATAAAACGCTCTTCAGTGCCCGAGAGCTCTCGCAGACATTTGTTCTTACTACAGCTTTTTGAATTGGTAGTGGTTGTTTTTTTTGTCTTCTCTCATTCCTGCAAAAAAACAAAATATACAATTTATTTAAAAAACCAGACTTGAGGAACTGAGAAAAAAAAATTAACCACTGACGACGTGACTAACTTATGAAATTGTGTGACATAAAAAGACTGTGGGTATTTTATTTTAAGATAGCACACGTAAGTTAAAAATAAACTGCCAAAAGTGTCATTGCATCAAAGGTTTCTGATCTTTGCTTTGCAGCCATTTTACCCTAACTACCGCAAAACACTTAAAAAAAAAAGGAATAAACAGTATGTACTGCAAGATTGTCATATTGAATTTCATAATTAATTCGAAATCATTCGTTACTAACACTGCGGTAAGACATGTACGAATCGGAACGTAAATTGTAATCAACACTGCGGGTAGTTTTGAATTATTGTGACATTAAATAGATATAACATTAACAGCAGAAGCAGTTAATCTCAAATTCGTTTGGTGATATTGATGATACTGAGTGCTTTGTGTGTTGTTTTGTGTACAAAAAGAGGAATTCAATCATCTTGTAGCATCCAGCCCAAAGGATCTAGCTCAAATACGAGGTACCTATGACTACTGTTTTCTCTAGTTCTTTAAATGATTTAAAATATTAGCTAGTATTTATGGTTATGTTTTTAGGAATGAAGACCTAAAGGGTTCTTCAGCTGAGATTAACGTGAAGTGTTAGTTGTGACGGATTGTCAGCAGCTGACCAGTGGTGTAAAATAAGGGGAGCCAGACGCAGAAGAGGCAAAATGGCACGAGCTCCTGGGAAGGGGGAGCCCTCATCTCGAAGAAGACGCTGATGAATATGCTTGAGAAAGGGAATGATTACGCGACGCGTCACATCTAGGTGAGTGAATACTGTATGTTACTTTGTTTTCTGTTAGATGTCGCCCTTATCAGTTACGTTACTGCTGTACAAATGTCGACTTTTTAAAATATAATTAAATACAATTTGGTCGCTCAAAGAGCTATGGCCTTCCAATATATGCTCGGTATTTCTCTATGTGAAGCGAAAACTTGGATAACACTAAGATGTGACAGGGGCACAACAGCGCGATAAACATACGACTATTGAGTTATAAAGCTGTATGCATTTAAATAAATTCGTTTAGGTTTCTTCTCCGTTGTCTTTAGCTGGTATCAAATTGTAATTGCTCTTTGGCAAAGTCTTGGAACACTGAAAAACTTCGGCAACCTTGTTCCATACTGTTCGATACTAATATGTTCTATACTGATAAAGACAAACAAGCAAGCCTTCACTAAGTTCGTGTCACTTAAGTAATTATGAAAGGATCATTTAAAAAAAGTGATGTTTGAACCTACTTAAAGTGAAATATTCATTAAAATGGAATATATAAACGACGTACGGTACTTATAAACAACGCGTCTTATAGATGTGTTATCGTATTACTACGATTGGGTCGGTTGGGGACGTCTGTGTACAAAAGTAAGTAGTGTAGTGTCGGACCAGAATAACCCCAAATTTCGTTGTTTACCCCTTCCGCTCGCCCTCGCCCGCATGGCTTCGCGGGCGGATGTCTGGCATGCGGGTTACGGTAACCGCTTCGGACGGTTGCTCGCTAAAACGATTGTTGTGTCAATTCTATTTACTTTTCTATCCCAACTTTTTTATCACTGAACACAAATAACATTAATTACTTGTATGTCTTTAAAATATATTAACTAATAAACTGTGGTCCTCTTACTCTTCTTATCAACCTGTAGAACTCAAAGGTCTTCGTAACACTGTTTTTGGTTTTTTTTTTAAATTCGAGAATGCGTAGCTTTCATGAGGAAACATTCAATCCATATTAGGGTGACAAAGCTTTCTTATTACGAAAAAATAGCTTTAATTTTAATTGTATGTTTTCATTAGGTGACCAAAAAAATAATTTATTACGTGTTTGCACAGTCAAACTTTATTGCTTAGATTTCTAGTCTTCATAGATACCAATTGATTCAATCGTATTTTATATAATCATTTATTTATTTTAAATAAATTCATCCACACCCAGACCCTAATTTAATTAATCAGATTCAACCATAAAGACCCAATGCTGACTCAGTGCGAAGAACATTTCTTATTTATTTATACTGTGTGTCGGATTTGACCACCCAACCGAATTTTCAGATGTAGGCTTTTACACAATAATGAGACAGTATAATAACCAATTACTTTACTTTATCTACATACTGGCTATCCTTGGAGGAGGCCTTCACATGCAGAGGGGTAGCAAAAAAATGAAGGGAATACTTAAACAACTACAAACTACTTAGAGATAGCTTTAGTTTTTTTTTTTAATAATATGTTCTTTTAATGATACTTGCAAGATATAAAAGGGTTTTTATTTTATTTTATTCTATTTTATGTATATCTATACATGGTGCGTTCGCTCCGTCGCGTTCGTGTGCGTACCCGTGCGCGTGCGCAGGTCACGTCTGCGCCTGCGTCGCTGCAATAGGGTAGATGACTATGAGTGACTTTGCATGTTTTTTTATGTTCCCCAAAAATAATAATTGATTTCAAATGTTATTGTAAAACCACAATCGAAATTCGTTTCAAAATGAGGCTACAATAGGCCTGCAAACTTGGGTGGGCAAGTCCATTTCATATGTGTTAAATTTTTGTAAAACAATATCACTTTTTTGTAACCCAAACTATTATGAAGGAATTATGTTAGGAGACCATTATCATAAACGCAATATTTAATATAGCTGTCGAACAAAGTTATTACGCGCTCCTTACAAAAACAGCGAGAGTGACGTCACTGTCGCTGTCACTTTTGTATGGAGCGTTTTTGGGCAAGTCCAAAAATGTGCATTTCAAATTGCGATATCTCTGGTGGTATTGATCCTGATGAAGTGATTCTTTGAGGATTGTTTACATAAATGTAAGGTCTTTCGATAATAAACAAAAAAAAATTACAGTCATCATGCCTATTAAGCATGATTGCAGCAGAATGCCGACGCGCACAATAATTATTATATCGATACCCTCAATGAAGCTACTGGATGAAGATATTTTGTCAGCGGAAACATACATTTATCAAGGGGATATTTCATGTCTGAGGTATTTTTTAAATGAGGGTTTGGTGATTGGATAAATTATGTATCTTACTTGATAAGACAGGTTGATTCGTTCTATATAGTTTGGTGAAAAGATGAACAGGGAAATGGTGATGGTACTCTTAATAACTCCATTTGTCCGGTTCATTAAATTAAGCAACTTTATTTTGATCTATGAACTGTTTTAATTTATCTGCTGGTTACATGAATGGCTGTTTATTGCGCTAAACAACTAACTATACTATTTTGGTATTACTTCATTCGCAATTAATATTCTTGGTTTATTCGATTCAATGAATTTAAACTTGGGAGACTAAACTGACCATAAAATAAATTGTTTTTGAGCTTAGTTGCTCAGTTAAAGGATGTAAGAGAATTGATTTAAGGAATTAATAAACCATAGTGAACATTCGGAAGGCTACACTCACCAAGTGTTAAAGCTACAACTATCTTAAATACAGTAGAATAAAGTGGCAAATTACTAGGCGTGCATAACTTTGAGTTACATTTGAGGAATTGAGATTTTGAATTTGACCGACCCCTTTAGTTCGTAACTGATTTATTTTATATGATTCGATAGGCAGATACAAAATATTATTTTTATGAAAACAAACTGAGAAAATGACTTCTAACTTGAACCCTCAAATTTGCATAATTCTTATTCACTAAATTTGGAGGCACATTAAGTTAACTGAAAATTAAATCAAGATGTTACGAGTAAGACCTAATCGCCAATAGAAGGAAATATTGATCAAGAACAAGTTATAAATTACAGATCATCAAAGCAAACCAGTCAAGAAGATACTTATCCTGCAAGATTGTTGGATATGACGATTGGATATTTCAATAATAATAATGTAGAAAAAAATATATGATGCGCCATCCTTGCTTAAACCTTTTCCTTCCTTAATTCACTTGCAAATCAAAAGGGGTAAATTTGCAACAAAAGCTATTTAATTCAAGTCTCCTAATACATTTTCGTAATTATTGTTTTTACACTACAGCGGTCGATCCGCATGCTGTCAAAAGATCATCTGATGATCACAACCCAGCCGTGATTAGCACTTGAAAGTAACCGTCCTAATTTAGCAATATGTCTATGGGCGAATCTGCGAATAGGCGCACTAAATAAGTAAAACGAATTATGTGTAGATAGTATAATGGCCTAAGTAAAAACAAAGTACCTATGTAATATAAATCGGAGCATTGAGGCTGCATCTTATGCTAATATTTATTGTTATGTATTAATTGTAGCATTTCATTTTCAGCACATACACAAAACTTACCAGAAATATTTTAAAATCTCAAAAAAAAAACAGTATTAAATAAACAAATTATACGTTCTTAATCTGGAAGAAATTCTCAATTGCACTCGATTATGTGAGCAGTTGTTTTAAATTACAAGTAAATATAACGAATTAATACTTGCGAAAACTTCCACCCGGTAACTTTTTTCAATGCAATACCAGTCGGCCATTTTGAAAACTACTGCAACGGTTATCCGCGGTCGTTCTCCAATCACAACGTCTTCTTCTCGCTTCTCGTTCTTTAATATTTCTTTAAATCAGTAAAACTAAATTGTCAGTAACATTGTTCACACATTATTGAAACACACTTGTTAAGTCTTCCCTGTCACTCGCGTTACCCGCGCCACCCTTGAAAACCGACTGAGGGAATACTCGCTATTTGAAATTAAAAAAGGAACTAAAAGCTGCGCCCGAGCAAGCCGCCATCTTGCGTCGCCTGTTAATTTCAAAACTGGTTCTTCTCCCCTGTATCGTAAAGTGTAAAGTCGATTACTATACGTGGCTAGTCTATCTTGGTGGGAATCAACATTTTCAAGTTCATTTCTGCTAATTTAATTTCGAGGCGCCTTGTCAATTAGGGTAAGTTCTTTGTGCAGTTGTTAGTCCTGATTTGTTTTGTGTACGCATTGCTGTTGAGTTGGAGTCGTGTTTATGATGGGACCTGTAAATTTTTGCTCTGTATAGAAAGCTTTTATGAAGCTAATAAGATTCTTACTAGTCGCGAAGCGGTTATTCAAGTTGGAAATTGCGATTTCTTAGTTTACTCTTCAGGCTTAGTTGGAACAGTCTCTAAATTTCCCGGTGAATTGAATACTTCATGCACTACTTGTGCATTATAATGACGTTGTAATAATATAACGTTTATCATAAAATCGGTACGCAACGCTGTTCATTGAGATGCATGACTTTTGTGTGCGTTCCTTCAGAAGTGACGGTGCACTTGCGCCCACGCAGAGTTGAGTCGCGCAGGCGCGATGGGAACTCAATACTGCTGCGTGAGCGCTGAGCGTCTGCGTCAGGGAATACCTGGTGTAATTCACTTGAGAGTTTGCCTGATCGACACTTTACACTTCTTCCTGTATGATTACTATTACGTAAGCTTGAATGGTATTTAATTTTATGAATAAGATCTTGAGAGTATGCCAAAAGCTACGGAACGTTTCAGGAGTTAAGCGGATGTTTAAGATAAAGAGAACCACCAAAACTGATGTAAGAGATGTGGCAAAAAACTACAGCCAAAGTGAAACTGGCCAGGCTTAAGATGTAGACTGATGTTTAGACCCAGATCAAACAGTAGCACTCCACAGATGGTCATCACCGAAAAGGAAGGGAAACCATAATGCGAAGCCAATCCAACGAGTGGCACTTGAAACCAAAGGAGACCATTATGAACCTGTCACTGTGCAACCCAGCGGTGGCCTTGGTGGTTGCCCGACTTTCAAAGGTCCTGGGGTTCCTGGCGAAAATGTGTCTCTAATTCATAAGTTTTATGATGATCTGTAGGTATTTGGCAAGCTTGGTGATGAGTGGTTAGTACCTAGGTATGTCTTCAGTTTAATGATGGGCGATTTTGCAGAGAATGAAGCTGTATAAATGAATTTGAGTATTTCTAAAAAAAACGCTGCGCTTGTCTGCCTTTGTCCACAATCTCACATGGTGATAAAATGATGAATGAAATTGAATCATACATTACTTTTGTTTTATGGTTCTAGCTAAGGTTTTCACTTTTGTTATAAAAACAATTATGTCTCCATCCTATTTGAAAACAGCAGATTTAGCTGTCGATATTCGCTCAAGTGAATTGTTTTGAAAAAATCCGAGTGCAAAGGGCATTGATGTATGAATCAGCTCTTATGGTATTAAACAAATACCTACATAACTCTGTTGTTTTCGTAGAGCAGTCATAACAGATAATCTATTGTAATAAATGAATCAGAGAATTGTTCACGTGTGTGTTGTCTTGCATTCGATGCGATGAAATAAAATGATGAAGTGAAGAGAGGTTTTACCCACATGTATCAGCCTGAAATAACAAACTAGGTACCTACTTAGCCCACAAAAAAAATTAAATTTTAAAGAACCTTAGGGCAACACACACCGCACACATAATGGTAGAATGAGAAATTGTTAATATACCTACTTAAGAGGTTAAAGAGATGGTGTGAAGTCGATAAGTCTGGTTTCAACTTTCCGTTTCAAGCTTTACATCGTATCCGTGTGCAAAATATGTGTTTGATACAATATTTTAGACCTTAACCGAAAACTTGTGATTACCTAATACTTTACAATAATTACCAGTTTGGATTGAATGGATGTCAGAATGGTCTCAAATGGAAAGGTGTGGTCTATGTCCTACTAGAGACGAGAGAAAAGCCTTATTGGAATGTATTTTATATGTAAAAAAACGAACGACTCCAACTAGTCAGCTGCAGCCACAAACTGATAAAGGTGTATTGACCCTGTTCTCAACGATTAGAAAAACTTATCGCCCTCGTGTGTACGCACCGTATCTATGAGCTACAACAAAAACTAGTTGGGGTAGGTCGGGGCCCGCAGGCTGTTGCGCGGAGGCGTCAAATAGGTACTTGAGAAGCTTTATCAATTTTGGGGCGTTTTTCTTAATTTGTGTCAAAAGTGATTCATGGGTCGAGTTTATTTCGCGCACAAAAATGACTTCTACACTTGTAGTTAAACTCGTGCAATATTTTTTTTTAAGAAAGCTCAGAAAAAGGGTTACCTATCATAAGACCGAATTTTCTTTTCCCGAATTTCATTTTCCCGAAAACGTTTCGCATTTTATCTTTCGGCATTTTTTCATTTTCCCGAAATCACGTTTTCCACTGTATCAGTCGACCAATTATCAACTGGTTTTATTTCGTTTGCCAGACGTTTTATTAGGCCACAGAACGTTTTACCGAAGTGATGATTGGCCGAAATGACACTTGTTCGAAGTATTGTTTTACAGAACAATCATTAGACCACTATTTTGATTGCCATATTTTTAGTTTACCAAACGATCATAAAAAAGTTACGGGTTTAATGCAAGCAGCACAAAATCAAAATTGAAAGTTGAAGCATGTACGCAGGCAAACAGCACGCAAGTATTCAACATGCAAGTTCAAGGAAAACACAAGAATTCTGTCACGGCTCCGGCATTACGGGGCTCCGGCGGTTCCTCGCGTGCTAATCGTCGCAGACGGCTTTCGCTCAGCACCGAAGCTTCGGCTTGTTGGCCGGCTTCGCCGGCCAGCCTCAGCCGCGGCGCCTCGCTCATAGCCACCTGCTCCTCAGCCCGCGGGCCGCCTCGCCCCTCCATGCCTACGCCCTTTTAAATAACACTCTTGGGGTAGGGCAAAACAAGTACCACGTGGTGTCGGGGTTGACTGAGTCGGATTTGCCCTGAAGTTGATATAACTGAAAACCGACGTTAACGAGACGTTGAACGTTATCATACAGTATTTGTGGCCTAGTAATATTCGGTAAAATAAGATTTAGGCAAAGTGATCATATGCCAAATAAGTCATCTGGTAAATGAAAAAAGTTGAAAAAAGACTTCGGGCAATAGTAAAAAGTTTATTCTGAAATTCGGTTTAACGTACTTCGGTAAAACGACACTTATGTCAAAAGATACTTCGACGGGTTAAAAATATGTCAAACAATACATCTGACAAATGAAATGTTGGTCAATAGTTTTCAGTCAAATGAAATTCGGACTAGTAAATTTCGGACAAGTGACGGGTTCCCCAGAAAAAGAACACGAAAATCAGTTTCTAATACAAACATACATACATACCCTCACGCCCATATCCCTAATGGGTTAGTCAGAGGCACACTGATTGTTGCCGTCATGGTGAACGGAACATTCAGAAGCCCACATTTCGCCGAGGGAATTTGAACCCAACGTGGCAAGGCAGTTTCTAATAAAAGTAAGTTAATTTGCCCTTGATAAACCAAACTTATTACAAATTCCATAAATTGCAGGGGTATCGTACCTACTTAAAATAGATAGATACGTTCGATGCAATCAATGTGAGCCTATTAAAATTGAAATGTATTGTAAAAAATATGAAATGGTATCGAATGGTAGATAATGCATTCACTTCTATCACACAACAATATTTTTTTCGAAAAATATTGAAAATTGTTATGAAAAAATATAAAATAATAAATAACTAGCACAAAAAATAACTTAGCAATGATTTATTTCATTTTTGGTGTTTTGTTGTTCTAACACTGGACGTAATAAAAGGAATATCGATTTAAAGTAGATGAGAATGCAATAACTTCACTTTAATTAGAAATTAGGTACTCCAAGGTTGAAATGAGGTAGATTAGAATGTTCTGAAAACTTTTCCTTCTGGTCAAGCCTGAGTCTAAGGCTCCTGGCTAACCCTAGTGCATTGTGCGTTGTGTATCTCAATATAGAATATGGAGCTACCTAGAGACGTGCTTTATGTAGGTAGGTAGGGACTTGTAAAAGTGAATTTCTGAATAAGCCCATTGGACTGTGACTCCGAAGCACGCGATCCGCAACCCTACCTGAATAATCGACCTCAAACGAAAGCGCTGAAGGTCATTTCAGTTCAGTATTACAGGCGTTACGATGACACACAACAAAAACTGACTTGCCCATGGCCTTGAGAGGAGTCAACGATCGGAAGCCCTCGCATCCGCCGACTGCATTCACCCCGTCTCGCTCGCACAGCCGGCCGGCAGCGCGGCCGTCTCGCTCGCACGCCCGCCGCGGCGCAGTGCCAATGGGAGGGCGGCGCGGGCGCAGCGATGCGCGTCGTTTGCTCAACTGGATCGCTAGGGGTGTCAGCTTTTTCTAAAGCTCTTCTTTTTTTCTCGAATTATTTAATTGAGTGCCGATGTTAACCTGCATTAATGACGAGTCTGTGGTATTTTAATATGTCATTACCGCGCGGAGGTAGGTACAAACGACGCAAGACGCTCGATCTAAGATCGCACCTGTGTATGTGTTGCGCATACGCAAGGGGCGGGTGATGTAACCCTGTCAACCCTGGCTCGATTTCTGTCTATTATTATCAGTAAACCGTCGTGTTTCGAATACATAATGATTTATTTTATGCCGCGAAGCCGAACAGAGTATCATCTCATTCGTATTCCTCTCCGAGGTCGCTCTTTTGTTTTTCTTCCTCTATTTTTTACTTTCCGAACTCTTTGTATAGCCTATTTGCTTTTTGACAAGTGCACAGGAATTCTTTGGAACAAATATTGTTGGTATGCTTTAAGTTTTTGTCGGCGTGTTGCGGGTGAGGCGTTGTTAAGACGTTTTCGTTTCACCGCTACCCGTTTTTAAAAGTCAATGAAATAACTCGTCTGGATGGCTCATAAAGTCTTGGTTTTGCGTTTTGTTTCGCCGAAGCAAAAACGATATAATGCGAACATTACAAGCGGCAAAAAATCGGTGATCGTCTGAAGCTCAGATGACATTCTGGACCTCATCACTCACGACGCCTTTTTATTTGTATGTGTCAAGAAGTATCACTTTTTGTCATTAAAAATGTTTAGTCACAGTGTCCTTTATACTGTTATTATTGACAGTGAAGTAAAAACTCATGCACTTATTCGAGATCTTATCAGATACTGGCTGAGCAGGTGTTTCCAATGAATCGAACCAAAACAATAACATCAAAAGCGTCAGGGAATGTACAATCGGTTATGATTTTACTAAAATTTCGCATGAACTTTCAGTGAAGACATACTATTGCATGAACTTTCAGTGAAGACATAATATTGCATGAAAGCAATCCGATTTAATTGTTATAAATAATAGTGTCAACTCAGTACTTCGAACGCAACTGATTCTGCATATCTTAACTGGTTGTTAAAATTACCTCTCAGCAGAAGCTCTCAAAATGAATTAGATCTTAAACTACAGCCAAAGCCATTCCCGCATCAAAACCTACAGATAAGCCAACCAACCCTAAAACGCTGCCAGGGAACCCCATGCACAGACACACACAGATTTCAATTTGAACACTTATCATAGTGCTGAATTATATTCATTCGCAAGATAGCAACGCGACCGCGATGCTACTGCGATACGCGATGCATTAAATATCGCGTCCCGTGTGTGGGAAACTGCGAACAATTGTGGGAAGTTGTCATCCCCTCGCCTATGCTAATCTACAGCCAATTAGAAGCTTAGTGCTTTAATACAGATTCGTAGAGATACTCATAAACATATTTTATGTTGATTTACACGTAAGTCAGTTGTAGCGCCACAAAAACTACACTTTTCCCTCTGGCATGTACTGGTTACAAGCCAACTGGCACACAAATGGGAAGCAACCTTTTTACAGGCTCATTTTAATTTATTTACTCTATTCCTTTTTTGACGATCAAAATATTAATTCATGTAATTTGACACCAAACTGTGATTACATTGCATTGTAATGTTTTACTGTGAAATTAATCTAATCTAATCATTGCTGACGATATATTCCTTAAACAAATTTTGTATTTCATTAAGCTATAGTCAGCCCTAATCATTCAGCCTGTGTACTAGCTAAAAAGCTTCGAAGGATATTTCTTAGTGCTTATGAAGTGCCGCACTTTGCTTGTCTTAATTTTGCAAGGCATTTTTTATTCTTTGGTCTTCACCGTTCATTTAAAAAGAAAGCTTTAATCAGGCAAAGACTGATTTTGTAGTCGTTTACATGTCAAAGTTTGTAATTGCCTTTAGATTTTATTGAATCGGCACACTAACGAATGATGTCCGCCCATTTTCGGCACGTAACCCGTCGACAGCGCGACGCTGAACAAATAACCTATCTGTAATTTTGACATTTCAAATTTCTTTGCACTTTCAACTGATAATGTGATATTACCACCAGGTGATTAATATTTGCCCCTCTTGTCGGGCAACTTATGACCTAACTGAATAGTACTTATTAAGCTCATTAATAAGGATAAATCCTTCAAGTGAGGAACGATTAGGTAAAGATAAATAAACTTTTTTTTAAAAATATTTTAGCCACTGTCGATTTTGACATCACCGTTCTTTCCTTACTTCTTCCGTTTATATTGGCTCGTCTGTGAATTTGATTTTGCCATCCATATTTCCTAAATCACTTTGTTTTCCAACGATCTGTCTATCCGCCCATTCTTGTGCTAACAAAGTGAAAAGACGTTACATGTCTGTTAGTGATGATCAGATAGCTTTCCGGACATGACGCCAACGCTCCCATTCCTGACATGATTAATGGCGCGGATTGTTAGCGAACTTCCGGTGGGGGTAAATAGGGGGGTGGACTGCATTCAAACTAATTGATGCACTTATTGAAAGTGAAATTCTCATTTGTTAATGGTTTTCAAAATGGTGTCACCAGATCAAGACAATAATAAGAACTTATTTTGGACTTACCAAAACTTCACTAAACTTTTTTGATTGTTTTTGCACAGAAAAGTTTGAGTCAAAAGACTGACACCCTGGGTTATTCATTGAAAACTTAAACAACCTTACATCACCTCTTCAACTACTGTTAGATTATTCATTCTCATAGATGTCAAATGCGAGAAAGTTACAGGACACTTTAACCGCTGAACCTATGCTGCAGTACTGAATCATATTCATAAAAACTTAAACAGCTCTTCAACAACATTTTAACTTTCGTATCGTTTTGTCATTTTTATTCCTGTTGCTGCCGCCATTTGCGAGTAAGTTACCCAACATGTCAATTGCTTAAACTATGCTTTAGCGTTGCGTTCTATTTTATGAAGAAGGGGGTTATTGTTTAAGCATAACAGGATAATCTCTACAGGACACTACCCAAAAAGTATGGATCGCTTTATAGATTTGCTTCAAGATCCAAACAACAAGTCAATTGGTAAGCGAGTTTCTTAGATTATGCGGATAGTATTCAACGCGGTGACAATAAGCTTAAGTTTAATGCGACTAAGGATTTAAGTTCATCAGTGAGTTTGTTTCCGTTTTGCCTCTATCAATGGAATACTATCCCAAAATTCAAGCAGTCATAAAAAGTAGGGGTTTACTCAGGAATGGCTTCCAACTGATCCTTTTAAATATCATTTTAACACTGTCATGCTAATTGTACGACAAACGTCCCAGGATTCGAACCAGTGACCGTGAATTCGAGGGGTTATTTCGACATGTGGGAAATAGTGGAATATGCAAACAGGTCCGAGTTCAGGTTTTAAAATAATATTTTTTAACTGGTCAGCATTTGAGGTTATTCATCTGGAAGTAGGCTGGCAATTAATGATTGACTCCAAGGATAGTGTCTGCCAAGGATAAAATACGGTCCAAACATCAACCAACACTACCAACAATTGCCTCGATCATATTCACGTCAAAAAACATTTGTTTTCTTTGATCGAAGATTGAGTTTTAAAATTGAAACAAAAACTTTATTAGACAGCGACATAAATAAATTAAACGATTTTTTTCATAAAATTAATTCATAGAATCGAAAAGCAGTTAAGAATTTGTACATTTTCTTTCACCTGTGGGTGGCAATCACTCTTCGCCAAAAAGCCGACCAGTAATTCAAAAAGTTAATGTGTAAATAGCGGCCGCCCGAGACTTTGTCCGCGCTTTATAGTGATGTTATAGCCTTCCTCAATAAATGGACTATTCAACACAAACATATTTTTTCAAACCGAACCAGTAGTTCCTGAGTTTAGTGTGTTTTATATTATTAGTAAAGATTGGTAATTGTTAATTTTTGTATTTTTTGATGTTAAATTTAAACCGAAACTCTGATTCAGTTAGTGGCCATGTTATCTCTCTTCGATGAAACGTACATAAGTATTTAATCATTCTAGTCTCACGCATGAATGGTGACTCCTGTCAGTGCCACTTCAGTATCTACCATTCGTTTTTGCGTCGGTAAACAGGTATAAATTAAATTAAAATTAAAAATACCTTATTAGCTGTCTCCCATGGTGTATTGGCTTATAAAAATAATAACATTCTCTGACAATACCGTCAATTACCAGCCACTAAGTTCGCCAAAGAAGGTATAACGGATCTCACATACTTAAACACCTGCCTTGTGAATTACACGTTGAAATTATTGCTATAATTCTAGGTAGGTAATTAACGAGTATCGCTTGCTGCGTGCAGGGGTGCGGTGTATCCGATCTCGTGGGACTTAGATGATATGACTTCTTTTAGTGTGATTGTCATTGTGTTCGGATATTCACGCGACCAGTTGGTTTCTTTTTAGAAATACCAGGTGCTTAGTACATAATTAATGAGACACCTACGCGGATAAAAAGATATGCCTACCTGTTATTGAAAGAAAAATAATACGAGCTTTAGCCAAATGGACTTTGTGGCCATCTTTATCACCTTTCCGAAATAAACTACGACCGGTCTTAAAGGTTTTCGGATAATTCACTTACGAGTACTTTTCCGGATAGTTTACTATCCTGATTTCAACAGTATAAGATAGACATCCATTGTGATTAGGTATGTAAATGCCTGAGATATAATAATTTCTAATGGAGGAAGATTTTCACGTAGATCTTATTTGTATTGGGCTCGCCTGTAAGATTGTAGCTGTAAGCAGATGTAAGCTTATATGAATATATAAGTAAATAATTAGCCTATTAATTATTTACCAGATTGTCTAGTTCCCTTAGTTGGCTTGTCAGTAGTTCACCAAGCCATCATGTTTGCTTCAACCCTATTACCAGTTTTTATATTTACTAACCCGTAGTATTTTTACTAGATGCTAATATAACACGGTTCAGTATCTCCATAACCAGTCCTATCTTGTCAATTATACTGCTTGCCTTATTAATTTTTAATTCGAGTCTATCTTTTTAAAATCGCTTAAAAATAATCGTTATAAAGGATAAACAGATAATTTCTATAATGAACAGCCACTTGCTGTTTTCGAGTTAAATAAAGGCTTTTTCATTACTCATACTCTGAAAGTAGGTCATTACTGACCTGAGAAGCGGGCTGAAAGTAACACTTTTCATCCCTACCCTTCCCACTTTCAACTGACAGCTGTCAAATTATTTTTAAAAAAAGTAGTTCTTTTTCACATATCTATTGAACCATGTTCCAACTTTCTATACAGCCACGATGTAAAATTTGAAACAACTTAAAGTTAAGTATTGATCAGAGAATATACAGGGTGTCCCGAAACGTGAAGTCAAGCGGGCACGGGATGATAGGCTAGGTTATACCGGCTCTGGGAAAAATAAGGAAAAAAATCTGTGTCACTTGGTTTAGTAATAATAATAATATTTTTGAAAATTTTGGAAATCGACACCCTTGACTAAGTTTTCATGTACTGTACTCACAAATGACCAAATTTCGCAGCGTTTTATTTTTTTATTATAACCCAGAAAACTATGCTTTTGATTGTAGTCACTTTTATGATGATCAATATTGGACATTTAGTAAAAAAAAAATAAGTTCGACTGAGTCATGGTCAAGAATTTTTATGTCAGCTAACTTCATCCCTTATTTTCTTTAAAAAACATTACTATAGCATCCTTGGCAAGTTGTCTAAAAAAATAGCCCATTTAATCAAGATTTCAAAAAGGTAAAATAATAACTATTTCCTTGTCTTATGTTTCCATGAAAAATATTATGAACCATAATGGGTCGTTCAAAACTTGAACTAGGTGAAGTCTCAAGTATGCCATTGTTGGTTAGTGAAACAAAAAGTGACCGTAGGTTAGTAGCGGTAGCAAATAAGAAATGATTGTTGTTGGTGACCACTCCAAACATTTTTTTAAATTATTTTTTATTGCTTCTTCGTCCTTCGAAGCCACGTTAAGCATAGATAGCCTGAGATACCGGTGACTGTACCACGATCCACACTTAGCTCACTGTGCCCACATGTTGGAGTATGACGTTGTAGCAATACGGGACAGATGCGTTAACCGTAAGCGTGAACGTTGAGCATAAGTAGAGACACTTATGCTCAACACTGGGCACACGCAACGTCTTCCGGGACCAACTGCTTAACGTGGCTTCGAAGGACGAAGAAGCAATAAAAAATAATTTAAAAAAATGTTTGGAGTGGTCACCAACAACAATCATTTCTTATTTGCTACCGCTACTAACCTACGGTCACTTTTTGTTTCACTAACCAACAATGGCATACTTGAGACTTCACCTAGTTCAAGTTTTGAACGACCCATTATGGTTCATAATATTTTTCATGGAAACATAAGACAAGGAAATAGTTATTATTTTACCTTTTTGAAATCTTGATTAAATGGGCTATTTTTTTAGACAACTTGCCAAGGATGCTATAGTAATGTTTTTTAAAGAAAATAAGGGATGAAGTTAGCTGACATAAAAATTCTTGACCATGACTCAGTCGAACTTATTTTTTTTTTACTAAATGTCCAATATTGATCATCATAAAAGTGACTACAATCAAAAGCATAGTTTTCTGGGATATAATAAAAAAATAAAACGCTGCGAAATTTGGTCATTTGTGAGTACAGTACATGAAAACTTAGTCAAGGGTGTCGATTTCCAAAATTTTCAAAAATATTATTATTATTACTAAACCAAGTGACACAGATTTTTTTCCTTATTTTTCCCAGAGCCGGTATAACCTAGCCTATCATCCCGTGCCCGCTTGACGTCACGTTTCGGGACACCCTGTATATGTTTTAAATAACTTTATTATAATTTAGTTTCAACAATTTCTTTAAAATAACTTAGCTTTGAGCAAAATATTTACCATTTTTACAATGATGAAAATAAAAAAATAATGGCTGAATAGCGGGCCGGCCATAGAAAAAAAACAAACAAAATAGGCGGGGAAGCGGCAATTCGATCTTCATTTAGTTTCCTGATTTTTTCTTTAGCTAATTCATGTTTTTATTTTTACTTTCCTCGTATTTGTAATGAAAAGCACAGTGTTTACCTCGGGTGAAAGACTTATTTAGTCCCTCGAACTATTGGCGCTCTCACTTCGTTCCGGGCGCCAAACCCCGTCTCGGGACTAAATAAGTTACTTTCACCCCTAGGGTAACAATGTACTATTTCATCGTCATTATCGCTATAAGTAAATGTTTGGTACTCAAATGAAAATGTGTGTAACGAAACCTTGTTAGCGATAGCAATCGCTTTGGTGGCTAAGCCCGATTGGGTAGAATCTTGTGGTCTTTTACCTATTTTGCGGAATTGTCGAAAAACTGTTTTCTGGCTTACTTACCTGCATTATTTTTAGTAGCGATACTTAATTTTTTAAATTATTTCACAAAATTTTGGAAAAAAAATCGGTCACCGAGGAGTACTGAAAAAAACTATTTTTAAAGATAAATTCACCTTTATACCTTCTGCTTTAAAATTGTAACTTGTAAATTTGTTTTTAAAGAAAACGAACAAACAACTGTTCTTATTTTTATAATATTACTGTATTTTTCACAGCTGGAATATTGACAACTCATACTAATAATCATGTAAACTACACACTAGGTGCAACATGTTCGATCGAAGAACGGGAAGTATCTACTTATGTGTTCCATTTCCATAATTTATTTAAAAAGATCCGAACAGCCTACTAAAACCAAACTTTAAATTAAATACGTACCTAATTGGTTTAATGAATACAACTTTTAAAATGTTAAAGTTATCGATATCGACATAGCGAGTTCGAGCGGTGATTAGGTAGTTATAAAAAAACCCGGACCCATGTAGGAGGGGGTGTTGTTTTCTCGTTTTATAGACCTCAGGTTTTAAAATAAAAAGATTAAAAAATAGTTTTCAGTGACTTGGTATATAAAGAAAAACAACAAAACGAACTCCAAAAACACATGATTCAGTTTTCGACTTTAGCACGTAAGTTTCTCGAAAGCTTTATTTAGTAATTAAGTTAGAAATAAGTTATAGAATATTATGAATAAAATTATATTGGTTGAACGGTGCTTTTACGAATTTTACAGTAAGAATTATTGTCGTCGTAACAAAACACCTCAAGCTGTAACGACAAGCTTTTTTGTTATCAAGTTTGTCTTTTAATTTGGTGATATTTCGAAGTAGGCAATTTTTAATGGGCCCGTGTCTCGGTTCTATATCCATTCTTAATTTAAATACATGATTATCGAAAACATTAGCAAAAGATACGAATACCTACTTTCTGACAATTCATTAAAATAACTTCAACCGGTGTAAATAAGCACCTGAAAACGACTTGTTTTGCTTTGCAACTTTGTAAATCGTAACTTTACTAAAATTATACATAAAAATGATACTATCGAGAATTTCCCATTCAATTTAAATTTTATTACCGTTACTGTAAATGGCTCAAATAAACCAGTCACTACCAGTCAGCAATTTAAGTTGTAGTAGTGAGTATTTATATTTAAGTTCTGTCGTTTGTGATGCTCGAAACATGTCATAACCTTTTAATGTTTCCTTTATTTGTGGGTCAAGCGACCATCTGCGGGTTGCACGTGCATTTAAAACTTTATTCGTGGACAATGGAAACGTCTTTGACCATAAGTATTTGTTTTTTTTTGAACTTTTAATTGCCCATTGCAGTGTCAAGACTCTCAACTCCGATCTTGTACTATTTACCTAAAAATAGGTTTAGCTTAGATTTTCGGATACTTACATGACTTACGGTGGCTAAAGTAATAAGCAACTCGTAAAAATAAAGCATCTGAAACGCATAACGTCTGAACTAGGGGGGAGGAAGACAGTCTTTGTCTCAGGAAGTTTTTGTGACAAAACGTATTCCATTCTAGAAAAGACAGCAGCCAGCCAGAGCACAGTTAGGTTTTTAATAAGAAATGTGTGCATTCTAAATAAATGAATGGTGGCTTTTAGAACATAGTCAATATAATTTACACGGTAAGTTCATTACTTTTATCAAATTATCACAAAACCAACTGATTAGTTAAGAAATGCTAAAGCTAGCACCAGGGAGGGAAGCGGGTGCAACCTACTAAATTTCGTTCATGGTAGTCAGACAGTCACCCGTCTAATTAAGGGACTTAAGTAGTTATTCGTTTTGATTATTTGCAATACCTATCATACTCCGTGGTCGCATTATACCATAGAGTTTGAAGAGCGTGTTAATCATCATTGCTTTATACCAAACATAAACCTACTAACAAACAATAATGGAAATGCAAATTTACATTAAGCTGAGTTCTTTTACTCCGCAATTAGTAAGTGTCCTATAAACTGTTTCAGATTATTTATAAAGATAACCTGAATCGTGTACCCAAATGGGGACATGGTGTGATAAATATATTTTTATCCGCGCATGCATCGGGCAGACGGGGTGGTGAGGCCTTGGCAGTGAAATGTCAGACCGGCTGCCGTTACAAGCTAGGGACGGGACAGGACACATCGATAAATGAGAAACAAATATAATGATAGACAAATAATGTATATTACCTAGACAATAAGCTTTAGGAAAATTGTATTGTTACGAGAGAGCGGCCTCTCCTGTTACAAGTGTTTATCACACTTAAAAGGAGAAGTCAACCTTATTTATTGTAAAAGACACTAATTAACGAAATAAACCATTTTTCAAATGAAAAATACTAAGGTGAATGAATTAAATTGCACAATTAAAGTAAGGAATGAGCAAGACACCAAATCAATCAATTCAATAATTAGTATTAGCCTAAAATGACACACAGCTGCTGGGCAAAGGCCTCCCAACCACTTCTCCACTTTCTACGGTCCAGAACTAGAAACTTGTAAATAATATTACATGACGAATTGTCGAATAATACAGCATTTAGCTAGATTTAACACACGACAAAGCTGTTGATGATTAAATTATGGCATGAGCCCACAGTTTTAAGTGTTAATCAAATAGTGACAGTAGGAAGTATTACCTAAGTTGAGTGTGATATTATACAAAAAATGCATATTGTACTAAACCGTAAATCAATTCTGCGATCAAAGAAGTTTCGCGACTCAAAAATACTTTATGTAGTTAATATGGTCTACAAAATTGTGAGAATAATTGAATTCCATTTATCGATATCGACAAGTGCAACAGCTGACGCAATCCAAACCCTAGTGTCACAAAAACCTGTCTGGTGGTCATCGTGACCTCAGGTAGGCACAAATTACACTTTACGGCCTCTAACCCGGCCCATGCGCGGGCTGCGCCGGCGCACCCCTAGCCTGCCGCTTTGTCTCGACGTTATCAATTAAACTGGAGCGCAACTTGAGGGTTTGTCTCAAGGTTGAGGATGTACTTTCTATTTTTAGCACTTGCATTTATTGTACTTTTTAAAGTGTTTTGACCGTGGCGCAGTTGTGGCAGTGTATCGGCAACTATCGCTATTGTTAAGCAACAGACGCCGGGTTGGAAATGGGATGGGTGACCACCCGACCGCAAAGTGATGTAATTTTCGGGAATAAATAAATAAATTCATTTAGAACTAAAAAAAGATCAACATAAAAATAAAAGAAAACAAATTCTGGCTTTTAATTATATCTTATCACCTAAACAGTCCTCAATAACACTATACATAGATGCTGATGCGTCAAAATACAACTTTTGCTTAGCATTAGGAATGTTAGTCCAATCGCTACGATTAGTCTGAAACACATTCGTTTAACTGACCACCCGTTAGGGGGAGCTGCCCTAGACAAAACGTGTTTTAATATTCATAATGTTATTTATTGTAACATGAACACACTTATATCAAATTTATTTATGGACTAGGGTTTAATATAATTTATTAAAAAGTCATGATAATATTACAGATAAGTAAAAAACCTATAAATTCTCCGCGCATGAATGGTTCCGGCATATATCCCATTAAAATAATATGGGGTGGATGTTCTTATTAATTTTATTGGTTGAAATATGTGTGACAAGCATAGTGAACCGTTAATATGTTTGTGTCCTAAGTGTTGTAGATGTGTAGAAGTGTCCTAGATGATTAAAGATTATACCATACCATTAGTATACCTAAAAGTATACCATTCAATGTTGCAGACTCTCGAATCGCCATGGAATGGCCATGTTCAACAATTGTGTTGAACTTGGATATGCTCAGACAAATCACAATATCTATTGTGATTTCTTGATTTGGCCAATTATTATATGATGATCCGTATTTATTAGGGCAAATTGATGTTAGCAACCAATTTTTCCATACGCCTAACTAATCAATACTAGCTACTACTAGACTACTAGCGACATTGAAATGTGGTTGATCCTATCGTAATGCAGTTTCGCGACCTTACTGGTGGATTATTTGATAATATGCCTAATATGATGTCAAGCCAACTTATGTGGGAATGTGACTTGCTCTTTTACCTTGAGAAGCGATTTTACGCTTTTCAAAGTAAAAAGACACACACACAGAAGTATACACTTTTGTATTCAAATTTTTGCTTATCATGTTTAGTAAAAAACGTGAAAAATCAACAAAATAGCATTATTATTTGGCTGGCTGAATAAGATATTGGTTTCAAATAATATTCCTTCTAAGCGTAACTCTGAGCCCACTTTCGACTCTACCGTTACTTCTCAGTTAAATAAACACTTCAATTACGAATTGTAGAGACAAATAAGAGTTTAACGAACTCACTTATTTGTCTTGTTTTAGAGGTACCTACCGCGATGTATACTTCCTTTTTGTTTAAACTTGAAGTATTTAGTTAACAGAATAGAGAACTTTTTCTATCAAAAAATTTAATCCTGAGTTAAGGCATACTTTCTTCCCCTTTGACCTATTTCTTCCACTCCTTTCTCGAAATTCTCAGTATATCTTAATTTATCTTTTATTATTTTATTATTATCATTATATTTTCAAAAAAATCTGAAACACATCTTTCCCGATCTGGAAATTAATGAAACCCAGAACCCCTGGACGTCTGCCGAGCGCTCTTACCAACCGGACACCAAAGGCGAAGCTTTTAATTGAAATTAATAAAGTTAAAAGATGGTGCTCAATCATGATACAGCTTTTTATCAAGGTTTCGTTTATACTCTTTTTATTATTATTACACCAGCGGCCGCCTGCGACTTCGTCCGCGTGGACTTAAGTTAAAGCACAAGTGATATATTCAAATGTGGACAAGCTATATTTCTTATTGAAAAGTTTCATTAAAATCCATCCACTAGTTTTTACGTGAAAGAGCCACACATACAAACTTTCGTATTTTTAATTATAGTAGGATAGGATTGCACTTAAATGATAGTTCATATTGCCGCCATTTTTCAATGTTTTTGTGTTGATAGAGTTCTACTTCCCCCGTAACGCGATTAAAAAAAACAGATAATTCGATTGTTATCAACTGTTAATAGTTATTGATTTATTGTTGTTTGTCGCTCAAAGAGATTCCAATTAGTTTTGATGCAACTTTGTATCGTCGTTCTTTCATTGATAATCTTCAATAGCGTATTATAAGTAATGGAGATATGTATCATCAAAAGGCGCCCGCAGACACCGAAACATAACCTTTTACCATAGCTACGTCCCTCTCACGATTCCTTAAAAACCCTCGCAATAAAAACAGTCTAACATTCCCAGATACTAATTAGAATTCCCCGAGCAGGTCTAAACGAGAACAATTCTATTCCCGTGAAAGTGCGCGTCCGTGACCGAGAGTATTGACCTGCGCAGGCGCTTCCGACACGCCGCCAAGCGCATGTTGGCCTAGGTTACGTTCTAGCTGTGACGCCGCGTGCGCGTTTTAAGGTTAAGGTTTTTTAACGCCTTAACATTTGAGTCTGAAATCTCTGATAATTGTTTTTTCAATTATATTGGACAGGGAAAGGGTTGATCTTGTTTTTTAAATTTAGAAATATACTGTAACGCTGTTGGTAAAAGACCTTAATTTCATCACATGCTTGACAGATTATTACAAACTTGGAACAGAGATCTAAAACTACTGAGGGGTATTTTTCAGAAGAAGCTTCGAGTATAAAAATAATGAGCGCTTTTATTAAGCAAGTTCAATACAAGCACACATTTTTCACAATGTAAAATAGAAAAAGCATAGGAAAAACTCTACATAACTGCTTTGGATTGATTTTAAATATAGGACTCTATCTGAAATCGTGTAGATTGAGTGCAGAAAAAAAAGACTAATTTTGCTGTTAACTGTTAGTTAAATCAATGCAAGAGAGAGGGTTTCAGCCATTAGGATAATTTTGTTGAAATTAGACTAATATTTTGAACTCTACGGTAGATCGGCAATGCTAAATAGGTACTCTTATTTTACTCGTTATCTTTACCAATTGGGACCACATTCGTAAATAAACACCACCTGAGATTGTAATAATATATATTGTCTATCTCAATGGTTTTTGATGTTTCGTTCTGTTCAGTTAAATGTACTAACAAGATATATATTATTTTAAACCTTTAAATTATTTGTCCAGGCTAGTTACTGAGTGCCGATGACGTGTCTAACGCAACGAGGTACAGCTTGAGCTGAATGAAAAGGTGTGGTGTCTGGTTTATCTGGTTAAATTAGGTACACACAATAATTTAACTGAGGACACACATTTTGCGAGGAAATATTGGTATTAGTCTAGTTTCAGTGAGATTTAGATTTACTTATAAAAAGCTCAGTAATCATTGTTTTTCAACTAAGATATGAAAGGATTCTCCTTATAATGATTATTTATGCTATTTCAATTTAAATAAAGCACATGTCTAGTTGTTTAAATATTGCAAAGCTTAGTCGTGAAACGTTAGATATCCTGTTAAAATAGAGAATCGCATAATGACAATTAGAATCAACATTTTAAGAAATGTATGTATTACTTTTCTTAAAAATCAGCTATAGCAATGATAAATGAGAAAAGTGAATGCCGCGACGCCGCCATGAGTTCTGTGTTGGCGTAGGTCTGCAGAGAGCAGTGACGTGGAACCACAGAATACAGTTTCAAATGCACACAAGTTGCAACAATCGGCTATTTATCTCTTAGTCTTATTCGCCTTAAAATCACCTAAAAAGATAACTTTAGAAAAATTTCATAAAATTAGCTTCTGTGACAAAAATTTACAAAAAAAACAGCCATTTGTTAGGTCGGCATGTACCATCCTAGACCACATTATCACTTATGATCAGGTGAGATTGTAGCCAAATGCCCGCCTACTTAAACATTAAAAAAAGAGAAAACTCCCGATAAGATTAGGGAAGATAACAAAAAATGCTTTAACAAAAACGCCACTTATTCCGAATCTTCCAAAAAACTATTTGCAACTTATTAGACAGCTCAATGGGATCTTAATAGACTAAAAAAAAAGTTCAAAAAACTTACGAAACTCCCTCCGGGCGGTCACGACACGTGCGTAAGCTAACACTGGTTTTCTGAAAAAAGGGGTGGGTTAAAAAAGTGTGGATTAAAAATTATGGGGAAGGGTTAAGGTTTTGATGGGGTTTCAGGGTTTTTTTTGTGGTAGGGCTGGGGTAGGGCGTGTGCGCGCGCATGGCCGCGCGGGGCGAGGGCTGGCCCGGCACTGCGCCTGCGCGGCGCGTCCTTTGCGCCATTACGTCAGCACGCTGCCCGCGCGCACCCCTTTCTTTTTTTTCCGTAATTAATTTCTTGTAAGATTTTGGCGGAGGCGAATTTTTTTCGTAATTGCCGCGCGGCTGATGGCATGTGATTGATTGTGGCGAAATTGACATGCGGTATTAATAAACGTTTGATAGGATTGGACAGATTGGGCTGCTGTTTTTTAATCTTTCTCTGCTAATTAGATAGAAAATGTAAATAAAATCAAAAATAACTCTTTTCTAAAATAGGAGGCAGGAATTTGACGCAATCTCGCAAGTGCAAAGACAAGTTCTTTAATAAAGTCCATGGAAAAACAGGCCTTTTTTAACGTAGCCATTACCGCACCTAAATAGTTTTAATTTGAATACACGCAATTTTGAGATACATTTTTAATCATTAAAAGAAATAAGAAAGCGTTCAAAAAGATTCTTCTAAGAGCAAAATTCTAATACGTGGCGGTTCGGACGCGCCTTCCCCAGACGATCCCGGTTACCTGCGCGCGCGCACACTCGCGCACGCACGCGCACACTCGCGCACACACGCGCACACACGCGCGGAGACGTGACACAGACGCGGCTCTAATGCCGTGGTGAATTTTGAGATAGAGTAATGTAAGTGGGATTTTGAAAGCTCTGAGAATGAGTATTCTACAGTGTGTTTGGGAACCGGTGTCCGACCCGTTAAGGTGAAGTAATATGATCTATTTTATGAATAAATCCACCATAATTAAGCACTTTTAATTAATTTTTTTTTAATTTATTTCAGGTAAATTTTACCTGCGTTTCAAAGGGTCTCTGATGACAGGGTGATATTCAATTTGTCACAACTTCTAAACTATTTTACTTGGAACTTTGATTTTTGCTTCAGTGTTTAGGTGATGTCTTTGGGTATCCAAAAAGTTAAAAATAAATGTATGTTGACAGTTTAGTTTTTCTGAAAAAAAAATAAATGTAAAAAAAACTAACAAATTCTATCACAATTTTCAAGTTCAAACATTTTTTTGAGGTATTTTAAGGGAGTTATGAAAAAATGCTTTTTTGTCAGCTTATTGCCTACTTTTGTAGCTGTCCAACGATACCACTTTTGTGACTGTAGGACCTCTAAATCGGCAGATATTGCAAACTAAAATAACCCACCCGTACTCCCGAAAAAAAAAATTAAAATGGCGGCCATTTTAAAACAACTGGGGCAAAGTGCTTAATTATGGTGGATTTATTCATAAAATAGATCATATTACTTCACCTTAACGGGTCGGACACCGGTTCCCAAACACACTGTATAAGTAAAATTGTTGTTAAATTTTTTGATGTCAAATGGCTTGGTTATTTAAAGTCTAGTCTAGTTTAGTGAAGTCAAATATTATTTAACTAGGGGCCGCCCACGACTTCGTCCGCTTGGACTTCTATACTTGTAAACGACCTATTGTCAAACCCAACAAATACACATTTATAAAATTTTACAACAAACATTGTGACACAAGAATTTCGTAAATTAGAAAACGATTCTACAATACAATTGTAGAAATGGCTGGTTGAACCATGATATAAATCTGAATCTTAATATTTCGTTGTTGATCTTTTATTTTAAATTAAATCAAATAAGACAAAATGACGTGTCCCATCTTAACAAAATCCAACTAGAAAGTATGTATTTATTTAATTTGAGTTGAATTTGATCATAATACCTACCTCTCCAATAATATTTATAACTTTAAATGTAAAGCTGAAATGCATGTTACGATACTCAGGTACTCTTTTTTTTATATTTTAAGACAATTAACCCAAAAATCACATATTTTTTTTGTCTTTTGGCCGGCAGTTTCACATTTGGACCAAAACATTTGTCTGGTCCGTATTTGTCGACCACAAGTTTTTTACTAAACCCAGACCAAATCTCATTTGCCACCTTCTCCGCGTATCCCCTTAGCTAAGAAAGTATAAATAAAACATAACTATCGGCCGGTGGGTACGCACAGCTAGCTCGGGACGTTGCCCGCAGCGCGCCCGTGTGCGCGCGCCTTATTATGTACGCTCACGTAACGGCGTGCTGGTGTGTGTGCGCCCTAAGTACACATCGCACACCGTCAATGAACGCTCACTGTCACACCGAAGCGTGATTACAGATTTTTTGAACCTGGTCAGGGTAGAAGGATACAATCATACACCAGTCCATTTATTAAGTTAGCATGTTTCTGCAAGCAAGTAAAAGCTATGTCAAAAACATGTCATGAATAAATAGATCGGAAAACTCTGCAACGATGCTTGCATACCCAATAGTTTGCATTTTTATTCCCGATAGCCCCCTGACGCCAGATTTCTTCTCAGTACCCACCAGTAGAGGGAATATTTCAGTAGCATTGGGGACAACTGGGGGATATCGCAACTTCTTTTCTGGATGTCTACCTGGGGGTGGATAAATAGCATGGCAAATCGGGAACAAACGGTAGTTTGTAATCGAGCGAAATGCTATCCAAAATTGTTCAAGCTGATTAATTCTTTGGTATCGGATTCTGTTATAACTATTACCAACAAATGTTTATAAAAAATGCCAGACCACTACAGCATTCGGGTGCAAAACGTTTTACTTCATCTTGTTCTATACATATAAGCTGTGTCTGAATATAGAGTTATTTATTTATTGTATTGAATACTTAAAATCAGTAAATGCCACAATAGGAAATATGAACTTGAAACAGATGAGCGTCATATCAATATTTCCTAATTTGATTTCTTTGTAGATGTAAAAATAATTATTGAAAAGAGCAAAAAATGTGGGAAATTCGTGGTTGAAACAGAGTGGGTCGAGTGTCACGTCACAGTCTAGGCGTATGTCACTGTCAAAAGCGCGACAAGAAGAAGAATTCAACAGTTTGTAGGTTACATTTGTGTTGTCAAAGACTCGCGTGACGTCCAAGTCCATGACAACGGAGAACGCCATAATGGCGGCGTTTAAAACGCTTGAAAAAGTTTGTGTAACACTTTTGTTACGCACTCACGTTAGGTACGGTTCGATTAGCACCCACCCGCAAGTGTGTAAGTAGTAGTGGACTGTATAATAAAAGAACAACTCGCCGGCTGGACAGATATGTAGGTAATCCAGACTGGTCAGAGGGAGAGGAGGCGTATGTATAGCTTCGACAGTTTATTATTAGGGGATGGGTTTAAAATAACACACCCTTACCGGTTATCAGCTATAAGCAGGTCACTTTTATTCACTCACAAACACTGGTTGACACTTAACTATTTTTACTTTAACACTATTCACTTTTAAAAACACTAAAACACTGAATCTAATTACTATGGACACTTTAAGACACAATTTATTCACTAATTACTTTTCACAAAACAAAACACTAATAAAACACTGACTTATAACTGAATTGCACTTATATCACACCGTACTGAACAATTACGCACTTTACTTTTCACTTATTCACTATTCGCATTCGTCGGATTTCAAATCAGAACTCTCGGAACCAACTTCGGAACAGAACTGACTTCGGAACAGAACTTCAGAACAGAACTGACTCTGCCCAGAAAACACCCGCCTTAAATATCTGTTTCCCGTATTCTCGAATATTCCCTATCTAGAAGCTACTATGGATTCGAGCAGCTGACGTCACAGATCTCGATCTTTCCAGAGACATTGCCATCCTTATCTAATGTGACGTCATACTTCCAGACCATTCGAATACTCTTCTAAGATATCTCTGTCTTTTTCCAACCATGATTCCCGAAGTTTCGGGTGGTTTCTGGTAAAGTCTTACATTATTTCTTGCTACCTATTGATTCTAGTTGATTCTATTTAGTTCTAGAAACAATATTAAGCCCTAAAAACCTTGAAAACTAATATAATCTATCAATTTAACGTGGCGGCTCTCTTTAAGGTATTGCCTTTTATTTTTCCGCTCCTCAGAGCTCCTTATTTACCTTAAAGCACGTTCTTATATACATTAATGCCACTTATCAGTAAGTATTTACTTATTCTTATGTACTTAAGATGCGTTACTGCCTTATGTAAAATGTGTTCTCTGTTATTTATGTAATGCACCTTAAGTACAAATACCCTATGAAATATCAATCCTTACATGCTATGTGATGCGTCGCTAACAATCTCCCCCGCAGTGCGAAGCTCTCCATCCTGAGGTAGCGACGCTGAAGCGGGAGTCAGGATGACGATCCGGCGCGTTGGTCTTTGCAACATACTTCCGGCGTTCTTACGTCCAGGGCTCGGAGTCGTCTCTCTGGCACTGGATGTTTCTTCAATGCTTCTCCCCGTGGCCAAGTGTTCCTGTTTAGCGAAATATCCGCAATCACTTCTCCAGTTCTGTCTTTGCTGGATTTTCCTTCTTGAGGCAACTGTCTGAGGTGTTCGTACCTCCTCAGCACTTGTGACAGTTGGCCCAGACCTTTTGTTCCGCCAGTTCTCTTTGTGGGATGCCTGGAACTTTTCACATCTGTCCAGCTTCTTACGATTGAAGAGACGTTGACGTGCTAGATTGTGGTTGCTTGGTAACACTTCATTACTCCACAGCTGTCCTGTCTTCAAACTTCCATCTGCTGGTAGCCCTTGCGTGGTTTCTTCCCTGACGACGTTTCTAGGTCGCCCTGTCTGCACCCCGATGGATTTGAAGTGACGTCGGACTGAGGCTTTGGTTCCATCTTCTTTCAGCCAGCTGTGGTTCACGATCTTCGCTGGCACGTTCTCTCTTGTCTTGCGTCCATGAAGAACCCAACCCAGACTGGTGAGCGATGCAACTGGTTCTGAGGCTTTGCCTTTCCTCAATCTTCTCGTGACTATCAGCCCCCAGTTGTCTTGACCAATCAGTAGTCGCGGCTCTTCCCCTTTGTAGATCAGTTGATTCTTGATCTTCTTTAAGTGGTGGCATCTCGTCACCGTGTAGTGATCCACCTTTTGTCTCGCCAGTTTCAAGTCGTCGATGGTTCTGACTTCCATCTTCTTCTTGTCTCTGCGATGAGCTCCCTTGACCTTGAGTTCTAATCTAAGGGAGTTAAACTTCTTGATACTCTCCCCTCCGACTGTTTCGATTGTCATTGCTTCTGTGTTCCCTTCTGCCCCAATCTTCTTTGCGATGGCAGAGTCCAGCAACGAAACGGTTGACCCTTCATCCAGCAACGCCAACACCTGAGTGGACCCCTTTGGTCCATAAATGTCAACAGGGATTATCTTGAGGTACGCCTTCCCACCGCTGGTCACATGTACTGAAGAGACTATTTCATTTGAAGAATCTTCGCTCACATGGAGAGTGTTGCGGTGAGCCTTACCCTTATTCACGGCGGCTGTTGCTGGAGGCTTCTCTGAATGGAGGAGAGTGTGATGCCATCTTGAGCACTTCTTGCAAGTTGGCGCCTTACACGTTGATCTTGAATGCCGATACCGAAGACACTTGAAGCAAAGCTTCCCTTTCTTTGCCATGTCCCATCTCTTGTCGGTGGTAGCTTCCTTAAATTTTCTGCATTCGTAGATCCAATGATCCCTTTTACATTCTGGACATTCTTTCCTCCCAGAATGTTGCGGTGCTTCCCTCTTGTGAACCGCATAGACGATATTCTTTTCTGCACTTTGATTTTGCTCCCAAAACTCTTTAGGTGGAGCGTAGTCGCTGCGTTCCATATCTGGTTCAGTATAATCGCCGTGCTCTGCAGTACTTCCATTTTGCTCCCAGGACACTTCAGGTGGAGCGAAGTCACTGCATTCCCTTTCTGGAGCTGTACATACGACCTTCCTTGCAGCACCCCGATTTTGCTCCCCGGACACTTCAGGTGGAGCAAAGTCGCTGCATAAATCCGCTTCAATTTCCAGGAAGTCGTCCATCAGCGTCAGCTCTCGTTCATCTTCTTGACGACGGCTGCGGTGATATATGTACCATCTGTACTTCATTGACGACGGCATCTTCTCTATGAGCGTCTTCATAGTTTCCGGCGAACTCAAATACTGCGTCTTCCCAAGTGCCTTAATCGTGGCTATGGAGTTTCTGACGTGGCTGGCGAATGTGCAAACACTGGTTGGAGTTTCACTTATTCGTGGCAGATTCTTAAGCTTTTCCAATTCTGCCAATGCCAATGCCCCTGGTCTTCCAAAGCGAGCTTCAAGTCCCTTCATAACTTCTTCCGGTATCTCGGCGGTGAAGAGCAGACTCTTGACGGCTTCTCTTGCCCTCCCCTCAAGAGATCTTCGCAGGCGAGCCAAGTTCTGAGCGTGAGTGAAGGCGTGTGCAGTATCTTCAAAAGATCTTCTGAATGCCAACCACTCTTCGCTGGCGCCGTTGAAGGTCGGGAGTTCAATAATCTGTCTTGATAAACTTGCCTCCGATGACTGTTGGGAAAGCTTCGCGATGGCTTGGGCTAGATCCTGAATATCACCCCTCCTTTCTTGGATTTCTTGGTGTGATTCTTCAGGCTGCTCCAGCGGCGGTGGCTTCTGTCGAACCGTATCAGTTTGGTTCATCCAATGCTCAACTTGTATTTGCCGCACTTCTTCTTCACCAGGATCCTCTTCCAGGTCAGAATCCGCTTGCAGTAGTTCTAGCTCCGCTTGTGCTATCTTTGACTTTGCCTCGGCGACTTCGAGTTCTCGTAGGGCCACTTGCATCTTAGCTTCCGCCTCTGCTCTTCTTCTAGAAGAACGTATGGAGCATGTCTCTACATTCAGTCTCCTGGACGGTACTTTTCTGCTAGATGGAGGCGCTCGATTCACTGCTGTAGGTGTCGCTAACTGGAACTGGGCTTCCTCTGCTTGGCGTGTGATGCGCCTTTTCTCCAGTTGTGCGATGCGGGCTAACATCTCTTCGTGTTGCTTGATGGCCTCTGTTGCCGGGTTAAACACTTCCGCAACACGCTGCTGTGGTTTTGCCCCTCGTGATGCTAGCACTGGTGGGGGCCCTATGATACTCCCCGTAATGCGGCCAGGAGATTCCCCTCTAGTGCAAGCTGCCGGTAATGTGTCATCCCCAATGTGGGATACACCCTCGGCGGGGCGAGGCGGTGTCCTTCTTGTCATTGTCGATTGACTTGAAGTTTCCGCTGTCTCAGTTGGTGTGGCCATGCTCCAGTCTGTCGAAGCTGATGTTCCCTCAATGGCCTTATCCTTTCCTTTCGAAGTTTCTGACCTCGTAACTGGCATATCTGTATTCCACGATCCGGCTCGAAGGACCATAAAATGTTACGCACTCACGTTAGGTACGGTTCGATTAGCACCCACCCGCAAGTGTGTAAGTAGTAGTGGACTGTACAATAAATCAACAACTCGCCGGCTGGACAGATATGTAGGTAATCCAGACTGGTCAGAGGGAGAGGAGGCGTATGTATAGCTTCGACAGTTTATTATTAGGGGATGGGTTTAAAATAACACACCCTTACCGGTTATCAGCTATAAGCAGGTCACTTTTATTCACTCACAAACACTGGTTGACACTTAACTATTTTTACTTTAACACTATTCACTTTTAAAAACACTAAAACACTGAATCTAATTACTATGGACACTTTAAGACACAATTTATTCACTAATTACTTTTCACAAAACAAAACACTAATAAAACACTGACTTATAACTGAATTGCACTTATATCACACCGTACTGAACAATTACGCACTTTACTTTTCACTTATTCACTATTCGCATTCGTCGGATTTCAAATCAGAACTCTCGGAACCAACTTCGGAACAGAACTGACTTCGGAACAGAACTTCAGAACAGAACTGACTCTGCCCAGAAAACACCCGCCTTAAATATCTGTTTCCCGTATTCTCGAATATTCCCTATCTAGAAGCTACTATGGATTCGAGCAGCTGACGTCACAGATCTCGATCTTTCCAGAGACATTGCCATCCTTATCTAATGTGACGTCATACTTCCAGACCATTCGAATACTCTTCTAAGATATCTCTGTCTTTTTCCAACCATGATTCCCGAAGTTTCGGGTGGTTTCTGGTAAAGTCTTACATTATTTCTTGCTACCTATTGATTCTATGTGCGTGTGGTGTGAGTGCTCCTTTTTGAAAGTTGATCGAAACATTACGAGATTCAAGAATATTTTAGGAAATAATTGTCAAAACTTCAATAGTGCAAATAAAAATTTGTCAAAAGTAGGTGGAAAAAGATACGGTCAATTAACTAGAACACTCAATCGGCTGATCTGAGAAAAATACTTTATCTCGTGTCTCACAAAGTACTTATCTTTCTGTATATATTTTATTGTGAGAAATTTGTGATTAATTTGTTAAGTGTATCGACAAATATTCGATGGTTTTTAACGGTTTGTCTTGATTTTATAAAGGTATCTGTAGATCACTCAATCCTCCAAGTGTGCCGATGGAGTGTTCCTAAAATCTTTAACTACGGCTACATAAATTCTTGACCTTTTTACTCTATTACACGCATACTATCCCTAATCAATTTGTTAAACAAAAATCTTACAGTAAAATAGAGTAGTTCGAGAGTAAATTGAAATATTACTTTCTTTGATAGGTCCCGTATGAGTGTTCCATATTTAAGCGTATATTTAACTAACCAGAACTTGTATGCAAACCGAGACTACATTAGAAATTGTCAAAATGCTTTTCCTAAAATTCAACATGTCTTCTGTTTCTGTAAACGTTTAGTTAACACCATAATCAACTTTATCATATTCATATGCGAGGAGATTGATTAGGGTGACCATGGATTTATAAAAATAACACACTTTTTAAATGATACGAATTTTATGGATTAATCCTAATACGGTGGTATGACTCAGAAATGAAAAATATTGT
This sequence comes from Udea ferrugalis, assembly GCA_950022985.1. Classification (NCBI taxonomy): domain Eukaryota; kingdom Metazoa; phylum Arthropoda; class Insecta; order Lepidoptera; family Crambidae; genus Udea; species Udea ferrugalis. The sequence goes on along the minus strand of OX465524.1, from coordinate 17,111,557 downwards.
GCATGTTTAATTGTTTTTCACTTTCAATTCATTAACTTGACTCATAAAATAAATAAGATACCATATTCTGCGGTATGTGTTCTTTATTAGAAATCTAGTTGAACTCCAATAGCAGTCTAAGGGTTAATTGTAGAGGGTTCTTGTGCTAAAAGTAACTTTCAGGGCGTCATTTCCAATAATATTCTAGTATTATTGTTGCCTGGGCGGCACTTTCATTTTCGGGTACGACATGAATGTTCTGCTGTATATTATTATTACACACACATTTATTTTATTCACTTACGATCCTCTACCTGAAGGTTGTCTGGAAGAGATCCCTCTCTAGCGATAAGACCGCCTAAATTGTACATTGTTCTCTGTAATTTGCTTAAAATGTGATGTTTTTGTACAATAAAAAATATCTATCTATTATTTAATAAAATTTATTTGTACGGGACTTCAATGAATATAGTTAATGACCCTCCGTGTTAGGAGCCGTCTACCACAGTAATAGGCTCCGACCAATATCATACCTCCGTATTAGAGAAAATCGACCTGACTATTAATATATTTTTGTACAAATATCATGAAAATAAACTAAGACTCAACTGCAACACAAAATACAAATTCCATTTTTGACTATAAAATTGTTTGGCACCTTTAAAAATACTAACAAATTCTTATTTTCGTTTCTTATTTTCAAATGTTGCGAAACACCTCCGTAATACGTGTTTTTACCTTACCTTATTACACCAAATCGGCCGTCAGATATTTAATATTCCATTCTATATTCTTAATATTCGAGAAAAATAGACAACCATAAATATATCGCTAAAAAAAGTTAAAACGAAATTTGGTACTTACAGTGTTCTTTATTATTAGTAATCAAAATGACAATATAGACAAACACAATAATGAGCGTAACGCAACTGTAGGTAAACTCAATAACTGGTTCAGCACATATTACAATGTCTTTATTAACTTCTAACTCATAATACTGTTGCGTACTGTTGTATACGAACAAAAACCAAGCTTTGAATGAATAGTTAGCGCGGAATGTGGGTAAATGAAAAAAATGTCCTACAAAAATGAAATGATATCTACCCTACATGAACAACGTAGTACTTTTCGGCTTATAAATATGATAACGTTGATTATTGGTGTTAACTAAACGTTTACAGAAACAGAAGACATGTTGAATTTTAGGAAAAGCATTTTGACAATTTCTAATGTAGTCTCGGTTTGCATACAAGTTCTGGTTAGTTAAATATACGCTTAAATATGGAACACTCATACGGGACCTATCAAAGAAAGTAATATTTCAATTTACTCTCGAACTACTCTATTTTACTGTAAGATTTTTGTTTAACAAATTGATTAGGGATAGTATGCGTGTAATAGAGTAAAAAGGTCAAGAATTTATGTAGCCGTAGTTAAAGATTTTAGGAACACTCCATCGGCACACTTGGAGGATTGAGTGATCTACAGATACCTTTATAAAATCAAGACAAACCGTTAAAAACCATCGAATATTTGTCGATACATTTAACAAATTAATCACAAATTTCTCACAATAAAATATATACAGAAAGATAAGTACTTTGTGAGACACGAGATAAAGTATTTTTCTCAGATCAGCCGATTGAGTGTTCTAGTTAATTGACCGTATCTTTTTCTACCTACTTTTGACAAATTTTTATTTGCACTACTGAAGTTTTGACAATTATTTCCTAAAATATTCTTGAATCTCGTAATGTTTCGATCAACTTTCAAAAAGGAGCACTCACACCACACGCACATATTGATTCTAGTTGATTCTATTTAGTTCTAGAAACAATATTAAGCCCTAAAAACCTTGAAAACTAATATAATCTATCAATTTAACGTGGCGGCTCTCTTTAAGGTATTGCCTTTTATTTTTCCGCTCCTCAGAGCTCCTTATTTACCTTAAAGCACGTTCTTATATACATTAATGCCACTTATCAGTAAGTATTTACTTATTCTTATGTACTTAAGATGCGTTACTGCCTTATGTAAAATGTGTTCTCTGTTATTTATGTAATGCACCTTAAGTACAAATACCCTATGAAATATCAATCCTTACATGCTATGTGATGCGTCGCTAACAACTTTATAAATTTATTACATTTTGCATTTTTGGTGATGAATATTATTGATCAGTCATAAAACCATATAAGCTATCATAAAAAAATATAAAGAAGAACAGTGCATATTCCCTATTGTATTTGTTATCTTTTTCCTTGTGTTCGTTTCTGTGTAAATAATGCCCGACTGCTACGGAGGTCGCACTCTTAATAAAATGTTACTTGCTACTCAAAACTTAGAAAAGGCCGTGTGTTTCTGAAACCCTAGACTATTCCTATTAGTTTTACTTCTATTTTTATCGGTGTTTTAATAGCAATGGTTTTGTTAGTCGCCTTTCAGTGGTAACATTATTTTGAAGCAAACAGCTTTTGAACCTTGCTCAAAGCTTATGAATAAATAAATATTTTTTTGATAGAATACGAATGTTTAAATCGTGTAAGGCTTTATAAAATTCTTTTGTAACAGTTAGTATTTTGGTATAAACGAACTTTTGCACCATTTAGCATCCCCTACAAGCTTCCAAGATCCGAGTCCCTAAAGGCTCGTGCATTTCCAGTGTGCCAACATAATAGATGGCAATAATATTTTTACCAAGAAACAATTTTTTTTTCGCTTCTTAGTTAAGGCGATCTCTTCTTTATTTTATCTTTTTCTATCTTCCAATCCTGTATTATTTGTGCACTTGGTAATCCTTCCTATCATCTTCCCGCTGCCTAACTTACATATGAGCTTTGTTAATTTAGTATGCAATGAAGTGTTTTTCACTCTTATCTAAAGTAAGCATTAGATAATTAAGAAGTTCTAATTGTACTCAGTAGGGACGAAGCCATCTTAGACTATTCTATAAGTACTTCAGCCTATGAGTACGAGTGGAACTGGTCGCTTTGTCTACGTAAAACCTGTGTATTTATTAGCTTGCCTATTGTTTTTGAAACAAAGTGCTAAAGGAATGTGTGGTTGAGATTCCTAGCTAGAATATGAGTGAGTTATACTAGAATATGAGAGTAAGTTAGTGTGAGTCTTGCAACAGAGTTTTCAAGACAAATTCGGTTTTACAGCCACTAAAGAACCCATCGCAATGAAAACCTAACCTGAAAGGCAGTAGTTGCCTTAACCATCGCCACAATACGATGATGATGATGAGTTCCTCTTCTATATACTCGTAAATGAATAAGTATCGCCGTTTAGTCGCTGACGGCTTTGACGTCTCTACTGGACTGTATAAGGGTAAGCGTAGAGGGCTCTTAACCACAGTATCTGGTTTATTTCGTGGGGAAATCCTCATAGATACCTCGCCGCCCGGAGGATCGACGAAATTTTGTCGGACTCCTACCGAATCAGACCCCACGGCACTCAATTGTTGCACTTCGGTGGCGAAGCTGGTCCACAATAGCTTTATCGCACCGCTCCGCCGCCACTGCTAGCCCCTTACGGGGCCCCCCAACAAAGGGGGGCGGCCACGGAAGCGCTTGGGTGGCAGCGGGGTGGTTAGTCAACCTCACTGCTACGCCTGAGTTCCCTAGACTTCCCGGCGGTCTGCTCTACCACCGGTACTTTGATCCCCGGCCCGCCAAGGGGAGAACTCATGAGGGGATAATCATAGTATCCAAAGTTACGTGCCTAAGGGCGCCCCGGAGGGGGCACGTACCTATGGCGTTACTTGTAGAGGGCAATCGGACATATCTTTTGGGAGAAAAGCGAATAAAATGTTGGATGGGTAATTCAATTGTGACGATTAGCCATCGACGTCGTTAGATGACAGTCGTTAAGTCTAGACAGAGGCCTTAGGGCGGCTTGATAACATCAGACATTAAGGTGGCTCACTAACCTTACACTCCTCCAACAATCCGTACTGAGCCTGCTTGTTGGAGTATGGCTCGTTCCACCTCATAGTTGAGGTGAGGCCTGTGCCCAGCAGTGGGACGGATATAGGCCGTTTATGTTATGATTAGCCATGTTTCAAAATTAATGAAATATTTTTCTGCTCTGTAAATAAGGTTAAAGATAATTGCTCTCCAGGCTCCTGTCGTATGTTATGTTGAGCCTCACATGTGCAGTCGTTGAATATCGCAAACGGGTCCGTCGGGTTGCGGGTTCGTTATCGGACCACGCCGTCATTAGCGCGATAGGCGCGCGCGCACGTTTGATGCACCTACCTACTGCGTACAGGTAGCGCATTAGCTTTTATTTATTTTTATTAGTTAGTAGTTCCCTTATTTATTTATTCATTATATTTTGCACAACATTTAATGGTACGAAAGGCGTACTTACTGCCAAAAAGCCATTCTCTACCAGTCAACCATAAGGCTCAGCAGAAAAGTACAGTAGGCGGTGCGACATAACAAAATAACATTGAAGTTGGTGATTACGATTTATTTATTTAAGGAAAAAGGATCGCCAACAGTACATTAAACACTTAAACATTGCTTAAACTATGCTTTAGCGTTGCGTTCGTTTTTATGAATGAGGGGGAAAGAAATTAAAAATCGAGGAGGCTTAGAGATCATTTTGTCTCTACATGCGCTCTTTAAGAGAGGTGTCAATAGTTTAGGAGGTTCAAATAGTTTTATGGTTGGAAGTCTTCTGGCTTTCATAATAAAACAATTCATTGACTGCTCATACTTAAACTTTCATTTCATTCGCCGAATAGTAAATAGGTGATTAGGGCTGGTTTTAAACGTCGTAGGTACTTTTGGTGGATTATCTCTAGATATAAGTAATGTGGAACAAATTACGTTTTATAAAATGGATGTCGTAAGACGAATTACTAACCTTTGGAATTTTATTAATAGTCGTATTGATCTTAATAATTTAATGTCATTGCGTGACAAAAATTGCATTACATTGCAGGTTTGTTGAAAAGATAATTCAATTTCTACCGTCAAGCTTGTAATATATTACTAAAATAAACCCATTTCCCAACAGATGGGCTTTTCACAACGTCGGTTGCGTGCTGGGCTTAATCCACGGGATTATTCTTATCAAATGTATTCCAAGCGTATGCATTATTAATAATCTTAGATCACTTATTAATAGGCACAACATCGCAGTACCTCCACTGCCTACGTCTTGATGTGGTGCACGTACACTGCTGCAAAGTCTAGAACAGATATATTTTTTTTCTAGTGGAACTGCGGTGCAACTTTTGTAAAACTTTGAAAAACTGAAAAGCGAATAAAAACGAGTGTGATGTGATATTCATAGATGTATTTTTTTGTAAATACAGCTTATTCAGAGTCCTTAGGGCGGCTTGATAACATCTGACATTAAGGTTGCTCACTAAACCTTACACCCCTCCAACAATCGGTACTGAGCCCGCCTGTTGGAGTATGGCTCGTTCCACCTTATGGTTGAGTATATAGGCCGTTTATGTATGTAACCGTCTTTTACTATGTAAATCTGAGTTTTCTCTCTCGATGAGTTTGATCGTGAAATCCCTGCACTAGGTTCTCTAAATGAGATTTCTTCCTCTTCGAAGAGGGTTCAAATTTTTAATACCCGAAAGTGTAGAGACAGAAGAATACTTAAAATGCTAACAAGTGCCCAGTATCAAGTGTTAGGACACTGCGTTTACCTTGGCTTCATGCTTGATGTCACGGAGTTTTTAACTTTTACAACGTATTATGTCCAGTGTCCACTGCTGAACGGACATGAGACAAGTTTCGCTTCTCCCCTATTCCTAAGAACGGGGGGTCGTGTGTAATTACTGCTTGGAATTTAGCACACACAAAGAATTTCTTAGCAGTTTTTGTTATTGTTTTTCCCATTTTACTCACCGGTCTACTAACTTGAAGATTAGTATTCCCCTCCGTCATATTACCTACTTTTGCTTTCTTATTTAGAACAAACTGAACTAGACTTGTTTACACAATTTAAAGGGTGCGGGGTTTTTTTCTTTTTATTTAATTCAACATAGTTGACAGTTTTAATTAATGCCCGCTAGGTTAAGTGGCTACAGATGATCGGTAATAATCACCAATGTTAAGTAAGGGCCAGGGATTAAGATCTTTTAACAGGTCAGTATGTTATACTTAAGAGACCTTTCAATTTATTGAAATTGGATTAAAACAATATACAAAGTAAGTTGTAACAGCGAAGCTTTTTTGACGTTATTTACTTTGGTACCACACATATCATGACTTGTTTCAATAAATGTATATGAAATCTAAAAGATGGGTTGGTCTCAGAAACTGACAGGTTATAGACAGGTTGTAATATCTGCCAGTATGGTTTATCAGTAGTCTAATACACCTATCGTAATAATGCATTCTTCGCCCGTGTGGTAGTGTCATAGTTGAGGTGAGGCTCGTGTCCAACAGTGGGACTTATTAAGTGACAAGTGGACCTCACTCAGCTTGATGAAAAGCAGTCGCGACGTCCAGATAATATGACGTTGACAAATACAGGAATGCAGTTAGATTACTAATGAACTGATTAAACAATCAATGCCTTTGACACCCTGATTAAAACGCGGGAATATGAGAAGGAGGAAACATGTTTTATAATAGGAAAAGACAATCAGTCATCTTGGCATCTTCTGCATGAAAAATGCTAAAAACAATAATAACCATAGCTTATTTTTCATCTTAATCGGAAGTTTAAATATTTGAAATAATATTTCTTCCGAGTGTTGAAGGTGCCTTCAACATTGATGAAATCACCCTGGCTCATGAAGTAAATATACCAGAAAGATTCGGCCAGCCTGTTAATGGTCTCGGTAGCACAGTGGTTAGTGTAGTCACCCGGTTTGCGAAAGATACGGGTTCGATTCCCGCTTGATGCCAAGATGACCGATTGTCTTTTTCTGGTTTTGTGATCTTTAGTAAAGATACTGCATGGAAAATGCTAAAAACAATAATAACCATGTTTTTAACAGCTTTTTACTTCTGGCTAGCACGTGGAAATGAATCCCCAAACCGTTTACGCAGTTGCTGTATTGTACTGCCTAGCTACTTTGTCGCAAGTACATCAGCGTCGCGTTTTAATTCCCCAGTGTACGTGCAACATGTCCGCCGACCCACCCTCCCGTCGTTAGAACCTGTCCCTGGCTCTTATTAGAAGTTATTAACTCGTACTTTTTGCTCCTGTCCGACTCCAGATTGCGAGCTAATTGCGAACCGTGAGAAACAGACACCGTGCTGTTTACCATAAACGTACCTATCGGTAATTAGAATTTATGCTTTGATACCTCCCCTCCCTGGCATGACGTCAACGTATTTAGAACAATGCACTGTATAAGCAGACTGTAGATACACCTGAAACATGGGCGGGGTCCGTTTTGAGTCAAAAGTGATTATAGCGCGCTCACACGCGTCCCGCATTGATAAATTGTATGAGCGTGAGCGACGTGAGCGCTATTATCACTTTTGACTCAAAACGGACCGCACTATAAGACACCAAAAAGTTGTTCGGAAAGTTTTAGGATTGACGATCGATTTGGTGAAATTGTTGAGGAGTCGGCAGCTACATCAAAGGTCGCGGGTTCGATCCCCGCACAGTACAAACATTTGTGTGCTCATGTCTGTTTGTATTGGTCTGGGTGTTTCCTATGTATATTAAGTACTAGCTGTCAAGACAGACTTCGTTCTGTTGTCAAACATTCAGTGTCACGTGACAGGTAGAAACAGTTACTAAGAAAAACTAAATTGTGGTTTTCCACTATATTCCTAGCATTTTCTCATGTTTACTCACCTTTTAAACCTTCCCTGGACCATCACAAATATTGCAAAACCAAAACTAGCCAAATCGGTCCACCCGTTCCCAAGTTTTAGCGAGACTAACGAACAGCAATCCTTTTTAAATATAGAGATGTATTTACAAAAGAAAAAGCATTTAAGAATGTTAATCCGCTGTCTAGTATCCCAAAAAATGGGATTTAACTAGCTCATCTTGGGGCTAGATGGCGCTCTGTGGAATGTCCAGGAATAATGATTTGTTTATTAAACTTAAGAAGTTTTGATATCAGCATATTTCGAGAATAATCACGATAATTACCCTAATAGGGTAGACAGAGGCTCACTAATTTCTGCCGTCATGGTGAACGGAACATTCAAAAGCCGACATTTCGCCAAGACAATTTGAACCCAACATAGTTAGCGGCGAGCCCGCCGTCATCCGGGTTATTCTTGCTTAGACAATTTGATATATTGTAGGAGTTGTGATTTACCAAGATAGATGCTTCAGACCAAAAAATCCCATCTCTAAATCATCGTCGATTGCGTGAAGTAAGCGATACCTGGCGTTGGTGCTACAGTGACTGCTCTAAACAGCATAAATCAAGACGGCTGAATATAATTTGTCGCGTGTTCAATAATTCATGCGCTTGCGCAGCCTCCGATCGGGTTTACAGGGTTCCTGAGGGATCATGGCGCAGTTGTGACAGTGATCGGCGACGATCGCTGTTGTAAAGCAACACACGCCTGGTCGGAAATGTGATGGGTGACCACCCCGACCGAAATTTTGTGATGTGTATTTCGGGCATCTCCGTGCTTCTTAAGGCACGTTAAGCCGTTGGTCCCGGTTGACGTTGCTAGATGTCAGTCATTACGCCTAGTCAGAGGCCTTAGGGCGGCTTAATAACATCTGACATTCGTATTCATTTATATGGACAGTGATTTTAAGATGAATAATAAAATTTATAACCCTGCAAGGGCTTTGCAAACAACGCATAGTGTGCCGTATTGTGGTTGCGTTACACACACTATGCGTTGTAGTGTTAATTAGGTTCTTTCCACTGTTAAAGCCTGGTTGACATAATTTTTTTCCTGACTTTTTTAAACATTAATTAACTACCTATTCTTAGTTGAGTACCCTTTTATAGACTAGCTGTCACTTGCAATTTTAACTCGAAGTTTACGATCTTTAATGTAAAGCTTTGCTGTCTTCTCGAAATCTGTATTATTCCATTACCTATACTTACAAGTATTTCAATACCGTCATTCTGAACCATCATTAGATACAGAAGATCACCCTTGCCCGCGTTTTATCAAACAAAATGATCACGATACGGCGCAAAAAGTTGCGCGTACGTCGAGCAATGCCCGTGCGGTCGCTGCGCGGCAATGATGCGCTCTTGCCTGTTTGCACCAATAGATGGCGTTGCCTCGTAAATTTAGAAAACTGTAGGGTTTTGGAGGATGCACGCCGCCGGCCACCAGAGAACTGTGCCGGAACTCTCTGATTGAGACTTAAGATTATAATCACAACACCTCTTACCTTAATAAGTCACATTTGTTTTTTGTCTGGTGAAGCGAATTGAGGTACTTACCTACCTTTATATAGTTTGACTAAGTATGTAACAAAATATATCGAAGTATTCAGGTACTTACTTGAGTAATGAAATATTAGTCATTGATATTTATTGAGCTTTTTATCCGTCAATAAATTTACGGATTAGGGACGCGGAGATAAAATAATTACAATTTAAATTGATGAAAACGAAAGTGCCCAGCAAAACCACTCGATATGGACCGTCCATGGAAAAATTATCATTTGTAAACACTTATTATACTTTGTAATATGATAAAATCTACAATTTAAATTGTAAAAAGCAAGTTTAAGTCCGCTCAATAGGAGCTATGAGACAGCTCTTCGAAAAAAAGATACTATAGAAGATATCTAAGGCTTTATTGTCTCACGCAGGTCTAATAATAAACTAAATATATTAAAACACATGACAAAAAGGAGAAAAAATGGCGCCGATGGTAGCCATATTGGATCGAATGCGCGGGAACACGGACTATTGCATGACTATGCGTTCAATAAATTGACATGTACCATATATGGTGCGTTCGACCATTCGTCTTAGGTCTTAGACCCTATCCCGAGTTAGATGCGGGGTTAAATTGGGTCCGCACTAGTGTCGCGCGACGATATCGATCATGTGTTTGTGTGATAAATAAGTTTTCACATATTCAAGTTACGGCATGCGAGTACCTACTATCCTACATTTTGTCAACGAAACAAACAAGAAAAGAATTCCTTACTTGTGTTTTTTTTCATGTTGCTTTTGAAATGTGTAATTATGAAGTAGGTATCACAATCAAACTTTCATAATCAATGCGGCGTTCTCCTGTCCCTTCGTCTGTCGTCGAAGAAATCCACAGTTAGACACAGTTTTGAATAGCACAATCGCGAATAGCACAAAATATGTCCTTGAATAGCACATATTAATATTTTGACTTGTGCTACGATTAGGACACTTCATGATAACAAAGCTTAGAGCAGCTGTTTATGATTTGAAGAGATAAATATTAATTTCATTTTGTTATCGATAAACCGCTAGTTTTGTCATCGATGCACAATCGCACATCCCTTATCCGCAGTGCGTTGGAAAAGAGAAAAAAAATAGAATCTAGTTGCATTGAGATGGCGAGTCGGGCTTGCTTGTATGGGACGAGTTAAAAATGTTTTTCTTAGATGATTGTGTACTTGTACAGCAGAAACGTTAGTTTTAACGACTATATCGTTAGGGACTTTTTATTCTACCGGCTATCTAATGGAATTCTTGAAGCAGTTTGAAATAAGATTGATAAAGTGCTAAAATAGTTTACAACTTTTTAACTCACGAAAGTAGAATGCCTTCTCAGACAATTTCATTGTTTTTATATTCGTCACTACTAATCGAGCTACATTTTAGTACTCCCACTATTAAATATATCGGCAAAAAATTTGTAATCGGAAATCTGTGGGTTCGATTTCCGATTCAGAATGATTCGACATATTGCCATTTTTAATCAGGTGGCTACTGGTGAATTTATACTTACTGAATTTAATGCAGCATTTAAGTAAGGGCAATTTAAATATTCGAAACATGACTGTAGAAATATGCCCAACATTGCTCTCTTGTGGTTGAATATGAACAAACCAATAATTACAATTTATTTTCATTTAATCACCTCCGGCCTGAGTTTAGTACTCGTTAAATTATATAAAATGTCTCAGCTTAAAACTAATGAAACTAATATTTTCTGCTTCACACTTATTTATTGTTTCTCATAAAGGAGAGCAGTTATTAAAAATATATCTTGGCAGTTGGTAGTCGCGTTAAGAACCTGAGACTTTACAAAGTTGCATTTATAGATGCGTCATTAGGATTCCCTGACTTTTCTATTGTATTTATTTATGTTCTCATGTAAGTCAGTTGATGTTTTTATAGCCAAACCTAGTTTCTTCTGAAAAAATATAATAAAAATTAAAAACCCGGCTACGTTTCTGTGTAATGTAAAAACGCTATTAGAAGAAAGTCGGCATACCCGATTGCATTTTAAGAAGAATTTTAACAGTCGGACCCACTCTAGAAAGTCAGGCTACTAAAATCTACAGAGTAATATGAATATGCGCTAAGGCTCTGTTTCTAAAATGGGTCCCGACTGTTGAAAAAAATCTTAAGTTAAAAGTGCAATCGGGTATGCCGACTTTCTTCTTTCAGGGTTTTTCATTACACAGGAACGCAGTCGGGTTTTTAATTTTTTAATGAATTACCTTCTATCTGGTGTAGGTACCTACTGCGGTAGCTTTGAGAGACGATTCAATTCTGGGGGTAATACGAGTAGGACAAGCCATAACAATGAGGACTAATTACTTCCTATAAAGTAGAGAGAGCTATGGTGAATTTGTGACCCTATGGTATTTCATTTTGGTGTTTTGTTTAGACAGCTAAATGCAATATCGCAGCTTTATCTTGTATCTGCCTACATAAATAAATTAATTATCATGAAAAATTGCAAGTACCTATACAAAACTACGAACACGTTCCTAAGAAATTGGTTTCTACTTCTTTCATATATAACCGTCTCAAAACATTAAAACATCTGGGAATTTAAGTAGTTAGGTACCTACTACCTTTTAGAAAACCCTAAATGGTCATTCAAGAGCAAACTGCATCAAGCGATCAGATACAGCCCCTTCATAAATTGACCGCAACAATTCCTATTCTAGCAAATAGCCAATAACAACCTCACCTACGCTGCTTTTTGCACAAACACATCGTAAAAACTAAGGAATTTCCCGAGTAAGTACTCAGATTCGAACAAAATGGCGGCCATATACCACGACAACAATTCTAACAATCCGTTTAGGTAGCAGACGTATCCCTAACGTCTGGGGTCCTAAGAATGTCGCCTGTCTCTAGAGGTTTTTGCTCATATGCCATGACGAGGGACTCTTCATTTCTAAACGTTACACTCTCCAATTGCTAACGTTTGATTTTGAACCAAAGACTCTTGGAGACAAGGATCAGGTTGCTAAATAACTTGTGCTGTTTCACTAGGCAGCTCGCTCGTGGTGCTTGCATGATGGCTGTTCCTCCGATCGCGTCCAGGTCTGCGATGGTTGGGAGCATTTTTATTTGTTCCTGATGCGTTTTGCTGAATATCTCGGTTTGGTCCTCGTTGGGTTTCGTTTTTAAGGAAATGCTTAAGTTGTAGAGTGAGAAATAAGTGAAGTCTAAATAGGCCCTAATGCGAACGGCAAGAGATTGGGATGAAGTTTTTGTTCAAGTGTTTTCAGAGTATTCAAAAACGCCCTTTTAACGCCCAGGCTAAGTTTGGTTCTCTTGGACGTTTCTTTAAATACACAATAGATTCATTCGAATAGTTTGCTAGAGATACAGCCGTGTTAGTTACATTAGGTAATAAATACGGATTACAATGTCTCTACATAATATCGCCCCCGTCCAAGCCGGACACAGTTAGCAACACGTTTCTGCAGACCTATTCAATAAAATTAAGTGATGCAATATTTAACACTTAGCAACACTGCTCAACATTATTGTGTTCTGAAAGTCTAGACTAGACAATTACACCTAGCAGTGCTCGAGCACTTAAGAGATTGTAAAGAATTGTAATGGTAAGCCTCGATCGTCGTCGACGTTGGCTATAGTCCGTTCACGTTAATGCAGAGATTTCAAATTTAATTCTGTCGCACACAAAAAGATCAGATCCACAACCTTTGCGTTCGAAAGTGTGCGTTTAGCTGGTTCCTGTGGACTTGGCTTTCTAATTAGGAACGATTTGATTGGTAAGGGGCCGTGCTAGGTCTAAGGACAACAATGAAATCACTGCATTTTTAACGCGAACGGACTATAGTAACATTGTTCGTGACTTTTAGGCTCTTTTTCAAGAATGGCAAAGTCTATCTCATACTTTCCTACCAATCGATACCTTCAACCCTCTTGAAGGGATTATCCCTTCAAGAGCTGAATTTTAATCAATCCTTTCTTATTCGTCATTTTCTTATTTAGAATCTTTGCGATTAATGTCTTCCTTCAGTGCAAACACCAAGGCTGGACGTGGGCGCGTTGATGAGTCAGCCAACTTTTCTTTTGTTTAAACGATAATCAGACAAATTAATAGTGTAGGTTATTTTATTTTAGCATTAGGAATAATGCATTATAATCTTACTAAAGATAGAAAAACCAGAAAAAGGCATTCGCTCTTGGCTTCAGGTGGGAATCGAACCCGCGACTTTCGCAAACTACCGAGACCATTAACACACTAGAAAGAAACATTTGCAATAGTGATTATTTTGAGTGGTTAATGGTCCTGGTAACACAGTGGTTAGTGCAGTCGCCCGGTTTCCGAAAGACGCGGGTACGATCCCCGCCTGAAGCCGAGACCGAATGTCGTTTTTTTCTGGTTTTCCTAAATTAATAGGATAGTTGGTACTAATACAAAGCGTAAAATCCAAGCATCGAGAGTAACATGTTCATTTATCATCTCACCGTTCTCAAACCAATCTGGTCGAGAGTGTAGGTACACCAATATTTGAGTGATTTAATTGGGCGGAGCATGTTTTTATCGGGAGCCGACAGGTTCCCGTGTCCTTGGGAGAAAGTGCGGCCATGACCACCGGCACTGCGCCCGCGCAGATGTCTGCAATGGCCGTTGCGTTTCAATTCCTGGACATCACATATTTTTATTTATTCTTTATTGCACAAATTTACAAAAAAAGTACAAATGGCGGACTTAATGCCAAGAGGCATTCTCTACCAGTCAACCGCAAGGCTCAACAGAGTTTAGGGAGTTTGGGTTGTGCAACTTGCTAGAAAAGATACATAAGACACACATAGAATATCACAAATAAGTTTTTATAAGTAGGCTTACTGAAATTCCATCACGTGCAACTAATTCGGTCATAAAAGCCTATCTTTTAGTTTGGTTTCCATCAATTTTGTTATCTATCTCGATTCCAAACTCGAAGCTACTACCCGTCTTTTATTTACAGCTGCAAAGATATTTTTGAAATGCTGGACAGCAAAATGTTTTGAGTTATTCGTAAGACGAGAATACAGAGTATACATCACGCGTCTTAAAATGACGACAGTACCGTAAGATGGGGTTAATTGGTATCTGGGTCTTAATTGGGACAGTACTTTGAAAATGTTTCAAAGCTCGAGAGAAGTGCTGTATTTATTTTATTTTTGGGTGTTTTTGTTTATACCTGTAGTGAATATAAAAACATTCAAGAAATTAAGAAAAATAAAGCTTTGAAACATCTCCAAAGTCATGTCCCAATTAAGACCCAGATACCAATTAACCCCATCTTACCGGTAGTAAGTTCCTTGCCAGGTGAATTTGAGTTCCAGTTCGAAAGTGTACAGAAAATTGGTCTACTATTCCGACAAAGCAGATTGCAGTTGCAGTAAGGGATGTTCAAAAGGTATTTTTATAATATCGACATCAATATTACTTACAAGCTTACCCTCAGAAGCTGTTGCACTGTGGCAGCAGTACAATGAAAAGAAAAATAGGATTTTGGGTTCTGACGAAGTTGTTGCAAATGACTTCATTGAACATAGAGAAATCTCCTTAGAACGTAAAGGACTCGGTGAAATAATTTTGATACGAGTATGTAAACATATCAACATAAATGCATTTTATTGTAAGTACACACATACATTACATGAACATGTCAAACAGACATGTTCGTAGTAAGCCTTAAGGGTAAAAAGGTAAATTTTTAGTTAAAAATAAATGTTATTACAATTCATTGATTATGTGTAAAAAAAAGCTCTTAGAAACAATTCCGGTGGCGAAAATCCATGGAATGACTGAGAGCTAATTCTTGAGAAATTCCCTCATCCTTTCCCATCAGATGTAAAATACGTCTTAGAATTTTTAATGCTGAATTATCACAATTTCTTCCCTCTCAAATAATTAAATGCTAAAATTCTCCAAGATAAAATGGCGAGTTATTCGCTCTCGCCCGCTGTATTCGAACTAAAACTCCTCAATGCACTCAAACTAACTTTTTCACCGCCACAGCGGCCGATCAGGCTTCGCGGCACGACGATTAGGAACCGGTCCCGAGGCTGCATGAGCGAGTCGATGCACTCTGCAACGCCTAACTCCTATTCCCGATACGTTCCCGACCACTCCAAGCCACCAACCCCTAGCAACCGCAACGCAAACGCACACGTTCAAACCATTCGACCTTAGAGACTCCCAAACTAACGCTGAGTCCGAACGATGGCAGAACGCTCCCTAAGACGTTTCTCCATGGTTTTCTACCGAGTTTTTGCGCGCAAACGTGTTGCGACCGAGGAATGCAACTTCCAGACTCGAGGGTCGGCGATAAAATAAGTGGGATTCATTGACATCGGTCATGAGGTTCAGATATGCTGTTTAGACTGGATTAGGCGAGTCTAGGTTTTTTAAAAGCGCCTAGCTTAGAAACGGACGCATTACCGACGGACGCGTATGGGAAACATAAATAAAGTAAAACGAGTGCAGTTTGCTTGGTAAATATTTAAAAATGGCTGAGCTGGTTGCTAAAGAAAATTTGCATCAACCCTTTTTTTATTTATGCTAAAGTAAGGTGAATTTATGGTCTATGGTGGTTTATACATTCCTATTTCACATCTACAAAGAAATAAAATTAAGAAATATTGATAGAGCCGTAATAATCATTCAAAATACAATTAAAAAAAATAATTATGACTAGCATCTGTTTCAAGTGCATATTCCCTATTGGATGTTGGATTTCGAATACAGAAGTGAGCATGTGTTTTTGGGTTAATTCTTATGGAGGTGTACTTAGTTAATTTATAAAGACAGGAAATTAAGATCTTACCCTCAAAATTATATCCTCTAGAACCTCAAAAAGTGAAACTACTTATACCCAACCTATCAACTATAGTAATAACTTGGTTTCCTTAATTTGGCTTTACCCAGCAGTAAGACAGATAGCTAATTAGGTAATTATGATGCTGGAAAAAAACTTAAAAACATATAAAATTCTCGCGTCTCACAGTGTTTGTTGCCAAACACCTCCGAAACGAACTTCCTTTGATGAAACTTTATAATTATGTGTGTATGTTAAGTCTGAGAATAGGTCTAATCTATTTTTTATAGGTACTTATGTACCTTTTTTATCAAACTAAGCTCCACGCGGACAAAGTCACGAGAATGAGAGGCCGCTAGTAGGTACTATATAAAATAATATATTTGGACTCGTATAGCATTCTCTGAGTGAGAATTGTCGCTCTCTTTGGCTGCATTTTCAATGTATAAGAAAGCTAGTTACTAATTATTAATAATTTTAGTTGGCTTTCTCGAAACCGTTTCCCAGTAATCATTTAATTCAACCTTTCCATTCAAAAGGCCATGATCGCAGCTGACATTTAAACTCTACTGTCTAATTAATAGACCCTTCTGACCTTTAGGGTCGTTTGACCTCATTACAGGGGTAGCTAAATAGGGTAAGTGTTGATGACCATAGCACTTGCAACTTCAGCTAATGGCAGGCTTAATGAGTAGACGTTATTTACCAGGACATTTGAAATGACGGTTATTTATTTATATAAAACAGGTTTACACTATTACCTACGATTGAAATTAGGTACTAAATGTAACAAACAATTACCTACACAGGTAAACACCCCATGCAATAGGAACATACTTAACTAGTTGAATAAAATTAAAAATTACGACTGAAAGTTTTTGTAAATGACCAGGCTAACAGGAGAATTTACTAGTATTTACGGCCCATCCACTCACGAGACGGGAGTGATGGGTGCCACGATTCACTTTGAATGATATTTGTCCTCATTTTGTATATGTAAATAATTAAAAAATGTTATTTGGCTCAGTTCTTTTCTCTCAAACGACCACAGTCGCAAAGAAACTGATTGCTTTGAGAGTGGTCATTTATAGTTAAAAAAGCAACCTGACCAGCAAGCAAGCAAGACGGAATTAAAATAAGGTTTCATTTGTTTTATATTTCAGTGACGCTTGATTTCTTTGTCATTCCAGGAATGAAATAGCTTTCGTCAAACCGTTTATATTTCTCGATGCTGATGATGCTTACCCCAGTAGATTATTAAAGCACCCATACCTATAGATCCTTTAAAATTGATTTCTAATATTTATCTGTCAACTGCAGCAATGTTTTTAGCCCGTCCAAATCATAGCCCATATTTCACAATAGGCCACGATAACCGCTTACTTTCAGGTGGTCCGCATGCTCATTTGCGAAAGTCACTGTCGCTATCAAGCTCTTAGCCAGAGCGAAACTCAGAAGTTTCGCTTTGATTTGATTTGTCCTCTGTCTCATATTCTCTTAGATTGATATAGATACCTACCACTACCAGAGATGAGCGTTGATGTCTTTACTTCCACGAATTCTAACCCCCTAATTCTTAAAAACTTTAACAGCTCTGCAACAACATTTTAACTTTTGTATTGCTTTGTCACTGTCATTCTTGTTGCTGAGGCCATTCCAAGTTAGTGACACAACACGTCAATTGCTTAAACTATGCTTTAGCGTTGCGTTAGTTTTTATGAATAAGATCTTCAAAACTTATGCGTTTAATAGCTACAGTCGCAGATTCGAACCTCACCTCCGACCGACCGATAGTGACCGATAGTGACCGATAGTGACCGGCTTGACCGATAGTGTCTTTCTGATATTCTGTATTCTCTTATTTAACCTCCTAGTTTCAGGTTCCAATCTTGTTAAAAGTTTTTTTGCTTTGACCCACCGACCTCGGCTGTACGTTGGTAGATCAGTCAGTCTGACAGTCTAACCACCGAATTCACAAACGTAAACGTAACGCTAAGCACGCGCTCAAGCTTGTGCTGTCCCGTAAAATGACAATAGAACTGAAAGGGATAGCTATACTTCTGGCGGATGCTCAACCTTGATTTGCGTTCGTGAATTCGGCGGTAACTCTTCTAATATTTATGTGCGAAGATTAGCCAGGCATTTTGCGATACTTATTAGTTACAAAGCGTCCTTTATATTTTCCATAGAAAACTATAATTGTCTCCAAACCCGTAACTCTACATTAACTTTGCATAACCAGCATCTCTAGTGTAGTCTCCTAGATGACAGTTATTAAAGTAATTGATTGCGTGTCTATTGAATTAGTGGTTGTGTTATAAACTTTGTCGTCGCTCTAGGAGCAACAAGTGTAGAGTTCACTCACCGTGGATCACACGCCTTATTTGTAAACATTGCCATCATCCTAATGTTAAGATGGTCCAGTGAAAGATATAAAAATTATTGAGCTTTAATCCGCACAGCGACACCTAGCTCAAAACTAGGGAAAGCTTGTGCCATGGGAACAAGACGATAGATGAAACATACTGAAAAACTTTTTTGTAAATACATACTTAGTATAGAAATGAAGGAAACACACACATACGAGCTTTCGCATTTATGATATTAGTACGATTGCACACAAAAAAAAACCGATTGTTGAACAAACAATCAGTTGAAGCAGAACTACAGTCATTTTTGTGAAATGGCTCATCCAAATGCAACTTAGAAATATCTTAGCTCAGACTGGAGAGCAAGTTCCTAGATTCAGAATTCCATTGCTCCTTTTTGCGAGCAGGTTGACCACGAACCAGTCCTGGGGTTCCGCGGGCGGCGGCCAGCCACCAATCATGGCCGCTATCGGTCCGGGGTTCGGTGCCTGGAGCGGCCGATCTTGTCAGCACTAAAGATTTAGTGTTAGATCAATTTTTTTGGTCCTCTCTTCGAATGAGGTAGGGATGTGTTGGTGCTAACTAGGGATGGGATCAATGTGACTGTTGCGACTGGCTAGATTGAAACCGGTTTTAGGTTTATTATCGTTGTGGGAGAGCGTCGTAGTCCAGTAGTTTGAAGACTTGCCGGAATTACTTTCGAGTTCAATTAGAATTTGCGTCCAATTGTCCGGTGGAGGAAAACACCGATGGCAAACCCAAGCAACCCGGGTGATAGGCTCGCCCCTTTCCACTTTGCGTTCAAAATGCGCTACAAGAAATGTGGGCTTCTGTCTGAATTTTTCGTTAACCATGAGCGCGACTGACGGTGTGCCTACGAGTAAGATGTTCTGCGTATCAGTCAGGTTTTTTGGTGTAATAAGTTAATTGTTCAGCCTAAAATGGCAGAAATTGTGTGTTTGTTTCCACACTCAACACATGACGAACATATTTGTCTTGGTGTGTAATAATGTTAAATTAACTACTGCTACTTAATAAGTAATTTGAACTTTAATGCCAACTTGACCTAGAAAGGATCAAACCTGCCGTATTATCTATCACCGGAATTAGCCGCAAGTCATACCTAATAGGTATCATTTAATGTTATCCTTACGCAATTTCTAAGCTAATTCATAAAGAACCCTCAGTCCAAGCGCCTAGTTAAGTCGTTTAGTTAAAATAACCTCTATTTCTGCCAAACCGGTCCCCTTCGTGTGAACAACACTGTGACAAACACAGGTTATATAACAGACATAACTATACCCGACGGTGTAATTGTAGGACGCCAACGTAGAAACTTACGAGCCAATCAAAAGTTATGATTTTCCGACAGCATAATAAATGCAAAAAGACGAAAGCACCTAGACATGTTCTAATAGCAATAAAACATAGTGGCAAGGGGTCTACTCCATTTCGCCCGAACAATAACTAATGTTAAATGGTAAGGCGTTACTGAAACATGGAGTTGTGTATCTTCGTCTACTCAGTGAAATATTTGAGGCCTTTCAAACTCTTACCCCCGAATTCACAATCGCAAATCAACGTTGAACATCCTTCAAAAGTATACCGGTCCCTTTCAATTCTATTGACATTTTACGTGACAGCATGAGCGTGAGCGCGTGCTTAGCGTTGATTGACGTTTGTGAATTCGGGGGTTTTTTATGGCTTAGTTAGGCGCGCATTTGACCACAATCTCACCTGATCGTAAGTGATGATGTGGTCTAATGTGGTACATGCCGGCCTAATAAATGGCTGTTCACTCTTTTCTTGAAGAGGCCCAAGTTGTATTGCTGTGGAAACACTTCAGCGGGAAGCTCATTCCACTCCCTTGCTGTTGGCATAATGAATGTGTTACCAAAACGGTTGCGAGAAGGATACAGACAGACAGACACGAGACAGATACATGTTGCGCAGTGTTGTCACAAACTGTCAATGCTTTGCTCATTTCGTCGAAAGTCCTGATTTCGGGTGCTAATTTTTAGCACAAGTAACCTATCTACGTCTTTTTACTAAAGTTCATTGGCGTCGATAATTATATTTTGCATCGGAGCAGACGTCTTGGCTTGCGCAGGCGCACTGGGGAATAGCAGTGTCGAGGCGGATGCTAGGCGTTGTTATGGGCGGCGGCCAGTAGTATTTAATGGCATTCCTGTCTTGTTTCATATTCAAAATATTATTGATCAGGTCAGTAGCTCTGCTGGTTGTGACCCTGCCTGTTAAGTGGGTTGTAAAATCTCTGGTACCAATGAATGGTCTGGTAGAAGTTTTACAAAGCTGTGTTTTTTTTTTAAACCAAGGGTAGTTTACTTGGAAGAAATAGTACATTGTTAGCCTAGGGGTGAAAGTAACTTATTTAGTCCCGAGACGGGGTTTGGCGCCCGGAACGAAGTGAGGGAATGAAAAAGTTTTTTCATTACTCATACTCTGAAAGTAGGTCATTACTGACCTGAGAAGCGGGCTGAAAGTAATACTTTTCATCCCTAGGGAGAATCACTTTCAACTGACAGCTGTCAAATTATTAAAAAAAACTAGTTCTTCCTCACGTATCTATTGAACCATGTTCCAACTTTCTATACAGCCACGATGTAAAATTGAAATAACTTAAAGTTAAGTATTGATTAAAGAATATATATTTTTTTAAATAACTTTTTATAAGTTATAGTTTCAACAATTTCTTTAAAATATCTTAGCTTTGAGCAAAATATTTACCATTTTTCCAATGATGAAAATAAAAAATAATGGCTGAATAGCGGGCCGGCCACAAAAAAAAAACAAACAAAATAGGCGGGAAAGCGGCAATTCCATCTTCGTTTATTTTTCTCATTTTTAGGGTTCCGTACCTCAAAAGGAAAAAACGGAACCCTTATAGGATCACTTTGTTGTCCGTCCGTCCGTCCGTCTGTCAAGACCCTTTTTCTCAGGAACGCGTGGAGGTATGAAGCTGAAATTTATATCAATTACTCAGGTCTACTGTCCCTTGAAGCTGTGAAAAAATCAAACTTCTAAGCCAACGCAATCAAAAGATACAGCCGTTTATGCCGCAGATTTTCGACACTTGCAAGGGAATCAAAACCTACAGGGTGCTTCCCGTGAACTCAGAATCTTGAAATTTGGTACGAAGCAACGTCTTATAGCATAGATAAAGGAAAAATTACGAAAACCATACATTTTTTTTTAGTTACATCACATAATATATATTTTTTAATAATTTTAAACTTACTACCCATTTGACTCGATTGTCGTAATGAACGAACTTTGTAAACCTTGCAGGTTTATACGGAACCCTCGGTGCGCGAGTCCGACTCGCACTTGGCCGGTTTTTTTCTTTAGTTAATTCATGTTTTTATTTTTACTTTCCTTGTATTTGTAATGAAAAGCACAGTGTTTACCTCGGGTTAAAGACTTATTTAGTCCCTCGAACTATTGGCGCCCTCACTTCGTTCCGGGCGCCAAACCCCGTCTCGGGACTAAATAAGTAACTTTCACCCCTAGGATAACAATGTACTATTTTTGAAATCTGAGTAGACAGTTATTAGGTTTGACAAAATCTGTATTGACACTCCTTTGAGCATTTACTGAATCCATTATAGTTTTTAAGATTGGGCCTACCAGGCACTCTTGAATAATACCATCATTCAACTATTTTTACAGTCTCAATGAAAAATATTTAAAAAAAAGGACAGTTAATTTAAAATGGTAAAAGTGCATAAAATTATGCTGTGAACAGCAGTGTAAGGATTTTAAGAAATTAAAACTAAGAAAATGTTAGATTCATATCGTTTATTACATCGAATGCATTGCATTATGTTATTTGAACAATAAATAAACGGTGTGATACGTTATTACCTTGTATATATGTTTAACTATGTTTCTTTTATATATTACAACAAACAGGTCACCATGATACACATTTAAGGTTATTTAAAAACACAATTATCAAAGGTACATATTAAATGCGGTCCAATATTAAGGGTAACACATCAGCTGGTAAATTACCTCTTAATTGTTAACCCTGTTAATGTATACGCTTGACTTGTGGTCTTGTATACAATGAATTCTGTGTTACGGTTGAAAAGTGTTTGACTGTACCGCAAAACATCATGATATATAATTACATTAGTATTTAAAACTTATTTAGCAAATAGCAAACAATTCATAAAAACTTTTATTAGTATAAAAATAAAACAAAAACAATATCTGAAAATAAGCAGTCTGTTTTATAAAAATAAAACGTCTATGTTTTTTATCTCCCTTAAAAGTGTATCTCAGTGACGTCACAGATAATCTATTTAGTTATTTTCCAATATAATCTGTTCTATAGTAAGAGAAGAAATATCAAGCCAAAGAAGGAATGAAATATTTAAAACATAAATAAAACTTTAAAAAACTTGGAAACATTTTTTTTTCTTTGGCTAATACAAGCTTTGGAACGTGAGCAAAATAAAACAAAATTGTACTTAGCAGGTGAAAATGTGATAATTATAGACAATAATATCATTATATTAGGCGTAGTGTTTAGATTATTGCATTGCAAAAACAACCTTATTTTATTACTTAACGGTAAATTCAAATCACTGGTGCAGTGTGTTTATTTGTCGTTAACTTCAAAATCATCATTGGTGTAGGATATTAACCGATCGCATTACAAAAAACGTACACAATATCCTCAAAATAGCACCAATATTATAATATCAGCACATCGAGTGTACCAAAAAACGATCGCTGCCAACATTTGTTAATTCTGAGCCATGGATTTAAACGCCACAAAAACTCAACAATTGTAGAAACATTTGCATACAAAAGTAAATGTTAAAATATATGCTTACCTACCTCAAATTTCTTGTTTTACCAATTAAAAAATTCAACAACATTATAATCAGAACGACATTAATTAAAGTAGTAATTTTAAATGTCTAAATTCTAGCAACATTGTGGCGTTTTTCCCTGCCCCAGAAGAAAAAACATTTTACATCTAGCAACACCAAATTTTATACAGCGCGGC
This sequence comes from Udea ferrugalis, assembly GCA_950022985.1. Classification (NCBI taxonomy): domain Eukaryota; kingdom Metazoa; phylum Arthropoda; class Insecta; order Lepidoptera; family Crambidae; genus Udea; species Udea ferrugalis. Next base: position 17,087,998 of record OX465524.1, on the reverse strand, counting down.
AATTACAAAAGTCACATACTAAACTTAATTAACTGCAATAAAGTTGAAATGATACAAGATATGGTTAGTTAGACATTTAGATATGATTAGTTTACAATGGATTGCACCCTATATCCGATCACGCACCCTTAAGAATAAAAATATACATTACTTCATGTAAATAGATATGTATAGGTGAAATGTAAATTAACCTCTATGGTAACACTTTAACGGAATCGTAAGAGGTCAGGGAGCTTAATACAAACATTTAAACTAAAGAGCTTACTTTACGGCCTCAACTCAGTACACAGCTTTTTTGTGATTTTAGGAAAGGCCTTTATTCGGCCAATTTATCTCTGCCCCATGCAAATAAAGTAACAAACTACAAGGCTAAACTAAAAATGATTTAGTTCGACGTTTTTCACTAAGAAAAGATTATTGCGATAGTTATTAGGTAATTCAGCTCCGAATGTGAGCTAGAGAAGAGTGATCGCTACATGGCTATAAATGAAAGATCATAAAAAATAATTGTGATAAGGCCCCTGACCATCTTTTTTTTATTTCTGGTCAGCTTAGAAATAGCGCTATTTGCAGAGTCATTCATTTGTTTTTAGATATGAAATTATTTAAAATATACGTCTTGTTTCAGTTTTTTTATTATCTACGTTTGAAACTATAGTAAACGGATTTACTAGTCGACGCAAGAGCGATATGTTTCCCAATGTACCTCTATGCCTTTGCCTTTGTTTTAAAGCTTTTCTAAGTGACTCGCGCAAAGTTTTCATGATTCCTAAAGAAAAGTTAAGAGACATAATACAAGTAGGTATATAATAACAGATTTAAACATTAACACATGTTAAAATTTACAAAACTACAACTTAAATTAACACAAGGTGTTGCCAACTACAATTATACAAACGTACCTAATTTTATTTGGTCTCATTTTAGTAACGGTTACATTTCAACAGAAATTCTTAATAATAACAAATGAAAACTATTTTTACACTACATTCCGGTTGCATAGCTCGATTTTGACGGTTGGAGAAAATTCTGGCTTGGCGGCCATTTCGTTTTCTCGGTGGGTTGTCTATGGTCGTGTGTCATCTTACAGATATTTTTTATGGAGAAAATACTCGCAAGCTTCTGAGCAGTGTGGCCAGTACGTTGGCTAAGCATTCCGCCCGTAGCGCGAGTTGCCCCTCAAGGGTAGAGTTGGACTCTTGACTCTGGCCTTGAGCCTTCTTGGCGTTGTGCTCGTGTATAATCTGTGCCATTTCAGCACCTGCCAGCTCCTTGAAGGCTGCTGTGACGTCGTGGACGCGTAAAACTAGGTTTCTCGTTTGAAGAGGTGCTGAGGTGTGTCTGCCGAGTGCCTAAGAGAATAATAACAAATGCTTAATATCCCGAACTAAAGCCATAGAGTACAAGCTGTAGGTTAGAGATAGTGGACTATCATTACACTACCTACTAGGGGGAAAGAGGGGGTAATTATAATCTTTGGCAGCTGTAGGCCTAGCACGGACCGATGACGTTTTGGTAATTGAAAAGTAAACGATACTTTTTTTCCCTTTTCCTATGTCTCTAAGAAAAAAAAGTATCGTTTACCTTTCGATTACCAAGACGTTACTTTTTTTTCTTTTTCCTGCGTCATTAAGAAAAAAAGTATTCTTTACTTTTCACTTACTAAAACGTTATCGGTTCGTGCTAGGCCTACTGGACCTTAGTCGCCCGTGTTGTCATTTTTCGAGCAGAAATACCGTAGCCCTCATTACAACAACTAAGCATAAATACATGTTGGGGCGTTCAAGTTTTTTTCTTGTTTCGAGTACTATGATTTGAAGTGGGGAAAAAGAGTTGGTGTACGGTGGCCGGCACATCACTCTACCCATTTCCGGTCAGAGCTCCTTGCTCTATTGCAAAGAAATGACATTTGACAAGAGCGAGAGACAAAACGGAAATGGGGTAACCTGATGTGCTGTTGACTGTACATACCTGTGCCAAGTCAGCCAGCCTCCGCAGCGGCGAGAGACAGTCGGCTAGCGCGGCGGAGGCGGCGGTGGGGGAGGGGGCGGCGGGGCCCAGCGCGCCCACCAGCGCACGCGACGCCGTCACCAGCGATACTGCGCACGCTGTTAGTTCGCTGCGCGCGCGCTGTAATGGGAAGCAATTGAACCATCTGAACCTAAACTAAGCACATGTTGAGCAGCGTTGCCAGTTTTTTGGTCAAGTCGACATTGTCAAATCAGATTTACCCTATCGTCAAGTAGTTACTTATCCCCCGAACCCACAAACGTCAAGCAATCAACGCTGAGCACGCGCTCACGACCATGCTGTCCCGTAAAATGTCAATAGAACTGAAAGGGACAGCCATACTTCTGAGGGATGCTCAACGTTGATTTCGGTTGTGAATTCGGGGGGTCTTCTTACAGGGGCGGGACATTTGTTTTCGATTTATAATCGGGAGGTTTGGCGAAAATTGCGACATCTGGCAATGTACTTCACCCCTTACTCCCATACTTCTAAAACTCAGATATCGTCACTTTAACTACTGTACCTAACTTTTTATCTTTTTCATTCTGATTGCTGTCGACATTTGCGGGTATGTGACAGGAATAGGACACGTCAATCGCTAATTCATATTACCAGCTTTGCTTTAGTTTTAAATAAATACTAGCGGTCGCCCGCGACTTCGTCCGTGTGGACTTAAGTAAGAAAAAAGAAGTCTGATGTATAAGCTATATTATTGTAAAGTTTCATTCAAATCCATTCAGTAGTTTTTATGTGAAAGAGCAACACGGCACATCCACGCATACAAACTTTCACATTTATAATATTAGGAGGATTGGCCTCAGCGTCCCGATTTATCCAGTGACGAATAAGGGGGTAAGACTAGATATTGTAAATAAAGGAATAAACATCACTTACCTGGAACTTGATCTCATCGATGTCTTCGCCACCGCCGTGTGCGTGCTGATGCGAGCACTTCTGCGCGGCGTGGTGCAGCCGCGCGAGCAGCCCGCCCACCGCCGCCTCCGTCTTCAGCAGCAGGCTCTCCAGCGGCACGTGCCCGTTGCTGCCCGTCACCGACTCCGGGAAGTGCCCGTTACTGCCCACAGAAAACTCCGGGAACTTCACCGTCGGCGGCGATGGAGGCGTCGGGATATCGTCCACAACATCATCCTTGAAACGAACGTGATTCTGCACTTTCGGAGTCGGACTCGCCGAATCTAAACGAAACGTCTTCCGCTCTGATAAAGGAGGACTGAACACCTTCTGCTCGTTCGTCGGCGCCCCATTCAAAAGATCCGGACGGTTGCTGAACCGCCTGTTCATCTGAGGCGAACAGAGAGACAGAGCCGTAGACATCTCTTTGTTCTTCAATATCGTGTTCTTTGTCTCCGAATGGGACCGCACGTGTCTACTCTGCAACGTCATCGAACTGTAGTTGTGTGAAGATCTCACGTTCAGAACCTCGTCGTCCATCACTCTACTTTCGTTCTCGAGATTGCGATACGTGCTCAGGTTGCGCTGGAAGTGGGGCGAGCCGATACTGGCGAGACGCTGTTCTGTATTTCTTATGGGGGATTGCTTCTGAGCATTCTTCAGCCTGAGCACTTCGATGCTCGGCACTGGAGGTAGTGGCGGCTTCTTCGGGGGTAACAAAAGTGGCGGCGGCGGAGGCAGCACTTTATTTTCTATTCTAGGCGGTATTATCGGCGGATCCACGCTCAGTTCGTTGATTTCGCAAACGACTTTGTAGTTCAGTTTCCTATTGTTGAGTGTACTAAAATGGTTATTAGGAATCTCGACAGCGCTCAGCTCGTTGTTCACGCACGTGAATGAATTCGACCGCGGTCGCGGTGCAGGGGTAGGAGGCGTTTTTGGTGGTCGCTCGGGGGGTTTCCGGACTTCGGAGTTTTTTCTTCTAGGTGGGGGCCTGATTTCACAAACGTCTGGCATCGATTCCGAGCTTTCGATTTGCCCATCAACTTTATCACCGTCCTCACTATCATCACTTTTGTTTTTATCTTTACTACAGCACGAAAACATGCTCTTTCTTTCAACCGTCGGATATTCTATAACATGAGCGCTTCCGTTCGTCTGCGTCTTATCTGCAGATATACTTTTCCTTTTACCTTTAGGAGATACTGACTTAGTCTGAACCTGTTTGCTCTTCTCTTTCAATAGAAGACTATTTCTGGCGTCGCTCAAACTTTTTGCTGAGAACATATTCCTAATCTCACTGACGCTCAAATTACCTTTCACTACTTCACCGTTACTAGGTTTGACATCAATGTTATTTTGAGCGTTTTTTGCCTCGAGGATTTGAGTGTGATTAGCATAACTGACTTGTTCTCTATCTAAAGTGGACGAATTCGAACCTGGCGGAGGAGGTATAATATACGATAGTATTTCTTCAGGTGTCAATTCAATCGCTGGGGTAACTTTCACAGTCGGTGGTTGTATAGTGACGGTTGCAATAAAATCTTCAAGTTCATTCGTTTTCGGAACTTTGCCATTACCATTACTTATTTGTAAATTTTCTCTATCATCGGCAAACGATGGTGGTACAACTGGCAAAATTTGAGGCACTTGTGTAGCACAATCTAATTCGTCAGGAGTTTGCGGGGGTGGTATTAAAGTTAAATCTATAAGCTCGGCGTCGGTGTCCACCACAGTTTCTTGGTAAAAAAATGGTACTTCAGCAGCCTTAGCATCCTCTTCTCTGCTTTTTTCTTTGAGTTGCTTCAAATACTCTTTGAGATTCGGCTCCTTATTGTCTTGCGCATCCGGGCTATGCAAGCCGAAACTAGTTCTTACTGTTTTATTCGTAGGCTTATTTTGGTGTCTTCGGATAGGACTGCTCGTTGGTGTATATAGGGAATCATTATCACTTTCGGAATGACAGAGATCACTGTTTAAAGCTAATAAAGCGTCTGTTAGACCACAATTATTTAATATAGCACTGAGACCTTGCGACTGTCTCGTAGTCAAAGGAGCAGTGTCATTGTCCTTGCCGTTTTCCGGCACACTTAAAACACTCAACCCTTGATTTATAGTTTCTGTTAGAAGTAATAAAGAATCACTATGTTTTAGAATACCAGGAGCGTCATCAGCCGCTGACATTTTACTATTATTAGACTCATTATCACTTTCAATATTATCTACACACGTTTCTTTACCTACAAGTTCATCTCTCAAAACGCCTTCATGATACAGATCATCATTAAAAACATCACAATTTTCAGTCAAATATTGTTCAGAGTTTTCTACGAGCTTTTGCATCTCCGCGACTCTCCTCAAGACTTCCTCATTCTTCGCTTCGACTAGTCTAGGGTTGTTGCTGGCATTCTCTAAGAGTTCCATGGATAGAACGCTTTGAAGGTCAAAACCCATACCGTCTTCTAAGTAGCAAGGGTCGTTTGGATCGAAGAGTCTGAAGTCTTCATATTTTTTGCACTTATCGAACTGTACATCGTGTCCTAAAAGGCCAGTTTTGGGGGCGTATCCCAGGAGTGGGCTGGAGTTGTTGCTGTTCTTGTTGGACATGTTGGAGTTCATGTTGGTGTCGAGGCTGGCCTTGGCCTGGTCGGGGGTGGAGTGGTAGGGCGGCGGCATGCTGAAGATGGCGAAGTGCTTCTTGGTGAGGATGTTGGGGTCGTCGAAGTGTAGATAGCTCCACTTAGTCGGAACAACGTTGTGCTGGGAGAGGTAAGGTGGAGCTGAAATAAAAACAAACAAAAGATAAAAACAATTCAAGAGGTATATTGAATTACGTTTCTTCTGTTTAAGACTTTACACTGACCTATATCTTCTGTGATGGGTTCTCGTTCCAGTTCCACGTTTAGTTCTTGACCAGTTGCCAGACGATAGTACCTGCATTTTGCAATAGATTTTTAAGATGATTAAAATTGTAGAGATAGCAATAAAAGAAAAAGTAAAACCTTGAAATACTGTCATATTAAAATTTTTGCAAAAAGCTCCCTAGAGGAGAGAGCAGAAAAAACAACACTGATTTGGATAACTGGAAGTGTAATTTTAAACAGAATTAGGACGTCCACGCCCGCAACATAATTTTAATAGATATCGGTCTTATACGATGGATCCATGAGTTTAAATTTTTTGCTCTATGACGCCGGAAGTGTTCACTCTCATTAAAACATTAATTTTGGAGCACTCAGTGAATTACATACAGTCAACGGCATTTCTAGCCCGTCTTCTTTGCACTATTGAAAAAATAATAATAGTATTGTATCATCTTGCTCCTTGCGGTATTAATACCCTAAACAGTGGGCCTACCTACTATCGTTTTGGTAATATAAAAGTAAGCGATACTCTTTTTTGTTGTAGAGTCACTTTGTTCATTTAGATGTTTTCAGTGCCATAAATGCTTGTTATAAGCTTACATGAATAAATGATTTCTTTTACTTTTACTTTTGTCTTTGAAAAAAATAGGTAACGTTTACTTTTCGATTACCAAAACGTAAGCCGTTCGTACTAGGCCTACAGGATGCTGTTGTAAGGTTCGTGAACAACAAATTAACCATTTTGTGGTAGCCTAGTATTCCCTAGTTAGCCTAGTAGTACTTTTGTTTTTTATTTTGTTTTGCATGTATTTTTTTCTTTTGTTGTTTCATTGGGCCAATATTTTTTTTTCTTTCTTTCTTTCTTATTTCAAACTTACCCAGCAATGACGAGAGGCATCTCAGCAGCGTCCTTCTCCTCCATGAGCAGCGCGAGCACGCGGTCCCGCCGCAGGAACACGGCCACGTCGGCGCTGCCGGAGCCCTCCGCCTTCACTCTGATGCCCTCCACCTCTTCCAGAGAGGCTATTGACTGGGGCTGGAATTGTTTACAATCGGTTGGCAGATATTCCCAAATCAGTGGTCAAGTGCTGCGGCAGCCCGAATACACACATCAAAACTGTCTAGGGATATCATAGGGATATCATTTTTCAAATATTTCATAAAGTTAAGTTTGTTTACAAATTGAGCATTATCTTAGAATAACGCGAGGACAGAGGCATAAGATAAAGGTTAAGAATATTACAAAAAAAAACGTTTTATTTTGCTAAAATTTTGACACCTTTTAAAAGAAAAATCTGCCTTTTTTTAACGTCCTTACGATTGTACAATAATGCTACTACAATGAATTTCTTTGAACAATCTGAAAGGGCAGATATAACAGTTTCTGTGTTCTTAAAATTTCTACGTTGGTATCAATATTTTAATTTTTACAGCCTCCCAAATAGATATACTTTGTATGAAAATGCTTGAGATATCCCTAGACACTTTTGAGCAGTGTATATTCCGATTCTAAAATCGGAAACATAGCACAGTAGAAACAGGATGAGTAGGCCTTTGCCTACAGTGGGACATTTGACGACCGTTTGGTGTAATGGTTCAGAAGTCGGCTACTACTCGAAAGGTCGCGGGTTCAATCCCCGCACAGTACAAACATTTGTGTGCATGAACATGTCTGTTTGTAATAGTCTGGCTGTTTCCCATTTATATTAAGGGGGTTAAGGCGGTCAGCGAAAATTCAGATTTCGTAGCTCTTCGCGCCTGAGGTGAGGGGGGGTCGGGGTCCGCGTTTAGTATGGAATCAACGTGCTCGAAACTAAAAATCGTAAGCGTCATTCACATTTTTATCAAAAAGTGAATGAAAGTATTTAGTATTTTCTAAATCTAAAACAGTCACGAAATCGAGGTTTTTTGTATGAAGGAATTTTATACGAATTATAATCGTAAAAAACGATTGTAATGAGGATTTTTTTTATCGAGCAAAGGTTTTTCAATCGGGATTTGGAAACTGTCATCCCATCACACATACGTTCTGTAATACATATTAGAAATTTCAGTGAGAAAAACATTCAATATTTTCAATTATAGCCAATAGATAACAGTCTATTTTGCCGTTTTCACCTACTAAGGGCCCTTAAGTACTAGATGTCCCGACAGACTTCGTTCTGTTGTCAAACATTCAGTGTCAGGGGGAAACTGTTGCTAAGAGAAAACTGAATTGTCGTTTGCACTATATTTCTAGCTTTTTCTCAAGTTTACTCACCCTTTAAACCTTCCCTGGACCTTCACAAATATTTCAAAACCAAAATTAGCCAAACAGGTCTAGCCGTTCCCGAGTTTTAGCGAGATTAACGAACAGCAATCCATTTTTATTTATATGTAGAGATGTATTTACAAAATACAAAGTATTTAAGTATATTTATCCGTTATCTAGAATCCTATAAAAACGGGTTTAAATTAGCGCACTTGGGGCCAGATAGCGCAGTGTGGAATAATGTCCAAGGATGTTTATATCTATTATCATATGAAAAACTGTATTCGCTAACTTACCACAGAGTTATTCCTGCCGACGATCTGGCTGAGGCCGAACCGCGGAGACACCAGCAGCACCCGCTCCGGCCGGCTGCTGCTGAAACACTTGGCGCCGTAGCTGGGCAGCCCGGCCACGATGTCCAGGTAGTGGAGCTTGGCCTGGAACGTTACATGGGTAATCCTGGGACAGGTTTTCTTTTGACATTGTTATATTTGATTTGATTATTTTTATTTTATTGTGTTTTTATTTAATGTTTAAATTTAAATGTCCATCTTATTAATTTCATGTAATTTAAATTCATTTCATGTGGTTTTAGTCTTAATTTATGTAATTTAATTCATATTTTTATTAATTTAATTGATCTCTTTGACGATCTCATTTCAAATTCCTGTATTATGACATTTATGTAGCTTATAGTGATATTTAATATGAGAAATAAATAATCTAATCTAACCTAATCTGTTTAATAAAATACATCGAAATTGTTAAGCTAGCGAGAACGTCGTGGCCCGTGGTTTAATGCTCTTGTTCGGAACTCTGGCTGGTGGATTGGATGGTGCTGAGTTCAACACTAACCGGAACACCTACTTTGAGTTCATTGTACAATAGGGAATATGCACTGTTCTTTTTTATATTTTCTTATGATAGCTTATATCGTTTTATGACTGATTAATAATATTCATTAACAAAAATGCAAAAACTAGTATATTTTATAAAGTGTTACTAATTTCAAACTTTTTCAAGCGTTTCAAACGCCGCCATTAGTTACATTTTTTTTGTAATAGACTTGGACGTCACGCGAGTCTATGACAAAACAAATGTAACCTACAAACTGTTGAATTCTTTTTCTTGTCGCGCTTTTGACAGTGACACATGCCTGGACTGTGACGTCACACTCGACCCACTCTGTTTCAACCACTTTGAATTTCCCACATTTTTTTGCACTTTCCAATTATTATTTTTACATCTACAAAGAAATAAAATTAGGAAATATTGATAGAGACGTAATAAGAATTCAAAATACTACTAAAAAAAATATGACGCTCATCTGTTTCAAGTGCATATTCCCCTGAACAAATCAAACAACCGGGATTACAGCCGCAGGCTCGCTTCTAACCACGTTGGGTTCGCATTCGCTGCACGAGATATGGGCTTCTGAATGTTCCGTACACTATGACGGCAACAATCTGTGTGCCTACGGCTACTTCGATAAGGACGTATTCGTGAGCGCGTTTTATGTAATTTTAGGTATATTAAAGAATTGAAATTATTAGCAGCCACTAGCAACATTAAGGTTCGCTACTGGGGTCGGCCGGAGAGAAAATCTGTCAAATTTGAAAGCGATCGTGACAGCTATGGTCACACAGTGGTTGGGCCGTGCAATCCGTGCATAAATGCAATGCATAAATCCGGACGACCGTCTTGGTGTAATTGTTTAGAAGTCGGCTACTACACCAAAGGTTGCGGGTTCGATCCCCGCACAGTACAAACATTTGTGTGCATGAACATGTCTGTTTGTATTGGTCTGGGTGTTTCCTTTGTATAATAAGTATGTATTTACAAAAGAAAAAGTATTTGAGTATGTCTATCCGTTGTCTAGTATCCCATAAAAACGGAGTATAATTAACTCACTTGGGGCTAGATGGCGCTGTGTGGAATAATGTCCAGGGATATTTATTTATTTATTATTATTATAAATCGTGGCATGATAATCATTTGATGAGTTCACCAAAGATATTTTTATTTCGCCACCCAATATATTTCAGGATATAGGGCAAACAAAAGAAACTAACCAAAAATTTTATTAAACATACTAACAAGCGGTTTAGCCAATTATTTTTTTACACTATTATTTGCAATCTATTCTCGTGACCACGTTATTTGCTCAATGTTATATCTGGTACTTGACGACTCCATCGAGATTTAGTTGTAACTTGGTTTATCCGTTCGATCATCATCAACACAAAATATTTCTTACATCCAATGCATATGATATAGCAATACACGGAGCCATTTCTAGTAACATGCAGAAGAACCCACTAATTAATTGGTCTTACTTGTAATGAAAAGCTGCAAGAAGCATTAAACGGAGCTATCTTGTTACTAACTAAAACGAGGAATTTAACAGTTGTTAATACACACACCAAAAGTGTCTAGGGATATCTCAAGCATTTTCATACAAAGTATAGCTATTGGGGAGGCTGTAAAAATTAAAATATTGATACCAACGTAGAAATTTTTAGAACACAGAAACTGCTATATCTGCCCTTTCGAACGTTTTTTTTGTAATATTCTTAACCTTTATCTTATGCCTGTTTCCTCGAGTTATTCTAAGATAATGCTGAGCATTATCTAATATCTTTGATTTTGCTAAAATTTTGAAACCTTTTAAAAGAAAAATCTGTCTTTTTTTTAACGTCCTTACGATTGTACAATAATGCTACCACAATGAATTTCTTTATACAATCTGAAAGGGCAGATATAGCAGTTTCTGTGTCCTAAAAATTTCTATGTTGGTATCAATATTTTAATTTTTACAGCCTCCCCAATAGCTATACTTTGTATGAAAATGCTTGAGATATCCCTAGACACTTTTGATGTGTGTAGTTGAGACACTTTTAGTGGATAATTTATTTTAGATAATAACACTTGAGTAATACCTTTAGTCTCCTATAGAGGCCATCGTATTTCAGGCTTTTTACGCTGAATTTAATACAGAATCCACCGTGATCTTCATCTTACTGGAATTGATCTACGAGTAGAGCATAGTATGAAAGGAAGTCACTTCACACAGTTTCTGTCTGTTTTTACATAAGCTTTCACTATCTAAATGATAGTTGATGCTAATTATATTTTCTAGAACGTTTGTCTGTATAGTTCATTCAAATTACTACAGGGAAAAGCTGTGTGCAAATAGCCAGTTAGGGATAAAAATGCTTGCACTGCCATTTTTCCATGGCTGACGTAAATATGATAATTCATATTTATGTCAAAGTTCTATCTGATCCATTTTTTTTTAATTTAAAATGGGTTTGCGTTTGACCTCAGTCTTGCCAGCCACGCTTACCCAAAAAATGCCTATTCACTCTTGCCTTGAAGACACCAAGGTTGTATGTATCCGGAAACACAGACGCAGGGAGGGCGTTCCACTCCTTAGCGGTGCGGACCAGAAAGGAAGCACCAAACCGCTTAGTTCGGACCGCTGGAAAGTCGACCACATGGAGGTGAAAGCCCTCGCGGCGTCTTGTGGTCCGGCAGTAGAAAGTAGAGGGTGGTATCAGGTCATGAAGTTCTTGCGCACACTCTCCGAAATACACCTTATAAAAAACCGATAGACAGGCAACTCTACACCGATGCTCCAAACTCGAGTTTGGTTCCAACGAGCGTCTCGTCACCTATCAGTCTCCTGGCTCTTCGGTCTACTGAGTCCAGTGCATCCAGCTGATACTTGGCAGAGCCATCCCAGAGGTGGCAGAAGTACTCCATACACAACCGAATTTGTGCTTGGTACAATTGTAAAAGCTGTTCCGGTGTGAAGTGTGTTTCCATTTCGAATAACTTGTCATTATGTTCTATTGCAATAACTATTTATGTGAAAGTAAAAGTAAAAAAGTAAAAATAGTCTTTATTCATGTAAACTTATTAAAAAGCACTTATGACAAGTCATAACATAAAAATTAATGTTTCGTATAAGCAAACGCAAACTTTAATTTGTTTTGCTCGAGATCTCCATCCTAATTACTATGGAACGAGTGAAGTTTCTTTGACAGCCGTCTGCGCAGTCCCGCAAGTCAGTCTTCCACATGACGCCGGGTGAGTGCACGTCACTGCGTAAAGAATAGGAAAATGAAATGGCAACTAGTACCAAATTGTCAAACCCAAGAGAGCTTTTAATCAAGTGTACTTATAAATATAAACCTGCCATATTACTCTCATGGTGAATCATGATAAAATCATACGTTTGATAAATTATGCATAATGCATATGAACAAACAGTACGGAGGAAAAAAATAAAGTTGTACTATTTTCAACAAAAGACCCTATGTGCGTCTATTTCGTGTAAATTATCCGCGTAATTATAAATGTCATTTTCGTCAAAAGCGACGTGCGCTCACCTTGGGGACATGGGGGGGAGTGAGCTGCGACGGTGCGCGGACAGCTATCAAAGAAACTTCACTCACTCCATAGTAATTTGTATGGAGATTTCAAGCGAAAAATTCGGAATGTTTGGGAATTTTTTGCACAAAACTGAAATAAAGCAATGAAAAACAACTGATTGGCAATGCTTCTTTGGTATCTGATCTTTACACGTTATTTAAAACACGTAGGTTGTTAGTTTATATGATGCCTAAACTTTTGAAATACGGGAGTGCGTTTTGCACATTTTTAGCGATATTCTGATTTTTTTTTACATTAATCTAGTAAGTTGATCCATATACTGGAAGTTTGAGCTGATTGTGCAACTCTTTGACTACTATGACGATTTTTTTCGTGCCTCATACTTCATATTTTCTATATAAAACTTTAGTTTTCCCGAGAGCCGTTTTCCTGGTATCGCGCCTTAAGAAAAGTATCTCCATAGAAGGAGACCCCGTCTGAAATACAATCTCAGCAATGATAAAGCTATGCTAACAAGTTCCGTTTTAAGTATGAACAATCTAACAATCGACCTCACGTACGGTGGACGGCACATCAATCTACCTATTTCCTGTCAGTCCTCCTTGCTCTATCCATTGCAAAGAAATTACATTTGGCAAAGAGAAAAAACTGAAATGGGGTAACCTGATGTGCTGTTGACTGTACACTAGACTCAGGCCAGGCAAGTTTTCCTGAGTCTGTCAACGGATCAGACTAATGGAAGCCCTCCAGACATCTAGTGGTCTGGTAGTAAAAGGTGGTATAAGAGCATGAGGGTAGGTACCTGTAATTGCGTCAGCTGTCGCTGGCTGCCCGTCATCTGCGAGTTGAGTTTGAGGAAGTGCGCGAGCAGCCGCCGCAGCTCCTTGCGCTTCATGCTCTCCAGCAATCCACTTGGCACGAACCGCTCTAGCCCGAACTCTCTTCTGGAACAAATTAGCGTGTCATTTCTTATTTCTAAGGCTTTTAGTGAAGGACCACTTGTATGTACAGAGGCGCACACTTCAACCTTTACAAAACCATTGCAAAATGGGTCTTATGTCAGCCGCATAAGGTGCCCCTATGTAAGGGTTGATGTGTCCGCTTCTGTATGTAATGTATGTTTACGAACGGACCACCCGCATTTAGGAAGATGAAAAATAGCTTAACAGTAAATTAGAGATTAAGAGGTACAGAGGCGCTCACATCACAACCCTTACATAGGGGCACCTTATGCTGCTGAGGTAAGACTCATTCTGCAAAAGTTTTGTACAGGTTGATGTGGGCGCCTCTACATTGTTGAACCAAACTCAACTGGGCAGCGTTAGGCATAATTACGTAACGTCTTCTCTTCCAACATGCCTCAGTGTTGTAAGACAAAGGCCTATAGACAGTGTGTGTTACCGGTGATGACTTGTGGATCTGAGATATAATCACTCACAAAGAAGGCCCACCTTCACCTCCTGAGAAAGCTCAAAGCCCCCCGACGGAGTATGGAGAGGGCACTGCTCAGTGTTTTGCTACGAGATCGAACGAGAGGGAAATCTGTAGAAGAACTAAGAGCGCCGACGTAGCCCAGCGGGTTAGCAGGTTCAAGACTTCAAGTGGCAGTGGGCGAGGCACATAGCACGAAGAACTGATGGCCGTTGGGGCCGAAACGTTTTCGAGTGACATGACATCTCTCATTGCGTTTGGCTTCGAATATTCTCTACTTGAAGCCAAACGTAGTGTGAGACATCATAATATTACGCAGTTGTTCATCAGTAAACGTCTTGTGGCCAACATTGATCAGAATCATTACCTAATCCTTCAAGTGTCGGAGACATACGAGCTGTCAGGCGCGTTATCGCCGAATCTTACTAAAATGACGGTAGATCGTTGCGCGTCATTATTTGGCACCAAAATGGCGCAAAAGCCCAAAAATGCCAAAAGGCCAATGGCCTAAATGGTTATTTTTTAGCGCGAAAGACATAATTATACTATAGTACGATTAATAATTGTAGTCAGCGAAATGACAACTTCAACTGTGACTGATACAAAAAAGGGTGACCCGCTACAATAGTGACGTTCGGCAATCACTAGACTTAGAGATTAAGTCATGCTTTATTTTATTAGGTATCAAAGCCTTTTTAAATTGTAAATATTTAATAGGTACACAACGAATTAAATAATTGAAAAAATCTCAATAAAAAATTATAACCATAGCTGAAAAAAAATGTTCAAAGAGGTTCAACTTGAAAGTCAGGAAAATACAAGTAATTATACAGGGTGTCCCGAAACGTGACGTCAAGCGGCCACTGGATGATAGGCTAGGTTATACCGGCTCTGGGAAAAATAAGGAAAAAAATCTTTGTCACTTGGTTTAGTAATAATAATAATATTTTTGAAAATTTTGGAAATCGACACCCTTGACTAAGTTTTAATGTACTGTACTCACAAATGACCGAATTTCACAGCGTTTTATTTTTTTATGTAATCCCAGCAAACTATGCTTTTGATTATAGCCACTTTTATGACGATCAATATTGGACGATTCGTAAAAAAAAAATAAGTTTGACTGAGTCATGGTTAAGAATTTTTTTGTCAGCTTACTTCATCCCTTATTTTCTTTAAAAAACATTATTGTAGCATACTTGGCAAGTTGTCTAGAAAAATAGCCCATTTAATCAAGATTTCAAAAAGGTAAAATCAAACTTATTTTTTTTTACGAATCGTCCAATATTGATCGTCATAAAAGTGGCTATAATCCAGTCTTTCCCAAAGTGGGCGATAACGCCCCCTTGTGGGCGCTGCAGGTCTCAAGGGGGGCGGTAAGAGACCCAGAAAGAAAATGGGTGCGTTGTGTGCCGTTGTATGTTACCTACTGCACTCAGGTTTGTTTCAAGTTGCGGGTTATAGTAAAAGTTTCGTTTAGAATTCTCCGTTAATATACATATATAGGTCACAATAATTAATTAATTCAATTTGAAGTTATAGTGGTTTTTAAATAGGTGAAAAAATGGGGGCGCTAAAAAAAAATTATTCTCAAAGTGGGCAGTAGACAAAATAAGTTTGGGAACCACTGCTATAATCGAAAGCATAGTTTTCTGGGATTACATAAAAAAATAAAACGCTGTGAAATTCGGTCATTTGTGAGTACAGTACATTAAAACTTAGTCAAGGGTGTCGATTTCCAAAATTTTCAAAAATATTATTATTATTACTAAACCAAGTGACAAAGATTTTTTTCCTTATTTTTCCCAGAGCCGGTATAACCTAGCCTATCATCCAGTGGCCGCTTGACGTCACGTTTCGGGACACCCTGTATACGTTTTTATTCGTTACGGTTGCTATTGATTCCGACTCCGATTCTGAATCGGTATATTCAGAATCGGAATCGGAATCAGTTATATTTATAACGAAGAAGTCCACATATTGGTATATAATGTGGTCGAGTTGACACATTTTGTCTTCGACTTTTATGGCATGGTTGATGCACTGTCTCCAATTATTAGGCGTCACCTCTTTCAGGCCTTCTTCAAATATTTTCTGTACCTCTTTTATTTTAAAAGTTTTATTGTTCCTGGCAACGTACCCATTTGCTTGAGCCCAAACTAACTCTATTGGGTTGAGCTCACAGTGGTAGGTGGCAGACTCAGGATTGTGACACCGTATTCAGCGGCCAACTTTTCCACAGCAAAGCGTTCGTAATTTGATTTTTGTAATTTTACTACTTCGATTAATTGAGCCTTTATCATTGTAGGCTGATATTTAATTTGTTTTTCATCTAACTACTGAACAATATCAGCCTTCCGCCAGTTTGAAGTGGGGATACGCTCGACTTCTTTTTAATGGTACGGTGCGTTATCTAATACCAGCACCGCATTTGGCTTTAATTTTGGCAAAATGCTTTTAAGCCATTTCTCAAAACACTCTGAATTCATCTCTTCATGATAGTCCATATTATTTTTCTTCGATTCAAAAATAAGTACACCGGAATCTACAAAACCTTCATCCCTACCTATATGTGAAATTATGAGGGGTCGTCCTTTGGCGGTTGGGCCCTTTAGGCCTGTAGTCAAACCTTTAGAAAACGCTTGTTTGGAAGATTCTATTGTAGTATCCTCCAAACTTTTACAGTTGTATGACCTGTTAATATACGAAATTCATACCTATAAATAATATTATACTGAGAAAAATACATTTTGAAACTGAATAACTATATACTAAATACAGTTTACCGAAACACCTCTATGTCTCAAGACGAAAGTCTGACCAGTGTGTGTTGCCAGTAATGGCATGTGGGAGTGGGACGTGGTCATTCACTACGACTTTTTTGCCAGGCTGTAATGTCGACTATCTTTTAATTGTTAAAACACGATTTACCACATCACTATTTATTTGGGACTGAAAACCTGCCACACTGAAAATGTCATTTCACTGACTACAGTTAAAAATCCTAGTATAGGCCTAATTTTGCCGCTTGGAACTGCTCCAATTTCCTGATGAGCTGAATCAGCTCCTCCAATGCTCCAGGGGATAATATCATGCAGTTGTTCATCAGTAAACGTCTTGTGGCAAATATTGATCAGAATCATTACTACCAAGTGTTAGGAGTATTTACTCACTCGACAGTCTTGACAGTGAGCTTGTTAGGCGGTAGGTTATTAGCCAGCGCGTGCTGATGCACATGCAGCGCAGCCAGCCGCAGCGCCACGTCGGGCTGCAGCTCCGGCGCGAACCGCTCCTGCGCGACGTCGTTGCAGCACTGCAGGTAGAGGTAGTCCAGGGCAGCGAGGTCTCGTTGAGCGAGGGCTGCTGCGGAGTGCGGCATGAACACTATGCGGAAGAGGCAGCGCATCTTGTGGGAGCCGGGGCGCGCTGCGATCTGGAATATACATTTCACTTCTTTTTATATTTGATTCTGTATAGCACATAAAAAACAAATGCCGGACCTAATGCCAAGTCACACTGTCAGCCATTTTAAGACGATTTAGAAGCTTATTTTCTGGTATAAAAGCTTTAAAATACTATGCTTTCGAGAAACGAAATAAATTATTGATTGTTGGATATGGCCTTTGGCTACACTCAAATTAAAGTGATGGTATATTGTGAAAAATTTGCCAAAAAAGTAAGATTTATACCGTTAATAAGTAACGATGTTATGCTGTTCGGAATCATTAAGATGACACTGCTTAGCGAAGGGGTTTCACGCCGACTTAGATGCACCGGCTAAGAGGGTTTTTTAAATTAGTACATTTCGTAATTTATGTTGATGGAATAGTTAATGTTAAGATGAAAAATATTCATGCTCTATTAGAAAATTAAGAATAATGCCGATTAAATACTTTCATTTCTTATTGCATATTTCTCGGCCTTCCGGTCACCACTTTATAAATAAAGGATACATTTAAATTCCATCTATTGAAAACACGGAATATTGAGTTTTCCCGGCAGCACTGTTTCCCGAAAGACGTCACATTAAGGCCTTCAAAAAACGCGTCCTTCTTGAAACGCATGACACGGGTGTGGTTGGGTTAAGCTGATCACTTTCCGGTGACCTAGCTGACGCCTCTCGTTCACAAAAATGAACATAAAAGACCAAATAATCATAAAAAATAAAACCTCACCCTCGCTAAAGACTCCTTAGGGTCCAACAGCGTCAGCTTATTCCTCCTCAAGCTCTTCACATGCTCCACGACCAGACTGAAGTGCTCGTCAGCGGTGATGCACAGCTTATCCTTGAGGCTGGTCACCACGTCCGCCACGGTGGTGGTCGTGTCGTACTTGAACGACTTCGTCTGGCCGTTCTCGAGGAACACTTTGAGGACGTTGGCCATTGGTGGAAGGCAGAGGTCCCCGAGAGAGAATGCTGAAGGCTGTAATGATAAATATGAAACCATAATAATGCTGCTTCTAGAAACGAATTAAGATGCAGTTAAACAACGATTAAGAAAAATAAGAGACATCATATCATTATGAGTCTTATCTTAGGACATGATCTCATTATGAGTTTGACATGTTTTCAACTTTTGAAATATATAAAATATGACGTTAGTTGGAGGATGGCCCTTCTTTTCTACAAATATCTTCTTACTTTCCGTTGAATACTTAAGTTTAAGATATTTTCCGTGACTTTCAAGGTGCAAATCCGAGATGGCCGGTAGAACGCAAACTGCATCCGCAAATCGCAGGGATAATATTGATTTTGATGTAATTGATTCCAAGCGTGGCGACACTATCGCTTGCCGGCTTAACTACTAAAAACTCATAGTGAGCAAGAAGTGTCACTTGTTGTTGTCAGTTTTGCTGTTTGTAGTCTGCGGTCTGTCTCGAACTTCTACCTTTACAGGTAGGATCTGTGGTGACATCTATCTCGCGACATGAAAACTACAACCGACGTAACCTGAAACGCGCTATCAACATCATTCAAGCGACTGAGTATATAGGTATACAGAAATCCGACAGCAACTGTCGGGCAGCAGCCCACCAGACAAAACATCCGTCTGGTCGGAGGATCCTCCTTTTTTATGGTGGAACTTTGGGTATATTCCTATAACACCCTGTTCCTCAATCAATTAAAGTTTACCTAATATTAAAATGAAATCAACTTACAGGATACATAGGCGCCCCATTCAGCTGCACTGAGTCAGCAAACCTGACCCTGGGCGGCCTGGCCCTCAGCCGGGCCCTCTTGGCCGCCGACAGCAGCGCCGACCGCCTCATCGGGTTCCCGCTGCGCGCGGGCTGACAGACGCGCAACGTGACCTTCTCTGCGCATGCGCGGACCGCTGAAATGACGTGCTCGCGCGCAGCACAGCTGACGTCTTCGCCGTTCACGCAGAGGATTTGGTCGCCTGGTTCTAGCTGGAAGATTCGTTAGGAAATTTATTTAAATTGGTTATCTGAAACAACAGCGCTTTAGTGGATCAGCTATGACAGTGGATCGGCAACGTAGGTACCTACACCGGGTTAGGAATGGGATGGGTAACCACACCGACCCAAACTTAGTGCTGTTTAAGTATTTAGGGAATGTCCGTGGTTCGGAAGGTAGGTAAGGTAGTTGGTCCCACCTGACATCGCAGTTGTTAATCCTAGTTGGAGGTCTTAGGGTAACATGATAAAATCTGACATTAAGGTTGCTCACTAACCTTCACCCCTCCAACAATCCGCACTGAGCCCGCGTGTTGGAATATGGCTCAATACACCTCATAGTAGAGGTGAGGCCTGTGCCCAGCAGTGGGACGTGTATAGGCCGTTTATGTTTTGTTAACCGATACATCAGCGCTTTAGTGGCGCAGTTGTGTGTGACAGTGGAACGGCAACGGTCGCCGTTGTAGCAACGTATGCTGGGTTGGGAAATGGGGAAACAAATTTAGTGATTATTTTTGGGCCATGTTTGTGCTTCGGAAGATACGGTAAGCAGTTGATCCCAAGCATGGCGAGATAGCAGTTGTTAATCCTAGTCGGAGGCCTTAGGATGGTTTGACATCGTCCGACAGCAAGGCTATCACTAACATCGAATTCAATCAATCGATCGTTGAGTCTGTGCCCAGAGGTGGCATTCCGGCTTACATCACTTCACGCTTTCATCAATCATCAATACGCTTCACTTTGAACCAGCGTTTTCCCCTTATTTTGTGTGAAAAAAAATTATATGCCTTAGTTCTTTGCTCTCAAACTATCACAGTCGCAAAGAACTCACCACGACCGAAGTGAGACTTGGCGCCAACCGGAATACCATAGCAGTTCGTTTTGTTTGAAAGATATGATGATGAAGTACTTTCTTACCTTCCCCACACTAGGCGAGTTATCCGTGACGAACCGCACGAGGACGGGTCTCTCAGACCCCGCCACGAACCCAAACCCCAGCTCAGAGTCTCGCTCCAGCACGACGTCTCTTGGAGCTGGTGGTGACTCGCAAGAACAGCCTTCGGGTGCCACGTAGGTCGTCGTCTTGTTGACGTGGCTGAAAATGGGAAACAGCAGGGTAAACATGAGGTATTATGATCACGCCTAAATTCTTCAGGGGTCATCGGAAGCGGTGTCTTCGATGGCGCTTCAATCCCATAGCTGTTGAGTTGATAATGATAAGTAAGCGCACGAAAATTTCCTCGAGGTAAAGCCATTGTGAAAGTGACACGCATTTTTTTAAAAAAGGGCCTCGTAATATAAAAAAAGGATAAACAAACAACAGACATAATAAAAACAATTGACAGTCGTATGAAACAAACTGAATCGTACAGCCAAAGAATTCCTTTTTCAAATTCATTTTTAAATACTTTACTTATAATCCTGAACTGGCCACTACCATAGTGGCCAGTTTAGTATGCCTAGCACGAACCGCTAACGTTTTGGTAATCGAAAAGTAAACGATACTTTTTTTTCTTAAAGACATAGGATAAAGAAAAACACGTATGGTTAACTTTTCAATTTCCAATACGTTAGCGGTTCGTGCTAGGCCTACAGGATTCATAAACAGCAGTATATGTAGGGTGTGTAATGTTTGATATAACAACAAATCGTATATCACTCAGAACATATACAGTCGTATGATATACCAACATTTGATATAATTATTCATTCCGTATAATGAACGAATCATATAATTTCAAATGAAATAATTTTGAAACGTATAACGGACAACTGATATAAAATTGTTTGATATAATAAACGTTTGATATAAAGCTTACATGGTATACTATTCAAAACAACTACCATTTATTTAATATAAAAATAAATGGTCTAACCATCAAATACCATAAACTTTATTGTCATAAATCTTAAGATTGTTTATAAATATGTACCCACATAAATAAATACACATTGTTAAAGATCATACAAAGTACGGGTTCAACGCAAGCAGCAAGCAAATCAAGCAAGTCGTTCTTAGGGTTTAAAAAAAAAATAACCACGAATAACGCGGTTTAAGGCGGCAGCTTCGCTCCCGCCTTTACCTTCTAACCTAATCTATCCGTGTCGGTTTCGCCCCGACTCGAGTATAGGGCAGACAAGTATACCAATTAGCTTTTATAACAAATAACATTTATTTCATATGAAGGTTATATGGAATGCAATTTAGATTAAACAAAATTACATCAAATGTGATTTATACTAAGTAAGGTTTATATTAAATGTTGTTAGGCGTACTGATTGTTATCTTAAATGACGTTATATCATTTGATGCATTATATGAAATGAACGTTATGTTGAAGAAAATTATTCGAAGAGTTGTTATACCAAACGTTTATTATATCTCATGAACGTTATTGAAATGAAAATATATCAAATGAAGTTATATCAAACAATACGCACCCGTATATGTACAACCTAGCTTCCTAAAACGCTACGTTAAAAGAATTGATCGCGTGATCTCACTCAACATTGAAATCACTCAGTGCATTTCGTGCTTCGAGGATAACAGAATCAGTCCATAGCCCGGAGTAGTCCTTTGAAGAATTCAAATGAAGAACCCAGCTACTCACTTAATGTAGTAAGGCTTCCCTTGGCTGTCCACCGCCTGCTCCCACCCGTAAGGCAGGTCGTCCTCTTCCGGCCCCACATGGCTGCCGCTTCTGCTGCCCTCCCGGCTGGCAGGCCAGCTCTCAGCCGGAGGGAGCCAGCTCGCCGTGCGCGTGATGTGGCTGGAACAAGAAGAATTATCATGAGTTTCTTGCATAAGGTTCCTAAATGCTTTTTACTCCATAACATACACGAGCACGACTTTATCCCAAAAAGGGGAGTAACATGCACGCTGATTGTTGCCGGCATGGTAAACAGAACATTCAAAAAAACCACGAAAGATATAAATATCATTCGACATTATTCCACACAGCGTCGTCTTGCCCTAAACTACGCAAAATTTGCACTAACAGCGGATAGTCATACTCAAATACAAACATAATATAGGTACATCGATCAAATAATAATATTCAGGTCGGACGTAACTGGTAGATCCCGATATCTCAAATTAATTAATTAATCATGTAATTATGTCTATGAATAGGATGCGAACAGTAGCTAGGTAGGTACCCACTCAGTTTACCCATTTGCTGTGCCTGTGGTTGGTCTATTGACTCATAAAACCGATATTAAAAATTAGAAAAGTTAAATTTTCTATCTTGGTTGCATAACTTTATAACTTAAGCGTTTCCTAATCACTGAACAATAACCTGTTTGTTTACCGCGTTCCTTGTTTCTGAGTGGATCTTAAAAAGCACCAAAGGGAGCCTAAGGGTGAATGTTATTCATTTGGAACTAAATTAGCAGAGTTTAAATAAATATCGGCTTTTGAGATGGTTCCGAAGCTTTAGTTTGCCTGCCGGCTTTGTAAAAAATAAAAAAAATGCTGCCGGTTATTCCAATAAAAACAGTAGGAAATGAATTAACTGGAGTGGAATGGATATAAACAGCTAATTTTGATTCATGACTGATAACTCAAACGCGGTTGGTACTTAGTCATTTTTGCCGTCAGACTCGGAGGGGAACATTCAGAAGCTCACATTTTGTTGTGCTAATTTGAACCCATGATAAAGGCCCAAGCAACCCAATTAACCCAAATGTCTTTTTCTGGTTTTCTTTAGAAAGATACTGCATGGAAAATGCTAAAAACAATAATAAAATATAGTAATAGCTTTTTCATCTTAATCGGGAGTTAAATATTTGAAAAAATATTTCTTCCGAGTGTTAGAGGTGGATGCCTATAACATTGATGAAATCACCCTGGCTCATAGGGCAAAATATACCAGAAAGATTCGGCCGGTCTGTTAATGGTCTCGGTAGCATAATTGGTAGTGCAGTCGCCCGGCTTGCGAAAGATGCGGGTTCAAGTCCTGCCTGATGCCAACATGACCAAATGTCTTTTTCTGGTTTTCTTTAGTAACCCATTTGGGTTGCCTTGGCTTTTTTATCGGTGTTTTCCATCACAGGAGTCTGCGAATTGTACAATATCCACAAATACCAGCCAGTCGTGAACATAGGACCACTCGGGTTCTGAGCTAGTGTTCAACCACTAGGCCACAGCCCTCTGAAACTGAACTAAAAGGCATTTAAAACTGGCAATCGGAACATCGAAGCTAACAAATTACACCTGAAAATATTCTTCCAAATGTTCAGTAACAATCGTCTTCGCCTTATCTATTTTTATTTGCTCTCCGTCTCATAAACACTTACAAAAGACAATTCCAAATTTAATAAAAACACAATATTGCGCGAAAAGCTGAGAAGAATTGCGTGAATTTATTATAACGAGCGGCGACGGGCGGCGTAATGTGTTTACGTCTGCCTCCAACTTTATCACGAGGGTCGGTGAGGAGGGCCTGGACTTTGTAAAGTTCACTTGTGTTTTCATTAGGTGTAACTTATTTTAGGGAAAAAACCTAAATTATATGTTTTTGTTTTATTCAAATATACCATTACACAGAAGTTTCACGCAAAAGTTTCCGTCGCACAAATGTCGGTAGAAGCAAGAAAGCCGCAAATGTCTTTGCGCGCCCAACCAAGTACGTGCCACTTGCGCTAAGCGCTATATTACATGCGTGTATTGACTAATCGTTAACATACTTAACTACTACGTTCAGGGGCCTTATTACGATCTTTTACAGCTCAGTTTTAGCTCAGTTTACGTCTTTTCATTCAATGAAATTTGACTAAAACATGCAAAATAAGTTACTACAGCAATGAAGAAAAATTAAGGTTTTTTTGACACTATTTACCACACAAAACACGACTTATGACGGTAAATATGCAGCTCAATAACTGAGCTTGTGACTAAAACTGTCAGGTTATAAGATATTGTAATAGGGCCTCAGCGCAGTGTATAAGGTGTCATCTGCTAAGGATACATAAATGTCCTAGGTGCAGTGGTTCAAGCATCGGTTGAGACTCAAAGGGTAGCGGGTTTGATTCCCGCGCCAGTACGAATATTTGTTGATGAAACTGATATTAGGGCTGTTTGTGGTACCTTCGTTGTTTCTGGTTTCCATGACATAAAGGAAACCTTACTTTTCATTTTCATTCATTTATTTATTCAATGCTTTGTTTTGTTTGCAATACCAAGTCCAGAGTTTACGCGGTCATGTCTTCATTTTGTAATTTATTCAAGAAAAATGTTGTTCAAATTTCTTTGTAACAAGTTTCCGGCGATATTGCTTTGCGGCGTAATGTCTATTTGCTTGATAGCTCAATTTCCCTTTGATGGGACTTTTGTATCATGGTCCGTTTGTAATTTCAATATTTAGATACATTAGAAGTTTTTAAGGACATTTTATGAATTGCGAGCGATTTCGTTTCGAATTAATATAAAAAGTTGAAATAATGGCTTTCTTGTGGACAAGAGGGTCGAAACCGGGAGAGCAGTTAATATTTTCAAACTTGAACTTACATCTTGAAAACGAGGCTAGATTTGAATGTCAACTCATATTTATCGTGATTGGGGAACTGTGTTTAATTGAATGTTATTACTCGTATTTATATGAATCCCAGTTTTACTCTTATATTATCGAGTGAAGATTCTTAGAGGAGTACTATGAGTGTTAATTTAGAATACAGGCCTTCGTAGATGACATTCATAAACTAACTCCTACTTTTTTTAATGGTCGCTTTGTCATTACCGCCTACTCAACGTTTCTGCTTAGCCCTATGGCTGACTGATACAAAATCCCTTAAAGGCGTTAAGCCCGTCATTTGTTACAATATTTTTTTCAAGAAAAAATGAATAAAAACTCTATTGCATCAGTCATAAACAATCAACTTAAAAAGCCTAAAATTGAAAACCTTTAAACTAGACGTCGTTTAATAACATAGAGGATTAAGAAGAAAATTGAACCAACAAAATATAATTTGTCTGAATCTTAACAGACTAATTAAGTTTGAAGTAGAAATAAGCCGCGAAATCCCTCGTCTAGATTTTAATTAGTGAAGCTGCTAAGGAAAATAACTTAAAGTCAGGGCATTAGTGAGTACAATTAACTTCAGAGTTAATAAAGAACCCTGGACTAGCTCGTTCTTAAAATTTATAAAATAAACATTAAGCAAATTACCGATTTTGTTGCTTTCTTCCAGCAGATTAGAGAGAGGCTGAAGTTTTTTTTTTAAATAAATATCACTCAACATTATTCCACACAGCTTTTTGTTACTACATCATAGTATCACTTGATATATTTTTTTCAAAAGTAACACACACTACAGTAAGTTAACAATATTGCTATTTAAACCTTTTTTCCACAAGCAC
Organism: Udea ferrugalis; assembly: GCA_950022985.1. NCBI lineage: Eukaryota > Metazoa > Arthropoda > Insecta > Lepidoptera > Crambidae > Udea > Udea ferrugalis. Next base: position 17,062,356 of record OX465524.1, on the reverse strand, counting down.
TCTTTACATACAGTTCTGAATTTGCTAAACCTTAAGAAAAAATATATGGAAATGAACTTGAGAAAGCTATTTCATACTAATGCGATTGTTAAAATAATTGAAATGTTAACCCTTACAGTAAAACACATAGATATATAAGTATTCAAACGTTTCGGGTAAGATTAATTCAAAAAGAAGTTGCTAACGTTTTTAAGAGTTGGAAATAATAATAATATTTCCGTAATTGTATTTAACCGTCTCTAAATAAAACGTGACATTGTCTGTATTTGTATAATCCTCGACAGAACCTCTTAACCGCCAACAATAACTGCGTTCTCAAAGTTAAACCTAGCAAAAAGCACTTAGGTTCATATTTGTGTACTCCACCTCGTTACTGTATGGTGCTATATTAAAATATTTCAGCGATAAGTAGGAAGATTCGCCTTTATCACGTAAATGCTGGTCGGCTTTCAGCGTAATGAATCCAGGAATATTGCGAAGAAACCGCGCTTGTGAACAATGACGTAAGCGGCGCAAACGGCCCTCGTATATTACGAGTTACGAGCCCTAGGGCTGTGCTTCACAACAATCGAGAATTATATCTGACATACATAGACGGAGAGAGCAATGGAGAGAGCGATGCTTGGTATTTCCCTGCTTGATCGAATCAGAAATGATGAGATCCGCAGGAGAACTAAGACAACCGAAGGATTGCATCGCTGAAGTGGCAGTGGGCGGGACACATAGCGCGGAGAACCGATGGCCGTTGGGGCGGAAAGGTTCTCGAATGGCGACCGCGTACCGGACGACGTTCCGTGGGTAGGCCCTCCACAAGGTGTACCGACGATCTGGTCAAGGTCGCGGGAAGCCGCTGGATGCGGACAGCGCAGGGCCAATCGTTGTGGAGATCTTTGGGGGAGGCCTATGCTCAGCAGTGGGCGTCGTTCGGCTGATATGATGATGATGATGATACATAAACGGCCTATACGTCCCACTGCTGGGCATAGGCCTCACCTCAACTATGAGATGGAACGAGCCATACTCCAACACGCGACTTCAGTGCGGATTGTTGGAGGGGTGTAAGATTAGTGAGCAACTTTAATGTCAGATGATATCAAGCCACCCTAAGGCCTAACGACTGACATCTAGCGACCGGGACCAACTGCTTAACGTGCCTTCCGAAGCACGGAGATGCCCGAAAAATACATCACTCAATTTCGGACGGGGTGGTCACCCATCCCATTTCCGACCCGGCGTGTGTTGCGTTACAACAGCGACCATCGCCGATCATTGTCGCAACTGAGGCACGTGCACCTTGGTTGCTTGGTTTTCTATAGGTGTTTTCCATCACCTGAGTTAGCCGCAAATCGTACAATGAACACAGAGTACCTACATGATCCATGCCAGTCACTAGGCCACTAGGCTAATATTCTTAATCGAACTCACATTACAGTATTTTATGTTAGAAACCAAGTTATAATTTAGGCAGTCTTATTGCTAGGTTCTGACCGCTTCTGGACTACCTTCAAGTGCAGGATCGTTAGAAAATGAAAAATCCAAATGTGGCTAGGTAAAATGTCTAAGATAATATTAAATTGGTCTTTAAAAGCACTTCTTGAAGGTGAAAAGGTAGTTAAATTGTGGCTAGGAAATCAATCACAATTTGATTTCGCATCCTCTCAGCGATTCAAGCGCGTTTAGAAACTGAAATTAGTAATAGGTTCTACCAAACTAATACTTTCATGTTCTTGTATTTGCCAGCCCTAGCGTGTCGTTTTCGTCCGTCTCCCATTTACATCCCATAAAAGTGTAAAGTACACACACAAGTGTTACAACATTTGTTGAGTTGGTTAAGTTCAACAGTGTGCTTTTAAACAATTCTCTACTCAAACACACTCAAACGGTAATTTTTTCCTGATCCAACCTACGACAATTTTTTTCAAAAAAGAAACCTACGCTGAGAACATTTTTTTTTCGGTGATGAAAAGGCCTTGCTGTACTGAACCCGAACTTAAAAACGGGATGTATAATTTAAATCGTGCAATCGATACCGAGTACTATTGCTCTTAAAATAAAAAAGAGGAGGTTATGTCAGTACTGATGCATAGTCTAAAATTGACCCCTGGCGTACGAACCTATTATTTGACCGTGTGAACAAGATAGTATGATTATTCACTAGATCGTAAACGAGACAGGTGTTCGAAAGTTTTGATTTCGGGTGCCATTTTTTTAGCACAACTAACCTATCTACTTCTTTTCATTACAATATAATTGCCGAGTACGATTTAAAGGCAACTGCAACGCGACTGCAATGCAACTGCTGCGACAAAGCGCTAATGGAGATACGATGTCGGCTCGGCTCGTCTGTTTTAATCAGCTCAATATCGCGGCTGATGACGTTGATGCCAGTTTTCCTTTGCAAATATAATTCCATTAAATTTCGGATCAGTTATGAAATTCTGCGGGTGTTTGTTTCGCTTTTGTATGTCGAGTAGCGATTGTTTACAGCGGACATTAATTGTGTTTTGTCGTCTATGTTTATTACCTGTAATCACAAATACAAATATTTGATTTGAATAGATTTTATTCTATACAATCGCGTTTGCACACACCGCCTGGTGATTGTCGAAGCGTTATAACGCAAGTGCTAGAAAATACTCTACCTATTTTGAGCTATGGTAATCATCAAATATTAAGTAGTAGGTACGCCTACCCAAATATTATCCGTAGTTAGCATCTCCATCGGGGACATACGTGTTGATGTATGACCTTGGTGTTTTGTTAAAATTTAATTTTTGCATTTAAAGTAAAGTAAAGTAAAAATTTATTCTGAATAAAAACTTAACCCAGGTAACATTTGGTATCAATACATTCTAATTACATAATTTCAAATCTGCTGATGATGATTTATAAACAATAAATTATGCTTAAGCTACTAACTATACTAATACCTATTTTATGCAAGGTGTTTGCATGCTAGCCATAATAATTCAGGTCAAATATTATGACATGACATGTAGGTCAAGTTGGTTGTTGTAGAGGCCTGAACTAAGTAAACAATTACTTGTATTACTTGTATCTCAGGCAACTTTTGGACTTTGGATTTATTATAAATAGGCCCTAATTACCACCTTTTGGCACCCCACAGATGGTAATCGCCGGAGAGGAAGACCTCGGAAACGATGGAGCGATGACATATCCTGTTATTCCGGAGAGTGAAAGATCTTGGCTCAGGATAGAGACGTTTGGAAAACTTTGGGGAGACCCTTGCGCAGCAGTGGGACAGGCTAAGTTGCATAAAAATATATTTTTATATATATCATTCTCCCCGAAGCCTGGTAAAAACAGCTACTGCCAAAATCTCAAAAAACTGTAAAGTAAATTCCGCGGCGAGAAGCTAGCCCAGATGCAAAAACGGTATTTCTATTACGCAATTATTATTTTACAGTGTATTTACCGTAAACTTTGTGTAGTTGGTAACACTGTGTCTGTATGCAAGTCCAAAATCAACTTGATTTAAAACTCTTCATTGCCAGCTCTCTCCAGACTCATTCGCCTTGCATGTTTTCCTCCAGTTGCTCCAATTTCCCAGATTGCTTGTTACTTTAAACCACTCTGATTCTAAACGTTCCTTTACTCTATCCAGTCACGTAAGTTCGTTTCAAGTAACTCGCATCGTGAGTGTAATGGAATAGCGAAGCAGAGCGGCTGCGAGTGTAGCGGACGTAACGAAGTGACCGCGCCGTTCGCGACCTAGTAGGGCTGTGCCAAATATCACAATCTTATTTTTTTATCACATGAGTGTACAAGGGCTCTCATGTATGTATATTTTTGGAAATGATCTCATATCATCACGCCGTTTTCAAGATATGCCATGAGAGCAGGGAAGAAAAGCCTTTGGGCAGTTGTGGGCCCAATCTAGATTTGATTTTAAGAACCACGTGTCATCAAGACAACCATGGCTTGCAGGCGATGGCATCGGCAGATCTACTCTTCCTCTGTGGAACATTTAATAAAAATCGATAATTTAAGAAACTGAAAAATCCGTTAAAAATTGTAAGCATGAAAGAAAATGTGACGTTGCAAATTTAGACGGGTGAATTTCTAGAATTGTGTCTTTGTCATTATCATCTATAGGCGCATGACGTCCACTACTTTAACATAGGTTTTTCACATAGATTTCCAGAGCGGCCACTACCAAATCCTGCGACCATTATCAGGTTATCCGTCCACCTTGCAAGCGGGCGTCTCACGCTGGAAGCCCCCTATTTTACTTTAAATAAAATAAATAAATAGCATATTTACATGAAGTGTTAGTCAACCCTGTTCACAGTCGAGGCGGATAATTTGATGGGCGCTAGCGGAGAGCGGGCAGCTGCCGGCGAGCAAATAATGTCGTTACGGACATTGTCCGCTCGCAACGCCAACGATAGCCCACTACCTCGCTCCTCGCGATATTTACAGCGCTGGCTGAGGACTTGACATACTTTTTGTCGTTTACCCATTCTAGTGTGACGGATCGTTCAGCTCCCTACAATATGGTTAAGTGTTACATGGTTGAGTGTAACGATGGCTAGCCCATACGTCATCGGCAGCAAGTGACACCTCTGGGTATGTAGACCTTCACAGTTTCCTGGGATGTTTAATTATTCAAGTGGGTTCATTCAAACGAAAAGTATTGCCTATAATTAATCATTTATATTTTTATATTAGTGTACAACCACGTTGCACGGTTGAGGAATTGAACACGTAGTACGGAAATAAAGACCAAACCAAGATTGTACTGACTGTGTATTTCAAGACAACACCCTAAATTATATGATAAGAGGTTATACTATCAAAGAAAAATCTTAATACCGCGATTCAGCATTTAAGCATTCGGCGATTTGCTAACGCCATCTATTGGCACAAAAAGAAACTATAATTTACTAATGAGGTCTAAATACTGGAAATTATTTACATACTTACGTATTGACATAATAAGTCAGAACGGAAATAAGGAAATACACCATTAAATCCTTAAACAATTAGAATAATCTTAGCCTAGTTCAAACCAAAGCTCTGTTTTGTAATAAAATCACACATATCTTTCAAAACCATCTACAAATAAAAAAAACTGCAGAAACAAAAGCTCCGTTTAATCTGCGCGCCTGAAAGGATTTTTATCTCCTCTCCGCAAACTTAGTTAATTACAATACATTTTTAACCGTAATCACATTAAAGCACTCATTTATTAATGCTGTTGCGTAAAAGGCGGGCTTAAAGCAATAACAGTGGAGAGTAATCTCCTCCGTGCAACAATGCGGGACAATGCCACTAATCCGCCATTGTTGCAGCGTTCCGTTGTGACGTTGCGCCCTTGTTCCGTTGTGACGTTGCGCCCTTGTTCCGCTGGGACGCCTGGAACGCGAGCGATGAGGGTCCAGTTGGAATCTAACCTCTTTGTTTATGCTTGCTTTTAAGCTCTGAACGGTGATGGAGTTAAAAGTTTCAGCTTTATAAAAATGCTTTATGGGTAGAAATATGACTGAAGTGGAAGAACGATTTTTTAATATGCTGCAAGCACCTTCACCGTGTATTTTCAATGTAGTAAAATAGTATAGAATCTCACAGAAAACGCGTGTGTTCTCGCAGAATATATCAATGATCACCTATTATTGTAAAACTTTACGCAAACTTTTAGCGTCCCCACATACGGCCCACACGTTACAGAACGCCGCCACTGGCCTAAATCCTGTAGTTTCTAGTTTACAAACATTTTCTAAGGGCTCGCCGCACACGGTTAACGCCGGTGGCCGCCTCACGCTACAAACTACAGGAATATGCCGGTGGCGATTGTTGCCGATTTTTTTTGGTATGAGGCAATCGATTACTAGGTAATAGTAAAACAGAGTAGGTTGGTATGAGGCAATTGATTACTAGAATAGTAAAACAGAGTAGGTACCTACTTAAACTCATCTAATTTTCCAACACAATTATTAACAATGTAGGTATGTGCCAACAAATTATTTAACAAAAGGGAGCATGCCACAATTCTAATGATAGAATAGCATTTAGAGGCTTCTAGCCGCCAAGAAGTTTGAGGAGCAGTGGCAGGTTAGACAATGGAACAAAATAAAAATTCAGTAATATTATAAGCCATTGAAAATCCTGCTCTAACAAAGGCTTCAAACTTGAACACCCTTTTGTTTGTGCAGGGTTTGAAAGAAAGTCAGCTTTCAGCTGAACGAACCTGTTTTAATTTCATTTATCGTTTTAGTAGATGGGTATTTTTTTCACTACTTTTGATGGATTGGGTTAAAATCTCAATACATAATACAAAGCGGTTTCGTGCGATTCATTGTAATTTCTGCTTGAAGTTGATTACATATTTTATCGTAGTAGTTCTATTTGACTGCTTTGTTCTAGTTATATTATTCGCGCAAGCATGATTTTAATAAATAATATATCACTGCTATTTTTAAAGTTTCTAAACAGTTTTTTTCGTAAATGTTGCTTCTGAATCTTAGTTGAAAAAGTGGCCGGTTGTGAAATACAAACATAAACAGAGCAACACAAGACACAAAACAAACACAAATTAATTTAAGTTAAGTTTAAGGCCTAGATACTAATTTAGGATCTAAATTAACCATTAACTATAACGTAAAATACAATGGTCCATTGTTGTCCACTCCGCCAGTTCATAGTCCGAGCGCCCGCTGCAATAAAACGATGAAATACGAGCACAGCCTGCGGCTATGCAAATACCGTTAATGCATCTCTAAGCCTCGACTGGAATCTTACTGGCTCAGCTAGGGGTTTTATAAATTATAAAAAGGATAAGAATGTATGAATAAAATCAGTAAGCAGACATTTTTTAGTTTAAAAACGCTAACTACCACATCAAATTCATATTCTGTACCGATGTTTGAAAATCAGCAAAATAAGGGAAATTCATTAAACTTTTACGGTTATCATTTTATCTGTAGAAGAAATATGGTATACTCACGACTATATCCCAAACAGGGTAGTTAGAAGCACTCTCATTGTAGCCGTCATGGAGAATCGAACATCTAGAAGCCCACAAAGATTTTCACTGAACGTGGTTAGCCGCGAGCCTACTGCTGTTGTCCGGGTTGCTTGGATTTTTCATCAGTGTGGTCTATCGCCGGAGAGTTACCAGCAAATTGTGCAATGAACACAAACTAGGTGTTCTGGCCAGGCATGGACTCGGGACCACACGGATACCAAAGGCCTATTTGGCACTTTAATTAATTAGATAGTACCTATTTAAGTTTTTGGTATTCTAATTTTATTCTTGTCTTGTGCCAGATAAACTTATTTTATTCTTATTCAAATAAATATTTTACTTTGTGACTCACACTTTGAGTGGCAACTAACCGTGGCAACACAGAACTTAGTACTTAATTGTATAGAATTGAGGGGAAAACTTCTTGTAATGGAGAAGTGAAACATAGCAAGTCCGAGTCACGTGCCAATGGTTTAATTCAATTCGGAGGGTCGGCCCTTAAGTGGCAATACGGCGAGCTTTTTACAAATAAACACATTTGCCAGTTTTACTTTTTACATTCCGACATTACAAGATAATACCTGTCTTACATACTTTTATATGTAGGTATTAGAAGACACCTATGTTTCACAGATATCAATCTCTTATTTTGTTGATATTTGGCTACCTTGGAAATTGCTATGCTATAGAATATTGCTGCTTAAAATGCAGTTAAATTCAAACTATAGTCCGATCGCGTTAAGAATGCAGTGATTTAATTATTGTCCTTCGATCTAGCACGCCCTCTAACCAATCAAATCGTTACTAATTAGAAAGCCAAGTACACAGTGCCCAGTTAAATGCATTCTTTCAAACTTGTACCTATACCTGTTCTTGTACCTGAAAATTTGGCAATTCAATTTAAAAAATACTGCATTCTTAACGCGAACATACTATAAGTGGGTACTGATAACTGTTTGTCAAACATCATTGTCTAAAATTCAAATTCAATATTTCTTTATTCAAGTACAGACCAATAAACCAATAAACAGTACTTTCGAATCGTCAAGAATCTTAATTTTAACCACTTAATAAACATACACATAATAATACAATATATAAACAATACTTGAAATGCATGTACATAATGTGACTCTACCACCGGCGTCGGAAGGTTGTTTCTACTGAGAAGACCCGGCAAGAAACTCAGCAGTTACTCTTTTTCAATCGTCCAATGTTTTACAGTACAAAGTGAATGTTTGAATAAACCAACCAAATCATACAGTTTTGACATGAAAATAAATAAAACAGGAAGTTAATAAGTAAACTTGGGTAAACTAAGTCAACTTGAGCAGACCAGTTCCCGAAGGTGGCACCTGTTCACAAGTTGACGTGTGAGCCAGCCATCATCCATCCATCCATCATCAAAAAAGTTGTTATAATATGTCCACGTAAAATATTCGTACCTGGGTAGGGCAAACAGCCAGTGCGAGTCTCGTTCACCGGTGGGCACAATTCAATCTCCTGGGTCGACCCCTTAATACGTCACAGCAATACACAAACAAACTGTGAAGGAGTGTTGTCCTCTACTCAGAGACTTGGAGGAATGTAAAGAACGAGTGGACGAGGACAATGTCTAGACATTCCCTAAGGAAGCGGTCGACGTCTGATTAGACGTTTAAGATATCGCTGGAGCGATGTGGTAGAGGCTACTTAGTATCAGTATAGTGTTTGTGTTTAGATACAGGTTCTCTAAAATAGAATAGGTTTATGGGCCATGTCCGAAATATATTATTTTGAATGTAGATAAATTGACGTGCTGTCACGCAGGTCAGGAGAGGGATAGGTATATTGTGTCTCGACCAAGTGTTAAGCATGTACAATAGTCCCGCCTGATGCCAAGACCGAATGCATTTTTCTGGTTTTCCTATCTTTAGTAAGATGATAGTGCATTATCCCTAATGCTAAAAATAAAATAACCTATCAAAAACATAGTTTCATCTTAATCGAAAGTCAAATATTTGCAATAATGTTTCTTTCGAGTGTTTAAGGTATATGCCTAAACATTGGTGAAACCAACCTGTCTGTCAGGTATAATATACCAGAGAAATTCGTCCAGTCTGTTAATGGTCTCGGTAGCATAATTGGTAGTGCAGTCGCCCGGCTTGCGAAGGACGCGGGTTCGAGTCCCGCCTGATGCCAAGACCGAATGCATTTTTCTGGTTTTCCTATCTTTATGTACAATAATGTCCATACTTTTAGTCTCCTATTAGATACACTGCCGTTATGGCGAAATATTGGTCTCATGAAATGTAAAGATACTTGTACCATCAACCAGTCAACCCCCTACTTAACATTACGTATTTTTCCTCATGAGTAAAAAACACTTACTATAAACGTGTTTAATTAAAATAAAACTAATCTACCAAATTAGCTCATACTTAGTGATCTACTGAATCAGTCCCTAAGTACGTCTGTAGATATTCTTTCTCCTGTGATTTACACATAATATGTTCAGTATAGGCTATTAATAGTAATTTTAGTTACAGATTAAAAAGTAATGGCGTTTAAGTCAATCCGTCTTCCAGAATCCGTCGCATACACTACCGGACCGGAAGCCCTGGGAGTTACGACCGGATCGGCCTTTCACAGCCGCGTAAAAACCCCCCGTTACTTGCACAAATGGAAGGCTTCCTCAATTGGGGAAAACTAGCCTTGGAAGTTAAATTGAAATATTAAGTTTATCGCTTGGTGGAAACTTGCGTCGAATACACGTAAGGGAGATGTATTATTATTTTAACACGTTTTCTTAGGCTGTTACTAGCTTGCTTCTCGTTTTCAGTTTTAAGTGTGATTCATTTATACTCGTAATAGTGATTGATTTAATAGTCTAGTATTCACTCTTTTGGGAGGTCGCCTTTTTTTGTAACGGTCGCACTGTTAAAACTTGAAAGAACCTCTCAATTGCCGTTCACCTTTTAATTTACTAATAATTACTTCAAAGTTTTTTTTTTGATGTGCAGTAATAGTACATTGTTATCCTAGGGGTGAAAGTAACTTATTTAGTCCCGAGACGGGGTTTGGCGCCCGGAACGAAGTGAGGGCGCCAATAGTTCGAGGGACTAAATAAGTCTTTCACCCGAGGTAAGCACTGTGCTTTTCATTACAAATACGAGGAAAGTAAAAATAAAAACATGAATTAGCTAAAGAAAAAATGAGGAAAATAAATGAAGATCGAATTGACGCTTTCCCGCCTATTTTGTTTGTTTTTTTTTCTGTGGCCGGCCCGCTATTCAGCCATTATTTTTTATTTTCATCATTGGTAAAATGGTAAATATTTTGCTCAAAGCTAAGTTATTTTAAAGAAATTGTTGAAACTAAATTGTAATAAAGTTATTTAAAACATATCGATACCTCCTACGTAAGTTGTTGTATCCCACAAAAATGCGATTTAGCGTTTTTACTAAAAATGAGCTTTATTATTAGTAATCTATGCATAAAAAAATTAAAACTTACGAAAACACAATTATTTCATGCAATTTCAAGACGTAAAGAGTTGTAACTTTTGAACGGGAACGGACTATAACACTGTATAGTCCTTGACAACCGTTTACGCGGTGCGCGTGGCGGGGCAGATCGCGCGCTCGCGTGTTGTATGGGCTAGATAAAACAGACTACGCCGGAGAGAGAGCTGAAATGGTCCGTGTGTCAAGTGCTTCAAGTTTTCCGCACATGTTACGTTATTAGGACTTGATAATTGATTAGAATACGTTATAACTATGTAACAACAAAAAATGTTGTATAGATTACATACAACAGTATACGTTGTCAAGTAAACATTCAACAATGTTGTATGTTTTACATACAACATTTTACGCTGTTGAGCGAGTATAAGAAAATGTTGTTTGTGATACATACAACATTTTACGTCGTAAAGCGTCCATCAAAAAAAGTTGTATGTAATACATAGAATGTCTTACGTTGGAATAAAATAAAAATAAATGTGGTATGTAGTAAATTATAATGTTTGCATCGGAAGTTGATAGTCAAAATTTGTTTTATTTTTTGCTTAATGTTACGAAATATTCCTATATTTTTAGTTAAGTAATTTATAGAGCGCTCTCTCTTTACTGATTCACCGATAAAGAGCCTTAACCTTTATCGTTTAATTGATAGCTTGCTTACAAGCAATAAAATGTCATATTACATTATTGTTTTAGAGTCTCCATTACACATCCTCCAAAGTATTTATGTATTGTATTGCACACTTTTACACTGGGTAGGTACACGTCACATTATATTTTATGTATTTTAAATATTTATGTTTATAATTATCATTGCTTAGTCGCTGCGAATGTCGGTGCGTCCACTCGGTTGGCCCTACTGAAAATCAGCGTCTGAGCCTATCAGGTCCAGGCATTAGCTGAGTGGGGTTAATTTAATTTTGGACATCGTGACACTGCTGCCTGGTCGAAATTATTCTTTATTTTTCTATTGTTTGTTTTATTTCTTCCTAACCACCTTGTTCTGTACGTTTTTATCTGTTTCTTTCAATAAGTTTCAATGAATCAGAAATTAATGAGCTTGCAAATTTGATAGTTAGTGATTTTTTCGATAACACAACAGAAGAACAAACTGCTTATACGATACGTTCAAAGTAGATGACGTTTCTGACGACGAGTTAAGGTTTTGGACTGAAGAAACAGAGCCTCGTTCAACGATTTGCTGAGTCAAATACTAAGCCTTAATCGGTCCTCAAATACTCCCAGAAATGACTTGGCTATCTACTTGTGCAAAATTCGATCAGGGGAGCCGAATAATAGTATGGCTTAATTTTTTAATATATCCGAGCGTACCATTGGAAGAAAAACACATAAAGTCAGGCAGTGTCTCATTACTGACCTTGTTCCATTGCACCTAGACTTAGACCATATTACCAGGGACGAAGTGATAGCCCGCAACCGGGTTTTGCCAAATGTTTTGTTTGGTAACGAAGAGTCACCAAAACCAATAGTTATATTCGATGGAACCTACATAGAAAAAAGTTTTAACTTTTTATTTCAACGCCGCAGTTATAGCCTTCATAAGAATAGGAACTTTATAAAACCATTAATGATCGTGTGCGCGGATGGATATATTTTGGATATAATAGGTCCGTACTCTGTACGGACAACCGATGCTGATATAGTGAAAATGAGATTGCAAAACCATGATGGACCCATTAAAGACGGACCGTTCCACTTTTTTCCCATGTAGGAGACTCATTTATTTTGGACCGAGGCTTTATTCCTTTAATAGAAACATATGGCTACACTGCTCACATGCCGCCAACCAAACGACCACAAGACACGCAATTAAGCACCAAAGAAGCTGATAAATCACGACTCATCACAATGGTGCGATGGGTCGTAGAAACTATAAACGGGAGATTCAAGCGCGACTTCAAGATATTTAGAAACAGACTATTTAACAAACATGTGCCGCTTATACCTACTAGAAGATTTCGAAATTGCTGCAGCTTTAATTATTTATTTTGAAGATCCTTACGGAGACATTCCATACACAGAAGATTTCATTGAAATAAGTAATCAAAATATACAACGCCCCAATCAATTATCTGAGTATGTGGAGGAAAATAATTTAAACCGACAAAGAGTGTCGTTTCACAGGAGTGTTTAAAACAAACTGACTGGAAATGATCCGGATATTTAACATTTTCCACAATTAACAATTGAAGAGTTAATTAAATTCTCAATCGGCACCTATCACGTGAGGTTAGCACGGTCGTATTGCAGTGAGAATTTAAAAGCCGCGGGAGTATATAATATGGAAACAATTTTGTTTCAAGAGATATTATAGAAATTCAATATAACTTTATATCGACATACCTATTAGTTTTATTTTTATTTGTTTCAATTCTGAAACCCAAATGATAGATCATAATCCAACTGCATCTCCTGATCACCTAGATACATACCATAGCTATTGTTTCGTCATTTAATTACATACTTATACGAATTTTATAGATAATAGGCGTTTTGCATTTTTTTAGTGAATCGCCTGAATAAAAACATACGGCAATATTTTTTGGTGTTAGCCATTGATTTCGAATACAAAGTATATGTATTTTAACAATACACAATATACCAAAAAAAATGAGATATGTTACGTTTCTGTCGGGCCTGGGATTTTTTGTATGGGACGTGACCATTCTTCTTTGGTATTAATAATTGAACTTTTATTTCTTAACTGACAATATTTATCTAAATATTAATAATATACACTTGAAATTGTATTGTTAATGTGACATATAGTGAGACTAGAATCATTTACAACAGCGAACTTTTTCTTAAACTTCATAAAATAATATTGTAAGTATGAGATACAACTAAAGATGAAACCAAGACCCCACCGTATAATCTTGTAAGTATGAGATATCACAGCTGGCACAGTCTGTGTTCCACAGTATAATGTTGTATGTATGATATACAACAGTTTTCACAGTCTGGATTCCGTAGTAAAGTGTTGTAAGCCACAATTCTCAGAAAATATGCAATTATTTCATATATTTGTTTCAACATAGTCAATAAAACCATATATTTTATACATATAACAAATTTCACAAAGCTACATAAATAAATGCAGTTTCTAGGCCAATCTGAATGTTTAAAACGCTCTCCTGTAAAATTGCAGTTTTGGGGATACAACAATTTACGTAGGAGGTATCGATATATATTCTCTGATCAATACTTAACTTTAAGTTATTTCAAATTTTACATCGTGGCTGTATAGAAAGTTGGAACATGGTTCAATAGATACGTGAAAAAAAACCAGTTTTTAGAAAAAAACATTTGACAGCTGTCAGTTGAAAGTGATTCTCCCTAGGGATGAAAAGTGTTACTTTCAGCCCGCTTCTCAGGTCAGTAATGACCCACTTTCAGAGTATGAGTAATGAAAAAATATTTTTATCAATTCTCGTCCCCAAAAGGCTTCAGATCACTAAATTCGAGGGAGCTCTAAAATGTTGATGTATCTACTCGTAGTAGCAATAATACTTGACACGTCGACAGTCACGGTGACGCGCTGACCGGAACCGGGGCTGCCCGCGACTTCATCTGGGAAATTGATAATAGGGCTGCCAGTTACTTGAAAACTATTCAAAGTATCAGTCTATGCCTTTAACATTGATGGAATCAGCCTGGCTCATAGAGTAAATATAAAGATTCGAAATTGTTAGTCGTAATCGCTCTCGGTAGCTTAATGGTAAGAGCAGTCGCCCGGTTTCCGCAAGACGCGGGTTCGATTTCCACCTGAAGCCAAGACCGAATGTTTTTTCTGGTGTTCGGATTTTTGGTAAAGAGTAACTTTTTTGGCTGAGTTAATCTTATCTGACAAGCATGTATAAAAGGAGTGTGGAAGAGTCGCAGGATGTGTAAGGACCGTAGTTACCTATCCACCTACTAGGAGGACGGATGACCTGATAAAGGTTACAGTAGATCCAAGCCGCTTTAAGCCGGCTATTTTGTAATTGCGAATGATGACGATGCTGACCGAACGACCCTTGCCCTATGAGAAATAGGCCAATGACCAAACTCTATTGATAGTATTAAAAAAAACGACAAAACAAGATTTTCGGAAGATTTCAAGATTTTTGAAATCAACAGCCTGTAATTTGTCTCATCATTTATTTTACAAACAAAGTAAAAACCCGTCACAAATATTCTGCAGAACTCATTTCATTGTTAGATATTCTATAATTATGGGCATGGTCAATATTACAGCCAGAGTAACATCCCTTATCGATTTCAACATGCGATAATTTTATATAATATCCTTATTTGATACCACGATCCTAAAACATCTCATGTACATTATGGTTTGCAATAAAGAATTGAATTGAATTAGATATTTTCAAGTCCCTAGGCAAATATAAATTTCAATCTGGGCCTAAGTGAGACGCATCGTCGCGGTGAGGCGGTAACTCGGTAATAGTGACCACCGTCATGGGCCGGGAGGGCTGGCAGGGAAATTGAACACAGGGTTGACGAAAAACAAAATTGAATAGAATAAAAAACACTAACCGCCGCACTCAGAGACGTCAATTAATGTTAATGGTTCATTAGCGTCAAAATTTGAGAGTCTTAAAAGTTCTTTATTCAATTTGTTATAAAGTCTCTTTTCAAAAATGGAATTTTGACTCTAATAAACCATTAACGTTAATTGACGTTTCTAAGTGCGGCGGTAACTGACATAATGGGGCAATTAAGTCAGTTAGTGTTTTTTATTCTACACAACGCGCAGAAAAGCTAGAAATGAGACAGATCATTTTACAATAGAAACCAAAACACATCCTAAATTAAGAAACATATTGAATAAAAAAATGAAAGAGTGATGCCAATCCGACAGATTCCGATCCGATTTCATCCAAATCCGTCCAGTAATTTTAACGTGAAAGAGTATTAACTGACATCCACACTTACAAACTTTCGCATTGCGGGAAGTAGGATTCACAACAACGCTTAATTGTGTTAAATTGATATTTTTTCTGAGTCGTAAGTACAAAATCATTATGTTAAAAAGGAAGCAGTAAATCATTAAACACAATCATCGACACCTTCTCTAAGTTATAAGATTAATTGTGTTTCAAAGAATTTTTTAATTTTATTAGCCTTTTCAACAACCTCTCGTTTAGCGAAATATATTTTCTTGCTAAGCAAAGGCCGTCTATTACTCGTAATAACTTTTTTCTTTCAGAACTGAATGCAACTTAGGCTGTTTCCCGTTTTTCTTTTAACAAAATTAAGTCTCAACAGAACACAATCATTCGACCGCGTTTTGGCTAACCCTAGCCTACCGCGCCAATCTAAACATCGGATGACCGGAGCGGCCGGAGCAACCGGGCCGGCTGTGGTCGCGCGCTGATTGCAGTAAGGGTTGATTTACAATTGTCAATTTGAAAAGTTTACCTTCGGGCTTTCATGGGTTAACATGCTGTTTACACGTGTCGTAGTTTTGGAGCTGAAATTTAATCATTTTGTTAAATAAGTTCGCGGATACATATTTTTTAAATAGTGGCGAGCTGCGCTCATTATAGAGTCGACTGTATTGTCCTCGTTTAAGTTAAAATTAACTTGAA
Organism: Udea ferrugalis; assembly: GCA_950022985.1. Classification (NCBI taxonomy): domain Eukaryota; kingdom Metazoa; phylum Arthropoda; class Insecta; order Lepidoptera; family Crambidae; genus Udea; species Udea ferrugalis. The sequence continues at coordinate 17,046,253 of OX465524.1, read as the reverse complement.
TTACTACTATCTACTAGCAATCTTCACATTTATGCTTCTTTTAGAATATTGAAATGCACGAGATAATCATTTATTTACAGTTTCATTTAAAATAGAATACCATCCTTTCGAGGAAAGTTTAAACCCGCCTCTTATACGTTCAGTACCATTGCTCAGTGTAGCTCGCACTATTTGATCTAAAACTATATTTCAACTTCAGATCAAGAGTATACAAGCAGAAAACATGAACATGAAGTGATTTATCGCAAGGAAAACCGTTCGAAGGCCAATAAAATAGAATGGTCGCTCTCTGCCCTATTACTCGCATTCAGGTGTCGAAATAACCACGCAAAAAACATAATTCAAACCGGCGTTGCTGTTGCCAATCGAAACTGAAATCTCTGCTCAATGCATAGGGTTTATTTTTTAAATTCAAAATTTCTCTCACATTTCGAATCCCCTGTCTACCAGTACTACGCCGTCAGTCCCATGCCGAAGGTGCATTTTTGATAAATAGCAGGAATTCAACGTAGAGAGTATGAAATTGAGTTATAATAATCTCGTTGCTAGCGTGCAGTAGTTCAAACTAGTTTTACTCCCAATGTGAGAACCTTTGTTCTGACTAAACTATTTTTTCAGATTGGATTAAATTTGTATAGTAATGTGCTAAAGTTTAAATACGCCACTTTTAATTCCGTGTTTACCGCCTTATGCATGAAAACTCTAACAGCCCTGTAGGACTTGAACTACTGTAAAGTCACAGTAGGACACTTTAATCGCTGAACCAATGCTTCAAAGCTGATTTAACTTAAATGATTAATATTTGGTTACCTATAAACTGTAACTACTAAAATATATTTCAAATTGGGCAATTTATTTTGGAACGCACAAAGGCTTCCTTCAGGAATAGCTGAGAAGTCATCTCTACAATACCTATAATGCACAGCCTTCAATCAAATCATCATCATCATCATATCAGCCGAACGACGCCCACTGCTGGGCATAGGCCTCCCCCAAAGATCTCCACAACGATCGGTCCTGCGCTGTCCGCATCCAGCGGCTTCCCGCGACCTTGACCAGATCGTCGGTCCACCTTGTGGAGGGCCTGCCCACGGAACGTCGTCCGTTCAATCAAATATTTACATAGATATTTAATAGTGACTCTCTTTTACCGCATTATTATCACATTTCCACATTAAATATCGGGTCGAGCAAGACGCATAAATCCTTTAGCAATACTTGAAAAAAGACTAACATTCAAAACACCTCTAACGAAGACAGTATTCAACTGAAAATTCACATCCAAGGCAAGTAAGTTCCTTTAACTCACCTAGGGCTGTAACCATAAAGTTGATGCAGCTTATAAGCTGGCTTATAAGCCATTTGCGCTTAACACGTCATATCCGCGGGAGCAGCCGGCGCGTCATTTCCGCGCGTTAAAGCGACGCAAGGAGACGGTGTTTGGTAATACCACAGTAGGTTATCTAAGGCCGCCCGCAGAGTTATTAGCCTAGCGTGCACACAGACACGCGGCACAGCCCGTCCGTATTGCCGCCTTCCTATGCCTCCCTATTTTATGCTAGCGTGTGCGTGAAATCGCGTGTGCGTGATATCGCGACAAGGCGCGCGACGCGCACGCACACATTCAAACCGAGAGTGACACGTTTGTATGTAGATGTTCTACTGTATGGTTTATACTGTGGTAATACGCCGGTAATGTGCCACTGCGTCATGCAGGGAACATTACATTTGAGGGAAAGTGACATCTGCTACCATTACTTTTGAGACAATATCTCAATGAAAAGTTATCTCAAGTGCTTACTTAGGTGGCCGTGGCGCAGTTATGACAGGGATTGGCGACGATCGCTGTTGTAAAGCAACACACCGGGTCGGAAATAGGATGGGTGACCCCGACCGAAATTTAGTGATGTATATTACGAGCATCTCTGTGCTTTGGAAGGCACGTTAAGCAGTTAGTCCCGGTTGGCGTCGCTAGATGTCAGTCGTTAAGCCTGGTCAGAAGCCTCAGGGCGGCTTGATAACATCTGACATTAAGGTTCCTCACGGACCTTACAGCCCTCCAACAATTCGCACTGAGCCGCGTGTTGGAGTATAGCTTGTTACACCTCATAGTTGAGGGGAGGCCTGTGCTGCCTGTACCCAGCAGTGGGACGTATATAGTCCGTTTGTTTTTCATGTTATGTCACTTAAAATAATTATCATTGAGATATTGATCGATTCGGCTAGTTACATTTGATACCTTTAATATTTTTTTTATGTTCATTTTAAGAAAACTTTAAAATTGTAAAAAGCTATTGTTTTTGTTTAATTTTATTTTATTTTGTTGTTTTTCTGTCTGTATTGTAATTTAGCCGAATAAATGATTCTTATTCTTATTGTAAGTTACGAAATTGAAACCGACGTAAGCACATACTTGGTCATAAATCGAAGGAAACCAGGACTGTCAAAAGTGAGATGCTATTTGTAATGTAACTTATTAAGGCATTTTCGATGTGGTATGTTATTTGAGGGGCTATGGCTGCCACACACCAGAGGACGCAGTTTTGATTCCCGCACAGTACAAACATTTATGTAATGAACATATTCTTCGTTTGCATTGGTCGTGGTAATTCCAATGGATGTGTACCTTTTTAACAAAAAATGTATTCAAGTACGAGTATGTTTATCCGTTGTTTAGTATCCTATAATACAAGCCTTGCTTAGTTAAGGGCTCTAGACAACAATGTGTGGAATAATGTCAAATCACTACATAGTATAAAACAAAGTCGCTTTCTCTGTCCCTATGTCCCTTTGTATGCTTAAATCTTTGAAACTACGCAACGGATTTTGATGCGGTTTTTTTTAATAGATAGAGTGATTCAAGAGGAAGGTTTATATGTATAATAACATCCTATTGCACCCGTGCAAAGCGGGTTGCTAGTGATATATAATTAGTTTTTTTATATGTAGAGTAGGTAATAGATTCCGCGCGCCATAAAGATGTGTCATCCGGATAAGACGAAAGTTCTCCGGAAGAGTTAAATATTAGTTCAAACGATCAAAGCAAATCACAACTGTTACGAAGGAAATGTCTATTCATTTGTTATGACAAGCAACATAATGATGTTGCATAACATTTTCATCTCTGGCAGTTTACGAGAACAGTCAGCAACTCTTAGAAAACTGTGCGTAAGCAGAAAAAAATTATTTCTGGTGACCGACCTACTGTTGATTTATAAAAAGTATGATCCCTTCAGACATTGTTTAAAAGAGAAAAAGGGCATAATGACCATAATCGTATTATCATTTGGTCAAATGATTTTTTAGTCGTTTTAGATTTCAGTAACGCTATCAAATGGCTTTACTCACATTTTTTGCCACGCTCTGACAGCTCATAATATGATTAAGATGTTAAATGTACAAAGGCGGTCACATCAACCTTTACCCAGGGGCACCTTATACTGCTGACATGAGACTCATTTTGCAATGGTTTTGTAAAGGTCTCTGTACGTGTATCTGAAGTCCCACCTGTTCAATAATTACAAAGTGCTGCTATACCACAGTACACAGAGAACAGTAAAATATATACACACAAACCTACCGCTCAAGGGTCAAATGTGTGCGTGCGTGTCGCGCGCCGTGTCGCGATTTCACGCACACGCTAGCATAAAATAGGGTGGGTTAAGGTGGTGGCAGTACGGACAGGCTGTGCCGCGTGTCTGTGTGCACGCTAGGCTAATAACTCTGCGGGCGGCCTTTGATAACCTACTGTTTATACTGTGGCTATACCCACTCCGTTAAGTTCGTGTATTTCCCGCTGGCGGCGCTGGTGGCGTCGCGCGCGGCGCGTGCAGAATTAGCGCTTTTTCGACAAACAAGTCGTAGAGTCCCATCTACCTTCCTTTTAATGGAATCCTCTCCATTTCAGGTTTTTAATTAGTTTTATTTTCGGGATATCGCAAAGAAAGCTCATCTGTTTTATGCAGCTGGAATGCTTTCTAAAAAAAGATGGTGACCTTTGATTAAGTTAAATAAAAACATATCTAGGTTATGTTTTTATTATTTTTAGCATTTTCCACGCATTATCTTTACTAAAGATCGCGGGTTCGATTCCCGCCTGATGCTAATAGACCGAATGTCTTTTTCTGGTTTAAGGATCTTTAGTAAATATAGTATGACGTCGCTAGAGTCGTTAAGTTTTTTTTGTTTAATTGACCCAGTCAGTTTGTCTCAGTTTAAGAATCGTGTATTTTAATGCTGCTCAGAGTTTTTGGCAGATACTTAAAAGTGGAAGAAATGTCAACGTTAGTTAGGGCAAACGTTCTTCGAGCAACAAACGGATAATAGTGTATTCAGCCATTCGTTATTAGGTTCATCGAATTTCGATCAGACGTGGTAACAAAAATGAAGTGAGTCGTGAAAATTTTAAAACATTTGGCAAATCAGCAACCTGTATAACAGAGATAAAAAACAGGTATGTAATTAAAAGATTTCGCAATCCAAAGGGAATATTCCCTAGTAACTCTCATCCGATACATTAGCACCCTGTTCGGCGACAATTTCATTATCAGGTTCCGTATAAATCAGCCGGGGGATCCCCGGGGACAGCGCAGGTGAAAAATCGGAAGGGTTGGATATTAGGGCGGATTTGCACTGATTTATTTGTACATTGATTGCTTGAATAACGACTGTTAGATAATATTATCCGTGATTTCGTGTGTATATTTATTAATCTAAATATTGGCGATTTTAAAATGGATACCGGATTATGGTATAAATGTTATCTACTATATAAAAATAAGTCGGGTTTTCCTTCCTGACGCTATAACTCCAGAACGCACGAACCGATTTCCACGGTTTTGCATTCGTTGGAAAGGTGTCGGGCTCCGTGAGGTTTATAGCAAAGAAAATTCAGGAAAATTTCAACAGTGAAGCGGGACAATCTTTTTTTACATACAGCTTTCACACGCGGACGAAGTCGCGGGCGGCTGCTAGTAATGTTATGTAAAATCTAAATGATTCTGCTATTCCACTCCTCGTTATCGACTGAAAAATAGCGTCTGCAAGGGATCGCTTTTAGCTACAATGCAACTGTACCTACCTTCATTTTTAACTTCTTTTATTTATTTATTATCGCTTTTATTGTGTATCTTATCTTGAAAGTTTCTTCATCTTATCATCTTCAGTGCCTAAATAAAAAAACCTCGAGTTGGCCAAGATCTTTCTGAATCGTTCCGGGGGTTTCTAGGAATTTCCAAAACGAATGAAAAACAAATGACAAAAGTGCAGAATATTCTAGAACGCGCCTCGTGATATTAGCCAGAACAATGTTAACCAACACAAGCTCAACTGAGTTCCGGAAAGTTATCCCGATACTACCGATGCTGTACTAAACCTGACACATTAGCAGGATGTCCACGTGCCAATTTCGTTAGAGACGATGTCAGTATTATCGTGTTTCGTGTAAATCAACCAGGGGCCTAGACCAGGGGCCCCTAGGCCCCTGCCCAACAGGTTTTGATGAAGGTGGAAGAATTTTCACTATTACTCGTATGTAGCAACAATCTCAAATCTTGATTTCAACTCAACCATGATGATTGGTTAAGTATCATTATTCAGACTAATTTTATTCCTAATCTGAATGTAGAAAACATTCAACCCCACCAAACACAGAAATAACATTTTACGTTGGAAGCAAATACACAACACACACACAACATTGCAACTCGAAACAAATTCAAATCCCCAACTGGCAAAGGAACATTAATAACTATTAGTTAGTTGGTTACATTTTTAGGTATCACTTTTATTTATGAGTAGAGTGATGTGCCGCCCACCGTACATAGTTATAAAGAATCACTCTGTGTGTCCAAAATATATTGTTTGTGTCGTAAAATGGCAAAATGAATTGCGTCACCATAACTCCTGCCTCCACGAGTTCGCTCTATTTTCCGGCACGAGGGGTAAATTTAGTTTTAAACTCTGCCTTCCACTTATAGCAAAAATAATAGAGACACGCAATTTCAAACAAAAAAACCTTATTATTTATCAGCTATCTCTGAAATTAAAACTGACTGACTATCAATTCGCTTTTTGAATGAAATAAGTTATAACATTTGATGAAAATAATAAAAACCATTTTTTAATCTTAACTCTCTTCACTCTCTCTCTCTTGTTAGACTAACTATTTAGTTTCATACTCTCATAGTTCAATGAAAAGATTGCCTACAGATTTGAATAGTAAAAAAATGGAGTTATCGCTTTTTTAACAGTAGCAAAAACTAAATAATGCCATGTTGAAGACAATATGAGTTTGGATACAATACTTAGCTACTTACTGGCTGTCAATATCTGAAATACCTCCCCGGTTTTTATATGGCATGTGATAAACGCACTATGCTATACAAGCTTTTTCATATTTAAAATAAAATATGGAACGGTCTTCCAGCGGCAGTGTTTCCGGAAGGGTATGACATCGAGGGTATTACTTTTTGAAAGGCAAGCAACGCATCTGATTACTCTCTATTAGGTGAACCTCTAGCACGGACATTACGGAAAAATATGAGATTTTATGTTTTTTTTATAGTAATTATGGAAAATCTGTCACGTTTTTTTTTCTCCTTCCTTTCAGTGGAAGGATGTCTTTAGTTGTAGTCGTAACACTAGCCCAGGGCGGTGTCCGCCGGTTGTCAAAATACGTATTATCGGATCTAATTTCTGTTACAAATTGGTAAGTAATGAAACTTTTATTACTGGGCCATAACGCGGAAACCAAGTCAGCGTGTAATTGTTTCCCTTGCCCGTTTCGATGCTGAAATGATGTCTATTAAAACCAAATTGAACTTTCTAATATTGTCAAACATTCATGTGTCACTATAGCTCAGTTGTGAAAGTAAAACGGCAATCGCTGTAAAGCAACACAGTGGTTGGTGGGCACCCTGACCAAAATTATGTATTTTTCGGGAATCTTCATGCTTCGGGATGCACGTTAGTCCGGCTGATGTCGCTAGATGTCATTCTTTAATCAATATCACTGGCAATTATCCCACACAGCGCCATCTAGCCCCAAACTAAGCAATTAAATGCGCTATGGGATACTAGACAAGGGATGAACATACTTAAATACTTTTTTTTGTAAATATATTCTTAATATACATAGGAAATACCCAGACCAGTATAAACTTTCATGTTCATGCACACCCATGTTTATACTGTGCGGGGATCAAACCCGCGATCTTTGGTGTAGTAGCCAACATCATAGCCACTACACCAAACCAATCGTCAAATAAGCCTAGTCAGATGTGTAGGTAGTTTTATTCAAGAATTACAAGTTAACAAATAAAATCAAAGAAATGAAAATGGCTGCAGAAAAAATCTTGTAACGCGAACATCATAAAAACGTACCGTCATTCTACCCCTGGTCTCAAGGACGTTCTAATCGAGGGCTCCCTCCAAAAGATCCCAACACAAAGAGAGGTCCATCAATAGAAATATAATACTCCTCCGATAAGGGAGTTGTCGGGCAAATATTTGAGGGTATTGTCACAGTATAAACCATACAGTAGGCTATCTAAGGCCGCCCCGCCCGCCGAGTTATTAGCCTAGCGTGCACACAGACACGCGGCACAGCCCGACCGTACTGCCGCCTCCCTATGCCTCCCTATTTTATGCTAGCATGTACGTGAAATCGCGTGTGCGTGATATTGCGACACGGCGCGCGACGCGCACGCACACATTCAAACCGAGAGTGGCACGTTTGTATTTAGATGTTCTACTGTATGGTTTATACTGTGGTATTGTGTCCTGTTGTAGCAAGTTCCAGCCCGGAACTTCTGGTCATAGACAAACTTGAGCTGTGGATGGTTTTTGTGTTACTTGCTAGCTTTTATGCGATAAATACTTCTGGTTTATGTCTTCCGATGTTTGGAAGTTTTATTTGTTTTTAAATACAATACATTCTTGTAAGTTTTGCGTGAATTAGCCGCAAATATTATTTATTATTAGAATAACAAAAACACATAAAACTATTTTTTTTCTAAATGACTACTGCTGTGTGGCCTCAGATGGCCTTGACAGCTTTACCGGACTGTTGGGTGAGCGCTTAGGCTCTCTCTAATATAAAACTGAAATTAACTAACTTCTTCCTTTTATCCTCGGTTCTTTAAGCGGGGTGAGATCAGGTAGTTATGTACGCTTTCAAGATGCCTAATACAGTAGTAACTGGAGGTAATATACTTAACTGTCTTTGTCAACCTCATATCTTAATCTTGATCAAAAATTAGGATTCACCTGGGTATGCTCAATAGAGTAATGGCTGTGATGCATCAACATAAGAGTTTCAAGCCTGAAAAGATACTACTAATCAATTTTAAGACAAGAAGCGTAGAACTTCTTATCGATCCATCTTATAAAGCAGCTTTACAGCAGAATATGAACTACTATCGAGTGACGATGCGATTTTAATTTCCAGGGAAGTGAGGCGAAGTGAGGCGAAGTCCTTTCATCCCCTTAACGAGCGTGCACTGCATTAGTTTCAAGCATTTTTATGTAAATCGCATGACTCCGAAGAGTGATGTATTATGGTACATTGCTGGAACTGCTGGATCGTTAATAATGAAAAGCTTTTAGTCTTTTAAGCGCCACGTTAAAGTGAATTGTAAATTGATTTTTTTTTGGAGTTTTTCTGAGAAATTGCTGATAGCTCTATCTATTTATTTTAATTCTATTTGAAAGATTTAATTGAAGTGGGTTGAAAGGTATTGGAAAAACGTTGATAGAAAAATCCATGCAACCCGAAAACGCCAATTATCACGTTAGGTTCAAATCAGCTTGGCGAAATGTGAGCTTCAGAATGTTCCGTTCGCTATGACGATAAGTCGGTGTGCCTCTGACGATCTCGTTTGGGGATAAGTCGTTTCTTGAGTTGTTTTTTCGGTTTTTTCATCACCAGAGAGTTGGCCGGTAACACAACTTTGGACAAAAATAGAGCACTTAACCAATGGACCACGACTCACTCTTATTACTAACCTCACTTTAGTCTTCAGTGTAAACAATAAAAACACAGCCACACAGATTTTTTTCTCCTGAATTTCACATTATTCTTTGTAACAAAACCACGATACCAAAAGTACACACAGACAGAAACAGTTTCCTGTATAAGTATAATTTCGTAGCTCACAATCGCAAATGAAAGCGGCTCAGCTGCTGCAGTTAAATAAAAGGTGCATACTCAGTTTGGTGTGTGTGTGTGTGTGCACTCCGCGAACTGGGTTATATAGACAGAGTGGGGTTTTAGTGTTCCGTGTGGAAATGAGGGAAATAAGCACCGAATATACTTTATTTGCCTTAGAACAAGGTGTGCAGTATTGACAATAATAAAAATATGATATCCTATCCAGCCGTCAACAATAGCATAGAATTTATGCATGCCTTCAAAATGAGATTGCCTTATTTTCAGCATTAGGGATGATGCATTATCATCTTACTAAGGAAAAAAAGAAAAAACGTTTATTGATTCTGAACATCGCAACAGATAAAAAACATACAGAAGAAGTTGGTTAGGAAAAAACAAACAATACAAAAACAAAGAATAATTTCCACCAGGCAGCAGTGTCACGATGTTCAAAATTAAATAGACCCCACCCAGCGAAAGTTAAAGATAAGTAAGTGCAGTCGCCCAGTTTGCGAAAGACGCGGGTACGATTCCCGCCTGATGCCAAGTAGACAGAATGTCTTTTTCTGGTTTTCCTATCCTGAGATTGCCTTAGTCCAGTAGTTAATGCATTGCTGTTCTTGTCAACCCAATATCTGGACCTCACGGCTGTTTTCAAACAAGTGGAGTGAAGTCATCTTGAAGACATCAATAAAACAGCATAAGTATATCAGGGGGCCGGGGTGAAGACCCGGAGAAGGAATTCCCCCGTAAAAAAAAGGACAGGTAGGTAAGGTATCTATTTCATTTTATGCAATTGTGTGAACGGTCTTTGAGTACTATATTTGCTTTGCGAGCAGTGAATCGCGAATTTGTCTCCAAAAACTGAAACCGAAATTCGACCTGAGTGCTCTCCCCACTGGGCTGCCGCCTGCCATAGTTCATTCAAATCTCACGGAACCACGTGATAGAGTTACGAGTCAGTTCTTTTATTTGTTTTTGAGAGCGGACCGTGCGCTGTGATTTAGTTCTGTCTTCTGACGAGCCGTGTCGTGGGTATTATACGGTTCTAGGTATATTCACAAAAAAATGACTTTCCTTCAGGTAAGGATTATTTTTATTCCCAGATGTAAATGGCACTCGTGGTGGTTGCCGTTCTTTTAAGACGTACGAAAACAACGCAAGAAAAAAGAAAGCTAAACTAAGTTTGTTATTTCAACTTTAAGAGGACACTAGGTTTTGCTTTAGGCAGCGACGCAGTTATTCATTAAAAAAAACACATAAAAATGTGTAACTAGTAGAAGTTCAATAACTAATTACCAAACTATTTTTCAGTGTAAAACTAACTTGTGTATTCTGAACTCCACTAAAAAAATGGTGAACATCGTTACCGCAAATTGGAAAACAATTGCACACTATATTAAAGTCAAAGTATCAGACGGTAGTCGAACCTGCGTCTTCCGCAAACTTGCCTGCTCTAACCACTAAGCCACCGACACCCTCATTGTAAGTCATAAATCTTCTCCTCTGAAGTCCATTACGTAAACTTGTGCGTTACATTCGCAGCCCGTAACGCAATCCGCAGCGAGAAGCGTAAATTGGCGGCCCCCGGCGATGCGGAGATTCCAATAACATCACATTATGACAGCCCGCGTGTCGATAAGCCTGTGGCATCGATATTATTTCACATATTTGCTATCGTGGGAATGGCTGTGGCCTGTGGCAAGTATAAGTGCATATTCATTCAAAAACTAGCTGTCCCGACAGACTGCGTTCTGTTGTCAAACATACAGTGTCACGTGACAGGTAGTAACAGTTGCTAAGAGAAAACTAAAATGGTGGTTTTTAATATATCCCTAGCTTTTTCTCATGTTTGCTCACCTTTTAAACCTTCCCTGGACCATTACAAATATTTCAAAACCAAAATTAGCCAAATCGGTCTACCCGTTCCCGAGATTTTGCGAGACCAACGGATAGCAATCCATTTTTATACATCGAGATTGCTGCCACAATCGTATCTCGAATTTTCCTATCGACTAAACTATTTACTAAACCCAACGGTGGGTATCTTCCAGGTTCCCTTGGGTCATTGTGCAGTTGTGCAGCCTAAGCACAGGCAGCGTAGCGCAGCAGGGTGCCACCGGTTGTGTTTCTTATTAAGGGAACCTGGAAGATACCTTATTTATTTCTCGTAGGTAGCGGTACTGACACAGTGCCCGTGTTTAAAGCAGTATGAGGCCACCGCCACCGTCCTTCCTCCAGGTCATTGTGAGACCACAAATGATAGTTGAAGACACGTTAAATTTTCCATTATTTTTAAAGAAGTCCAGGCATGATGCTTGTTCCATATTTAGGCGCATGTGTCATTATACATAAACATTAATATTGAATAAACATATTATTAGCCATTGCAGCCACCATCACTAATAATAAAATCCAAATACACGATAAATCGAACTAGTGCAGGTTACAGGATTCGAACCTATTCCTGCACCTATCGTAAGCCATGTGGTGGATTTCACTCCTACGCTGTATTGATTAAAATACCGAAAGATACAAAAACAAAGATCCAACCGTTTAGCAGCTGACGGCTTTGGCAGCTTAATCGGGCTCTCGACCCTAAACGGAAAAGACATCGATAACATCCATCCATACATCACTACCCTTATCATATTACACATACCCGACAAGTACATCCCTCAAGGGGTGAGCCGGTGTAATCTGGGCCTCAATCGAAAGGAAACAAAATGGGCCGTCTATTTGGGCACGCCTCATTATCTTAATGTCCTCAGTAAACCGATTCCAAGTCTGAAAGGGGGCTTTGATTTGCTTCAAGTCAAAGGAAAACTCAGTAAAGAGTTTCGTGTGTGATGAACACAGGTGGTGTGTTTCAGATGGTCGGATACATAATGTAAGAAGAGATCTTGAATAGAGTCATAGCAATGTCTACCTTTTTGTTGAAATTAGATGCTAATATTAATAGTTCTGTTATGATATCATTTTAACGTAAGATTTAATTGAGCCGGTTTTTTTTATTTGTGTAGGTTCAGTTCTATTTCGCTTTTCAGCTACCTTGGAGTACTTGCATATACATTTGACCACCAATTCGAACCATTCCAGTTTAACGTAACTGTTGAAAACTGGTTGGTTCCTATTTAACCAATCGCGCTCAAACTGAACTAAACACAAAAAAAATATGTTACTAGCGTGGACTTAGTAAGAAAAAAAGTGGAATACTTACCACTTTTCTTATAATTGTGCCTATGTGTTATTCAGATGTTTAAGCTATATTATTGTAAAGTTTGATTTAAATCCATTCAGTATTTTTAACGTGAAAGGGCAACATGGCACATCCACACATACAAACTTTCACATTTAAAATATTAAGTAGGATTATTAGTTAAGTTTTAAAGTCAATCAAATCAAGGTTGAGCACGTCTTCAAATCCCGCCCCTAAATTGTAACATGGCACATCCACACATACAAACTTTCACATTTAAAATATTAAGTAGGATTATTAGTTAAGTTTTAAAGTCAATCAAATCAAGGTTTAGCACGTCTTCAAATCCCGCCCCTAAATTGTCTATAGAATTGAAATTGACACCAATACTTGTGAAGACTTTTCACTTCGATTTGCGTTTGTGAATTCACCACAAAAACGTATAGGAATAAAGCCAAACGCTGAAAGACCTCTCGTCGCTTGAAACGTCGCATATGGCTGTAAACTCATGTACCAAATTGACGTTTAATTTCCGCTGGCAGACCTTCTGACGTCGGAACCCTTCATTGTCTCATTCGTTCGACTGTTGGTAATTATACAATAGACGGATCTCTGGGGGGTTGAGATAAAAGAAAATTGGCGACCCGTCACGCCACGCTTGAACTGGCTGGAATAAAGCGAGTGTCATACGAGCGCCTCGGCCTCTAACATTTGTGATTGAAGATATTTACACATGTGTAGCTTTGCGTTTTAGTTTAAAGATGATGTTTTACCTTTGGTTTACTTGAAAATTTTTTCCTGACCTAACATAAAGATTTATTTCTTGCAACCTGGCTGGGGGGCTAAAAAGGCAACATTTTAGATGATTCATATTATGAAACATCTAACTGACGTTTCATCTAGAGCGCGGTCCGTTTCGAGTCAAAAGTGATAATAGCGCGCTCACGTCCCTCACGCTCATACAATTTATCAATTCGGGACGCGTGTGAGCGCGCTATTATCACTTTTGACTCGAAACGGACCGCGCTCTAGATGAAACGTCAGTTAGAAGTTTCATATGGATGAAATGTATGGAGTGGATGTTTGGAGATGTTTCCATTAATCATCTAAAATGTTGCCTTTTTAGCCCCCCTGAGCAATTATTGGTAGGTGAGTGTTCCTTCTGTATTTTAACCGAATCTTTGTTTATTACATACATACCCTCACGACCAAATCACAATTTGAGTAGTTAGAGGCAAACATGTTGCCGTCATGGTATACGGAACATTAAGAAGCCTACGTTTCTCCGAGCGAATTTGAACCCAACTTTTTCCATCACCGGAGAGTTAGACGATAATGCTATACACTGTTTAGTGTGTGTGTATAGTGTTACGGCCAGTCTTGAACTTTAGACCTACGATGCTATCTAAGTAGTATATCAATGTATTTTAGGTAAGATATTAACACACCACAAAATAAATCGCGATAACAGGTTCACAAAATGAAACTTAACATGTTTTTCTCTGATGTTCAAATTATATCAAAGTACACAATAAAATATATTGCATACTTTCAATGTGCAACCAAATACCTCAACCCTTCCCGAAGTTTTATACAGGGTTGTCATTACCACCAGCTAATTAATGTTTGTTGTTTAAATCGAGTTTGTTGTTCAAAAAATGCAATCTTTTATCCATTAATTTGAAATAACCGTAATTTACTTTAATGAGATTGTTTGCTTATGCTGCACATAATAGGTCGTTACTGGTCATCAAGGGGCAATTTGAAAACTTTTTCCCGAAATTAAATAAGTTTCTGAGCATAATCCCGGGTGATTTGTCCCGAGCGACATACTCGTAAAAACATCCCTTAACGGCAGAATTTAATTTGCCACAAAGGGCAGGAAAAACACGTTTTCCCAGTGAAAGAATTTTAATAAAATGTCGCTAAGAGGGCGGTGCGCTTGTGAATTTCTCTTTACTTTGATAATAATGTTGTGCGAATTACGGAGGATCCTGCAGTCTAGTCGACAACTCGTTTGTAGGTATAACAGAGTATATATTTCAAGTTGTAGTGTTCTAAAATGTCTGGTCGAAGAAAAAGCTTGTTGCACGAAACAAAATTCAACTTATTCCTTGTTTTTCATTTTAAGGTGTTTTAGTTTTTACTCACTGTATTACCTGTATTGCCTGTCACTTCACCTTTTTCCTGGAAAAGCCTTTTCCTCTTTAAAGAAAATATAACACAGGCACTTTCAAAGTTTCAAATAAGCGCCCAGTTCACGCCAATTCTTTCCACCACATCGTTTCCTACGCGATCATAGCAATATCACACTTCGAGTCACTCAAAGTAAAATTATAGGGTGTTCTAGGTGTTCTCATCGAAAATATTCGCGCATTTCTGTGTTGTGGTAGAGGACACTTAAGGTTGAAAGTCGTTTGGGAATAAGTTGTTTGTTCTTCGAGTGTTTTGGGATTTCGGCGAAACCCGTTTCAGTCCCGACAACATGTCTTGTCTTGACGCGTTTGTCAAAATAAACAAGTGTGCCTGGGTTAATTATAAAGGTTTTCACATATATTCTTAAAATAGAATACAAATGAGGAGTAATAAAGACTGAATATCATGAGTAAAGGATGTTGTTTCCGAAGCATGCCAAATTTTCTGGTTTTAGAAATTAAGGACCACTGGTTCTGATTTCAAATGGTGGCCTCTAGCAGCAGATAAAGCTTCTTACAACTTTTAATGATGGAAAAATAGTTAATCAATTTATTTTCAAAATTAAGAACAAAAACGTTTCTTAGCTTTATTATCCAGTTCATTTTCAGACTTGCTACCGTTTCCGTTAAGTTTGAGTTAGGTACCAACCTAACTTGACTTGGGTTGAACATCGCCATTTTTTTCATAATTTAATTCAAGTTGAAAATCTCAGAAATATTTGCAATCCATTTGAAACAGTTGGTAAGCAAAGTTTTTCAAGCTGATATTAAACGCCAAGCAGTGAGCACACAAAAGTACTGACTGTTGAACAAGCGCACAAACATTCTGTTGGTTTTGTGTTACGGGAAACAATTTCAGGGTTCTGTCGAAGGGAGAATAAAGATTTGTCTTCAACAATCTAGCACCTAAACCAATGATATAAGAACGTACAAGTACTATGTAGTGCAGTTATGTTTTATTCTGAAGAACGATTAAAGCAACGTTAAAACCATGTCACCGGAAAACAACACCCTGTATACAATTCATGAGCATAGTCATATCGTAAAGCAAAAGTTAAAGTCCAAATGAAACCTACTTCTATAAACATATATCGTATCAAAAATAACATAACTCAACAGAAACATATACGACAACAAGCCTGAAGAGTTGTGCAGTTCGTATATTAGAGTTTCATGACGACAAATTACAACATTTTGTATCTGCAGAAACCGCGAACTTCTACGACAAAGGAGAATACATTTCAACGTCTCCAACTATTCCACGTCCCCACTATTTGCAAATGGGGGGATCTCAAACCCAATTCCAGCTCGCAAGTCAGCTTTTACAACTTTGTTCGGGAACTAGCTGCATTTTTAACTTCAAGTTTCAACTTTACAGCTCACGTAAAACCTTTTCGCGCGTTTAACCGGATATATCTGGCTAGAACCGCTTTGAACCGGTCGGATCTGGCGCGAGTCGGATTGGATGAAGTGCCGTGGGCGTAAGGGGGACATAGGGCCTTTTTTAGCTTTTATTAGCGTTGCATTCGTTTATATGACTGAAATCCATGAATGTGGGTGTCGATTGGATTGGAAAACGATCTACTGAACATGCGGCAATTGATGAAAGAGGACAGGCGTCCTTAAACGTGTATCTAGTAGATAAATAAACCTTTTCGTCGTGCTTGAACCTGACAGAGCTTCTATGATATTCGTGCTGCTGTATAAAATTACCTAATAACGCTTTAAAGTTCTTGTTTTTAAAAGTCAAAATTGCCAGCCATAACTTAGTACGACCCTAATCTCCCTGATCGCACCCCGTGATTGAATGTCACTTTGTAGCTACTTTCACTTGCAAGAACTTCATAATAGTTTATTGTGCTACCAAGTACATTATTCTGGGGTTTTCAACTGCCATGATTACCATGAAGATGAATAAAATAGGAAGAATGACTAAAGATACCTTTAGGTTGTTAACTAAAAACTTATGCAACTTAAAAATAAATTAACAATCAGAAAAGTGTCATTATGTGTACACCGCCTTAATTTTTCTGTCTTATTAGTTATTACCGTGCAGCCACACTAACTGGTACAGAATGCCTATTGACATAGAGCCCGCCATTAGCTCTTTTTTGGGTGCAATAACGATTAAATAAATGTTAAGTATGACGAAAAAGTAAATATAAAAAAAATTGAGAGCAATGACAGACACATTGCTTGTAATATTATAATATTATTGCATGGAAAATCAACCTTGTTCTTTCATGACGTTCAAATGAACCTCATACGTAGGGTGGTAGTCCACATTTTTGGCTGACTGTACTTACCTACTTACTTGCTACCTACCTACTTCAGTTAGGTACCAGTGAAGTGATGGGACTAGTAGGGAATAAGAGAGACACTAAACTAACTAGCTAACTTTGTAGGACCAAAAGATCAACACAAACTATTTTGTTTTCCTTACATTAGCGAGGCGTATGTTCGTGTTGGTTTAGGCAGCCATTTCGGATCCAATTCAACCAAATTTCTAGTTACCTGGAAAACTAGAGGGTTGCGAAATGGTAATTCTAACTAGTTTTAATATTTATTGACAATCAGACCGTGATATTAGCAGCCGAAGCAAACACATTCTGAATAGAAAATGAATGAATAATTTGTTATTTCAAACATTTATTTGCATAACGACTTAGATACCTATTTATTGTGCTAAAGATTGCAAAACAAGACACAAACATCACTACAACGCTACACTTGCCTTTGAACTGTATTTATTTTATTCATTGCATGTCACATTGTGACAAAATTCAAGTCATCATTGGTGGCCTTCCCAGGTGGTGACTTCACAAAATTTAATCATCAGCAGTGACTCTACGAGACGGCTTGAAATACAGGGGTCTTTTTCCATATAATGTTACTTTCCAGACTGTAATCCTTCGAAGTGACTCTACGAGATGGCTCGAAATACAGTAGGTTATTTTCATATAATGTATTTTTCTTACTTTAAAACAGGTTAGAATTCTGGCTTGAGTAAGAAATCTAAATCGGTCTTAAGACTCCTTTCGTCATTTTTCATATTCCATAGGTTAGTATTTGGCCTACAACCCTCGCTTTAACCAATATTGTATGTTATAACAAGAATGTAGGTACTCTTGCTGCCTGCAGGCATCGTTTGAAATAATAATGCGTTTGGCTTTACACACGGCTTCTCTCCATTGAACTTTCATGTTCGGCGTTCAAATTAGTCACAGCGCAATAGGCAAAGGTTTTATTGTAGATGGAAAACTACGATTCCTTTTAAAAAAGATTTTTCTGAAGGTGAAAATGTAAGAGTTTTCTTTGTTGCCACAGAGAGGATTCTCTATAACTAGGATATATATTTAATAATATATCCTGAAATATCCTGAATAATGAAAAATGTACAATGTAATATTAATTATGTTGCACAAAATAGGACGAAAATAATAATTTTCATCGTACGTCATTATGACATCATTGCAATAAGCGTCCCAGCACACGGGCCACAAAACGCCGCTAACGGTATATTCCTGTAGTTTCTAGCGTGTGGCGGCGTTCTTTGACGTGTGGCGTATTTATTTATTTATTCACATTATAAACTAACAGCTATACATAGCCAACACGTTAAACAATATCAAATAGGTAAGTAACAAATATAAACAAAAAAATATATATTAAAAACACTTATACGCTAAGTTCTGTAGTTTTCATCCATTTAAATGGACTCGCCACACACGGTGAAGCCGGTGGCCACCACACGCCACACGCTACAAATTATGAGAATATGCCGGAGGTAGCGTTTTGTGACCAGTGTGCGGTACGCTTACACAGAAACTACTTAGCTATAAGAGAATAGGTTCTCGTATTTTATACTAAATCATAAAATCTCATCGTCTTTTGTTGCAATAAGAGCAGGAAAAAACACCAACACTTCTCGCTCTAGAGAGATTTTTCCACAATTCTCACAAAAGATGCGAGAGTGATGAAATTGGGTCTTCTAAAAAAGCTTTTTAGCGAAATCCCGAAGGAGTAACGAGATGCGCGGGAAAATGAGCTTTTCCGTGTACATTTTAAAACTAGTTTACATTTACTTACACTTTCAAAACTAGTTTTTCAGGAATATTACTGTAACTTTAGCATTTTATCCTTTCATAACAAGAGTTTTGACTGGCTCGATGGTTTAGTAGGTAGAGGACTAGTTTATTAGTCTCTGTTACCCATAATAAGATTAATTGTTGATTAGATTTGACTATCTGAAAGCTCTTTGTAACAGGTCTATTCGAGTAAAGTTATTTTTGTTTGTTTGTTTAAGCACTGCTTAGTTTGGGGTCAGATAGTCTTGACGTAATTTTATACTAGATCTTTTATTTACTTCATCTTTAATAAAAGGTGGACTTATTGCAATAATCATTTTCTACCAGCAAACGCCGGGTCGGGACATAAGTAGTTAAATAATATTTGACCTCGAACTAAGAGCTTAACAATTAAAATTACTTCCTTAAATATCTCAAGACAATAATTATAGTATAGTTCAAGAGTTTATAGTTTAGTTATAGGGGATGAATTAGGGTTTTAACTCGGTCGGAAACGAACTCACGATCTTTACCGCTGAGTTGCGAGAGCTGCAGCGATATCTTAGTTATCGTTAACTGTTAGAGAAATGTATTTATTTATGTAATGTTTCCTACCGTAGTCAAAGAAAGTAACCGTCTACAGAGACTCAACGGCTATCCGCCCACAAATGATATGCTGTCGGCACCTGACACAGATTCCATCTGTGACAGATCGTAGTGATGTACCGGTTACGGACACTATGCATTGTCGATTGTCGATGAAGAATATTTATTGCATGTCTCAGATAAGTTGCCTCATTCATTTAATCTTATTAGTACACTTTGATGCTGCATATTTTAAAAAATAATTAGCAAAAACTCAACATTTTACTTCAACATATAGCTTAGACAAGTTGAACACGTTCTATGTTTAAGGTCAAGTCAAGAAATTCCCATTTGTGAATACGTATGTATGAAAGGACGAGAATGAAGAAGAGCATTTGAGCAAGTGGAATCAAATCATATACTTATACAACATAGGACCTATGACTTAAAAATGAAACTGTTTCTAAAATTTTGCTTTCAAACCTAACTGGACAGACTGTTCTATAATGATTCCGGAAAGGTGGAAAACCTAAGGACGGATATCGTCAAGGAAGTAGGCCAAAGAAATGATCTCGAGATGATCTAGTTCATATTTCTAAAAGTGATAAACTTCAACACAGGAGGGATATCGTTCGAGGGATATAGGGGAGGCCTTAGCCCAGCAGTGTGACAATTATACAGGTCAAGTAAAAGAGGCGTTTTTGTGCAGTTGTTTTTATCGACAACGTACGGTCACCTCCTTGGACCTCAGTAATGAAGTTGCTTCTAATTACTCCGTAGGGTCTTAATGAGTGCCGCTATCCAGGTCACGTGACCGCATCTACCGCCATCTACCGACTCTACCGCGAACCGCGAATTTGCGGCTTGGCCTGCCTGACCCTTCGTTAGATCGCTTTTATTATAGTTACGCGGTGGATAGGCTTTAAATTTAATTAATTTAAGCTAAGACAAGATAACATCATTCATTTAATGAGGGCTACGTAAAACTTTGTCATTCATTATTACTGGACCACATTAAGGACCAAAGAATAGCAAAAATGCCGTAACAATTTATAGAATAGTACGAGTATTATCTAAATTCTATGTTTTTATATTGTATGGGTTTGCTCCTGGCCAAAATCTAACGCGAGGTGAGAGATGTGGTCTTAGTGGAAGCAAGAGCTTTGCGGAAAACTTTTCGTTTATCGTCGTCATTCTGAAGGTGACGGTGAAGCGCTTTGTTCGATTGCTACCTGCTCGGACTGCGACTGGAGAAGGGATATGAGATGATTAAATTCATTGCAAGATGCATAACTCGATTATTATGCCGAGCATAGTTCCACATTAAGTGTTAAAAGATGATAAGAAACTTAAACAACACGTTCTTGCACACAAAACAAAGTGAATAGTAGAGTGTTCTTTCAGAATACAACATGAAACGTAACTAACTGAAAAACAAGTAGCTACACGGCGTACATCTCTACTTTTCATCAAGTCACATTAGTCTAGTGCGAGAGAACACTGCCATTTGTATTCCACCAGCATGTACCTAACCTACTTTATATTCCTTTCTTGAGTAAAAACGTCCAAAGACTCTGTCTAGCAAATAATAATAGGTATTGCAGACAAGGTCCACCCGCACTTAGGAAACTTTTTCAATTTAACTTTGAACTTCGTAATCATTAATCAGGTACTTAGATAACTTGATATTGGAATAGGTACCTTCATTTAGGCATTATTAGGAAAAAGAAAACATAACCTGAATATTACTTTTGATTTTCTTATCCGTTCTACTTGGTCACACCCCCTTATTTATAGAAACTCAAACAATAAATACTTTAAATGGGTATTGAGTGTATAAAACTGGTGACCTGGGGCGGTTCTTTAGCCATACAACACGCGGGCTCAGTGCGGATTGTTAGAAGGGAGTAGAGTAAACCCCCTTATGAGTTCTCGCCTTGGCGTGGCGAGGGGGCTTAGTAACGGTGGTAGAGTGGAATCACCGGGAAGCCAAGAGAACTCAGGCATGGCAGTATGATGGACTTGCCACCCACCCACTGCAGCCCGCAAGGGCGACACGTGGGATTGCGAGGCCAGTGGGACGCGTGGTGGAGGCCGTTGCGCACAATCGGTCGTGGCCGATCCACTGTCACAACTGCGCCACGGGCACCTCATCCTTCGGGCACTTCATTTATGTCATGCAACGATATAAAGTGAAGTTGTATTTTGGCGTTTTGTAAAACTTGAAGATAAATTAAAAGACTAAAAGATTTGGCTTTAGCCAGGATAGCATTGCTGATTTGTTTATTCAACAATCGCTGTGAATGAATATTCGCGAGACGTTTGAGATACTGAGCCCACAGATGATTGTAACAGAGAAAAGGAAAGTTTGTTTAGTGAAATTATTCGGTGAGAATCGGATATCTATTCTTAGGGATGAAATTTAATTACGTCACGAGTCGGGTATTGGAGGAATTGAGTCCCTTCGGAATTGCGTCAAGTTTCCTTTATAGGAATTGGTGTTGTCAGATGATATCAAGTTTTCGGCAGCTCTCAGGATATTTATAGCCAGATGAAATGATATAAATGAAGTCTTTATTTAAAAATAGGTAAGTAAAATTCATAGTTATGTCAGTAAAGTTGATGGCAAAGGATTTTATACATATTGATTAACCCAAGCCAATGTAAAGATGCGATATGTCGTTTGCTCGCTGCGAGCTCAATGACAACACAGACTATGAATAGTTTAAACGGTTTAATTCGCTGACTATTGCATTAACATCACATAAAATTACTCAACTTATCTAAAGAAATATGAAGTACAATTCAAATTGTAGGGGTAGGTAAGTGTGAGCTTTTTAGGGTTCGTTCTTTATTTCATCTTATCTTATGTCTGTCTGTCTGTCTGTCCGTATGTCACCGCCACTTTTTTCCGAAACTATAAGAGCTATACTGTTGAAACTTAGTTAGTAGATGTTTTCTGTGAACCGCATTAAGATATTGGCACAGAAAAAGAAATTAAATAATATATGTACATTACAATGCAAACTACAACCCAAAATTGGTTTGAACGAGATCTATGGTCCGTTCACGTTAACAATGCAGTAATTTCATACTTTTCATTCGATCTAGCATGTACCCTAACCGATCAAATCGTTCCTAATTAGGAAGTCAAGTCCACAGTGACCACTTGAACGCATACTTTCGAACGCAAAGGTTGTGGATTTGATTCTTTTTGTGGGTAACTGAATTAAATTAAAAAATCACTGCATTCTTAACGCAAACGGACTATAGTCTTACATTTTCCATTTTTTTTTCTTGTGTGTGGTCTCTGGCATTTCCACATGTTCATAAGCGAGTGATACAACATATTCGTGTACCGGTCGTACACAGATAGCCGTGTGTACCTTTTTGAACCTCAAAAAGCTTGGAACCCGCAGTAAATGGTTGATAAACGCGTTCCGTTCCACAAAGGGCGGAATTCGCCTGCCAATGAAATATTTCGCAAATTAAAACACACGCAAAAACTCTACCTGGGAATATAATCAGCTTTCACTTGTGTCAGCAGGAACATGTGAATTGAAAATTTGTTTTTCCTGTTATTTTGTGTTAGACAAAATTGAATTTTACAAATATTTCCGGAAGTTAGAATTAACTTTTCATGTCACAATACCGTATTTTTGTCAAAGCATAGAAGTCTGCTTAGTGTGGAGTTAGTTAGATTTATTTAATAAAACATGAACTTCGAAACCTGTATCGATGAACTGAACATTTTTAGACTTGATCAAAGTTACCACTATTTCGAATAGATCGACTATCAGACATGTGGAAGTTACTTAAATATCTCTACAACAATTAAAAATGGCTGATAATGTTGAAACTACTGAATAGAATCGGAGTTTAAAAATGTATTTCCCCTTAAAGTACTGCAACTTACTTCACTAAGCCAGTGGACTCAGCACAAAATGACGCTACTTTTGTACACATCATTTTAGATAATTATTTTCCCTATCGTAAATTCATGAAAACCCGCTCGCTCCGCTTACTCCGCTTCGCGTAGCTGGTTTCTGTACACTCACCACTAAGCATGTTGCTGAGCTACCATATCAAAATCATAATGAACAGTTTTTCATAGGTCGGATGACTTCAGATGTTCTGTAAGTATAATTATATCAATCTAGAACTCCAGAAGCAACTGCAGTCGCAAATTTGCAATTCACCGATTCCAGCCGTATTCTAATTCATCGCAATTATGTTATGCTGTTTATAATGCAGGCTAACTGCAGCAGTGTCGGCGGCAGCCGCGATAAATCCCGCCATTTGCATAGCCTACCCTGCTTTTGATAACTATTGATTTATTCGTGTCTGCTTGCGCTGGGCAGAGTTTAGCGGAACTGTTGTTTACATTATGTTTTGCAGTTGGATTGGCTCTGACTTTCGTTTCATCGTTGCTGATTTTATCATTTTGTAAGGATTTTCCACCAAATTTTCCACCAGGAGTTACTATTTTTCAATACTTAGTCCGATGTTTGAACAGTACGAAATTAATGCATAAATAAACCAACAGAGTCATATAGTTTTGACATGAAACAAATCACAAGGAGTAATTACGATTGAGTATACTTGAGTAAGCTAAGAAAATAGACCAGTTCCCGAAGGTACACAAGTTGACGTGAGGGTCAGGAACGGGATAGGTGACCACATCAATCAAAATTCAGTAATGTCTGCCTACTCGGAGGCTTAGGCCCTGATAATATGACAGAAAAGTCCTTTACTTTTCTGTCATCAATAGTAGTAGTAAGCTCATCAATGACTTTACTTCGACAATTCAATGAATTAATCAATCTCCTTGAACATAATATCTCTTTCGTAGTCTCCGAACTATGTTTAATTATTAATGTCGTCGTTATCAACTGTTTGCGTCGTAGAAGCTTGAGCACAGAAAGAAGTTCAAAGGATATTATGTACATTTTAATACACTACTCACTGCGTTTCTACTCACCCTTCCTATTAATTAATGAGGAATCAGGAAACTTACCTGAAAGTAAAAAAATATTTCATTAGTTTCAAAGGAAATGACATGTTAATATTGATAAACTCGGCTGTCGGTTGTACTTTCATTAAGTACATTAAAATCACAGGGAATTGGTTAAGCAAAAAAATACTGTTTATATCTGAATTAACCTAATTAAAAGTCCGACAAAAGACGAGTGTTGCGAAAAAAATAAGGTGTTCAATATTTTTTCCATTCGTATTTTGTTTTATATTGATAATTGATTTGTTTTTCCGCATATCGTTTGTTTTCTGTGTTGTCGAATTCTATAATCATTTTCAGTTCAACTGACATGACATGTGACATTATCAGGAGACAGCATCTGTTCGCGCTACGCATTTTGGGTGACACAACGGAATTTAGGGGATTAGCAAAATCAGATGTGACCTAGTTAGTCTGTTTGTTGTCACTTTTTGGACATTCAAGGTATTCCAAGAGAATAGAATCTGTGGTGACCTCATTTCACCTGATGGGAAGCAGCTGTAAGGTCCAGATATGGTATTGTAAAGTTACAGTAATGCATTAACTACTGGGCTGGTCAATCTCATCTTGAAGGCCTACTTAAATGCTTTTTCACACACTGCTTAGAAACCCGGGATTGACCTCTGTGGTATTATGTGCCAGAGGCGCTTCACATCAACCTTAACATAGGGGTACCTTATGCTGCTGACATAAGACCCATTTTGCAACGATTTTGTAAAGTTTGATGTAGGCAACTCTGTACAACGACAGTTATTCATTTATTTCATGACAGCTTCTTCAGTTGGTAATGACAGAAGGCCTTTGCCCTCTTATGATTTTAGGAGCTATAAACTTATTTTAGTCTAGACTACGAACAGCTGTAAATGGCAGACAAAATCAGTTTTATTGCTAGTTTCACAGCGGTGAATAAAGCCAAGTTTAGTACCAATTTACTTTTATAGGCCTCCGACGACGGCGTGAAGGTGAGGTTAGCGAGGCACTTCAATATTACGTGGTTATGGTGCTCTGCCCGTAACGAAACAAAGTTAATATGTTTTGGGCGTTATACTTATAGTCCGTTCGCGTTAAGAATGCCTTGATTTTTAAATTTAATTCTGTTGCACACAAATAAACTCAGATCCACAACCTTTGCGTTTGAAAATATGCGTTCAACTGGTCACTGTAGACTTGACTTTCTAATTAAAAACGATTTGATTGGTTAGGGGGCGTGCTAGATCGCAGGATAAGTATGAAATTACTGCATTCTTAACGCGAACGGACTACAGTGCTATTATTTGTAATAATGGCCAGTTCAATAAAAACACTATTTAACAACCATCCCGACTGACAGGTACATTTTGAGAAAATATATTTTTCTTTTCGTCAATTTAAAACTTTACAAATATTTACTCTCCTATTCGAAGCGGAGACAAACCCAACAAATCTAAAACCATGAAAATCAGTCCGGCAGCTTTGCTTCAGAATAAAGTTTGCCCAATAGAGTAGGCAATCGAGCTATTATACGACGTATTATAAATCAGTAATTCGCACGTCAAGAATCAGCAGAATGGATCGAGTGCCGATACATTGAAATCGGGTCACTGCTCTAAAGTAAATATTTTTTCAAAATGTCACTAGAAATACATAGAGGTACTTAAGTAAGCAAGGTCAACAGTCGTACATTAGCACGTTTATGTCCCGAATGCCTATGTTCCGGATAAAAAGTTCTGAATGTTAAATGAAATGAATGAAAGACGCGGTAACTTCAAAAGCCTTCGTTGAAAACTGCCAAGGAAGGCACTAAGCGTTTTGTTCCTGCAACAATCACAATACGATAAGGAACTCGGCTGAAGAAAGAAGGCCAGTACTCAACCAGCGTCACTTCAGACCAAAAGCCAGGCCTTAATAATTAATCCACGGCCTTTTGTCTCGTCCCGGTCGACTCAACTTTCTTTCCAGTTTTCAATTGCCCGCAATTTGGCATAATTACTGCTGAGTCCTTGTGTCCAAGACAAGGTGCAGGATGAAGCGGAAGAATTCCTTTTAGCATCCTCCAAGAGAAGGAGACTCATTTGACTTCTGCAGTTGCGTTACAGTTACAATACTGACGACACTGAGATGATTGTTGGGAGAGAACAACTCCAACCCACTAGGTTGCCGGAAGACCTATTCAAAGGTTCGCAGGCCACTTGAAGATTGTTTCTCTGGAAACCCGTAGATGAGGTCTATGTTTAGCAATCTCTGCTGTGGCTGCTGTGCAGTGTGTGCATGTTTTGTGTGTGTATTATTGTGTCTGGCTGTTAATAATACTGATGGTTCCTGTCGTCGTTTTCTAGTCTTTGTTGTGTTTACGCTGACAGAATTATTGCTTCTTAACAAAACAGTTTAATAATACGCAGAATGATATTTAACGAACGCCTGTTTAAATTTGACAAAATATGGTTCAACGACACAATTTTAGATCTTACCCTTCCCGTAGCTAAAAGCTGTAAAAACATACTAAACGAATTCCACTCACCTTTGGAGACTTGAACCAGCTCCGAAAGACTTTTCTGGACTTCGAAGTCAAAAGGGTGATCTTTTCAGGTGAATAGAGCCTTTCAGTTTCAAATTCAAGAAGAAGCACCATCATTCAATGTGTAACGTTAAGCTGAATTGGATTAAAGTAAATTATACTCGAAAGTCTAAATGCGGAAAACATTAAAAGCTTGTTCAATTCTTTGAATAAAGTAAATTAATAGCTTTGTAACTGCGTCGTAGTCATAGAAAACTGTATCGAGTTTATTCATAATTGAGTAAATGCAGCTACTTTATTTAATGTAGCTCCACTTAAAGTAAAAACATTTCAGATCAACACCGTCCCATGATTGTACTAAATCGCAAAGTTGCATCTGTAGATCCACTTCCAAGACCTGCTTATCTTCAAGTCCTATATCAGCCTTCGTGGGCAGGCCGAAAACTTGAACTTTAAACTTGATATTAGCAGGTTATTAACCCACGTAAATGCCGTGGGCGAAGAGGTGCCCTCCACTCGGCTCATTTATATCGTCCTCGAGGGAGGCAAAGTCAAGGAAGGCAACAATCACGCCCCTGATTACCAGAAGATTGAAAAAGCTGCTTTCGTGTATTTTTAAGCAACCCCCCAAACAAATCTCTTTCGTGTTGACAGCTGCGAGTAGGTTACAATTTGTTTTATCAACAGGTGGGTAGATTTGATGATCATTGAAGTCAATAATTTTGTAATCTATGATGTTTTGATGGATATTATCGCTGAATGTCAAGTGAGAGAAACAGGAAAGTCTTTTCTCCAGCAGTGTGAAACTTTAGGATTATACAGCTCTTAGCATCTTCAAGGTAGACAATCAATTCAAATCACTACATGCAAAACAAAAAGTTACAGTAAATAGTGCTTCAATTCCGACAGACATTGCTGATGATGATGATGCTAAAAGCTTCAATAAAAGCCAACAATAAACTTAAACAGACAGAAACTGAAAAAATGGCACATTATGGACATTATAGTAGAGGGAAAAAACAAATTATGTTAATATTTGAAGCACAGGAGCAGAATACTGAACGCACGTCCGCGTTCACTTGATCCGCGGTATCACTTGATCCCGCGTGTCACTTGATCCCGCGTGTCACTTGATCCGGGTATCAGCTGATCCGCCAAATTGAGATTCACAGTTACGCCCTGACCGTGAAATGTGTTGCCAGCAATATGTTTAGATGGAAACTACACAAGTGTAGGCCTCATGTGGGCCAATGATTATGTTACCTGCACGAATATTCGAATACAATGGTTAATAATGTGGTCAGCTAATGCAACTGGGTTAAGCTGGTTTATGACACGATCAAAATCTCCCGACTAACCACAGTGACATTTTCAATCCACCTGTTTTTAACCATTAGGTACGCAAAAGTATAAAAACTATGTGCTTCAACACATCAACAAAGCGTGTTTCCGTACTATTATTTAGTGAATAGCTCGTTCAGCGAAAGCGCTTTGATTTTTTTATATGAAAAATCCAATAGCATCTAGAATTTAGAAAGAAAATACTACAGACACCACCCACATTAACACCATAAGAAATTATCAAATCGTACGATGACGCGGTTCTGAATTCCTATTCAGGTCGAAGTACCAGTGGTGAGTAGGTAACTCTTGTATTGATTGCCTTCTTGTAGTTGTTCCTACCTATCTAAACATTCAACCTTACCTACTTTGCGTTATTTACTGCAACCTTTTGCATTTTTATATCATCTCCTCCGGCAATATTTAAAGACTATCCCCTACCAAATGATCAAATAAACCGCGTCCACAGATAAAGAACCTTCTTGACTCGGCAAACGTACTGAAGATGTCTTCGACATGCTAACAGGGACTATCTAAATGGCTAACTCTTATTCAACAAGACTTAGGACTCAAAGCGGCTTGGCAAGTTCTGAAATACGCAACCAAAAACTTAGGAAAGAGTGGACCGCATTAGGACGGACATATTTTATTCATGATTGTTTGGATACGAGGCATTGCTTAAACACGAGCTCGGTCAGATTTAAGCGTGCCAGAGGACTTGAACTTTCTGTTACCGAGTTACTTTTGTTTAGGCGTGAAATGATCTGCCCTCTTTTATACAGTGATAATCTGCCAGTAAAAAGAAGTTCATATCTATAGACTGATATTTTGAGACTTATGCCAAGTCTTTCGTCACTTTTTAGGTGGAAGTCATGCGTTAAGTTTGCCATAAGTCCCCAACGGCTACTTTAATACAAAAATTATCAGGGCACTAGTTACAGAACCGAATTTCTATCAGACAAGAAAGTTCTGATGCCACCTGGATCGAATTTAATTCTTGCATACACAAAATGTATGCATTAGTCCTACATACCTTTTTCAGTCCGGAATTTCTGATAAGTGTGGCCTGGCAAAGTTTGCATGCTGCATTCTCAGCAATGCGAGATTTAACTGCGAAAGTTCCACGTGCACTCAAATCACTCGATTTCACAGATGTGGCTGACTAATCTCGGCTAAACTTGAGTCGGCGCAGAATTTGAGCACCTTGCGACAACTTTGCTTCAATGACGGTAATTAGTTGACGAGGAATGCGAACTTTCTGGAGAATGGCTTCACGGAATTTAATATTGAATCTTCATTGAGCATGGAGATTGGCATCAGTATTTAGCGCAAACGTCATACAAGACAAGGCAGTAGCTTAATCACCCTTTGAAGTGCCAACTACACACATCAAAAGTATCTAGGGATATCTCAAGCATTTTCATACAAAGTATAGCTATTTGGGAGGCTGTAAAAATTAAAACATTGATACCAACGTAGAAATTTTTAGGACACAGATACTGCTATATCTGCCCTTTCAGATTGTATAAAGAAATTCATTGTGGTAGCATTATTGTACAATCGTAAGGACGTTAAAAAAAGACAGATTTTTCTTTCAAAAGGTTTCAAAATTTTAGCAAAATCAAACTTTTTTTTCTGTAATATTCTTAACCTTTATCTTATGCCTGTTTCCTCGAGTTATTCTAAGATAATGCTCAACTTGTAAACAAACTTAACTTTATGAAATATTTGAAAAATGATATCCCTATTATATCCCTAGACAGTTTTGATGTGTGTATTATAGTCTCAAGTCAACGCAGTGTTGGTACAAGGGTAAAGGTGACATCAACAGGTAATTTCAGAGAATAATGTCTTGGTAGGTAATTGCTTTCAAAGGTTATGGTTGAGGCCCTAACGACTTTCACGTCAGACTAATTCTGAATTTGATCCACTTTAGAAGCTAGGAATTTTGACAGTAAAATTAATTTGATGAATATGGAGCCATTACAATTTCGTATAATGAGGCCTGGTGACCAACATAATCCACATAATCCTAGTTTTCGTTCTTGTCAAAATCGGCCTCAAGATAACTTTGAGCGTTTTTGTATATTCTTCATGGTTCAGGAGTTGGCCTACACGCCCATTTGAAAAACTCACCCTGTATACTGTATTCCATAGAACTGGTTGTTATTGGTGAACTTATGGGAGAAATGAAAACTTCATTTTTAAATTCTACTCAATAACACCTCAATATCCTACGAGTACTTACGTTGAATATATTTTTCTCGACGGACGAGGGCCGTTTGACGCGCGCAAGGGGTCTATTTTGGAGAACTATTAGTTAGGTGACTGTCTGGTTCGAAGTTGAACCCTTATCAACGTCAATCAGTGCACTTTCAACACAAAGTGAGTATCATTATTTATGAAGATGGAACTGCTATCTGCACTGCTAATGTCCTAATAAAGTGCACAATGAAATGAGTCATAATAAAGTTTGTGTTTTTGTTTTATTCATTAATTTATAAGCTCTAATACTAACCGCGGGGTTTAGAGCTAAGCAACCCTGAAGGATCAAAAACTGATCTTGGTTTGAAGAAGACCGTTCAACTCGTATATGAGGCCCAAATTAAGTGTGCCGACAAACTAAAAATTGTGTGAGTCCCTTATCTGATTGTCAGTATTTTTTTCTGTCAATCCTGGGTAGTCTGATAGGTGATGATAACAACAGCCTTTCAACTTCCTACTGCTGGGCACAAGCTCCACTTAAACTATGAGGTTGCTTTGCGAATGTTTACGAATTCTTTCACACCAACAAGCTGGCTCAGTCCGGATTGTTGAAGGGGTTAAGGTTAGTGAGCTTCGTAGCAGATGTTATCAAGCCACCTTAAAGCTTCAGACTAGGCTTATCGACGTCAACTTAGCCATTTCCGACCCTGCTTGGGTTGCGATTGCAACCGGACGATCGTTGGCAACTAATGTCATGATGGCAGGTACTATTATTATTAAAAATTAAGTTGTGAGACTCCTTCATTTTTAATGAGTCAAGTTTTTTGGCACTGGATTAGCCGCTACAACTCAATCCGTCACCAACAGAGCCGACAAAGTAGACGAAACAAACAAAAAGCGAATCAAAATAGAAACAGCGCAAAACGAAAATAATAACGAAAAACAACAAAAAGGCACAAAAGGTCCGCTCGGAACATGTTGCGTCCGCCCGGGCCGCTCTTCCGGGTATCCGGAAGTTTCCGGAACGAGATTACGCATCGGAAGCAGATATTTTTTCCTCATAATCTATTCGGGTTATCGTTTGAAAGGATTGTTATCCCCGACTGGCTCTGACAGAGCCTAAACGGGAACTTAACTGTATTTTTATTTACGTACCATTGCTGAACTGAGTCTACAAATAGAAAGAATTCAATGTAAACAAAGTGTGTTTTTCAATGAATACAGTAGGTACATTAATGGGATAATCTCCTCTGCGTCTCTTTAAACATGGGAAACCAACGGTGTACTACACAGTGTGCAAAACAAATAGTCAAACCTGTCAAAAAACTACACGAAAGAAAATTG
The DNA here is from genome assembly GCA_950022985.1 of Udea ferrugalis. NCBI lineage: Eukaryota > Metazoa > Arthropoda > Insecta > Lepidoptera > Crambidae > Udea > Udea ferrugalis. The sequence goes on along the minus strand of OX465524.1, from coordinate 17,014,658 downwards.
TCCGCATCGTTTGAATTGCCGAAAGTATTACGCCGGAAAAGCACGGACTATAAAAAAACAAAGTCTACATACCCGTGTTTAACTATGCTTGTCATGACTACACGACAGTTTTGTCAAGAAAGATGATTGTTCAGCACACGGTGCTATTTTCGCCAACATAACGATGATGATGATTTAATTGATGAATACCTTAGAATAGGTACCTATCTCATCGTTAAATGGTGTTTCTGACTTCCATGTTTTGTATTTTCGACGGGCATTTGTTATGCCGACAGTTTCTATATTGGGAATAGAATGGTTAATGTTTTTTGGCACATACAAAACAAAATAAAATAAATTTTAAAAAGGAAAAACGAAATACAAAGGACCAAAAACTAACTTGATAATACTAAATTAAAGTGTCATTTAGAATGAAAATAGTTTCCCTTGTTGAAAATCTTGCTTCTATTTAATTCCAAACTTATTCTACACTTGTTCTTAATCTTAAGCCTTGTTAATGAATGACCCTTCCAAGCAAACTATTACTTGCAGTACTAAATTATAGCAAAAGATTAAAAATAAACTAAAATAAGTATCTCGTTTTCTTAACTTTATTATCTTCTAAAGCTGAATGACTGTCAAAATTTTAATCCCTGCCGAGATTTTGAGATTGAAATTTAAAAGCATTGAAGTTTCATAAAAACATTAAACATTCATAATCAACTTTAGAATGAAAAAGATTGGGTTCATTTTCTTTTGACAAAGATGAGTTTCGAGATCAAAGTTCCTACACAAAAGCTCCCCTAGGATGTTAGTGATAAATATAAAAGGAAGGGTGGCACAGACTGAAACACTTAATTACAAGGTTTATTATCCCCTTCCCCGCGCACCCTCCGCCCCCTGAGACCATTGTTTTTCAAAGTGTGGTTTGTCACCCGCCAGGGCGGCAAAGCAATTCTGGTTTCTGGAGGGTCATACTTTTACTCATATATAACAACGCCGTTCTTCTTGTTAGAAAGTGTTTTGAATTTTTTGAAAGCAATTCATTTTGGTTAATTACTTGTTTTATTTTGTTATGTCCAGGAAGGCGGGCATTTTAACCACTGTGTAACTTGATCTTAAGCGATGTGATATAATGACGTGATGAATACTTAGAGAACGCTCATTTATAATCTTCTTGAGGCTTATTCTTTGCTAACAATTTTTTTTTTTTCAGATATTTTCACAAATTTGTTTCATGTGGTAGACAGAGACCCCATTTCACTTGTAGTATGCAGTCATATCTTGCTTTTCTTCATCTCATACGATGTTTGTCGGTTACTCTTGACCTGGTAATCTCTCCAAAAGTGCACAAAAGTGTAGACAAGGCATTGTTTTCTATAAATTACTCTAAATTAAGTATTTTAGAAAGATTTTGAGGAAAACTGTCCCAATTTGTGAGCTCGAACACGCTCGAATAACAAACTTTATTTGTGCCGTTTTTCTTATTCGTTCGCCATTCAGAAAAGTTTTGCAGGTTGTTACTTTTAAATGCTCTTTGAATGAAACTGTGGATAGTCAAGTGGTAAAGGTTCATCGAATTGATCTTAAACTTCCCTACAGGATGGATGATTATGTCAGGTGCTCGTTTATTTTAGTCTTTTTATTGTTGTTATGTTGACGATACCGTTCTAATGTTACCTAAAAAAGGTGCTCAATTTGAACTAGGCACTAGACCTAAGTCTCTGATAAGATCAAAGACTGGCTGGTAGATCCCGAAACGTCACTTGAACAAGATCCGGTGTGGTGGGGGCGAATAAGCGCACCATTGGTTCAGGCATTTCACGTGCAGTGGGTGGGGCAAAGTGACTGGAAAGTATAGGAAATCAAAGATGGTGGAATCACATACAAGATCGTCGCAGATGTATTTATCTAAACAGCGAACTAATGGATGGATAGTAAAATAATGGTTTACTTTAATTAATTAAACCAAGGAAACGTTCTAGTTTTAACTTTAGACTTGAACCAATAAGGCAGAAATCCAATTCAGCAAAACCTTGTGATTAAAATAGAGAATACTCATTACTAGTGATCGAAGAGAGCCGTGTCAATAACCATAACGACCCGAGGGGACTGAGCACGTACTAATTTTGATCACCCAATCCCGGGGTCTGTGATTTACGGCCAGATTATGATCGCGATGTGCCCGTGGCGCAGTTGTGACAGTGATCGGCGACGATCGCTGTTGAAAAGCAACACACGCCGGGTCGGAAATGGGATGGGTGACCACCCAGACCGAAATTTAGTGATGTGTATATCGGGCATCTCCGTGCTTCGGAAGGCACGTTAAGCAGTTGGTCCCGGCTGACGTCGTAGATGTTAGTCGTTAAGCCTAGTCGGAGGCCTCAGGGGCGGCTTGATAACATCTGACATTAAGGTTGCTCACTAACCTTACACCCCCCCAACAATCCGCACTGAGCCCGCGTGTTGGAGTATGGCTCAATCCACCTCGTAGTTGAGATGAGGCCTGTGCCCAGCAGTGGGACGTATATAGGCCGTTTATGTATGTATGTATGATCGCGATCCCGGCTGAGTTTGTTTCATCAGACGATTATCTAGAGATGCTTGATTATCATATTTCAAAATCTTTATCACGACTGACATCTAGCTGACGATATTTCTTCAACTTATGAAGTATCATCAGCTAGATGTCAGTCGGTAAACGAAAAGTCATAAACGTATAATCTGTGGTTTGAATAGGAAACATGGACCACCAATTATAAACTGTTGTGAAGGCAGTTGTTCATCAACCCGACTATAGAAAATTTCGCCTTTGTTTTCAGGGTCAGCAATATGCAAGTAATACTACTCGGTTTAGGCTGCAAAAAGAGCTTACTGTAAGAACTCATAAATAAATGAAATAGATATTATTTTAAATGACTGCCTGCGAACAGTATCGGATTAGCGTAATTCTTGTTTTGCGCGAAGCTTTTTTTGAAAGACTAAAGCTGGAGCAACAAGATTCTTGACAAAGATGTTACCAAGACTTATACTCAAACACGCTAGTATAGAGCAATTTGATTGATTAGTAAAAGGCGTTCTTGCAAATAAGTGTTCTCAGATAGATTCCAGGAAATGGATTCCGTACATCAGTTTGTATGATTGTGCAAACTGTAGATAGTAATAATGGTCTCGGCTGGTCAAACAGGGCTCGGTCCGAACTCCGGTCTCGGGGCGGACAAGACAAATTTGCTCAGCGTCCATCCGAGAACAGCGCGGACAACGGAAGCGATCTAGAGATTCTACTGAGAGATATTTACGATGAAAGCGTTTTACTTACAGATTACGTTACTATTAATTTGCTCATTGTATTTGTATGTATGTTTATTTTTATTTTTATTAAAGTAACTTATTATAGACATGATTATCTCTCAATAACCATCTTGCACCACCACATCTATTTTTCCTTTCTTTTTCTCTACCGGAAGGTGGAAGAGATCGCTTTTAGCGATAAAGCCGCCTACATTGTACTGCTAAATCTCTGTAAGCATTTTTATGTAATTGTTTTCTTTGTGCAATAAAGTATATCTAATCTTATCTTATTTCCAAGGACGAAGGTATGCAGTTGTAGAGGGTATGCCATAATGTTACTATAATTAGTACGTCCAAAGCATCATAATCAATTGTCATCAATAACACACAGCTGATCAATCTAATTCTGATTCTAATTTCATGATAGTGGACCAAAACAAACCACATAAAAAGGTTTTATGGAAGATGGTATTTAACACTGATATTACACCCAGATAGTCACATACCTAAGTAAATGTTATAAAATAAACCATGGATTCTGAAACATGTCTCAAAGTTAAGAAGCCTGCAAAGATTGGTGCTCTTCTACAATATAACAGTAGAAGGTATTAGTGCTAAACCGTAAGAATTTACACTAGGCAGGCACACTTAGAACGCTGCATTCGGACGAGATAGGACGGGAATTTTTGAAAACATTGTTTTATACAAATGCATCCTTTAAAAAAAGCCTTTTGTAAATGTTCCATTTCCTTCATTTTTCTTTAATAAAGAATCTAATTAACTGGTAATGCTTAGTAGCAAAAATATAATTACCATAAAGTAACTATAAAAGATTCCATGTTTTCGAAAAATATCTGACACACGTTCAAGCTCCTTTTAAAGTCAGATATTGGTGTAAAGGGATATCCTAATTATATTCTATTTCGTTTTGGTAAAAGATTTTCGGAAAGCTGCAAAAGTTTAAATGAAATCCAAAAGTAAAAAGATTTCACTAACATCTTAAAGTTTCAACTAAAACTACCAGCTTTAAACCTCAAAGATATCGAAGGAAGCAATTGCACCGACATGAAGATATCTGGACGAAAAGAAAGAAGATATTTGCGGAAAAAGGAAGAAACTATCTAGGGAAATAGTAAGACACCGAATATTAAAATCCGTTCGGGTGGATTGTCTGAGCTCCGCAGCTGAGCTCCAACTTCGATTGAAAACTATGGCGGGTATCTGTTCAGCACGTTATCGAGTTGCACATTCTTGCTGCACGCTTCGGCAGAACTAGTGTTGCCAACTACACCGTAACTTTTATGATCGTTGAGAGATAAAGGCTACCGTAATTTTAAAAAACCTACCGTTATTTTGGAGGTTCTGTGATAATTTCAGTGGTAATTTTTTAGTCGGTTGGGGGGGAGGTTCCGGAATGGCGACCGCGTATCGGAGGACGTTCCGTGGGCAGGCTCTCCACAAGGTGGACCGACGATCTGGTCACTGCAGAATGAGCCCAAAAATAAGCGTTATTTAAAAAAACTAAAAGACCCAATGCGCGGTTAGCGCCTATCGGCCGATGTTAGTTGTATGGAGATGAATACCAGCCAATAATCATCACATTTGCTCCCGGAATTCGAAGTAAACAAGTGCAAAACAAACAATGGGCTCAATCAACACGTTCTTTCGGATTCGCTGACGCGGATGTGCGCTTACGCCTCTCGCAACAATAGCGGGAAGTTCATCGTGACGTCACTTTTAGATTATTGAAAGGTGAAAGGTTAATGCTGGCTGGAGAATTTTATAAGTTTTTAACACAAAAAGGTATTATGGCATTTTGAGATTTTTAAAAGGTGAGACGTAATGCTGGCAGTAGTATTTCTAAATTTGAATTTCTTTATTTTAAACACGCTCACGTCAGCTTAGCAGATTGTAGCTAAGGCTGTTTCAATTGTCTGTACGAAAAACATCACAGTAATCATGTTCAATGCAGGTCTTATCGCCAGAAAGCGATCTCTTCCGAATTTATCTTTTGAACAACAATACTTTATAGCGATAAGACCGCCTAAATTGTACCGACATGCCTTACTGCCGCACTCAGAGTCGTCCATGAAAAGTTAATTGGTGCCCAACTTTAACTTCGAAAAGTTATCTACTTAATTCGTTATAAAGTATTTTCATAAATATGCAAATTAAGGATTAATGAATCATTAACTGTGGAGAACTAGTGGACTGTATTTATCTTGTAGGGTTGGCTGGTGATGAAAGAAACCAAATCTTCTAGTTGCCGCACACCGATTTATTCACTTTATGCATTTACGAATTACATACACTCTGAGACACATAAAATAATTAAAAAATACAATTATTAGCGGCCGCTCATGGGCGAGACCGAGATAAGACAACCTCTAGAAAACAACGAAAAGCCCTCAGGTGGCGATTGTCTTCTAAATACAAAAAAATATTCTTTTTAATCTTTCATGTTGGCGTTGGCTGCCAACATAACTGCGGCCTGGGAAAATGCATCATCTCATCTCATACTTTAATTATAACTGAGGATAATAAATTCTCCGTACACTAAACATCACTAATAATTACAAAACAGACTCTTCAATAACTATTAGCATATGAAGTAAACAATTAACAAAACAATAATGCGCTTCTTACATTTTATAAAATAGAAACAAATATTTTATAGGCATTATGAGTAGAACCTGCATACCTCCCTAAACCTTACTAAAATAAACTGTAAATGAAATATCTATACTTTATCTTCAATGGGCAATAAACAAACTTTACTAATGGCTCTAGTGTGTCGGTGACCATTGGCAGTCACTACTTCGACCACTCTAACACGCCCGTCTTTACCTGGAAAAACTTTAGTTATTCTAGCCATAGGCCAGTACAATGGAGCGCCATTTATTTCTCGCAATATAACAAGATCTCCTTCTTTTAAATCAGGAGTAATAGTGCGCCACTTTGGGCGAGTTTGCAATAAATTTAAATAATGTCTATGCCAATATTTCCAAAATATTTGTTTCATATGAATAGAAATATTCCAGATTCTCAACAAATTAATTGACGTTTCACTTAAGTCGCGTTCCGGCACAGTACCCAGCGGTGAACCCGTTAAGAAATGACCTGGTGATAAGTATGAAAAATCATTTATATCATTAGAAATAGCTGTTATAGGTCTAGAATTTAAAACTCCTTCTATTTCACATAAAACAGTATTTAGCTCCTCGTATGTAAGCAGAGCCCTGCCCGCAACGCGCTTCAAGTGGTATTTAACTGAGCGAACACCACGCTCCCAAAGACCACCCCATGTAGGCGAGTATTTAGGGATAAAATTAAAACGGACACCCTTATTAGCTGCAAAGTTCTGTACCAAATTCTGGTGATCTTGGGAAGCGAGTAAAAGCTGGAGCGCATCTAACTCATTCCTTGCCCCCTTGAACGTTGACGCGTTGTCGCAATACACTTGGCTGGGCAGATTCCGACGGGAGATAAATCTCTTAAATGAAGCTAAAAATGCTTTAGTGGTAAGCGAGGACGTTAATTCCAAATGAATGGCCTTTGTGACGAAGCAGACATACACTACAATATAGCCTTTTGTAATCAATGGCCTTCTTATGCGACTCTGTTTAAGTGAAATTGGACCAGCGAAGTCTATGCCACATTTTTCAAAAGGCCTACAAGGCGTGACACGTTCAGCAGGCAAGGAACCCATCAGTTGCTGCGCTGCTTCCGCTTTCAGTCTGAAACATATCACACATTTGTGTATAATAGATTTAATAGCTCTCAAGCAATCCACAATCCAAAATTTTTGAGTTAAGCTGGCCTTTACAAGCTTAGGTCCAGCATGCAAGAGTTTATAATGTTCATTATGAATAATCAGCCCAGTAACCCTAGAACATTTAGGCAGAATAATAGGGTGCTTTTGACTATATGGAATTGAAGCATTTTCCAATCGACCCCCTACCCTTAGTATACCTTCATTATCTAAAAATGGATTTAAAGGTTGTAAATTACTTTTAAAATTGTGGTTACCAGTTGTTAATTTCAGTATTATTTCATTAAAATATGTTTGTTGCTCATGTTTGATTACAAACAATAAAGACTTTTGCAACTCATCAGTTGTTAAGTAAGATTGTTGGATTCTTTGATTATTATTTCTTAAATTATTACAAAATCTTAGCACATAAGTTACTATTCGGACAATCTTGTTTATATTTGAACAATTTTTAATAATATCAGTGAGCAAAGACGTATTTTCACTAATTTGCAAGCTAACTGGTTGAGAAGTGTTAGTATTACAGTACACTTCCTCCGAAATCATAGACTGCTTGTCTTGAAATTCGTACCCTGGGTCCATTAAAAAGGAAGAACCATGCCACCAGAGCTGATGATCATGTAACTCATTAGGTTGCACACCCCTAGTCAAGCAATCAGCAGGGTTTTGTGTAGTGTTAACATAAAGCCAGGCAAAGTTATTCGTGATCTGCTGTATGACTTTAACCCTGTTGGCTACGTATGCCTCTAACCGTGTTACATTCGATTTTATCCATGAGAGCAATATCTGTGAATCTGAGAACAAAAATATGTTATCAATTTTGATTTTAAGCTGCAATGCCTTGTACACCTTGCTTACGAGGTTCGCCAACAAAAGAGCTGCGTTTAGTTCAAGCCTAGGAATGGTCAGCCGCTTGCTGAGAGGATTTACCCTTGACTTAGAGCACAACAAGTTAACTTTTATGTTACCATCCAAATCTATGAATCTTAAATAGACACAGCACCCATACGAGCTGTTAGAAGCATCAGCAAAGCCTACAACTTGGACATTGACAGATTGACTACATATACAACGTGGAATTAGAAAAGATTCCATTTTCTGCAATTTTGAAATAAAATCCAACCACATTTTCAAAATATCTTTTGGTGGAGGTGAATCCCATCCTACCTTGGAAGAATGTACCTTTTGCATTATAATTTTAGCAACAATTATGATAGGTCCTAAAAAACCCATGGGATCAAAAAACTGACTAATATAGCTCAGAATATCCCTTTTAGTATGATTTTTGCCCTTATAAGAAGTGGAGCATATCTGAAAACTGTCCGATTTCAACTGAAAACGAACCCCCAGTGTTTTCACAGTAGGGTTTTCTTGCAAATCAATATCACCAAAGTAGTGATTTTCCTTAGGAATAGTCTGAAGGACTGCCTCTGAATTTGATGACCATTTATGTAAATTGAAACTGGCCAAGCGCAATAAAGAAATGAGTTGATTTTGCATTTCTAATAGCTGTGATTCATCATCACTTGTGTTCAAAATATCATCAACATACGTACAGTTTTGCAAAATAAACGCAGCCATAGGAAATTTCTCCTTATATTTGTTTGCTAGCTCTATGAGACACCTAGTGGCTAGATAAGAAGAACTCTTCAGACCGTAAGTGACTGTATTTAAGCGTATGCATTTTACATCATCTTGAGGTGATTCGCGCCACAAAATATTTTGCAGCGACCTCTGTTTGTCATTGACCAAAATATTTCGAAACATTTTGGTGATATCAGCAATGAAAAAAAATTTATTTAATCGAAATAATATTAATATCTCAAAAAGATCCTTTTGAACAACAGGGCCATTTAACATAATATCATTTAAAGATATTCCTTTATTTGTCTTCATAGACCCATCAAAAACCACCCGGAGAGGTGTCGTCTTTGATTCTAAATTGATAACAGGATGATGAGCTAAGAAATAGACAGGGTCCTTAGTCAGGTCATATAAATTAATATCAAAATATGCCCCATGACCCAACTTAACATATTCATCAATAAACTTTTTATATTGCAACAAAATCTGCGGATTCCTTTGAAATCTTTTCTCTAAATTAATAAATCTTAATAAGGCAAAATTAAAAGAATCTCCTAAAATGCTATTTACTTTTTCAAGAGGAACTTTAAGAGGTATGTCAACTATAAAGGCACCTTCATCTAATTTGGTGCTTTCAAGAAAATTTTCCTCAACTAACTCTTGCTCATGTAACTCAAGAAATGTTTCCGGTACTTTTTCAGTGGCCCAAAATCTAGATAATTGCTCATTTAATGAATTATCACAAGAATGACAGAATGGACTGGTATCCTCCTCCCTATTCGTGACAGATAAATGATGACTGACCTTAGGTGTGCCCTTACTCACTGAAACAGTTAAGCACTGGCCTGCTACGACATGACCGAGTGTTGTAGGTAGAACTCGAGGCCCCGCAGACTGCTGACCGCTGAAAGTATGCTTACAGCTGCTGTGGCAATCCTCATGCTGCGGCAGGAGCACCTGAAAAAGCACATCAGCACCTAAAAGCATTTGAATCGGCCCAGGCGAGGAAAAACCATCATCGGCAAGTTTGCATTCCGGTTGTAAGTTTATTTGTGAAACATCACACACAAACTGAGGCAAATTAGTTGTAATTGTATTGACAACCTGACATAAGACATTCATTTTAAAAGGAAAATGCAAAGAATGAATTTGAATATTTACATTTTTATCTAAGTGCACATTGGTGCCAGATATACCGGACACATGCATTTTACTATGTGATGGCACCACACCAAGCTCATCAACAACACTTTGCAAAACAAAAGAAACTTGTGAAGCACTATCAAGCAGAGCCCTCACAATAATATTTTTGCCATCAGAGGAAACCAACCTTATTTTAGCAGTGGGCAACAAAACTTGTTCATTTGAAGCTTGAGCCGCAAGTGATATACCTTTATTCAAAGGTACTGTTGCAGTTGTTGACACTGGGCTAGCTCTCTCCTCATGCAACAGGCTGTTATGCTGCTTTTTACACACATTGCAGCGAAAATGATATTTACACTTATTAGTAACATGACTGTTTAGGCAGATTTTACAAAGATTATTTTGCTCTGTAAAATTTATGCGCTTGTCAATTGGCGCAAGCTTGAAACCTGGGCAAGAAAATAATTTGTGTTGCTTACCACAGTATAGGCAGTTTTCATGATTCTTGGCTGCAAATAGCACTACATCCTTGGCACCTCGTGCTGGGAACTGCCTTTTGGGCTGCTCAGAAAACTTTTGCTCTGAATTTTCTAAAGCGAGCGCCCTGTTCTGGATGAAGTCCATAAACTCTTGCATTGTTGGCTTCTTTGTGTTGTCACGTTCTAGCTGGAAACCTCTCAAGGAATACGCGTCTAACTTACGCTGTAGAATAGCCACTAAGAGGGAATAAAGCTGCTAGATGCTGATTACACTCTGAAAGCAAGGTGCGCAAGGCATGTGTTGAAGATCTAGACATGACAGGCAGATCAAGAAGTGCATGAATGTGATCAAAGATTATCTTGCAAACGTTATCGTATCGTTGCTCAATGATATTCAGAGCCTCCTTGTAGGAAGCATCTGTTATAGGTAAATTAACAATCAGAGATAAAGGCTCTCCAACTAAAAAAGACCTTAAATAATACAATTTTTGGACGCCTTGCAATGTGGCGTCTGAATGTATCATTGCTTTAAACAAAGATATAAAAGATTTATATTCAGAGTACCTACCATTGAATACTGGGATCTGAACATTTGGCAATATGGTTCTTGAATGATTGCGACCATAATTAGCGCCATCGACATTGGCGGCGGCGGCGTCACAGACACCGAGAGCTGTGTCAATTTTATCTAAAAGCTCAAAATAAATGTTTTCGACAATAGCGACATCCTCGGCGTCGTTTGGCTCGAGGGTCAGAATGTCAATTTGTAGCTTAGAGTACTCTTTATAAGTTGAAATTAATGCATCTTTCTTTAGACGCAGCTGATTTTGCGTTAACTGCGTAAAACTCTCACTATAACACAAATTCTTCAATCGGGTTATTGAACTCTTCTTGTACCCACGAGCAGCCTTTAGCGTGGGTAAAGTGATAGCAACGTTTTCCTCCATTTTACCAAATGCGCAAACACCACTTAATATAGCTTAATTAAACTAAACACTACACAGCTATTATCACTTGGCAGTCCCTAAATACTGAAATTAAATAGCAAATTCTTGAGATTATAGAAGAACTTGGTTGAGCTACAACAACGAAAACGCCATTTGCAATTGCATTGCGTCTTGCGTCTTGCGGAATGCGGGATTTTCAAATCGCTGCTGCGCGCAGTAACGCTACGCAGGCAGACCCGATGACCGACGTACGTGATTGGCTGCTGATATCACGGCCTCTTGTTGCACGACGTTGGTTGGCTTGATTGTTTTATAACAGCGTCCAGTAGCAGAGGCTTCCCAAATTCCACGAAGTACTACGTAGTCAAATTGCGTACTTTTAAGCGCGGAATGGGATTAAGCGTAATTCTTATAAATCTGTGATTCTTCTTATCGGCAGCAATGACTGACTGACTTCAAGAAGACGGCTTCCATGGACCAAAAAATATGTGGAGAACTAGTGGACTGTATTTATCTTGTAGGGTTGGCTGGTGATGAAAGAAACCAAATCTTCTAGTTGCCGCACACCGATTTATTCACTTTATGCATTTACGAATTACATACACTCTGAGACACATAAAATAATTAAAAAATACAATTATTAGCGGCCGCTCATGGGCGAGACCGAGATAAGACAACCTCTAGAAAACAACGAAAAGCCCTCAGGTGGCGATTGTCTTCTAAATACAAAAAAATATTCTTTTTAATCTTTCATGTTGGCGTTGGCTGCCAACAATGAAAGAAATGACCTGGTGATAAGTATGAAAAATCATTTATATCATTAGAAATAGCTGTTATAGGTCTAGAATTTAAAACTCCTTCTATTTCACATAAAACAGTATTTAGCTCCTCGTATGTAAGCAGAGCCCTGCCCGCAACGCGCTTCAAGTGGTATTTAACTGAGCGAACACCACGCTCCCAAAGACCACCCCATGTAGGCGAGTATTTAGGGATAAAATTAAAACGGACACCCTTATTAGCTGCAAAGTTCTGTACCAAATTCTGGTGATCTTGGGAAGCGAGTAAAAGCTGGAGCGCATCTAACTCATTCCTTGCCCCCTTGAACGTTGACGCGTTGTCGCAATACACTTGGCTGGGCAGATTCCGACGGGAGATAAATCTCTTAAATGAAGCTAAAAATGCTTTAGTGGTAAGCGAGGACGTTAATTCCAAATGAATGGCCTTTGTGACGAAGCAGACATACACTACAATATAGCCTTTTGTAATCAATGGCCTTCTTATGCGACTCTGTTTAAGTGAAATTGGACCAGCGAAGTCTATGCCACATTTTTCAAAAGGCCTACAAGGCGTGACACGTTCAGCAGGCAAGGAACCCATCAGTTGCTGCGCTGCTTCCGCTTTCAGTCTGAAACATATCACACATTTGTGTATAATAGATTTAATAGCTCTCAAGCAATCCACAATCCAAAATTTTTGAGTTAAGCTGGCCTTTACAAGCTTAGGTCCAGCATGCAAGAGTTTATAATGTTCATTATGAATAATCAGCCCAGTAACCCTAGAACATTTAGGCAGAATAATAGGGTGCTTTTGACTATATGGAATTGAAGCATTTTCCAATCGACCCCCTACCCTTAGTATACCTTCATTATCTAAAAATGGATTTAAAGGTTGTAAATTACTTTTAAAATTGTGGTTACCAGTTGTTAATTTCAGTATTATTTCATTAAAATATGTTTGTTGCTCATGTTTGATTACAAACAATAAAGACTTTTGCAACTCATCAGTTGTTAAGTAAGATTGTTGGATTCTTTGATTATTATTTCTTAAATTATTACAAAATCTTAGCACATAAGTTACTATTCGGACAATCTTGTTTATATTTGAACAATTTTTAATAATATCAGTGAGCAAAGACGTATTTTCACTAATTTGCAAGCTAACTGGTTGAGAAGTGTTAGTATTACAGTACACTTCCTCCGAAATCATAGACTGCTTGTCTTGAAATTCGTACCCTGGGTCCATTAAAAAGGAAGAACCATGCCACCAGAGCTGATGATCATGTAACTCATTAGGTTGCACACCCCTAGTCAAGCAATCAGCAGGGTTTTGTGTAGTGTTAACATAAAGCCAGGCAAAGTTATTCGTGATCTGCTGTATGACTTTAACCCTGTTGGCTACGTATGCCTCTAACCGTGTTACATTCGATTTTATCCATGAGAGCAATATCTGTGAATCTGAGAACAAAAATATGTTATCAATTTTGATTTTAAGCTGCAATGCCTTGTACACCTTGCTTACGAGGTTCGCCAACAAAAGAGCTGCGTTTAGTTCAAGCCTAGGAATGGTCAGCCGCTTGCTGAGAGGATTTACCCTTGACTTAGAGCACAACAAGTTAACTTTTATGTTACCATCCAAATCTATGAATCTTAAATAGACACAGCACCCATACGAGCTGTTAGAAGCATCAGCAAAGCCTACAACTTGGACATTGACAGATTGACTACATATACAACGTGGAATTAGAAAAGATTCCATTTTCTGCAATTTTGAAATAAAATCCAACCACATTTTCAAAATATCTTTTGGTGGAGGTGAATCCCATCCTACCTTGGAAGAATGTACCTTTTGCATTATAATTTTAGCAACAATTATGATAGGTCCTAAAAAACCCATGGGATCAAAAAACTGACTAATATAGCTCAGAATATCCCTTTTAGTATGATTTTTGCCCTTATAAGAAGTGGAGCATATCTGAAAACTGTCCGATTTCAACTGAAAACGAACCCCCAGTGTTTTCACAGTAGGGTTTTCTTGCAAATCAATATCACCAAAGTAGTGATTTTCCTTAGGAATAGTCTGAAGGACTGCCTCTGAATTTGATGACCATTTATGTAAATTGAAACTGGCCAAGCGCAATAAAGAAATGAGTTGATTTTGCATTTCTAATAGCTGTGATTCATCATCACTTGTGTTCAAAATATCATCAACATACGTACAGTTTTGCAAAATAAACGCAGCCATAGGAAATTTCTCCTTATATTTGTTTGCTAGCTCTATGAGACACCTAGTGGCTAGATAAGAAGAACTCTTCAGACCGTAAGTGACTGTATTTAAGCGTATGCATTTTACATCATCTTGAGGTGATTCGCGCCACAAAATATTTTGCAGCGACCTCTGTTTGTCATTGACCAAAATATTTCGAAACATTTTGGTGATATCAGCAATGAAAAAAAATTTATTTAATCGAAATAATATTAATATCTCAAAAAGATCCTTTTGAACAACAGGGCCATTTAACATAATATCATTTAAAGATATTCCTTTATTTGTCTTCATAGACCCATCAAAAACCACCCGGAGAGGTGTCGTCTTTGATTCTAAATTGATAACAGGATGATGAGCTAAGAAATAGACAGGGTCCTTAGTCAGGTCATATAAATTAATATCAAAATATGCCCCATGACCCAACTTAACATATTCATCAATAAACTTTTTATATTGCAACAAAATCTGCGGATTCCTTTGAAATCTTTTCTCTAAATTAATAAATCTTAATAAGGCAAAATTAAAAGAATCTCCTAAAATGCTATTTACTTTTTCAAGAGGAACTTTAAGAGGTATGTCAACTATAAAGGCACCTTCATCTAATTTGGTGCTTTCAAGAAAATTTTCCTCAACTAACTCTTGCTCATGTAACTCAAGAAATGTTTCCGGTACTTTTTCAGTGGCCCAAAATCTAGATAATTGCTCATTTAATGAATTATCACAAGAATGACAGAATGGACTGGTATCCTCCTCCCTATTCGTGACAGATAAATGATGACTGACCTTAGGTGTGCCCTTACTCACTGAAACAGTTAAGCACTGGCCTGCTACGACATGACCGAGTGTTGTAGGTAGAACTCGAGGCCCCGCAGACTGCTGACCGCTGAAAGTATGCTTACAGCTGCTGTGGCAATCCTCATGCTGCGGCAGGAGCACCTGAAAAAGCACATCAGCACCTAAAAGCATTTGAATCGGCCCAGGCGAGGAAAAACCATCATCGGCAAGTTTGCATTCCGGTTGTAAGTTTATTTGTGAAACATCACACACAAACTGAGGCAAATTAGTTGTAATTGTATTGACAACCTGACATAAGACATTCATTTTAAAAGGAAAATGCAAAGAATGAATTTGAATATTTACATTTTTATCTAAGTGCACATTGGTGCCAGATATACCGGACACATGCATTTTACTATGTGATGGCACCACACCAAGCTCATCAACAACACTTTGCAAAACAAAAGAAACTTGTGAAGCACTATCAAGCAGAGCCCTCACAATAATATTTTTGCCATCAGAGGAAACCAACCTTATTTTAGCAGTGGGCAACAAAACTTGTTCATTTGAAGCTTGAGCCGCAAGTGATATACCTTTATTCAAAGGTACTGTTGCAGTTGTTGACACTGGGCTAGCTCTCTCCTCATGCAACAGGCTGTTATGCTGCTTTTTACACACATTGCAACGAAAATGATATTTACACTTATTAGTAACATGACTGTTTAGGCAGATTTTACAAAGATTATTTTGCTCTGTAAAATTTATGCGCTTGTCAATTGGCGCAAGCTTGAAACCTGGGCAAGAAAATAATTTGTGTTGCTTACCACAGTATAGGCAGTTTTCATGATTCTTGGCTGCAAATAGCACTACATCCTTGGCACCTCGTGCTGGGAACTGCCTTTTGGGCTGCTCAGAAAACTTTTGCTCTGAATTTTCTAAAGCGAGCGCCCTGTTCTGGATGAAGTCCATAAACTCTTGCATTGTTGGCTTCTTTGTGTTGTCACGTTCTAGCTGGAAACCTCTCAAGGAATACGCGTCTAACTTACGCTGTAGAATAGCCACTAAGAGGGAATCCCACTCATTCACTGGCTCGTTGAGGCTTTTCAAAGCTGCTAGATGCTGATTACACTCTGAAAGCAAGGTGCGCAAGGCATGTGTTGAAGATCTAGACATGACAGGCAGATCAAGAAGTGCATGAATATGATCAAAGGTTATCTTGCAAACGTTATCGTATCGTTGCTCAATGATATTCAGAGCCTCCTTGTAGGAAGCATCTGTTATAGGTAAATTAACAATCAGAGATAAAGGCTCTCCAACTAAAAAAGACCTTAAATAATACAATTTTTGGACGCCTTGCAATGTGGCGTCTGAATGTATCATTGCTTTAAACAAAGATATAAAAGATTTATATTCAGAGTACCTACCATTAAATACTGGGATCTGAACATTTGGCAATATGGTTCTTGAATGATTGCGACCATAATTAGCGCCATCGACATTGGCGGCGGCGGCGTCACAGACACCGAGAGCTGTGTCAATTTTATCTAAAAGCTCAAAATAAATGTTTTCGACAATAGCGACATCCTCGGCGTCGCTTGGCTCGAGGGTCAGAATGTCAATTTGTAGCTTAGAGTACTCTTTATAAGTTGAAATTAATGCATCTTTCTTTAGACGCAGCTGATTTTGCGTTAACTGCGTAAAACTCTCACTATAACACAAATTCTTCAATCGGGTTATTGAACTCTTCTTGTACCCACGAGCAGCCTTTAGCGTGGGTAAAGTGATAGCAACGTTTTCCTCCATTTTACCAAATGCGCAAACACCACTTAATATAGCTTAATTAAACTAAACACTACACAGCTATTATCACTTGGCAGTCCCTAAATACTGAAATTAGATAGCAAATTCTTGAGATTATAGAAGAACTTGGTTGAGCTACAACAACGAAAACGCCATTTGCAATTGCATTGCGTCTTTCGTCTTGCGGAATGCGGGATTTTCAAATCGCTGCTGCGCGCAGTAACGCTACGCAGGCAGACCCGATGACCGACGTACGTGATTGGCTGCTGATATCACGGCCTCTTGTTGCACGACGTTGGTTGGCTTGATTGTTTTATAACAGCGTCCAGTAGCAGAGGCTTCCCAAATTCCACGAAGTACTACGTAGTCAAATTGCGTACTTTTAAGCGCGGAATGGGATTAAGCGTAATTCTTATAAATCTGTGATTCTTCTTATCGGCAGCAATGACTGACTGACTTCAAGAAGACGGCTTCCATGGACCAAAAAATATGTGGAGAACTAGTGGACTGTATTTATCTTGTAGGGTTGGCTGGTGATGAAAGAAACCAAATCTTCCAGTTGCCGCACACCGATTTATTCACTTTATGCATTTACGAATTACATACACTCTGAGACACATAAAATAATTAAAAAATACAATTATTAGCGGCCGCTCATGGGCGAGACCGAGATAAGACAACATCTAGAAAACAACGAAAAGCCCTCAGGTGGCGATTGTCTTCTAAATACAAAAAAATATTCTTTTTAATCTTTCATGTTGGCGTTGGCTGCCATTTAATTGATTGAGTTCCGCAAGATGCAATCGAAAGTATTACAGCAAAGCTTGATCATGACAGCACAGTGCTCCGTAACTATTTTGAAGAGCACAAGCCCAGTTGAATAAATAAATTAAACAACTATTGTTTTCAACTACAAAAACAATGGTGCCAATACAAACGATCAAAGACTGTGTGAACTTGAGCCTTTTAAAGATATCTTAAGATTAATATACATTTTCATTTATAGTTTCTGAAATAAATTAATGAATTGGATTGAATTGTTGTAAGATGTCCTATACATCGGCAGGGTCGGCAACACACGAGTAATGCCGTAGCATAAAAAAACATATTAAGTATCTGTTTCCCGAGGTCACGGAATAATGGACTTCCAACTAGTGTTTTCTTCTGCAAATATCGATTGTGATCCCCTTCGCAAACCCAGTTTATTTATTTATAGAAACTTCTCGAAGGACAAACAAACAGAATATTTTAATCAAATTAATCTCCAGCGTCAGAAGGACGTGGAATGAATACTTTGCAATCTTCTTTTAGATAATAATATTCAACATTTTTGTAATTTAATCAAGTAAATTGAAGCACGTACGTACCCATCCATCAAGTACAATGTAATTACAAACATAATTCACCACAGTAATCAACAGCTAAACCAGCAAATGCACAGGTAACAGTAATTGATTAAGTGATGAATATAGTACCGAATTTAGATAATACTAAATACGAGTATCCTACTAATATTATGAATGCGTAAGTTTGTATGTGTGGATGTGCCGTGTTGCTCTTGCTTGCACGTAAAAACTACTGAATGGATTTTATTGAAACTTTACAATAATGTTGTTTATACATCTGAATAGGTGTCATGTTCTACAATTTATAAAAAAACTACTTTAGTCTTTTTTTTTACTTTAGTCCACGCGGACTAAGTCGCGGGCAGCCGCTAGTTACTAATAATATGTATAATGAACGGTCATTACCCTATTTCCCAAACAGGGTAACCCAGAGGCCCAATGTTTCTAGCCGTCATGGTGAAGTTTAACGTTACATATTACATTGGGTGACGTTGCTCATACTCATAGTAAGGGGCCATGTCTAAGATCCGTAAGTCCAGTACAGATTTTAGACCTGTTGCTTGCCCTCAAGATAGCTAGCCTGGAAGGCGTTTTAATGGACGCAGGCCACCTGTCACCAGCTCCTTTGGTAACTTATGAAGGTGACCCATGGTCAACAGGTCATTTAAATAAAGAAGACTACGATAATGAAAACATATTTGCAGCGCAATCTCAGTTGCACGTGCCATTTATTTATGTTCCACTTCCTTCTAGTTTTCCTTATTCATTAATTTGTAATATTACTAATCAATTGTTTTGGAAGTTTCAGAGCAGCTGCACGCTTCTTTGGTCATTTTTAAAGGACAACATTTAGTTCTTGTTTTTTTTCAGCTTCTAAAATTAAAATTTTACAAAATGTCTTAAGTCGACAGTGTTAGTGGTAAACTCACAATTATCATTACTGCGATACTGCAGCTTTCATTCAGCTGAAAATAGTGAAGAAGTTAGGATTATATTAAAATGCGTAATTTTCTTACGCTTTTGTTAATTATTGTGTTTCACCTGGGATTATGTTTGGCGAAGGATTATTATGACAAACTCGGTAAGTACCGCAACCTTTAGCGAAATATTGTGTAACTTGGTTGGCCTCACTATCTGCTTTTTACGTGTGTTATGTTTCAATTTTTATTATTATTTTTATTCAATTGCTCTGGGTTGTTATTCTAGATGTACTCATGCAGAATTTCGATCTGTATAGAATCTCAAATAACGGAATGAGCTTTTTGCAACGAAGTGTAATGAAACTTCACATATGAAAAAAACGCAATTAGTTAGTTTTCTGACAGATGAATTCGAATTCAAGATCGAATTAAGTTCTAAGAATCACTAAGTTGATGTCTCAGTATCTCGTCTTTCTTTTGATATATTATTTTCGCTCCTAGATTTTTGCCGTGGTTCATCATTTTCTAGCCCAAGGAATAGTCTAATATCTAATAGGTAAACAATACTCCTTGAAGCAACACGAAAATATAAATTATTCAGAGCCTCCTTGCGTGATATGTCGTCATATTTACATGAATATTTCACAGTCAGAGAAACAAATTGTGTTCACTTCGCAGAAAAACCTTTATACCACCAGTCGTGTTGTCTGAACACAAAGCTCGAATTTGTACAGTCTACCGCAGGTATATCATCATAAAACCAGTGGTGCAAGTTCAGGAGTGACAGCGGATTGGCAACGACTAAAAGCACCGCACGCCATGTCGCGTAATGGGATGGGTGACCATCCCAAAACTAATTTAGTGTTTTTTTTCAGATATTTCCGAACTTTAGAATGTAGCCTTAGGGTGGCTTGATAACATCTGACAATAAGGTTTATCATAGCCTTACTTTGTATAGGTTTATCATAGTCTTACTTACACCCCTCCGACAATCCGCATAGAGACCGCGTGTTGGTCGCACTACCTCATTGTTAAGGTGAAGCTTGTGCCCAGCAGAGGCACGTATATAGTGGTTTGTTATATTTAAGGTTCCTTAACTTCAAATGCTGCTTCATACGAAAACCAGATGGCAGATGCAAATACAGTCTAAACAGTTAGGGAAACATCGATCCAGAGGGGAAATGTGAATGTGAGGCCCCACAAACTATGAGCCATTTAATATCGTGCACGATGTGTCCAACCAGCTGCACACGGGATGACTTGATGAGCGCTAGTAGTAATGCCGTAAAAGTTGCAGATTACTGGTCTCAGTAAATCTAAAATTACCGTCGGCATGCAAAGAAGAGAAGAATACGAAAACCCTTAAATCCTCTATAAAACCAAAAAAGAGGTCCATTATCCCCAGAACACGAGCTCATCACGGCTAAGCCCCGCTCCACCCGGAGCACCCGGAGGCGGGCATATCGAAAATTCTCAACCAATAAATATTTATGAGAGGGCGAACGAGGTGTTCATATTTTAAACGCTTTTGTTACACTGTAAAAATATTAATATTTTCGATTTTTCGGACGTTCAAAAAGTAAAATTACAGGTTATATCAATAGAGCAAGATCCTTTGGCGATACAGATTTTGCTTATATTTCTGAGTTACAAAATAGATGAGATAAAGTAGTTTAGTAATATACTCCGAACGTTACGCACGCTGATTTTCACAATTTCTTTATAGTGTTGGTAGTTAACAATTAATAATTACACTGCCAAAATAAAAATAATAAAATGAATATACAGAAATTATGTCAAGATTATACATCACTTATTTTGAATAAGTACATACTACACATTATTTGAAAGAAAAGAAAGAAAGAAAAAAAAAGTTATTGATTTTGAACATCGGTTAGGAATAAACAAATAATAAAACAAACAATAGAAAAACAAAGAATAATTCCCACCAGGCAGCAGTGTCTCGGTGTCCAAAATTAAATGGACCCCACTCAGCTAATGCCTGGACCTGATAGGCACAGACTGATTTTCAGTGGGACCAACTGAGTGGACGCACGGACATTTGCAGCGGTTGTCAAATTGCTTCACTAAGCGATGATAATTTTAGAAATAAATATTTAAAATACATACAATGAGTTTTAAATGTGGCGTGTACCTACCTAGTGTAAAAGTGTGCAATAAAATACATAAACACTTTGGGGGATGTGTAGTGTACCTACTGTGTTTTATATAACAGGCCTGTATTTGATAAGATATTTTTGATTGTTTTTCAATCATATTCTATTGCAGATCGTTCCATCATCACATGTCGCTCCACCGACTTCGTCTGTTTCAAAAGGCAGTACCGATCCTTGAGGGATAACGTTCTCCTGGGCAACCTCAGGTTCGGACTGGAAGAGTTCGAACCCTACTACTTCAAGTATGGAAACAGCGGGACATGCATTAAGATGTCGGGGTTTGAAGAGAGCCAGCTGGCCGGCATAGGGTAAGTCAGACAGCAATTTTCAAAGCAATTATTTATTAAAATCGGCCGGCTATCTCAGGGGATTTAGTGATTTTCATTCCAATTTGAGTATTTAGTAATAGCCGTTATTCCATTATCTTTATAAACAAAATCCTACAGACCATCCATTTAAAAAATGACTTTTTTGGCACACCACCTACTATTCTTTTTTGCTTAGTCTTACGATTGACAACAAATAAATAAAAATTGTATTAAAAAAATACCAAACGGCCCGAAGACGCGATTCTAAATCGCTCCTGATTATAAAGTGATGATGTGAATGTTAGTTATGTTGAAATTACTGTATTCTTAACGCGAACGGACTATAGAGCGTACACGAGACGTATACATGTTGCGCAGTATCGTATCGAATTTTCAACACTGTCAATGCTTTGCTCAGATGTACTATTAGTTTCTATTTCGGGTGCCACTTTTTAAGTAACCTGTAATACCATTTTTTTATTATAATATCATTGGGCACAGTAGACGTTGCGTTTGCTCATCCATTATAACACTACACTGCAGTAGATATTTATTTATTTATTTATTTATTCTTTATTGCACAAAATTAAGAAAAAAAGTACAATTGGCGGACTTAATGCCTGGAGGCATTCTCTACCAGTCAACCGCAAGGCAAAACAGAGAATTTAGGAAGTTTGGGCTGTGCAACTTGCTATAGTTAAAAATATAGTATAGTTATTGTTAGTTATTTATCTATACAGGATGTCCCGAAACTCAACGTCAAGCCTGCTCGGGGTGATAGGCTAGGTTATACCGGTTCTAGGAAAAATAGAGAAAAAAATACAGTACGCTGCACTGCAGTAGGTACTTATCTACCTTTAGTAGGTGTGAGCTGAAAGCGCCACAGCCTGCAACTCTCAGGCGAAGTTTAACTGAACTTAACACTTACTCGGAATCTTTGAAACACGAGCAGTTTACTTTCAACGCCTGAACTAAAACAATTTCAACGTTATCTCTCTTGGTTTATTACTGCAAGTACGGTCGGTGCGGAAGGCCACATTTCAAACGTAAAAGCATTAGGAATTCTCCGTGGCTGCAACATAACTTTCTGTAAGAAAGAAAGAAAATTATTTACTGGGTGAAAAATTAAGACATAAATGATTTTATTTATTTATTTGCTAGATTTTGAGTAAATACTAAATAGGATGTCAATTTGTGTCAAGATGTCCAGTCAAAATCTACTTAGGTCTAAGCGTGCAAATGTGGAGAACATTAAATATGTTGGCAAACATCCAACTGGCCTATGATTTGGACAAAAAATCATTGATGGTGTAGAAGCAGTTCTCGACAAGATAGAGCTGTGCAGACTCTTTTTAAATTTGAACCCACTCAATCCCCGTTAACCCTCAGGCAGAGCATTGTTTAAAAAACAAAATACTTACATATAAAAATAGTAGGGTCTACTAAGTTAACAATTTACCATAAAAAACATATTTAATACAAAATAATTTAATAAATAAATAGTAAGAGTATTGGGTTGCTCTCATTCATTAAACGATACTTACTTTCGATAATAATTTATCGATATTATCAATAATCTATTGATATGATCAATAGTAGGCCATCAAGCGGCAATACAGCAACGACTCCACATATTTGCTTTCTAAATAACAATATTTTTATTCAAAAGTACCCAAGCGTCTATATAAATTATTTATTGGAATAGGACATTCACCTCCACAACTGTATTAACAAGTAGAAGCGAGTACCTAATAATTTATTTAATTGGCATTAGGTTTTCAAAACAGCGTTAAACATGTAATAATATACAATACACGTAATATTACTAACCGTATTTAACAAGAAATTGAAGCAGCGGTTACCTAACGTTATACAGGGTGGCCGGTTTAGAGCGATTTAAAATTATTTTTTGCTGGTTTTATTGATGGTCCTTTGATGTTTTTCTATCATATTTCAGAATTGATAGCAGAATTCAAGAGCTCACATTAGTACTGGAGCTGCCTCTGAAACTTCAACAAGTAGAAGATGACTCAAATTGTTCAATTCCAGAACAAGGTGGGTGGTACATAATCGTACTTACTTCATCTGGTTTATTAGGTGACATAGTTTTTTTACAAAGAGGTCTTCACCCAGCGGTGCAATCAGTTTATTTCAAAATCTATTTAGTCATGGTTAGCCTTCCATCATAGAAAAAAAGGTGTATAAATGCATGAATGTGTGACGTCACCGTTATCCGTTATCTGGTATCCTATATCACAAGCATTCAATTGCTTAGTTTGAGGCTAGATCGCGCTTTGTGGAATAATGTCCAGTGATGTTATATTATTATCTTTTTCATCTAAAACTTTTCTATTGCTTCGTGCATTGTACATTCGTACTGCTCTCTGTGGCCAAGCTGTTTAAAACCCGCATTCGGTCAAATTATAGCCACGATATGATTTTAATGATGGAGGTCTTAACTTAACCCAGCTTTGGGGTAGATTTTTATTTTATACGCAAGTAATTTTACTCCAATTCTATTTTTATTTTTCAGAATTCAAAGACGTTCCAAAGCATCAGAGTAAGTTATTTTTGTTAGTGGTGCAAGTGTTTTTTACTAAACCAAGAAAAAGTCTGATTCGAGTTTGCCTACAAAAGGCTGGAAAAACATATTTTAGGTTCTTCCAAAAAACCATTGCAATGTTTTGCAAGCACTATAATAATGTTGAGTAAATACTATTCAATATTTTGTTACTGGATAAACAATAACAAGTGATTTGCTAACCGAGTTGTTAGTCAGTCATACCTACAGCAAAACCTTGTTTTTCTTCCTAAGCAAATTTTTTTTTTAATTTTTTTAAAAAAAACTTATGTTTTCAAATAACAAAAGGAGTTTGGCAGTCCATTTTTAAGAGTGAGCGTTATTTGAAAAAAAAATACATTGACAGAATTAAAATCCATTTAGGGATATAATCAATTAAATGCAGCTTCTGTCCTAAATTAAATCGCTATTGAATGATAAACTGATTAATGACAAAGCTATTTATTGAATAACTGTTCATTGGTGCAGAAGTATGCAAACGTTTGAAATGCAAATCTTTTTCAGGACCATCGAAAAAATTTGCTGGAAATGGTGAGTCATGAATATTAATAATTTACTTTTTGAGAGCAAATAGACAGTGTTTTCATTTATTTAATTACAGCAACTCTAAACTACAACCGAAATTATGTAAACTATGTTGTTGGTCCACCCACACGAGATGCGAACCTACGACCTGACTCTGAACCTTTCGTTCAGAGTACAATGCTCTACTCGTTAAACCACGAAGGCATTCTGTAGCCAAACTATTTAATATGTCCACCATACCCTTACCTAAGTATTTGACATTAATCCGGCTAGATTGCAAACTATAAGCGTAGGTGTCTAAGGTGTCACACTGATATTGAATTAACCAGACTGGTATTCAGTCCTTGATTGCACCCCACCATATTCAATGGCAAGTGATCCCTATTGTGTATCCCCCTTGTGTTTACAAGGGCTTAGGCCCTCTTGAAGGTCTGAGAGCTTCCTGCGTAGCGTAGGCGTGTTTAGAACTATGTGAAGTCTCGAAGTTTGACTAAATTTTGTTAAGTAGTGGAAGTTAAGCAGCAAGAACCTGTCTGTACCTAACTTAACGAAACATAAAGAATTAAAACGAGAACTATCAAATGAAGGATGAACTGAATAACTTTATTTTATTAAATCAAACATGTAATCTGTCTGTCAATCTTCTGACATGACTTCTTTTCTAAAATCCATGTTCGTTTTATTAATGCACGAGTTTATAGCTCACTTAAGGATAGGCAAAGCCGTGGTTTGAAGCAGGCAAACCCAATTCCGCAACAGGATATGCTGAGCCTCTAACCCTTTAGTCCAGTGGTATTTTTTATTGTTAATACCTAGTTTGACTAGTTTGATAAGAACTTGACTGTAATATTGGACTATAAATATAATTTCTTTCCTACATAACTTTTCAGCAACGATCCAGGTGAGTTACCCCTACAATCTGAAGAAGAAGAAAGGTGACATGTACATGCTCCTGGAGGAGGAAGGCCTAGACGTCATTCTGGATATTCCAGGCGCAGCAGAGTACGAGAATGGGGACGAGCAGGAAAGTAAGAGTTATTATATTCATTAAAAAGAACCAAAGAGAATAAGGACGGTATTTTGAACTGTTTACACTAGTAACTCGGTTCGGACTGCGTTTAAAGGTATAGCTGTTAAATAACATTGGTATTTTACATCATTTTTCACCTAAAAACAAGTTTTGGTAACAGCATAAAAAAGTTCACCACTGGTCCATATATCCGGCATTGTCCTTTGAGTCTGTGATGGAATCAAACTATGATCAAATTGAATAGTGATAGAATCGAAACTTGCCCGCCATCAAAGAGGTTTCTTAATCTTAAACCTCCATACAAAAAAAGCTGTCCGAGTCACATTTCGTAGGTATTTAAACATAGTAAAAAAGACAGTAGGTAAAATAATTGCATCGAGTCAAACTCTTGTGAACTTGTCTGTGTCATGTTTTGTGGCTGAAAAAATAGAGTTAAGAATCAAATGGAGGAAGTCAACAGTTTAAGTGGAACATTGAAAAAAACATGACATAAATGTGTTACTTTGAGATTATTTCTTATAAAATGGAATTTCTTAAAAAAATCTTGTAACCGAATGCTATTTTGACTGGATTGGATTCTTATCTGATACATAATGTATATTAAAAAAAACATTGTTTTCTTTGTGTCAGGTGGTTTTTAAAAACCGTAACTTGTGATTGCAGTAATACAGTACGAGCTGTCGGAGTGGGCCTACGAGGTGGTACAGCACGTAAACGCCGCGGAGGCTTTCGCGCTGCCGTACACCAGCAGACTGCGCTTCTTCAGCGACAGAGTACCCCTGGAAAGGTAACGGGAGACTTGGAACCATAGATGTAGAAGTGATAAAATATATGAAAGGCGTTTGAAAATTAATCATGAATTGATGACCGTTTTTCAAACGGATGACAAATGTTAAGTGAGAAAAGAGAGAAAAATATTCGTTTGACCCAAAAGTACCAAAAAAAGATTATGAAGCCGTGAATGTTTTAATTTTTATTATTATTTAAGTTCATTTTTTAATATCCATACTGAACAATATTAGATTTAAGTCCCTTTTTATAGCAATACAGCTTGAAGAGGGTTATGCACAACTTTTCTCAAAAATATTCAAAATTTAAAATATGTATAGGTACTGCTTAAAATATTAACAAAAATATTGTTTCACAGGTTGCTGCTATTGTACCCCGAGGAAAGATTCACCGACATTAATTTTCATTACTCGGAATCTCCGTTTTTTGTAAAATCAAAGAAGAGTAATTCAACGAGAGAAAAACATAACAAGTCATCATTTTATGAATAAAATTCACAATTTTATAACTTAAAAACAACTACTTACACAAAATTAGTTTTTTTTTGTCTGTTATTGTCAGGGCAAGTTTTGTGGGATAATTAAAAAAAGAGCAGAAAATGAGACAATTTTAGAAAACTTAACGACTTTCATAAACTTTTGACAAGTCTGCGTTTGACAGAATAATCTCCCGGGTCAGCTAGTTTGTTATAAAATTAATATTTTTGCGTCTATTGTAATATTAAGGGACGAACCTTTCATCACCCTGAGCTATTTATTTCCGTCACCTGCAAATTAGCTGTCCTGAGCGAAGGTTCTCGACGGCGATTAGTTTAGAAAAATAATTAAAAAAGACCCATTTTGCGAGGCTATAATTTATCGAACAGCCGGTTTAGGTGATTTGCCAAAAACCGCCACACACTTGCAACATTGCAAGAAATATATGATTAACTTGGCGTGACTTACGGGGACAATTATCACAAGTAGACGCCACGACGTCGCATCGTGCTACGACGCGGCATCGCATTGTTTCACAGTACGACGTCGCCATAGTATCGAGGGATTCTACTAGGAGAAAGCGACAACACATCGTTTTCTGCCGCTGCATGCGATGCCGGATAGTAACACGATACGCTCTGCTGTCGTGTCGTCAACGTGTGTACGAGCCCTTACGTACGTAATAATTAACTCAAACATTATGATTTATGATGTAATTTTGGGCACAATGTTTATTGTTTTCATATGGAATAAATGACTTATGACCTAAGTATAGTTTACAACAATTTTGGGTTATCAATAAGGTTTCCATATTGATGATGGTTGAAATTACTGAGCTAGTTTTTAGCTCCTGTCCATTATTGCCCTTCCCAGGCTTTTACATGGATGAAGTAAGTGCTGGCCGAATGATCAAAAAACAGTTTTGCTTTGCTTGCCAAATTATAAATGTCATATTCAATAGTTCAAGATAACTCTTAATCTAAAGAATATCTATCTATCTATCTATCTATCTAATCTGTTGCAAGGCTGTGGCGTTCTTTGAATATTTTGTTAAAAAGGGGAGGAAAAATGAGCATGATTAATATACGAAAATTACCTAGGTGCCTCGATAAATATTAGCAGAATGCTTTCCCGTTTGATTTAGGATAACACAGAAATTGGCCAGTTGAGACCAAATTTGCTTAAAGCAGGACCATAATCAATTATTTTTATTCAAGTTAACCAGGAATTCATAACAAGACATAACATAAACGGCCTATATACGTCCCACTGCTGGGCACAGGCCTCACCTCAACTATGAGGTGGCGCGAACCATCCAGCCTCCTCCAGCGCGCAGGCTCAGCGCGGATTGTTGGAGGGGGGTAAGGATAGTGAGAACGCTTGCTGTCTGATTGTCTTCAAGAATAACAGTCTTGTCCCGAAGGCAAACATCAACGACTGACATCTAAAGCGACGTCAACCGGGACCAACTGCTTAATGTAAAAACCTATTGCTTTATCATTTTTTTATTGAAGCAACAGTATTTATAATAATATTTATTTCGATTGTAGACGGAATTTACCTGAAACAATTACGGAATATCGCTGAGTTCCACTTGAAAATACCAGAAGAATTCGGCCAATCAGATAAGCTAGCTTAGATACATAATAAATATTTAAGTTCCGAACTTGGAAAGTAAGTAGTTCTAGTCGACTTTTTCTGGTCTATCTTAACACGCGAAACGAAGAACATTCTCGCATTCTCCTGTCACTTGCGACAACCAGTGGTTTCGTGTATTTCAATGACATCGGAGGCCTTGGCGCAATTCGCATTGTGGCTGCGCGTCAAGACATATCGTGGCCATATGTTTTACAGGCATTCCTGCTAAGATGGAAATGTGTTTTTATCTGCAGTTGGCCGTCCATACAGCTACAGTAACATTAAGTGTTTCTTACACATATTTTTTTTCTGACTTTTCATAAGTACTTGTAAAAGTTTACATGAAATGAATACTTTTCTATTTCATCTTTTATTTCATTTTCATACCATTTTGTACTGGAGGAGTACACAAGGAGTAAGTTATGAGGTACACTCGCCGTCGTCTCGTCGCACACCAATATTCTAGGCCTCTCATTAACTGCTTAGGTGTTTTATTTATATGGTAAATAGTATCATTTACTTCAGTATTATGTTTTTTTCACATTGTTTATATACTCGTATCTATGTAAATGAATGACTGAAATGTTTGTACGCGCATTACAGTATCAAATCAGATAATTTATAAGATAGATAGATAGTAGGGTTTCTTTGTCAGGACAAGGTTTCCAGAAAACATCGCGCTAACGGTTCTGCGTTGGACAGGACAGCTTGTAGAGTCAACTAGTTTTAAATAAATTGAAATACGTAAAGTGAGCTGTAAATAGCTTGAAATAAGGCCTGTCGTTTACAGATCTATCTATTTGTGTTTTCAATTGGCTGCAGCAGCGAAGAAAAATATTTCGCTTTTAAACAGACTATCGCTTTAAGCTTTAACGGCAGGTCAAGAATGTCGTTTTTCTGATGTTTCGATTTCAAGACAATTTTTATGAAATAAGCCTACACTTCACTTTTTTACAGTGTACGGTTGATAGCATGGCAGGCAAATCATTTCCGGTCAGAACTTCTTGTTCTAATTAACGAATTGTGATATGTCAAAAGCAAGATAAAACGGAAATGGCTACGCAGCTGAGCCGTTCACTGTACATCTCAGTAAGCTCTTCTACACCAATATACCAATAGTCTCCCTTCACACTGTAACTAAAGTTACAAAAGCACACAAGTACATCTAAAAGCCCATATCTCAGAATTGGGGGCGACCCTGCGCCCCCTGTCTTATCTAAAAACTGTTCCGCAATAAAAAATATGGTCCCCCTGGAATCAACAGGTCGGCCTTCGCCCTCTGACCCGAGGAGCCGAAGATCTGAATCTATTTTACGGGGTCTTTAGAGCCAATCTCTAGGAGCTTACGATCAATAAACTCATTCTTATGGATATTTCAGAGGGTATGTTATTAGTTTTCTAACTAAAGGGAATAACAACACTTGTAACTTGCTACAAAATATTTGCAAAAAATATTACTTTATTATTATGTTCAAAAACCTATATCTAGAGGTTTGATAAATGTTGCCTTATGTGAGGAGTTGGATGTTTTTTTTTGATGAAGTAATAAATTATAATATTTTATTTCATAACTGTAGAGGTGGGTAATTATATTGTACCTATTAGTGAAAAATATACTTCTAGCATGTAATCAGTGATTCCAAAGTGACGTATTCCTAGTAGGTACCCAGTTGTTATGAAACCAAGAAACTTTACCTTCCTAGCGAGTTGCACAGTCCAAACACTCTGTTAAGACTTCTTGACTGGTAAAGATTGCATCTAGACATAAAGTCCGCCAATTGTACTTTATTTTTCTTATAATTTTTTTCAATAAAAAAACAATGAATAAACAACTGAGGTGTTACATAACAGCTCATACTCCGCCAAAATCATCTGTTCCATCCATGGACATTTATGCCGGAGTGGGATTCGAATCCACGATTATTAACGGTTCACCAAGCGTCACATCAACCTGTACATAATGGCACCTTATTCAGCTGACATAAGACCCATTTTGCAATGTTTTTTTTGTATAGGTTAATGTGAGCGCTAATTTCGAATAAAGTTTCGTGTAGTACAGTCTCTGTGAGGAGTAGTGAGGGCCTCATTAGGCACTATTTGGAGCCGTGGATAATGAGGGTAATTGGCGTAATTAATGGGCCGTGTGTACAGGCAACAGCATGGCAGACAGGCAGCAAGTCAGGCGCAACGCGCGGACGGGAAGATTTTTAATTAACAAGCAGATTTTAGTGTAGTCAGAAACAAAGTATAATGATGAGTGGCAGATTCATTGAGTTCTTTTCTAGTCTTAAATATTTTGTGTGCAAAAAAATGTTAGCTAGGCACTAGAATTGGGCAGTAAAAAAATCTTGGACCACTACTTGTAGTATCATAGAGTCAAGACAAAGGTTTGAGCGAAGTGTGTTACGATTTTTTCGGGACATACTTAATTCGGTTTGTGAATAACATTGTTACGCTGCTGACCCAAGTTGCTAAGGTTGATCGTATTTTTTTCATTAGTTCAGATACACCAGCGACAATATCAGTAAATACTTATAAATAGAAATACACAATCAGGTATTAATCCAAAAGATAAGCCTATAAAGGTGTAGACATCATTCACAGATTTCAAAGAAGACAAGGCCCATAATATAATGTTTATTATGCTTAAAATGTATCGTATCTAATTGATGAAAGAATATGATCTTTTAATTGATTGAAAAAGTTATTAGCTGACCTGACAAACGTGATGACGATGATGACAAACGTCGCATGACGTCGACAATGCAAAATTTACTTAAAAGGATAAGAAAATGTATTTTTTTGTAATTTTTTACCACCTGACTTTGTAGCAATCATATTCCCATGGATCTCACAAGTCGGGCTTGTGATGAAAATCGTCTGAGTATACGACCGTTATAAAGGCCCTGAATCGAACTGCCAAGAAACAAGTCCCGACTGAAACTTGAAGCCTGTAATAGGGGGAAGGGGGGTTGCATAGTATTTCAAAGACTTTGTCATGACAAAAGGCGCATCAAATTAGCTATCTACAAAGGCTGGGTCTAACTACCGAACTTTTGCAACTTACAGAGATGTTGCAGTTAAAATTAAGCTGTTAACTAGAAACAGGTTTGTTACTTTTTTCAACAACTTAACCCCGAATTCACAAACGACAATCAACGTTAAGCACGCGCTCTCGGTCATGTCTCTTTCGGTTCTTAGCGTTAGCACGTGTTGACGTTTGTGAATTCGGGGGTTAGTTTATCTTCAGACTGCACTAGAAATTAACTAATTTACAATAAGATGAGCTTAATGCAATGATTTGAATACATGAATTTTCAATTATTTATACACAAATATAAAGGCTTTGTCATCTCTGTTGTCACTCGTTTAATGAAATTTTATCTTTGCCCCCTCTTCGTATTTCTGCCTTCAAGATTGTCCCTCCTCCCCAAGAGATCGCCAAAGTCATCATGGCATATTTGACACTTTTACGACCGACGACAACGACGGAAAGACAGGTCCTGTCGCCAACTTTCTTGTGCTTCAGCTCCACGCCAATCCTCGAAACATGCCTTAAGGTCATCAGATATAATGTTGTTCAGTTCAGTTAAGGTCTTAAGGGTTAGTCCGACCACAACCTACGTGACCCTGTGTCGTCATACTCAAACGAATAATATACAAGTTATCCAATCATTATTACATTTCCTCACGCATGACTAATGGGTTAGTCAGAGGCACACTGAATGTTGCGTCATGGTGAACGGATCATTCAGAAGCCCACATTTTGCCAAAGAAATTTTAACTCAATGTAGTAAGAGGCGAGCCTGCCTCCGTTATTCAGGTTGCTTGGGTTTTATATCGATGTTTTCCATCACTGGAGAGTTGGCCGCAAATTGTACAATGAACACAAAGTAGGTGTGTTCGAGCCAGATTTGATTTCGGAACCTTTATATACTCTGGCTCGGAACACCACGAGCCACCACGTACCTATTTAACCACTTGGCCACGACAATCTCTGAATTAAACATCGCTGTAGTAATTACTGAATAAATTGATACAATTCGATCCACTGAAACCTGTATCAATTTAAATGATCCCTCCTCTTCCAAAACCAAAAACCAGTCAGTACAAACACCAATAACTTCGTTTTATTGAACAAAGATAAAAGATTCACTAAACACAAAATAAACCCCACAACAAATCAACCCGTCACAGAAGTGGTGGAAACAACACGAACTCCGATTACAGTGTGTGGCCCCCGGGGAATCCCCCGACATCTCGCGAGCTCTGAGAATATAGCATGACAGGAATGGATTCTCTCATGTGTTACATTCTACAGCAAGCGTGTAGTCTATATTTTTGAACGGAATTAATGAGACAAATGCATTGAGTTTTTGTAGGAACAAAATTTGCACGGTTTTAACCGTAAAGAAGGTCTTCAATTTGATTGTGTTCGTTAAAGTTTCTCTAACAACTCGGACATAATTATACCTTTAGCATAAAAATAACATATATTCGTGCGACTGCTGGGCACAGTAAGCCTAGCACAAACCGCTAATGTTTTGGTAATCGCGAAGTAAACCTAACTTTAAGACATGGGAAAAAGAAAAAGTAGTATCGTTTACTTAGATCGATAAGTAAACGATACTACTTTTTCTTTTCCGATTACTAAAACGTTAGCGGTTCGTGCTAGCCTTACAGGCCTCACCTCAACTATGAGGTGGAGCAAGCCATACACCAGCACGCGGGCTCAGTGTGGATTGTTGGAGCGGTATAAGTGAGCAACCGTATTGGCAGATGTTATCAAGCCGCCCTAACTAGGCTAGCCTCTGACTAGGCTTAACGACTCCGACATTCATAACATTTTAATAATTATGAATGTCACTAACGCTATAAAACTTTTTGCTAACTACTTTGTTAACGAACTAATTTATTGCAACTTCCGAGAGGAACCAGTTATTGTAGGAGAGAACAAAGGTTTGGGTAACAACCCAGTTCATGAATTTTCGTAAAACTAGTAACAAAAAGAATTAACCGAACGTTCATTTCAGTCCAGCCAGTATCCATGCCACACTCGCTCTTTCCAATAATGTAAGCGAACTTTCCGGATTCCAATCCATGTTTCCAGATTCCATTTTGCTGGCGAAATTCCAATCGACGATAGAGATTGTTCCCGACTGGAGAAGGTATTCCGTTATGGAATATGGATTGCAATTAACAACTCTGTAGACTTCGAAAGATGTTATCATCTTTGTGCATATTAAACTGCAGGCACTTCTGGATATGAAATTGTCTGCATTTTGTCGACTAAGGGCTGGTTTGCACTAAAGCGGAGAGGAGATGGCCCAAAAGGGTTTTCTTTTATTAGGGATTGGGCAGTCATTTGATCACTATCTCCCCAGGTGGTAAGTCAAGTGAAGTGATCTACGGCGGTACATGACTGTCCAGTAAATGGTTATTGACTCTGGTTTCTCACAAAGAGACCCAGATTGTATTGGTGTTCCCTACACATGTGCTGGAAGCGACCGCACATGTCCTTAGCTGTCCGCATTATAAAAGAGATGAAAAGGTGCTGGCGTGATCAGTTCGTGTAGTTCACCAAACTTTATTCAAACGTGACTGTTTAGAGGACGTCACAATCACTGTTTTTGTAAGAAGCGCGTGAAAACTTTGTTCGACAGCCATATTAAATAATGCGTTTATGAAAATGGTATCTTAGCAAAAATGCTTCATAATAGTATGCGTTATAAAATAGTATCATTTCTTTACAAAAATTTCATACTTTTAAAATGTACTTGCTCACCCAACTTTGCAGGCCTGGCATATTGTGGCCTAATTTTGAAACAAATTCTAACTGTGGTTTCACAATAAAATTTGATTTTAACTGTCATTTTTGGTTAACAATCACATAAAAAATAAACCATAGTCGACTAACCAATTCTTCCAAACTCAAGCCCTACAACAACTACTGTTACGATTGTTCACTGTCATTCTGACTGCTGCGAGTATAGCAAGACACGTCGCAAAACTAATTGCTTTAGTTGTAGAAACTAGCTGGTTGAGAATTTTAATTTCTGAATTTATCTGGTTTTTCTGAATCAGAAATTAAAATTCTCACTCCGCTAGTTTGTGTAGATTCGAATTCTATTACTGACACATTCTATTCATCCTGCGAAGCTGCGTCTTTGGAGAGAAAACAGTGTGAAAACCTCTTGAAATCCAGTTTGTCCCGGGTGGACATCGGAGACAATACGCGTCCGTGTCGCAGTACTCGTGTGTGCCGGACGGTCAGCAAAACAATCTGGGTCCAATTGGATTTATTTGCAAAATATTCTGAACGACTCATCACCTGCTACTCATCTCAGTTCTTCGTCTTGCTCTTGCCCAATGATAATTCTTGTCATAATTGTCGTTCTTGTCTTGCCGTTGGCCTTAGGCACACTAACGTGACGTAGTTAAGTAGGATTGGGGTAGATGTGCCGATCGGCAGGGGTACGCCGAAGTTCACCTAAAATTTTAACTGATAATATCGGAACTCCGAAAATTTTCTTCCTAAAATTTTTCATCCTAACAATAAGATACGATAAGATAAGAAACACTTTATTGCACACAAACACAACAGAGAAATTAACAAAGAAACATCCCAACAACAATCCCGATTCCTAACTTCTCTTTTCCTAATGTTTTAGTTCCGAATCATTCAACTTCATAATTTCGATAGCCATAAACACTTATATCCTAATTTTTGTCAACATAAGCGTCTTTGACCCTAATTCTACACTGGGAAAATGAATCTTTTCTCTATGAAAAACTATTGTTGTAACAACGAATTGGTATACTTGTCTGCCCTATACTAGAGTCGGGGCGAAACCGACACGGATAGATTAGGTTAGAAATTAATGGTAATTTTTTTTAAGGCCTTGAAACAACTTGCCTGATTAGCTTCCTGCTTGCGTTAACCCCAGCACTTTTTATGATCTTTAGCAATGTGCATTTATTAATGTGTGTATTAATTATATCGTTATGAAAAACAACATTAGGAGATCAAATATTATGAATTGAAGTTTTAGGAAACATGAGCGTTATGAACATCGTCATTAGAACTAAAAAAAGTATGGAAGAGAACTTTAGGACTAAAAATTTTAGGAAGAGTGATCATTTGGATCACAAATCGTAAGGAAGAACAATTTCGGAGAAAGAACTTTAGGTGAGTCAATATGGACCCGATCGGCAGAATCCCCAAGGATTTTTGAGTTAAAGCAGCTATCGAGGGGGCTCTGTTTAAGTAACAAAACAGTATTTATAGGCCTGAAAAGGCTTCAAAGAGCCGTGCATGAAGGAGGTAAAGAGAGGAAGAAAACGGGGGGAAGAGATACATAGGTACTCAGATAAATCATAACAAATAGCTACTTCAATAGCTAGGAACACTCATACCCAGAACCAAAATAATCTTTCATTCTGGATAGGGATCAAAACCACGATCCAGGGTTTAGCACAGTTGCCATAACCGGTCAAAATGTCAAATCTTGCACTAAAATCTACGCGCGTGCCAAATTCCAGCTTTGAACACTCTCGGTTTTGAAGTTCGTTCCACGTGATTATTTCCCTCGCTCCGTGTTTGTTTGCGGACGGTACCGGCCCAAGGCGGGCTCTCGTCACATTGTTGCCGCTAAGTGAGAGCGCGCGTGACGTCACGGGCACGGCAAGTTTAGGGGTGTCAATCAAACATTGCGACATTATTTTTATTTATTTATTTAATGTTAGTTTCTACAACAACAGCAAATTTACAACTATTTAGGAGTTATTGCCAAGCTACCACATATCGAACTTAATTGTTTCCGAACTAAATAATTAATGAAATTAGTAATAAATTCAAATTAATAAATCTACGTAATACAATATTTAATCCATCTGGTGACTGAGTTAGCGAATCGAAAGATAAGATCACCACACTTAAGTACTGATCACAATATTCTAGCCAAATCAAAGAATTGATTCTAAAGGACTAACCCAGTCAATTCAAGTTTTGAAAAAATGCAAAATTATTGCCTATCCTGACTGACATAACATTCAGAAGCCCACATTTTGCCAAAACAGTTTGAAACCAAGGTGGTTAGGGGCTGCCTTCCGCCGTTTTTCGGGTTGCTTGAGTCTTTTATCGGTGTTTCCCTCCAACGGAGAGTTAGCCGCAAATTTGTCAATGATCACAATGTAGTTGTAACGGCAAAATTTTAACTCGGGACCACACACTCTGGGCGATGACGCTCTTATTATTATTTATCATATTCCTAAAACTGGTCCAGCCTTAGTTAGAAAGCGTAGTCCCGACATGCTGCAGACTGTACTTATTAACCCTCCTCGTTTTATTTTAAGCGTGGATTACGAAGTTGCCGAGTGCCATAATTTTAAACCGAGTTCCTAGGGGTTGATTTTACTTGTTGTTATTATTGAATATTGTTTACTACTAGTGACTTTGTTTGTTGACGTTGAAGCTTAGCCTTTAAAGCTTTTCACCCTAGATATACTAAAGTACCGCGGAATAGCCAGCTATTTTTTAGAGGTATACCTGGGTAGTGAGTCGTAACTGACCGACTCGGTAACATCAGTTAAATTTCAGTACATTTTTTAGTCTCGAACAGACGCCATCGTATTGGAGCAGTCCTAAGGTGACCAAAATATTTCTGATCAGTTTCTCAGTCAATAAGTTCAATACACCCAAGTTACCATTGGACACATATCTGTCACTTGTGTATAGAAGTTAGTGACTAGCATCTGTTCAGATTGTTATGACCATTCGCAGCCAAGCGCAGCATGGGAGGCCTGCAAGGTGGACGGACGATCTCATAAAGATCGCAGGGTTTCGCCGCCAAAAGCCGGCCGCTCTGGAAATCCATGGGCGGGGGAGGCCTAGGTTCAGCAGTGGACGTGTTGAATATTCAGACATAAATGGTAGCTTCGGCGTATTGAACTTATAGGCTGTGAAACTGATCGGAAATATTTGGTTGTCTGAGTCAATATTTTATCTGATTTCATTTGGTTTCGATCTTTATTCATTCACCAAGCAACCGCTGGACAAAATAGAATTTTTCTACTAAAGTTTTCGCCTTTTTCAAGTACCTAAACATAGAAAGTAAGTAAGAATTCTAATTCAAAACTTTTCGATATGAAGCCACACGAAACAGAAGTGGGTGAATGTCAGACAGGGTATGTATTAAAGTAATATAGCAATGTAACTTGCAAATATTACCTTTAAGTTTCTCCTTGCCTCCTTTAAATGAGGGGCATGTTCCGAAAGGTCAAACCCTTAACTTTGGCCTAACAGACGGGACAAGAAGGTTATTCTGAACAGGGTTGTTACTTCAGTTACTTATTTTTAAGACAAAAAGTGTGGAAGTTAATTTTGAATGCTCAGTATTGAATGAATTTGAATATTCATATGAATGTATATGAATTGAGGTTCGATTCCTAGCTAAGGAAATAGTTTTTCGTTGTATCTGAGTATGCAGTTTTAGTTTTTGCTAAAATCGGGCTCGAAACTCCTTACAGCATTTTTCGATATTACTCATAGTTTAGGATTTGACCTACCACGTTCACTTGAAATACTCACCCTGTATATCCATTCCTATTTCAAAGCCACTCAGTAATGAATAAACGTTTAAAACATCATGCTGTTTGGCAAGCATGTTCGATACCTTTTGAAGGTTTGTATAACCTAATACCGCTGCACTTAAGGTAATTTTCCTCCTGCTTTGTTAAGCTTGACGTGTCCCTTAAAACCCACGTAAAAACTCCGGTCCTAATTCAACTGGAAATTCGGGTGCAGACCTTTCTAAGAGCTGTCAGCCCTAACAAAGGGACCCGTGGGACATATCCAATCAAATTAGTTGGAAAGAATTTGTAACAGCCGACATGCTCAGATTGGGAACTGCCTTTAGGAACTGCTGAGGAAATAAAACCTGACTTGTTACTGTTATAAAGCTTACCAATGGTAGTTTTTAACACCTGTAATACAGTAGCCACTTACCTGGAAAGAAAAGATTGTGAAATTAATAAGAGTAAGATAAAAATAAACTATTTAAACACGTCATATGACGTCAAATACAAGAAAAAAATGCCTAAATAAACATAATGTGACTCTACCACCGGCTCACACCTTGGTGCCAAAGCTATTAAATATTTTCAGATTGATTAATGACGAGGGTCGTTGCCCAGTGGTTAAACGCTTTGTTCAGATCTGTCAGAATGCCTACTTTGGGTTTATTATTACATTACGGCTGACTCTCCGGACTTTTAGCACAAGTAACCTATCTACCTCTTCTTTATTATAATATCATTGTTTAAACCAAAAAACCGGGTTGGCAGCGGTAGGCTTACCACGTTAGGTTCCAAATAAGTCGCTCTTTTACCACGACGACTATAGTCAGACCTCCGACTTAGGACTTTTGACCCCTTTTGGAGTATATAGTTAAGATCGTCGAAAATTATTAATTTTCCGACTTTTCAGATTTATTGTTACACTCACGTTTTTTTTATTTACGTAAGTAACACTGCAGCAAGATGGTCAAAACCTTTGAGCATAATACATTTCTCCTAAACGTCTACAGAAAAACAACAGCAATTTAGTTAGCGAAAATACTAAAAAATACTCTTTTAATTATTTTCCCTCGTAAAAAGCACTATTCATTTTAGTGATTGTTTTCATGTTCAAACAAGAACAAAACATGCTGACTATATTAAACGTGTCTCGCGAGGACAGACAGCATAAAAACGAGCGGCGACAATAAAGGGTGTTATTTTTTATGCCGTCGTTACGAGCCAGCCCAGCTGAGCCCTGTAATCTAAAGCCTGGGGCTCATGTTTCTGGAAAATAGTACGAGAATATAGGTACTTTGTTTACACACGGGAAATGGAAATTGTACTCATGTAAATGTTTTATAGCGACAGTTTTTCAGAC
This sequence comes from Udea ferrugalis, assembly GCA_950022985.1. Taxonomy (NCBI): domain Eukaryota; kingdom Metazoa; phylum Arthropoda; class Insecta; order Lepidoptera; family Crambidae; genus Udea; species Udea ferrugalis. The sequence goes on along the minus strand of OX465524.1, from coordinate 16,975,115 downwards.
AGGAGTTATTTTTCGGACGTCTTTAAGTATGCGAGTATGCGAGGCCCGTAGCCACTCCAAGCAGTGGCACATAAGGGCCGATATTTATTAATGAAAAATGTTAGGCCCGCAGGTGGGGTAAGATGCGCAACGCGACAAATTTTTGTCGCGCGTTATCTCGTTCTTTTCGTATATTTTTTCGCGACTGAACATTACCGTAGTGTGCATGTTGGCACCGCAAAGCACTTTTCATTTCCTACAGGTAAATTGTAGATGGAACTTTTGCTATAACAACAACAGTGGCAGGCTAGCTAACCACTCGCTGGCAAGCTATATACTCAATACAATGATATTATAATAAAAAAGACGTAGATAGATTTCTTGTGCTAAAAAAGTGACACCAGAAATCAGAACTTCCAACACCTGAGCAAAGCATTGAGAGTTTGAGACGACACTGCGCAACAAGTTTCTGTCTCGTTTATGCTCTAGTAAATAATCATACTATCTTGTACCCACGGTCAAATTATAGGTGCGTACACCAGGAGACAATTTTCGACTTCCCATCAGTTCTGACATAACGTATAGAATCTACCTCTTTTAAATATCACTGGCCCAATATGTCTGGGTATAATGGGGATATTTCCCTTGAGTTACCGACATCTATTTCCCAAAAGCCGAAGAAAGTCCGCTATACCTAAAACTAAAGATTAAGCTACCTCAATAAATCTCAAAACCGACTGAAACGGGAAACTAACTTCTGAGGAATTAGGTACAGACAAGTTTCAGTCCCACTCGGTGCACGAAGTTTTTACAAGACCTGAAAGAACCCGCGTAAACTATGGAAAGTGAGACAACGCCGAGAATAACTTGGTAAACTTGGTAACAACACCCGAGTAGCCTGTAGTTAGTATCTAAAAGTTACGTGTTTGTGTTTCTAATTATTACCGTTATTTTCGTTTTTTTATACAAACTATTCTAGAAAATTAGATCAGGTTCTAGAACGATCTTGCTGTGACACGATTAAAGATTTTTCATTACTCATACTCTGAAAGTAAATCATTACTGACCTGAGAAGCGGGCCGAAAGTAATACTTTTCATCCCTAGGGAGAATCACTTTCAACTGACAGCTGTCAAAATATTTTTTTAAAAACTAGTTCTTTTTCACATCTAATGAACCATGTTCCAACTTTACATACAGCCACGATGAAATTGAAATAACTTAAGGTTATGTATTGATTAGAAAATAGGTATAAATTTTTTAAATAACTTTATTTTAATTTAGTTTCAACAATTTCTTTAAAATAATTTAGCTTTGAGCAAAATATTTACCATTTTCCAAAGATGAAAATAAAAAATAATGGCTGAATAGCTGGCCGGCCACGGAAAAAAAACGAACAAAATAGGCGGGAAAGCGGCAATTCGATCTTCATTTATTTTTATATTTTTTTCTTTAGCTAGTTCATGTTTTTATTTTTACTTTCCTCGTATTTGTAATGAAAAGCACAGTGTTTACCTCGGGTTAAAGACTTATTTAGTCCCTCGAACTATTGGCGCCCTCACTTCGTTCCGGGCGCCAAACCCCGTCTCGGGACTAAATAAGTTACTTTCACCCCTAGGGTAACAATGTACTATTCCTATCTTCTATTCTTTGACGCGCAGAACTGCTGGCTAAAAGAAAGATGGATCAACCGAATCCAGTACAGCAGTTAAGGAACACGAAAGGCACGTTAAGCAGTCGGTCCCGATTGACTTCAACAGATGTCTGAGGGTAAGCCTAGTCGCACGCCTCTAGTTCGGCTTAATAACATCTGACCGCGAGGTTTATAAAACTAACCTCACACCCCTACAAAAATCCGCCTCAGGCCGCGTGTTGGAGTATGGCTCGCGCCATCACATAACTGAAATGAGCCCTGTGTTCAGCTGTGGGACGGGACGTATTAAGTATGTTGTTAGTTAAATTTTATTAAATCAGACTGATCTTAATACAGTTACTTGTGAAGTAATAATAATTAAAGTCGCAATCTGATCTCCATGTTCAAAGATTCTAAATATAACCAACATAATAGATACCTAGATTACCGAATCAATAATGGAGCATACTTTGATCTAAAATGTATATAAATACTGATAAATAGCATTTTAGAAGTTTAGAGCCATTAACATCACCTAATAGGTCCTTCTACCTACGTACTAAATAATTAACAACCGACCTAAGAGGGGGTCGTAAAGAATAAGTCACTGCCCTTTTCAATAATTCACTAATTATACCCCCCCCCCCTCACTTCCAATGTAATTAAGAATTTAGCTACCTATAAATTAATTACGATAAAGCTAGAGCTAAATTGAACCTTTCTCACTTGCAAATAAGATGTACGAATTTGCTGCTAAATAATGGTTGAGTCTGTTTTGTAATTGTGTCACGTATTTTTTCGCTCCCTAATTGTTTGATCCTTCGTATAAGTTAGAAGCACATTAAAACGAATGTACAAAAGCGTTCACATCATCCTTTACATAGGGATCCTTATGCCGCTGACATAAGACCCATTTTGCAATGGTTTTATAAAGGTGGATGTGATCGACTCTACGTGTAACTTAAGTAAGTTCAATACTAACGTATCAACTCTATTTTCTTTGTTATTACAATTTGTTTTGTTTGGATTATTGAAATATGGTACAGTGCGTAGGTATATACGCACTTTAAGAAACATAAAGATAATATTTACTTAGTGTCTTTCGGCAAACTTCGTCTTTCGTTGGATTCTATTAGTGCGATTCCCACACCAGCACAACATACTTTTGAATCTTCGATAAGTTCGAAACAGAAATGAGGAAATCACCTGAAAGAAGTAGTCCAGTGTGTTGATAGGTTTAAGTGACAGTGGGCGGGTACTGATGACCGTTGGAGCTGAAAATGTCTGTGATGAAGACCGTTTATAGCCAAACGCAGTGGCTTGGAAGTTGGATGGATGACCTGATAAAGATCGTACCTAGGGTTACGATGGTTCCGTCCGGGGGAATGCGTAGTCCGTTCGGGGGAACGCGTAGTAGGTTTCGTGCCAGTCACCGCAGTTCCCCCAACATGGACGATGAGTGGGAGCCCCGGAGTTTTTAGTGGGTATGCATGTCTCCTCCCCAGTGGTGAGTCTCACATAACCCGTTCGCCCTCCGGCGGGCGAGTATGCGAAAAGGCATTTCCTCCGGGTCAAAAAAAAAGGGTTACGATGGTTGCAGGCCACTAACAACTGGCCGCTGTATAAATCTATGATGCTGTTGATGATAATGAACATGATGATAGCCCGGGTTCTTTAAATTTTTAAATATCTAAACATCTGGTTTGTTAGCGAAATATTCTCCGTACAACCGAACAGCAAAGTAAGCAATGCTTTATTTCCTCGACTTGTTACCTACGAGTGCTCTGATTTTCCGAGCATTTAGCAATTACGCTCTACGAGTTTTTAACTTCCGCTGCGCTTGAAATTGGTTGAATTTTATTCTCCTTTGCCGTGCAGTTGACATTTTTATATAGCGGCAACTTGAAACTTTTGCCGTACAAAAGAATTTAGTTCCCCGAAAATAACTGGGTAACTTTGGCCCCAAAGGCTGGCCGGATAGTTCGATTGCTATTCAACGAACTTGGAGCTCGTAAATCATGTCTTGGGAATGCCAAAAGTGCACTTCTGATAGTCGTTTCGATATTTCAAGAAGCACCCCTGAGTAAAATTCAAATATTTGTCAGTTTCTGCCACTAAAGTTTTAACTGCAGAAGAATTTGTGTCTTACTTAGGTACGGCCTCTACTGCGCCTTCTGAAGCACAGAGATTCCCAAAAAATGCAACACGACATTTGTGGTCACCCGTCCTATTTCTGACACAGTGTGCGTTGCTTTACAACGGCGATCGTTGCTGATCGACTGTCACTACTGAGTCACATATTTTAGTTGAAGCCTGTGTCCAGCAGTGGGTCGGGAAGGCCGATGTTTAGTTAGGTAGTTTTTATGTTACATAATTATATTGACTCCTTTATCGCCAGCTACAGAAAAACCTAGATCATTAAATAAAAAGCTGTTTTCTGAAGAAGACAATTTATATGCAGATTTGTGTAATGTAATGCCAACGCGATCTAAAGTGATTCAGTGTTGTAGAGAATGCTTCGGTGCAACATGAAATAAGTAAATAGATTGGTTAGAGTGATATCTGCTTGGTTTGTTTTAAAACGTTTCCACTCTGTTCTGGTGGCAACGGGGTCTCGACCTATTCCTATCCAATACCCAAAACTAATACCAGTGGTATTTGTTTATGATCGTAATTAAATTCTATTCCCAACGAATACCAAAACTACATTGAAATATTTAAAATTTGGTATTCGTTGGGAATAGAATTTAATTACGATCATAAACAAATACCACTGGTATTAGTTTTTGGTATTGGATAGGAATAGGTCTCTAAATCAGTGATGGAAAAAAATATTTTTGAAGCTCCGAGTCTTATTTTTAAAGCTTCGAGGCGGAACTGCAAGACTCGGAGACCCAAGCCTCGGAGTCTCGACTTGACCGTCTCGAGCCTTGGACATCACTAGCCTAAGCAGTAATTTCTAATTTAGTTACATATTTTTCTCAAATGCACATAAATAAACCAGATGCCCCTGATCCTTGGCAATCAATTAGAATAATTGTACTTCCAAAGCTGTTGTTTTTAGCATTAAACTGTTGTACCAAACAAGGAAAGTTACACACACGTCAACTCGAGTCGGCAACTTTGCGCAATCAGTGCCGGTTTCAGAACTCTCGATAAATATTTAAATTGTCCTCAGTCCTCAGTTAGGGCCGTGATTACGATTACCTTTGCCCAAGTTCGTGTTTGTGGTGGTTGGAGCGAAATTAGAATTAGATAGGTAATTGTTTATTAACAACCGGAGTGCTGCGTAATAGTTAACAACGGTGGAATGATGAGGTTGATTTGTGATGCCTTAGAAACATGGGCATTTTAAGAGCTAAGTAAGCTCATTAAGTAGTATTTACAATACGAGCAATAGTTTACGGGCAAGTATAAATTGATAATACACACATCAAAAGTGTCTAGGGATATCTCAAGCATTTTCATACAAAGTATAGCTATTGGGGAGGCTGTAAAAATTAAAATATTGATACCAACGTAGAAATTTTTAGGACACAGAAACTGCTATATCTGCCCTTTCAGATTGTATAAAGAAATTCATTGTGGTAGCATTATTGTACAATCGTAAGGACGTTAAAAAAAAGACAGATTTTTCTTTTAAAAGGTTTCTAAATTTTAGCAAAATCAAAGATATTAGATAATGCTCAGCATTATCTTAGAATAACTCGAGGAAACAGGCATATTACAAAAAAAACGTTTGATTTTGCTAAAATTTTGAAACCTTTTAAAAGAAAAATCTGTCTTTTTTTTAACGTCCTTACGATTGTACAATAATGCTACCACAATGAATTTCTTTATACAATCTGAAAGGGCAGATATAGCAGTTTCTGTGTCCTAAAAATTTCTACGTTTGGTATCAATATTTTAATTTTTACAGCCTCCCCAATAGCTATACTTTGTATGAAAATGCTTGAGATATCCCTAGACACTTTTGATGTGTGTACTTTGTTCAACTTGGGCAGCGATAAAAAGTGACCTCTTCCAGAGAACACCAGGTAGAGGAAGAACCGCCACAACAACCGCTTCAGTTGGTTTTCTACATGTTATACCTAATCGTCTGTCACACACTTTTGAACGATCATCTCATCAGTTAAAATATCAAGCCTTTTCCTAGGATTCAAGATCCTGTGTAGGTGCAGAACGCAACAGGTGAAGTGTTTACAATTTGAGGGTTCCTATTCAATCTCATCTCAATAACTTCAAGATCATTTAAAAACTGCCATGTTATGTGTACTATACTATCACAAATACTAAATAATTCTACCAAAAGTAGTTCTGTAGTTCTTCTAAACTGTTGTTAGAATGCATGGCACTCATTTCCATCCTTTTTGTCCTTCCAACTTGCCCTAATTTTCGTGAAACTTGTATCGATGCACACAGCCAGGGCACGTTTCTTTATCACCATCAGCTGTTAGTGGAACAGCCCCAAAGAGACTATTAAGTAATTAACGAAGTAGTTGGCAAGCGTCCAACGGTGGAGATACGATTGTGCTGCCATCTGGCCACTGATACCGTACGTGCACGGATTTGTGTCTCGAAAACTTCGAATCGGGGTAATTTTTTAACCTGTTGGCACAATGCTATTTAAAAGAGGTAGATACGTTATGTCAGTACTGATGCGAAGTCGAAAATTGACCCCTGGCGTACCTATTATTTGACAGCATGATTATTTACTAGAGCGTAAACGAGATAGATACATGTTGCGCAGTGTCGTCTCAAACTGTCAATGCTCCGCTCAGATGTTCGAAGTTCTGATTTCGAGTGCCACTCTTTTTAGCACAAGTTATCTATTTACGTCTTTTTTACTATAATATCATTATATGGTACGTGTAAGCCTTGTATTAGCTAGGGGACTGAAGTCCTTAGTTGCTTGAGATGGCGAGCGAAGTCGAGTAAAGGATGTACTGAAGTCAACAAACTTCTACGAAACAAAACAAAGGAACGCACCAAAAGTTTAAGAAATTTCAATTTCCAATGAGAAATCTCCAGATCGGCGACAATGACAGGTGACGTCGTTTGATATTGCCCGACATCTCGAGGGACAAATGTCGCGTGACACTTGTCCCATAGTAACTATAAATACAAGCTTTCCGAGCAGAAATTAACATAAATAGACAAAAAGGTTTCTACTTAAAAGAAACATTCCCACTTGCAAATAACACACCTAAAACAAATTCTTCTGTGAAATACGAGCTGGGAATCGAACCTGCACCCGCACTGGCCCGCCGCCAAACATGCCTGCCAACTTTATTGCTTATATCTACCAAAAGTTTTTATTTATGCTTTTAGGTTTGTGAATTTATACCCTGTATACAACTTGAATATAGCGAAATATTAGAGATACAAGCAATCAATTCAACAGAGTTTCGTGGAGTATTCAATTGCGTGTTTATGTACTTGTGATTGTTAACCAGGCTGGAATTATTATACAGGGTGGCATTTTAATCACCATTAACATTTTTGGAGCGACTTGGTATCAGGGGCTGAATAGATTTCAGAGTAATTTTTTTTTGGAATTTGTTAGGTTTTTTTCATTATTATTTATTTTTAATCAGGTCACAAAGAAGATCCATATAATTTGGTAGTAGCATATAATCCGGTCAAATTAGACATTCAAAGTTACATTAATTCCCACCAAGCTGAAAATCGGTAAGATTGTTTGAAATATCATTAAAAACAAAATTTGAAAGTTCCCCATCTTTCCCCTGTAAGGAAAAAAATTTATTCAAGGTCAAAGGTAAAAAAAATGAGTTTTTCGCGCTTTTCAGCAAAACGGTAAGTTTTATCATAAAAATATTTCAGACAAAAATTGTAGATCATAAAATTATCTACAAAAAAATAATTTATACTTTTTTTTCTACGAGCCACCGTTTTTGATATATAACGATTCAAAAAGTTGTAAAAGTTGTAATCGTCATAATATGCACACGTTTCCACGCCACCTATGAGGTAGTGTACTTTTTTTTTTTTAAGTAGGGTAAATGCCTTACGCATAGCCGTCCACCGGGGGACGGACGGGTTATGTCGGACTCTCCACTGTAAAGGTGGTATACCAGTGGCCCTACACCCAAAGGACGGCTCCGCTGCCGTAACCGGCGGTACGGCCCCGCCGGACCGCGACGCAAAGGGGGGATCAGCCTCGGATCACTGGCCCCCACCAACCGGTTGTGCGTCGCGGCCCCAACCACGCGCCTCAAAGGCGCCTGCAGGCCCCACTGGCCCCGCAGCCCCACGTCGCCCTTGCGGGCCGCAGCGGGTGGGTGTCCAGTCCCCCACGCTGCCACGCCTGGGTTCTCTTCGCTTCCCGGTGGTGCCCCTACCACCGGTACTAGGCCCCCTTGCCAAGCCGAGGCGAGAACCCGTGTACTTAGCGCAACTTTTACAGCTTTTTGAATCGTTATATCTCAAAAACGGTGGCTCGTAGAAAAAAAGTATTAAGTATTTTTTTGTAGATAATTTTATGATCTACGATTTTTGTCTGAAATATTTTTATGATAAAACTTACGTTTTGCTGAAAATCGCGAAAAACACATTTTTTTTACCTTTGACCTTGAATAAAATTTTTTCCTTACAGGGGAAAGATGGGGAACTTTCAAATTTTGTTTTTAATGATATTTCAAACAATCTTACCGATTTTCAGCTTGGTGGGAATTAATGTAACTTCACTCTTATTTTTTGGTCTAATTTGACCGGACTAATACTTATATATACTTAGACTATGTTGTTAAAGAAAAATGAAACTTTTTTTTTTTTTTTATTCAACCTATACTGTCCCACTGCTGGGCAAAGGTCTCCCCCAAAGATCTCCAAACATCTCTGTCCTGAGCCAAAATCTGCCACTCCCCAGAATGACGGGATATGTCATCGCTCCATCGTTTCCGAGGTCTTCCTCTTCGGCGATGACCATCTGTGGGGTGCCAAAAGGTGGTGATTTGGGCCCATTTACTGGAATGCATTCTGTAAACGTGACCAATACGAATACCATTGTATTTTTAGTCAATTCCGTGGGGTAACTTTACGGGGAGTAATAAAAATAAGACACATGACTAATGTTCGCTGTCTGTCTCACTCAATGGTTGACTAGTAGATAATGCTTTAAGCATCAAGTCCACTTCTTGTACTAATTTGTACTCTACCCTTCACTTACTGACAAATTGTAAGCATAAAGTATTCCCTCAAGTTTGAAAAGTGATTGTTTCAAACTCATCTGCGCAGAGGCGTTCCAAAATTATCCCGTGTTTGTTCCAACCGTTTAATGGGTTGGAAAAACAACACCGCCGTCGCGGGTGACGAGACAATTATTCTAATGAAGAACACGTGGAAATCAGGAGAAAGTTCTAGCAAAACAACGTCAGAAATTTCATGTTTGTCTGCGGAAAATTCTGAAATTTTAAACGAACAGTAAGTCAGAATTAAATGTCGGGCAACAACCATCCGTACGTGTTTATAGAGAAAAGCTCTGAAAAAGCGGTTGTTAGAATCATTACCAATAGAATATTTGAAAAATACACCGGTTCAGAGTGCCTAGTGCTAATTCGTGTCAATAATAGAGGCTGCGTAAACGTCGATTTACATAGGAAGAACGGTAATGTCTACCTACCACCAGAGCCTCGGTATTTTTTTGATGTGCTCAATCAAAGGCTCTCGCGATAGGAAATATCAAAATAAGCCAGTTATACACGGAAAAAGATCAGACACGAAAGAAACATAACTCGAAAACTATCAAAAACGCGGAACATACATGGGGGTGATAGGCTACCCGAGCCTAGTGATATTTAGAGCTTCGGTTTGACACTACTTTTTGGGACACCCTGTACAGTACTTAGACCTACTGGTCCAAATTCTAAATTCGAAAATGTTGTTCATTGGGTACAACAGAGATTTTGCTATCTGTAAATTACATGTTTTTAACTGTCAAAGTGTGTGTGACCCGTCGTTTTCGACCATGCGACCCAGCGATGATCGCCATAGCGAACCCCTGCATATCTCAAGGGTTACATCGTAGCTGTAAGGGTTAAAGTTCTAATCCAACGGGGCTGATAAATAGGTCACCATAAAGAGACTACCATAGTCCGAGCAGATAATGGCTGTGACATCAATCTACTGCAGAAGCGCCACTTGCTAATAGGGTTGCCAGGTTCTGTTATTTTAAATTTTACTGTGATAAATTATTGCTCAAGATTAAGAAGTAAATAAATAAATAAATAATAAATAAATATCCTTGGACATTATTCCACACAGCGCCATCTAGTCCCAAGTAGGCTAATTATAGTCCGTTATTATGGATACTAGACAACGGATAAACATACTTAAAATACTTTTTCTTTTGTAAATACATACTTAATATACATAGGAAACACCCAGACCAATACAAACAGACATGTTCATGCACACAAATGTTTGTACTGTGCGGGGATCGAACCCGCGACCCTTGGTGTAGTAGCCGACTTCTCAACCAATTACACCAAGACGGTCGTCAAAAGTAGGTATTATGTGTACCTAGTCATCAAAGTACCTGTCGATCATCTGGTTTTTACTCTTCCACATTATTTCAAATATACAGGGTGTTACAAAAATACCCCTAATAACTGAAGTGGGTTATACAAACTCCTGAAAGGAGTCCCTTGGTAATTTCTTAGAGTCGTAGCTCATAATTAGAATTTCGAGTAAATTAACGTAAAATAAAAACATCGATCATAGAAATTCCCAGCACAAATTCGGGTTCATGAACCAGAGTTGACCCTACCGGGAGTGACCAGGAGCGACCTCCATTGTTCACGCCCCTACGTTTTTTAACTGTCTCTCTTTCTAATACTTCAAGTAGCGGCAGCCAACCAATAAGTTCTGTGTGCCTAGTACCTCTGTACGATCGCCTTTGCTTCACCTGTACAAAACCATTGCAAAATGCGTCTTAAGCTAGCACCATAAGGTGCCTTACGTAAAAGGTTTATGTGACGCCTCAAGACCATCATTGCAAATGGGTCTTGAGCCAGCAGCATAAGGTGCTTCTTTCATGTGAACGCCTCAAATATTTCAACCGCAAAAAATAAATTCGTATTGTTATCAACGTAACAAGTTTAACACGAACCGGTAGGTAGTTAGGTAGGTATGTAGTCAATCAAACCGGAGACATTTAGGCCAAAACTTTCATAGGTAGGTACGTATTAGAAATCGTAGATAGATATCGAACACACAACCTCTGGTGCCGTTTTCATTATCACTAATTGTACAGTCAACGGCACATCAGCATAATACAGTACGGCCCTGTACTACATATTCCTTGTCTGTCTGATCCATTGAATCGTGTAACACAAGGATATTTATCGTTACGTTGAGACAAGTATGCAGGTAGGTTCGTAGGTACCTATCTGTATCGCTCCGCAAAACGGCAAGTCGCTACATGTTACGTGTCCTTATGGTATGTATTTTGTGTACCTACTAAGTCTTGCCACCCTAATTAAAATTAATAGGTACCTACCTAAATACGTTGCTCGCTAAGACCACCTTCTCGTGGCACTCCCGGAACGCCCGTGAAGCTTTTGAGATTGAGACGTTACAATTTCATTGAGAGGTTATCAATCCTAAATAGTCATTAGCTTGCGAAGACGTCATAGAAAAAGTGAGATAGCGCGCACATTAACTCACACACGCACTTAGTTTTTTCTAAACACAAGCACTAATACCACGGTCTAATACTTAATTACGAAACTACACATAATCACTCGCGCTTCTACCACTTCCACGAATCCGCCATCCGTACACACTAGCTCGGCTGCGCGCTGCGACACGACTAACTAAAAAAATGTAAACAAACCAGAGCGGCTCGGCTCGGTAGGCAATAGGGAATGCAAATCCGTTTTCTTTTCAAAATCCGGATTTTAAAAAACGGATTCTGAAAAAATCCGGATAATCCGGATTGAATCCGGATTTTCCTTCTTACCATACAGAATTCTAAGAACTTTAAAAATGCCATGTAAATAGTGAAAAATAAGCATGAATATGCGTATTCAGTAATCAGAAGTCAAATTGCATAATATCATCGTTTTTAAAACCTTTGATTCTGATTATGAAATTAAATCTGATATTAAAAATGAGTTTTCGATTGACCCCTGTCTCACCTGATGGGAAGCGACGACGAGGCGAAGGTGTAACACGCTTACCCAGAAAATGCCTATTCGTTCTTGCCTTGAAGTCACGAAGGTTGTATGTATCCGGAAACACAGACGCAGGGAGAGCGTTCCACTCCTTGGCGGTGCGGACCATAAAGGAAGCACCAAATCATTTTGTCCGGACCAGAGGCGGCTCGTGACATTTTTTGATGGGTGTTCACCACATACAAACGGAAAAACCGCAAACGGGTATCCCAAAAAGTCTTGGTGCTGTGTACTTAGGTACTTAAATGAAAATATTTAAACAAGATATCAAAAACATGTTATAATTCAGGTTACGTTCCTTTAATTATGTAAATTAACTGCTAATTTTATTGAATAAATAAATGAACACAATATTCACTTAGCTACATAAATCTTGTATGAAATAAAATACACATCGTAATGCTTGCGCGATTTAATTGTGGTCAAACGCCATCTAGTGACAACTTGTGTGCAACTTCTTGTAGGTCGCGCTTATAAGCGTCGTATAAGCAACCAGGAGCGGCGCTCCAGATTAAGCTAATTTCCCATACAAAATCTTCTGTTTCACGTGTCAGGCACTTCCGTGGGGTCCCTCTCACACTCATTCAAAACTGTATTAGGAATCGTACTAAACTTTGTTTCATAGAAGCGCAATCGCTGGCGCACCGCTCGGCGCTCGTTACAACTTGACGCTAAATGCACGGTTTTAATATGGGTACTTATATAGGCACAGTGGCTTATAAATATTGTAACTTAAGGATAAATGTATTAGAAATACTAATATAAATTTACGAAACTGAGTTATTTTTTTGGGAGTGCACTGCACCGGCGCTCTTTAGGACGAGCCGCCTCTGGTCCGGACCGCCGGAAAGTCGACCAAAGGGGGTGGTGGGGCTTAAAGCCTTCACGGCGTCTAGTGGTCCGGTGGTAGAAGGAGAAGGGTGGTATCAGGTCATGAAGTTCCTGCGCACGCTCTCCAAAATACACCTTAAAAAACCGATAGACAGGCAACTCTACGTTAATGCTCCGAACTCTGGAGGGACCTATCAATCTCCTGGCCCTTCGGTCTACTGAGCCCAGTGTATCCAGCTGGTATTTGGCAGAACCCTCCCAAAGGTGGCACCAGTACAGCATATACGACCGAAATTGTGTTTGGTACAATTGTAAGAGCTGATCCCCTACAAACTAAACGACCAGAATATTTCATTCTCGTGCCATTTAGATACGATTAATCGTGAATCGAATATCTAGCCTACCTGCCGGCCGATACCTTCTCATTGCCATGTTGCTCAAACCTTTTGTAGAGCCTGGATCTTTGGCACCTGGAGACTTTTTCATAATCACATATTTTCTCGTTTGGACACTAATAAACCATTTTTATTACAGCACAACGAAGTTGTTGCTGTTAATCAACTATAAATCCAACAAAAAAGTTAAGATATACTCACATGAAGCATTTCTTTGTATACATATTAATGCTGGTGATTGTACAAGAAGTGATTGTACGAACATTGTCATCGATCTAGTGCAAAAAACTAGTTTGATTTTTTTTCTTTGAAATATTCGAAAAATCCGGATTCGATTTTCAAATCCGGATTTTAAAATCAAGTAAATATTACGGATTATCCGGATAAAACGGATAACGGATTATCCGGATTGCATTCCCTAGTAGGCAACAAAGGTAAAGGCCGCGGCGGTCTCTTTGACTGATGCCGCCTCGCCATTCGTCGCCTTTCGGCGCGCGAGTGTTCGAAAGAGAAAGATGGCCACACTCATATTCGCGCCATAACAGAAAGGTAATAATATCGTGTTTCCGGCCGCCCCGCCCACTCCTTTTGTCTGTGTCATTGTGTTGTGCGGGTTTTTTCCCCAATTAGAGGTGAATAACATTTTTGGTATTTTCAATACTTTTTTTTTCATTTTAAGACAAGGGAAGATTATGTAGGACTTTCAACGAATGGCAATTTTACTAGCTTGTATTCTGGATATGCGTTTCTCTTGAATGGGATAACGATGGGTTGGCTTTCAAAAGTGCGATAGAGGTTTGATTTCAGCCCCAAAAACGGTGTTGAAGGTTCTGGACACAAACATTATTATTATTGGGCCCCCAAAAGCTGCAGCCATTAACATAACACGTTGATGGACAGTAATCAGTCAGTCTTAATCATAGTCTTAATCAAAGCGCAAATTCTTCCATGCATGGAGTACCGCTGTCACCTCTGCGACGGATCCGCCAAGTACCAGCTGGCCGCTTTAGACTCGGTGGAGAGGCGTGCTGAGGCTTGTGAGGGACGCTGACCTCACAGATAAGCTACAAGATCTTGAACACCGCCGGAGGGTGGTAGCTTGTTTGTCGGTTTTCTACAGGTTGCATTTCGGAGAGTGTGCGAAGGAGTTGCGTGACCTGATTCCACCAGCTCCTTTTCTTCATCGGACCACTAGGCGCAGACTAGCTTTCCACCCCTATGTTCTTGACATCCCAGCAATTCCAACCAACAGTTTTGGTTCATCAACATTCATAATGCGAACAGCAAGGGAGTGGGATGAGCTTCCCGCTGAAGTGTTTCCACAGCAATACAACATTCTGTGTCTTCAACATGCCGATTGATTGATCGATTGACAGTACTCATTTCGAGTCGTTAATTTATTAGTGCCATTATGTGCAGTGTCTTTATTAATAAAGTACTTGGTATTTTTTTAATCATCACGTTAGACCGTTACCGTCCACCTAGCGTTTTCCGCTTCATATTTCATACTATGGTACACTTTTCCAATAATTTATTTAAAAAAATCAAGCAGCGATATAACATTAGTATTTAAGTACGGTGTATTTTTTTTCAACAAGATAAAAATCAAATAAGTTGTTTGACGAAATATTTCATTTAAGTATCTGTTGGCTCCGTAGATGAGTTCTTGTAGACATGCTGACAGTACTTTTGAGATCGAACGGTACGTGCTCCTTTTTTTGAGCCTAACCGGCAACTGAAGAACCAATGTCTTTGTGTATTGTGACCATGCGTAGATGCTGTGTAGGAGCGCGTCATTTCAGCTTGGACGATCTCTACTTTACTATTTCCTTTTTCTGCAACAAATATTCGAATGGTGGTATAAAGCACTGACACAATACGATCCTACAGTACCTACAACATGTTGTCGTAAACTTCTAAAAACTTTTATAGCAAGCCAACTTTAAGTTGTATCTAGGTGAAAAATTTGCAAATGTTATCGATCTCTGCCAAATTATGGTTTCGTAAAAATGGTAAAAAACCAAAATGCGCGACTTCATGTTTCCCTAGTACTTCTGCTTCTGCGTTGCCCTTCTAAGCAGACAATGCGGTGCCTTTATTGAAATGTCTGATTAAAGGCACAGTCAGCGGCACATCAGGCTACCCATTTCCGTTTTTCATCCTGCTCTTGCAGAGTGACATTATTAGCCAAGAGCAAGGAGGACTGACCGGAAATGGGTAGACTGTCATGCCGTTCGACCATACTTTTTTGCCATCGTTCTAATGAATTTGTTTTACTTTGTGTTACTGAAATCAAAAAGGTTTGCATCAGCGCTGATGCTGTGGGGATCCTGCTGCACGCACAGCTGATGACGAGGTAGCTCTAGCCCAGAACGCGGTTCTAAGCTGCTCAACTTTGTGCTTGTGACTTCATGAATTTGCGTCACTATGTCCCTGTCCCAGTGGAGATTCCAGTTTTTACCTCTATGGGTGAAACCGGAATAATTGACAAACTAGGTAGGTACTAGGATAGGCTGTGTTACGGTTACACATTAATTTTGTAAGGTAAAATTGAAAATCGGACGATGTGTGTTTTATTTATTTCTTCCGTAAAACTATTTTGCCAATCAAACATTCACTTTACAAAAAACTTTAAAGTAAAGCTAAGTAAAGGGTAATAAAATAGAATATTCATCTCTTATTCCCGAATTCATAAACGTTAATCAACGCTAAGCACGCGCTCACGCTCATGCTGTCCCGTAAAATGTCAATAGAACTGATAGGGAATACACTTTTCCTTACGCCGTACCACGGTAAAGAAATATAACAGTATTGTGACTTCGATCAAGCGGACGGAACGCAAGTTATACCTAGGCGACCCGGCGATGTCGTTCATAGATCGGCTCTCAGTCGCGAATGCGCCGCGCGCCGTGCAGTGTCGGACGGGCAGTTTTGTGTGTTTTGTACCATTTTGTGAACATAATATTGTAAATGTACTATGGCAGAGCACGGTAATTTTTTTATTGTGCTGTGTTTGGTTGTTTAAATTCATCGAGAACGCACCCAGAGCTATCATTCTTTACATTACCTACAAACTCCGAAACGTAATTTTAAATTTTTTGTACCTACTTAATAGCACGTAATTTGTTACAATATGTTTAAAGACAGGTATTTCGCTTTATCCTCCGAGTAATACTCCTAGATTATTGAATAAATTAGTTGACAGGCAGAAGGATAGTGACAGACAAGTGAAATAGGTGGTTCATCGGTAGGTTGGATAAGTAAGTAATTCGTAAAGTACGCTTGCATTAAAATTTGCGGGTTTACTGTTTAATTTCACCACACCGGGTGAATGACCTTAGGTCGGAAATCCTTTGCGCGCATGATACGTGCTTCTCAAGTAAAGGATTTGCTAACGCAATAGTTTTATAGCTAGTCCGCCGCAAAATTTGGTTCATTGTAGGTATTAAGAAAGAAGGTCTTTCAAAAAAATTTACGCTCTAAGTAATCTTACTTCCTACTAATATTGTAAATGCAAAAGTTTGTGAGGATGTATGTATGATCTTTTTTTCACATCAACACACCCTTTTTCATTCACATATGAATTTCATTAATTTAAATAGAAATGCAATATTTACCATCACAAAAAACAATTTCTAAACAAGAAAGAAACAATCCGGATCCGGATGTTTTAAAATACTACAGGCGGCAGCCCTATCGCGTGGCGACGAGCCGCGCGGCTGTAGGCACTTAACTCAAGGACGGGGCCGAGTCATATTACTGTTATATTTCTTTACCGTGGCCGTACTTACCTACCAGCTATGTCAAAGGGCGCCGCCGCGCCCGCGCCGCAAAGCAAATGCCGAAAAGGGAAACGAAACCAAAGAAACCCATCATATGAATATGAATCGTAACACGGGCGCAAAGAGACGAAATTCGCCTCACCCCCCACCCCCCACCAATCAGAGGTGCCCAAGGACAAGGATATGTCCTAAACTTAGTGAAAACCGACTTCAGTTTGTTTTTGCACTTGCCGCGTCCCGTGACGTGACCGTGAACACGGTAAATGTGATGACCTTATTACTTTTACGTAAATTAGGTCCGTCAAGTTAATTGGATTGCAGTGTGTTTGTGTGAATTTTCTCGTGAAGAGATTAATGGTTTATTTATCTTTAGAATTCAGTTTCTTTCGTGGCCGTTTGAGAGAAAAGAAAGCCAAATAACATTTTTCATTTGAAAATACTAATTCAAAGTGAAGCGTAGGTATAATTGATTGAAGTACAACCGTGAAGAACCGAGATGTGAATTGATGTTAGCTGGGATTACAACAAAATAGTGTTATCCTCGGGGAAGGCGGCCACTTAGAACAATTATTATTGAACTAATACGTAACCTCAGGTAAGAAATAAAAGCCTTTTTGCCTAAATGATAAATGCGATTTTCCAAATCACTCGTGTGTTTTTGTTTTGAGTTTGATTATCGCAATTGCAACAAGGTTGATACGTAGGTACCTACTCGTATGTCAGGCGGGCGCCGCGCGATTTTCTGTGTTAAGCACGTGTGTCGTAGTAGTAGGTCCTATTGCGTAAAAAAGCGTTAATCGTGAGCAGTGCCTGGTAAATATGTTCCTTGGAGAGCGGTGTCACAGCTTTAAAAATCAAATTCACGACGAAATAACACTAATTACAGGTGTCCATGGCTCAGTGGTAACAGTGCATCGGATACGATAACATGTTAGGCAACGCACGCTAGGGTGATTGGATGGAAAAGTAGTAGGTAATCCATTTTCTCAGATGACAGTCGTTAAGTAAGACTCGTCGGGGTAGCTTGATAACCTCTGACAGTAGGGTTTATCATTGGCCTTACACCCTTACAATAATCCTCACAGAGCCTGCGTGTTAGGGTATGGCTCGTACCACATAATAGTTGAAATGGAGTTCCGCGCTCCAAAAAGGCCGCTCCACACTCGAAAGCGTGCTCATTTTGATACGGAACTCAATGAAAGTCTTACTCCTGGTACCGATCGGAGGAGGTTAAAGGACTAGGGCAAATGGCATTTAAAGATGGAATAACTTCAGATAAGTCGCTCGAAATCACGGCAAAGCAAGCTACCTAAAATATTACTTAATTATTTCTTCCGCAGTATTTGGAATATTAACGCAGTTAACAATAATTATGTGGCTATCGGAAGAATGATTCATGTACGAACTTAATTCATTTCAAGTGGTTTGACTTTAATAGCTGAAGTTTTTACATTTTTTTCTCAAATTTACGTACATGTGAAGTGGTATTGAGTACCAATTTCAAGTTAGCTGTTTTTATCAAGGCCCAAGCATCATTTTTACACGTTGATGAAGGAGGTAGGCACAAAGTACAGATAAGTTACATTCTGTTTTTTTTAACTCTATGGGTCGATGACGCAAATGGGTTCGATGACATGGTATGACCGCTTATCAGCCGTCAGGTAGTGAGGGAATTAATATCGATATTTTTGTAAACTTTCGATGTACGTTTTTATCGAAACCATAAGAGATATGAAAAAAGGGAAAATACCTACTATTTCAGTTTCATTCAGTTTCTATGCCATTTCAGTCTTTAGGGGTATTTTTGAAACACCCTGTAGATGAACTGTTTTTAGGTAAATAATGTTTTTTGGTTTATGAGAGACCGTCTTATCTTTATGATGAGGAATTCAAATGAACAATGAGTTTACGCAAATCGAAACTGATTTAGCGAATGAAAAAAGAAGACAAAATGAACAGAGACGTTCACATCAATCTTTACAAAGCCATTGCAAAATGGGTCTTTTGTCAGTGGTATGAGGTACCCCTATGTAGAGGTTTATGTGACCGCCTCTGTACATGCTCAGAGTAATGATTTTGAAGCAATAGCGGATTCGACTTCATACCTAAACCATGAACACTATGAAGTACATACAGTAGTTTCGTGGATGGTTATTTCGTTTCCAGGGATATCATCATCGATACTCTGATAGTATTGAGTTCATTGATATTGCTGTCATAATTAGTATCGATAATTTCGGACGCAGTTTTAATTTCACTGCTTCATTGGTGTATTGGTGTGTATTGGTTGCTCACTAACCTTACACCCCTCCAACAATCCGCACTGAGCCCGTGTGTTGGAGTATGGCTCATTCCACCTCATAGTTGAGGTGAGGCCTGTGCCCAGCAGTGGGACGTATATAGGCCGTTTATGTTATTGGTGTAGCGGTTACAGTGTTGGACTCTCCACCCGGAGATCGTGGGTTTGACCACACAACGAAGTAGGAGAACTCTAGCTCGTACTGTGCCAACCCTTAACACGGGTAATCCTCGTCCACTAAGCCGCAATGATATCTTCAGACGGAAGCCTGCAGCACTACGGAATCTCTGGGGTGTGTATTGTTTATAAGATAAGATTAGATATACTTTATTGCACAAAGAAAACAATTACATTACAATGCTTACAGAAGTTGTACAACGTAGGCGACCTAATCGCTAAAAGCGATCTCTTTCAGACAACCTTACGGTAGAGAGTCAAAAAGATAGATGTGGGGGTGCAAGATTATTGAGATTATATTATTGTAGCTTATTAAAAATTCAGGGTTACCTGTATTAAATAGAATAGGATTGAAGAAAGTTTACAGTAGAAGTAATTAAGCGATTACAGTTACTGACCTGAACTCAGGACACCTGGTTTTTACGCTAAGCGCACTCACCACCCGACCACCGAAACTTACATCTAATAAAAACCACTTTGATGCTTCAATACATTCAACAACACTCCTCCCCGTTTAAGAAGGGTAATTTACACCCCTTATCGTCTAACCCCTCGTATAATAATCACATAAGATATACAACCTGGGTCGTAATGACGTCATTACAAGATAAATACACTTTTGCGGGATAAAAACGACCAAGGGGTCTGCTAAGGGCTTATAAAATTACGATAAACAGTTAATTCCAAGCAAAGTTAAAAAACAAAATTAACAATGAACATTATTAGATAAAGTTATTGTTTCACTGTTGACGTCGCTAGATGTCAGTCGTTAAGCCTAGTCAGAGGCCCAAGGGCGGCTTGATTACATCTGACATTAAGGTTGCTCACTAACCTTACACCCCTCCAACAATCCGCACTGAGCCGCGTGTTGGAGAATGGCTCGTTCCACCTCATAGTTGCGGTGAGGCCTGTGCTCAGCAGTGGGACGTTTATAGGCCGTTTATGTATTGTTTCACTGACATCAGTTTTTTTTTGGCATCTAAGTGCTTCTTCCAGCAGTTAGTTCAGGTCGTCGCTGCAAGATGTCAGTCGCTAAGCGGAGTGTGAAGAATTGTGAGGTTAATACAAAACCATGCTGTCAGATGCTATCAAGCCGTGCCCTAAAAGTCAACGGGACCAACTGCTTAATGCCTTCCGAAGCACGAATCGAAGGCAGTATGATAATGTCATCAAATCTGAAAAGTTATACACTACAGGCGAGTGTCCTAAGAGCACCTTAAGGGTTCCCTTTGCCTAAGGAACCCTAAAAGGGTTGGCGCGATGATTTCATAGCGCTTCGCGGAGAGCAGAAAACAGCTAACTCTATTGCGGGCGCAAAATTCAATTAATTCTATCCGCTCTGTAAATTAGTTGGGGGAGTTTTACAGCGGAGGACGCTGCGAGCGAAAGCGGGCTCGGCTGAAGTTGTAGATTTAAGGCCATTGATATAAACAAAAAAGGAAGATACGGCATTTTCGTACTGAGAGTGGCCACCCAGAAACAGGTCCAATGGACCTATTTGAAAGCTAATATGAAAGCGACTCGTTTGCGTGCACGTCATACGTCAATGTCATGTGAATGTAACGTATCTTCCTCTTTTTGTATAAATCAATGTTTAAGGCACACATGACTGACAAGTGGCGCCCCCGACGAAAAAAAATGTATGTCATAATTGAAAAGATCTTAAAGTTTGTAGAATAGTCAAAAGATATGACAAATGGTTCTCCACACAACCAGCTTCAGACATCTTATCTCCGCTTCGCTCAGGACTTGGAATGCGCTCCTGAAACTATGAAGTAAAGTAGACGAAGAGTTCGAGATACTGCTCTATTTAAGTCTATAACTTAGGCCGCTCCTGAAGTGATTAAATCCTTTGCAACCCCATCTATCCAGGTGATAGAAACTGAAGAATTAATTAGTCAAAAATGTTGACGAGCGCCTCCCCCCTCCGCCAGGGGGAGTGTGCGCAAATGTGCCTAATTAGAGCGGTTCAGTGCTTCACCCCTATTGACTTTTCATGAAAGAGGGAATGTGCCTGAGATTGCATTGAATTTACTTTGATTTCTATCAACACACAGCGATAGGTGGTACACCATTTAATTCAACAGAGGGTCTTGATAAAAAATTTTTGGCGAGCTTATTTGACCAACGTGGTAACGGGCTAGGACACAGCCGTTATCTGGGCTGCTTAGGTTTATTATCGGAGTTTTCCCTCAGTGAAGATTTAGCCGCAAAACAGATTTGAACCAGAGGGCAGCCCAGGTTCGAACTCATGACCACAGGGGTTGCAAGCCTAAATAAAGTAAAATGAAAGTTATCTACAAGTAGAAACTTAGTGGCGTTTCGCTCTTGGCTAGACCCTCAGTATTATTGACTTTTAACAAATAACTGTAATTACCTACTTCGAATTCTCGGGTAGCTTTCGAACAGAATAATTAATGTATGAGAAACTTTGGAGTAGGTATAACTAGTTTGAAATTCCTGAAATATCAATTCAAACACACTTCAAAGAACTTCAAGGATGTAATAAGATGCTAGGTCGTCAGTAAGAAAATATTTGAGAGAGCTTACTAAAGTAAATTATTAGTCGATAAATGTAAAAAATAGACAATTTTATATTTCGGGCATCCTCGTGCTTTGGAAGAGACGTTCAACTCGTAGTTACGGCTAATATCGCTAGATGTCAGTTGCTATTGTTGGGACTTGATAACACCTGACGGCAGGCTTTATAACTAACACCTCCAACAATCTGCACCGAGCCCGCTCGCACCACCTCATAGTTGAGGCACAGTATAATCTTACAGTAAGCTATCTACATACAAACGTGCCACTCTCGGTTTGAGTGTGTGCGTGCGCGTCGCGCGCCGTGTCGCGATATCACGCACACGCAATTTCACGCACACGCTAGCATAAAATAGGGAGGCATAGGGAGGCGGCAGTACGGACGGGCTGTGTCGCGTGTCTGTGTGCACGCTAGGCTAATAACTCGGCGGGCGGCCTTAGATAGCCTACTGTAAGGTTTATACTGTGGTTGAGATGAGGTATGTGGTTATATGAGAAGCATAACTCTACTTCCAAATATTATGATGTAAGGCGTATTTTATAGCAGTGGTATTAAGCATCGTCGCAAGTTTGATACCATGTTACTTAGGACTTAGGAGTTAACATCCATATGTCAAATGTGCTTTTTGAAAATGTCTAATTCCATAAATTCCGGTATTCATATTTGTTAATTTATAAAACATATGTTTTATTAAAACTGGCATTTACAGCACCAGGTAGCTTTTAAATAATTACATTTAATAATAATATTGTCATCTCGAGACATGAGACGAACCCAACAATGGCTAAACCTTTGTTGGGTGAACTCTTTTCTGATGGGGGGAACCAAACATCGATGCCTATCCGCTGTTCACGTACTGAGCTTACAAGCATCTTAATAATCAACATATTCACTAAGATGAATAGCAAAACTAAATAATGTGTAATAGAGAATCACTCTCAGGTACTACGTGTTCTTGAGCACCACTTATCGCGAAATATCTCTGTTAAACCGCTCCAGAAAAGCTAATAATATCAAGAACAGCGTCTGGCTCACAGAATTAAATTTAAGACGCTGTACGCAAAAATAATAGCACTTAGGCTAAGCCCGTCTGTACTCCAAGATTAAAGGGGACTGTTCACCAGTTGAATAGGCGCATTTCTAGGTTTCATTCCAAGAGGTCGTCTGAGGAGGAATGAAAAGACGGAATCTGTAACATTCAGGTGTAATATGACGCAGCCTTTAGTAAGATGTTTAATTAGTTAAATTCACCGATGTAAAAGTGACATGTTCATTTGACCTAGGATTAACTTTTTATCTGTTCTGTCTCAGGCTGTATTATTCATAAACAAACATTAAGGTGAATGGAACTGTTAGAACGGGAAGGCATAGACGAACGTTTCTTGGAAAAGTTCAAGAAGTTCTTAGAAAGAGTCAGGGCAAGAGTAGGTACCTTTAACCAACGAGCATTTGTGAAAGGACTCATGAAAGTAAAGGAAGCGCAATGTGTGTCAGGATCGTAGCAAGTGGAGAGAAGTGGTCTCTGCCTACCCCGTTGGGAGGGAGGCGTGTGGTGCGGCAATAATATTTAAAAGAAGTAGATAGGTACGTTAGGTCAGTAAGTACTGATGCGAAGTCGAAAATTACCCCTGACGTACGTACCTATAATTTGACCGTGATTACAAGATAATATGATTATTTACCAGAGCGGAAGCGAGACAGAAACATGTTGCGCAGAGTCGTCTCAAACTGTCAACACTGTCAATGCTTTGCTCAGGTGCACTGAAGTTCTGATTTCGGGTGCCACTTTTTTAACACAAGTAACCTATCTTCGTCTTTTAAATAATAATATACCTATCTGTGGTGCAGTGTTCGCGTTGTGTTCTATGTTCTTCTTTGCGAGCAGGTATACAGAGCGAAGTTCAGGCTCACACACTCTCCCCCTTATTCATAAAAACGAACGCAACGATTAAGCATTATAGCAATTAACGTGATAAGTTACTTACTCGAAAATGGCGGCAGATACGAGAATGAAAGAAACAAAGCGATACAATAATTAAAGTGTTGTTGAAGAGCTGTTTTAGTTTTAATGAATAATGGGCCGAATTCTCTGAGGTCATAAGAGTTGTCTCCCTAACCAATTGTTGGATAGGCTAGATTCAACTAGTCATTACATTGATAGGTCAGACCAATTTACGACGGTGTGTGAAGCAAAACGACGGCTCACGATTTTCCAATTACTGGAAATCTCATTAAAAGTGCCTGTGGCTTGCGGCTATTAGGTTAACTTTGACTTGAATGAATGAAAAAGGTTTGAATAAGCATAGCATAGTAATGTTTTAGGGCTCCATAGCGTCACCTCAATCAATGAATTAAAAATACTAGGTATGTCGCGTTTGTTAAGAAAATATATATAATAAAGTATTTTATGTTCTTAAAACAGTACTCAAGAATATCCTTAATGCCTATAGTATCGCTAAGGGTGACTTTAGGAAAACATTTTATTCATAGGGTCAAAAAGACTAGCTTCTTTGAAGACCATGTGTCAAGGACGCTAAAACAATTAGATGCCTTTTTTGTTTCTATGGCTCTTAAAAGATCCTCAGGTCGCAATTATTGTGAGGCCTCTTCGACGTTCGTGAACAAAGTTTATGAGAGTTGTTCTGAACTTCAAGGCCTTCGCCGACATGGAGTATGCTTCTTGAAATTCATTTCGTGCCACTTACCCCCGAATTCACAAACGTCAATCAACGCTAAGCACGCGCTTAAGCTCATGCAAGACTTTCTGAGAGTGGGTCGCCAGAGACACACTGGTTGTTGCCGTGATGGTGAACGCAACATTTAGAAGTCCACATTTGTTCACGATGTCTTTATTGCCTGAGTTCTAACGAATCTCATTATGTCTTAGGTAAAATACGATCAGAAAATCATCAATGCGAGCAATATATTAATATGAGGCGTACCTACAAATAGCAATGTTGAAATAACAATAGACGGCTGGGAAAACAAAAGATGGCGATAAAACGGAAGAATAACAGCAAAATAGGTGGGATATTCCTTAGAAAAATTACATACTTTTCCTTGCTCGTTCTTTGGGTCGCTATCCCGCGAACGGCTGTTATCGTTTTCGCTTAACTTTGTTCTTTTCGGCGGTTTACTACGTTTATTTGATTTGTTCCGTTTTTAATCAGGTCTGTTAAGATAAGATCCGAAAACCAGAAAAAGACATTCGGTCATGACGTCGCATTCATTCGGTCTTGGCTTCAGGCGTGAATCGAACCCACCACCCACCTTCAACTACCTTTAGTAAAGATACTGCATGGAAAATGCTAAAACAATAATAACCAAGGAATAAAATGTAGTTTAATCTAGAAAAAGTAGAGGGTTTAGTTAGATTTTCCTTTCAAACAAACGTTTTTCTAGCAAAACATCATCATCATCATCAGCAGCCATACGTTCACTGCTGAAGCGGCCTCCCCCTTGATTGAAGCAAAACTTCGCTACATCCAAAATGTCTATAACTTCAAACTTATTCCATAAAACTTCCTTGCAGACAGAAAATGAAAACCCCTAGACATTTATCAAATCATTCAAATGTACTGTGAAAATTTTCTTTTAAACCTGAAACAGGTAATTTAAGAGGAAAGGGGGTTACGGCAGACAGGGGTAAGGAGTGGGTGGAGGGGGCCGGTGACCCACTGTCGTGAAGGATGGCAATTAGAGGAAAGCGCAAAGGAACGATTGACTGGCTGGTGAGGGAGCAATTATTCCAATCAGAGGCTGGAAGAATCAATGTGACGGAAAAACTTGGAGTTTGTGATTGCTGAGACATTCTTTGTTTGTTTAAGATACTCTTAAATATGTACTTGACTGCTTGTATGTAAAAATATTGCTTTTATACAAAATGCATAACTGTATAGCTAAAGTCTATTAGCCTGGCCTTTTCAAGATAAGAATCATTTGGCCTGTCCCCACCAGGTCAGGTTGGGATATTAATTTTCTAGCCCCAAATTAGGTTAGAATCATCGTCATCATGAGCCGGGTTACATGAACTAAACATAGGCCTAAGGCATCAAACATAAATAAATATGATATTTGTCAGAAACAACAATTGGTCCTATAGCAAAAATCGCACGTTATTGTCTAAAACCCAACAAAATAACATATAAGAATCAAAATCCAAAATAAACCAAAATGCACTTTATAAGAGTGAATGAAAACCCAATTACGTAGTATAATGTATTCTGAATAGTATCTCCTCCAAGAATAGAGTAACTTTTAGCAAATAAAACATTACTACGTGGAATTACTTGTAAGAGTGAGATTTGCAACTTTTAACTAAAAAACAAGCAAATACGTTCGCCGTTCCATCCAGCAGTGTGTCGCAAAATCAACAGGGCGGCATCGGCGCCGGCCACGGGCTAATGAATACAAACCGCCGGAGCTGCACGTACTAGAGCTTCGAAACGCTATCGGGACTACAACGCTTAGAAAATTAGAAAATAATGTTGGCAACACTGTTGCAGGTTATGACAAACACGAACGGGCGATAGAGCATCGGTTTTTTTTTAACGGCACAATCAAGCAAAATAAAAGGAGATGCAACTTGTATAATTTGAACGAAATTGTGTTTTACACTATTTTAAGTAGGTACCCAAAAATTGTATTAACACACACACATATACCTTCAACTGATTTAGGTTATTCAATAATTTCTTATTCAACTTAGTGTGCGTCAAAATCAGTTTATATCGCTTATTTACTTTTTATTTTCATAAGTGGAGACAAGTCAGCCAAGCCCGTCAGCTAGTGCCTTATAATATCACAAGCTGAACTTATAAAATACTGATCGGGTAACCTATTTTCATGGAAACCTTGCCAACGAGACTATGTCGGACTCCTACTGACTAAACTCCCACGGATCTTGAAGTTCCTAATCAAGTTTTCATAGCAACAAAAGGTGGAAGTCCTCTTGGCTCATCACTGATCATTTATTTATTTATCCCTGTACATTATTCCGCACAGCGCCATCTGGCCCCAATATGAGCTTATTGAAGCCCGTACTCTGGGTTACCAGAAGACGGATAAACATACTTAAATACATTTTCTTTTGTAAATAGATACTTATTGTACATAGGAAACACCCAGACCAATACAAACAGACATGTTCATGCACACAAATGTCTGTACTGTGCGGGCATCGAACCAGCAAGCTTTGTTGTAGTAGGCGACTTCTCAACCATAACGCCAAATAGGTCGCAACTCATGAGGTAATCGAGCAACCTTGCTTTAACTTGCGTATTGCTGTTTGGTGCACACTGCACAATATTTCAATGGTTGTATAAATATTCAGCTGGTTTTCCCGTGGTAAGCTTTCCATGTTCCAAATCTTTTTGTGACCGTGACAATCATTCGTTTTATTTTGCACGTCGATCTCGGCTCCCGTGTGTCCATAAGTCAACAGTGCTACGAGTGCTACGACTGCTACGGGATAACGAATACAAACCACTCGGAGAGCTGTTTGCTACCGGCATACCTTATTCGGGCGACATCGATTCTTAGGAGATTTGGATCGAGATCAAACAATACTTTGCATATTTGGCGAATCACTGCGATCCAATGAATAAAACGATATTGGGAACCATTTTTCCTGAACGAACAGAAAGAGATTGACTGGCGAAGTTGTTACATTTCATCTAAAGACTCATGGCTTCAATAAAAACGGATTAATAAAACGTGAAACTGTCAATAAATTATTCCTTGAAATTAATTATTTTCAAAGAATGGACTTTTAATATTATGAATGGCACCACATCATCATATGAAAACTACAGAAAGCTTCAGGTTTATTTTTTTCCACACAAACTAGATGCGGTACACACTTTTAATTCCCAAAATACTTCTTGAAGGTTAAGTAGTCTACACAAGTCACGGATGTAATCGCTAGCAAATGCTAGTTCAAAATAAGTTTCATTTAACGAGTAAATATATATAAATATATGTAATATATATTATCTTATCTTATCTTCCTTAATTAAAAGAGATAAAGAGAATGACCAATGCGACGCTCCTTCCTTTCATCTCGTGTTTATATCTCATAATCTGCTGAATATGTCATTTTTATCCTGCTGCAAAACACATCACATTTATTTACTTATTTACGGAAAGCACGATGAAAGGTGTACCTTACTTATTACATTATACCATAACGTAAGTATACGATTTGCAAAATGCATTTTCTTGTGTTTGTTAGAGATGTTAACTTCAAGAAGCCACTTAGAAAAGGCAAATAAATAAGGATTTATTCTTGCATTCAACGTTTTTAGATTTAAGGATCATTAGCTTTTGGTCACTCATTAAATTGATTGAATGAGTGAGCTAATTCTCAAAGTAAGTTACTGATTTAACATACACACATCAAAAGTGTCTAGGGATATCTCAAGCATTTTCATACAAAGTATAGCTATTGGGGAGGCTGTAAAAATTAAAACATTGATACCAACGTAGAAATTTTTAGGACACAGAAACTGCTATATCTGCCCTTTCAGATTGTATAAAGAAATTCATTGTGGTAGCATTATCGTACAATCGTAAGGACGTTAAAAAAAAGACAGATTTTTCTTTTAAAAGGTTTCAAAATTTTATCAAAATCAAAGATATTAGATAATGCTCAGCATTATCTTAGAATAACTCGAGGAAACAGGCATAAGATAAAGGTTAAGAATATTACAAAAAAAACGTTTGATTTTGCTAAAATTTTGAAACCTTTTAAAAGAAAAATCTGTCTTTTTTTTAACGTCCTTACGATTGTACAATAATGCTACCACAATGAATTTCTTTATACAATCTGAAAGGGCAGATATAGCAGTTTCTGTGTCCTAAAAATTTCTACGTTGGTATCAATATTTTAATTTTTACAGCCTCCCCAATAGCTATACTTTGTATGAAAATGCTTGAGATATCCCTAGACACTTTTGATGTGTGTAGTATCTAACCCAGCTGTAATCGAATTCATGTTTTCATTTTCATTCAGATTTAACTGAACGTTGAGCGCAGTCTCAACTGATCTTAAATGATGATTTGGTCTAAGTACATTACACCGGCTGGTCTAACGAATATCTATTTACTCCGTTTTTGAAGAGGCCCATGTTGTAACGTTCTGGTAAGGCTTATGAATGACCTGTTACATATCTCTTCAAGAATCTAAAAGGCTAGTACAAGACTGCTAATAAAGTTTTCCCGATTCAATCCTGAGCACACCCCACCTCATTTAAGCTCGGAAACTCGTTCAAACAATACTTTGCGTCGGTTCTTTGAAGTAGCGTGTTTTGTGTACTTCTAAAATCGTTAATCGAGCAACTGGTGTGCTGGATGCAGATTTTTTAACATCTTTGTTCTTTGTTTGGTTGTTCGAACTCGGTGTACTTTTTATTCGTGTGATTGACCACTAGGGCAATCTGGTATTATTGAGTTCAGTACACAAATATTTCAAGCTGGACATGCTTTTCCCGGCGCAGAATTTCATCATTGGAATCAAATGATTGCTGCAATGAGTGGGTACGTGCAAGGGCGTATCCAGGTAGGAGCAGGGGGGGGCAGCTGCCCCCCCCCCCCCCTAGAAGGCAATTTTCCTTACAAGTGGGAATTAAAAACGTATTTCTCTCTCTACGAAAAACGAAACAGGTATGAGCTGCCCCCCCCTAGCTGAAATCCTGGGTACGCCCTTGGGTACGTGGGACGTATTTCCCATGCTGAATTCGATTTGAATGCCGTGGCTTATGTGCCTTAAAAACAGAACACATTTTGCCCAGAGAGAGACAAAAATTAGCTCCCTTATTCATAAAAACAACCTCAACGCTAAAGCATTGTTTAGGTAATTGACGTGTCTTGTCACTCACTCACAAATGGCGGCAGCAACAAGAATGAAAGAGATGTACTCCACCCTCTTTATTTTCGGCGGTATTCTGCTAACGTCGAGTAGTTTAATGCGTTTGCATGTAAACAATAAAATATTTCGTGTATTTTAATGCCGAAAAACTTCTAAAATGCATTCTCTGGCGTTAAGTTAAACGAACTGTCAGTTGACCTGTCTTCTGTACCATAAACAGTTTTTTTCTCGTATTAACCTATAATGCTTTTGTTGGAGCTTGTGGCCAATTTCATGTTTTCCCTGTTTTCTTTTTAAGCCGGCTTCAAACTATTACCAACAAGCGCGAAAAGCAATTTGCATTAAGCGACGGCTACGGACGGACACTAACGACTGCAGCTAGTTGAAGCGCCGATCGCTAGTAAATGAACTGCGCTCTGAACTTGCGAACACTTCAGGTGTTAATTTGTCGAACTTAAAAACGTTAAACTGTTGTAAGCTCAACAACATTTTGCAGATATTTTCAGATATCATCGTATTAAAGTTCTAAAATGAGATTATTGTCTGTGAGCAGCTTAAGAAATATGGCATCTCATGACACCTGTGTGGTGTTGAGGTTGTCCTTGGGCAGACGCGATCACTCTCCATCAGGTGGCCTTCTATCTCGTTTGCTCTCCCTCTCTTACATGAAAAATACCTACCACCAGGTTGTTACGGGGCAGGCATTGTCTTATACAGGGTAGAAATCTATTGAAAGTTCGAATTGTAGAACTTAACTGTGTGTATATTTTTTTTAAACTTTCATGGTCTAACACTGACTTTTAAAAGATTAAAATCGGAAACTCAAAACAGAAAAGGTACATGGTAGCAATCCCGTTTTTAATGTTTTAACTGTGTATGTCCAAAATTCTAGATTAGTATCATGAAAACCCCATTAAATAAAACACCAGTTAACGTAAAAGGCTCCTTATAACGTTATCAGGTATAAAACCGATGCGGGTAAATGAAACAAGCGAGTAAAGCCGGCTTTAAACAATTTGCAACTGCGAAATGCAATTTGTAGTAAGTGACGGACGCGGGATGAACGGTAACGATTGGAGGTAATTAAAAAGCGCTTTGTTTACTACGAGCATTACTGATTGTGAGGCGTTTCATCCCTTACAACAGCGATTCCTAACGTAAATTTATTTTTGTGGAAATAGCACTACGGTTCTGGGAAATTACTTTGAAGTTCAATGAGTCTCAGTAAATGATATGTAAACATCACTTTTAAAATCTACAATAAGTAGTGGCTACTGGCCAGCTCGTAAAAAGCTTTCTCCCAATTCATTAATATTTCACCACCGTAATACCCTAGGTAGGCACCGGTGTTTTATGTGACGTGAGTCATGAAGCTATACAATAAAATTAATAATGTGTCAAATGTGGTTGAAACATAATTAATAGTTGTAATACATAATTTAGGATAAAGCCTCAACCTTGCTAGGTAAAGCTGTTTCGGAGGCAATAGTCAACCTCCGCGCTCCTCAGTGCGTACTGGCTGGATGACACACAGCCACCGCACCAGAAAAGGAAGAAAAAGAAAAACAATTGACTGTTTGACTGACGCTGAGATGAGAGAAAATAAAAATAGTCTTGCCGCGCCGCGGTCACATGAAAGTAACATTTTACGGGCAATCAATAATTGAAGACTATTGATGGGGCTATAAATTGACAAGCTACCCTTAGGATAAGTGGAGTTGCCTTATCATTATATTAGGTATAGCATCTAGAGATTGTTGTTAGGAGTTTTCCTACCACAATAAAAATGGGATCTGGGAGCACTGCTTGAGCGTTTCTGCAACAAAATTATTTTAAAGAACCCATTCTTAACACGTTGAACGCCACGCCGGTCACAAACAATAGGAATTCAATTGTTAAAGTGACCGGCGGCGGTGAAAGACTTAAAACAGTCTATTGGCGGTTCGCTACAAATGGCTAAAAGGACGCTGATCCAGCTATTCACATTTTGTTTACTTTCTGCTAACTGCAGCTCTAACTAGTAGTAATATTTGCTTTACCAACACGGCGTCTACAGGTAACAGCTGCTTGCATCGTTCACAGTTTAGCTTGTAGTACACTGTTAAGCAAAAATAATTCCAACCTGTCTAGACAGGTCAGTATATCTGTAATGTATAATATGTACTACGACCACAGCGGTAAATCTCATCGAGATTCACCAGGTGCGCAGGAGATATTATAGTGCACAAATGTGTGCGCTATTCACAAGTGCACTCCTTTTTTCATCACCTTTCAATGACCCAATGGGACGACTGATCGACACGAAAGAAAAAAAAGGTGAGGCGCAAGACCGACATTTTACAGTCCGACAGCATTTTTTTATAACTTAGTTATGCGCGCATTTGACCACAATCTCACCTGTAGTGGTCTGAGATGGTACATGCTGGTCTAACAAATGGCCGTTCACTCTCTACTTGAAGAGGCCTAAGTTGTATTGCTGTGGAAACACTTCAGCAGGAAGCTCATTCCACTCCCTTGCTGTTCGCATTATGAATGTATTTCCAAATCGGAAGCATGGATCATCTTACTTGTCGGACACGAGGTAATCAGCATCCACTATCCTAACCAACTCAAAACAACAACACAAATATAAACATGTTGTTGGGAAAAGGCATCAAGAAAGTGTAAGTTTTGATGTGACAGATGAGAGTTTTTGTCAATTTTCTGAAGGGAGAATAGACGAAGAAACTGCAGATAATTGGTCTCTGCTAATTAATATTGCTCGGGACTAGGGTAACCATCTTTCAATGAAGGGTAACATTGGGAAAACGGGAAAAATTACTCCATTTTGTACACGTAAAAACTACTAGATGGATTTAAATGAAACTCTACTGTAATATAGTTTATGCATTTGAATAAGACGTTACAATTACAATTTACAAAGATATACCACATTTTTTTCAACTCAAGTCCACGCGGACCCAATCGCGGGCGGCCGCTAGTGGTTTAATAAATAATTAAATTTTATTGACTTCACTTCATAAATAAAGAAAGTAACCCCCGAATTCACAAACGTCAATCAACGCTACGGGACAGCATGAGGCTGAGCGCGTGCTTAGCGTTGATTGGCGTTTGTGAATTCGGGGGCTAATTACTTTATTTAAGTACGCACTCAGCAAAATCAATCAAAGTTAATGATTTATTAATCATCCATCAGTCTCAAAATTGTTTATTGCAAAAGAAACTATAACGATTTAAATGAAGAATCTTTCAGAATATCAAATCTTGACACTAACTAACCATTATCTTTCATGGACGACTCTGAAAGCGGTAAGTTCACATAACTAATTTGGGAAAGTTTAATCATCATTTGGTTTGAAATTTTAAAAATATTTATTGAGTTAAAACAGTTTTATAGTAACTCTAAGTTCTTAGTTGCCTTCTGACGTTGTTTATCCAAATTTTGGGTCTTTTGTAAGTGCTTTTCTTAATTTTGGGAATGGTGGTCACCCTACTCAGGCGGAATGATTAAATTCTGAACTTGGTGCTTCTTCAATATTGGGTGTCTGAGGGAAAATTGTGCACCGTTAAATTTGTTACACGAGTTCTGAAAACAAGTAATTATTTGTTTTTATTTTGCCCTTTTCACAAAAAAGATGGACAACATTTTATTAAAATTTGACGGCAGTAAACTCGCCACTTACTAGGTCGGGCTTGAATTCGCTCGGTGAAATGTGGGCTTCTAAATGTTCCGTTCAAGGTAAATGTCATTTACAAAAAACTCGTAAAAATCATTTTAACGCTTGGAAATCGCTTAATTTCATGTTAAATATTAATTTTTCCTCTGATACTCGAGTTTCGACCTATTTGCAAAGTAGGGAGGTACCTACTCTCGCTGACCCTTCAATATGCTAATCTGCAATATTGATGACCCACTTCTTCAGCCGTCGACGGCGGGTTGTGTACTAATTAAAACTCATATTTCTTGTAGGTCTTAAAGGTAGAGACCCTAGTCTGGTGGATATTGATTTAAATATAGAGCTTTAGAAAAAATGTCTTCCATCCCTTTTTCCTTTGAAAAATAGCAAAAACCGTGTTTTTCACACACAACATTTCAACAGCATTTCTGTCTCGAACAATAGGTGATTGATAGATAACTTTTTGAGTTTTTATTCCGCCTTTTTAACTTTAACATAAGCTGAGATACGAAACACTTCATTGCCAGAAGAAAACCAATTAACACAAATAATCTTAAAAGAGATGTAAGACATTAAATTAAGCGGCCTTAGCGAGGAGGGCGATCTCTCTGAGGTAAGGTAGAGAAACAGAGAAGAAAAATTGGTATAGTCACGGTGGTGTGATATATTTAGTAAATTAATCAATATCTTGTGTAATAACTAAAGATAAAAAAAATCATTAAGCTATTAACAATAATTCTTCAAACATAAGTCTTTTCGTCACATCTAGAACCGCCCGCCCTTAGCAAAATTCTCGCTTAATTTTCTGCTTTAGTTATATTTTGGTGCAGAATTTCAAATTTGCTTCGTCATCGTGTTACTTAAACTAATTACCGGGGAAGAATAAAGTAACTAAGTATAAACCAGTTTTAATGGTGTGCCAACTTGCATGGAACTTGAGGCAGCTAATTGTTTTTAGCATCAAGTATCAAGATGAAATTATTTTGTTTACTGATACTTAGACAATACGGGTTCCTGAGAACGATAGTATTACTGCTTCTTGCCACACTCTCACACAAACATTCACGACCAACAACCAATTTAAATGTTAAAATGAAATCACGCACACACACACATACTCATTACTTTAGCCCATTCTCAGCGGCAGTCTAGCGTTAATTATTGAATTGCTATGTTTTAAAAGTAAGAACCTGTTATTGGCAGTCAGTTTGAGGTTAGATAAAAAGTTTGTTTTGTTTTTACTGAGTGCAGTTGGTTCTATGATCAATTAATAAAAACACCTGGCACGTCATGTGATTCTTCCTTTAGGCCAAAGCAGAGGTACTTACTATATTCAGCCGCTTTTTAGAAGGTGCATACAGCGACCAAACGTTTCACACCACACACTTAAAAACGCCATTGCGGCCATAGGTAGTCGCTTTTCGGAAGCTAACGCAGACATCTCTCGGTAAAACGCGCGATTCCGAGGGTGGTCGGTACCGTGGCGAAAAGTCGCTATTAAAAACAATTATACTTCCACGAAAATCTAAGCAGCAATACAAGCAGAATTATTTTTTTAATGGTTTATAGTCTGAAGCTGTAATTATAATTTTTATGTTTTTAACTTCAAAGAACAGATTTCCATACGAAATTATTTCCATTTCATTTTCCATTGAGGTTGAAATCACTTAGAACGTTGTAAACGTACAGTCATCGGCACGTCAGGCCATTCTTCCTTGCTCAATAGCAAAGAATTGTCATCTGGCAGGAGCGAGATAAAAACCAAAAATCGGTAGCCTGATGTGCCGTTGCCTGTCCCTAACTACGAACCTGCACTTAATAACCACCATTAAATGTGTAATTAATTATTTAATTTACTTTCATTCCAGCCCATTATCCGCCCATTGAATCCAAAAACCCTTCGCGTGCGCACAATACGAACGAACAGATTTATTTGCTAGTAAAATCATAAGCATTCAGATTATACCGAATACAAATCTGTTTACAGTTATTATGAATTAACTCGGTCGTTAGAATGTTAACGTCAAATAACCGCACGCGAATAGAAAATGAATTGAAGGATTTAAGCGAATCATGGCACTAAATGGGTATTTTTAGTGAATTTTTGAGTTCTGTAATAATGAGTTATACGAAATCCATTACACACTCTGTAATGGATTGCTTAGTCTGATTGCACGTGTTTCGTCAGCTCTTGGAAAATATCGAGAAGTAAATTAATTTAATTATTTAAATGGGTCGGCCAACAAGATACACTCTAATTGATACATATGTGTTCGATAATCTTAGCAGTTTACTAAGGGTACTAGCTAAGGCAAAGGCATGCAGAATGTACCACAGGACAAACACTGTATAGTCAAAACAAATCACCAACCACACAACAACAACATCCCCCAAATTCCCCCATTCATCACCTAGATGGTTGGTGCTCTTAACACAGTTCTCTCTGCACAGTTAGTAAAGATGTGATATCGATGAAGCGTATTCAGAAAAGTGTATTTTATAAAAGGTGGACGGCAGATCACTCTACCCATTTCCGCCCTAATCAGCCCTAATTGCTCTATTGCAAAGAAATGGCAATTGGCAAGAGCGAGAGAAAAAACGGAAATAGGGTAACCTGATGTGCTGTGACTGTACATTACAATACGTTAAAATTCGTGGACGTTACAATTATTAGGGTACAGAAATACATGCTAATCGGATATGCTATAGTTTTAATTTTATAACACACCATAAAGACTAAAATCACAAATATTAACCTACTTTAATAGCACAGTCCAACACATGCACGCACACAAACAACACAATGTATCTACATAATGTATTAGTCCAGTTAAACTGCCATTAAGCACTCAACGAAACATTCCAACTGAAATTTAACTACTGAAAACGATTCGTTGATTAGAGGGAAGTAAACAGTTAAAGTTACGGACCACTCGGAAGCGTTGTGCAAGACTAGTTTCACTGCGGAGTTAGATAACGTTAGATAAGACCGGTCCGGTTAGAAGACGGCTGGTCTGCAGACAGACAGATAGGAAGATATCTGCTATCTGCTGAGTCATAACCAGTGCAAACTTGTTATGCCGTTTCATTATCTGCCACCTATGTATTTGAAAGAAAGAAAGAAAGAAAGAAAAAACGTTTATTGATTCTGAACATCGCAACAGATAAAAACATACAGAACAAGGTGGTTAGGAAAAGACAAAAATAAAATAAAACATACACTAGAAAAACAAAGAATAATTTCCACCAGGCAGCAGTGTCACGATGTCCAAAATGAAATGGACCCCACTCAGCTAATGCCTGAACCTGATAGGCTCAGACGCTGATTTTCAGTGGGGCCAGCTGAGTGGCCGCACGGACATTCGCAGCGACTATATAAGCTTAATGATAATTATAAAAATAAATATTTAAAATACATACAATATAATGTGACGTGTACCTACCCAGTGTAAAAGTGTGCAATACAATACATAAATACTTTGGGGGATGTGTAGTGTACCTACTGTGTTTGTGTGCGTTCGAGCAACCGAATAAGCGTGGCGACGTCGCCCGACCTTGGGCCAGAGTGCAGTCATGCATGCAGCATTACAGCTGCGGGGCAGGCAGTTACGAGACGCGCCTGCGGGGCGCCGGTGGTATTTCAGATGAGTGCTAGTAAGCAAAACCAAATCGAGATCATTAAAGTACGGAATCAAGTAAAATTAGTCAAGAATTCGAAATTATTATATGTCAAAAATCATTATTACTACAAGACATCAGCCAAAATGCGTCGCAAAATAAGTAAAAAGAAAAAGTGTATTGGTTGTCAGTCAGGTAAGGCATGTCTAAGAAATATATTGTTTATTCTATTGATTCCCTCAATAGTTGTAAGAATCGTGTTGCTCATATTATTATTTTTATTTCAGATAAACTACTTACTTATATATAAGTTAAATTTTATTTATTTTATTTATAGAATATCCCCCTTATTCATAGAAACTTAAACAGCTCTTCAACAACACGATAACTTTTGCATCGCTTTGTCACTTTCATTCTTGTTGCTATCGGCATTGCTTAAACTATGCTTTAGCGTTGCGTTCGTTTTTATGAATAAGGGGGCAATAGGGGACTATAGGAATTGTAATTTATTCCTAATCGCATCGTGAAAACTGTCTAAAGTAAGTTTCCAGTAAAAACCCACGATATAATAATGTTCGATTACAAAGAAGCGAACAGTCGTTATCGACGTACGTACTTATGTACGTATTATTAGTAACTTACATAACTTTAAATCACCCTGTACTTTCCACCACCAGACCACTAGACGCCAGGGTATGGTGGCGCTTTCCAGCTATCCGCACTGAACGGTTTGCTGCATTCTTCCTGGTCCGCACTACTAAGGGGTGGAACGCTCTCCCTGCATGTCTGCATAATTCCAAATTGGTGTCAACCTTGGTGTCTTCAAGGCAAGAGCGAGTAGACGATTCTTTGAGTAAGCTTGTTCCCTAATCGGCCTCCTCATCGCTAGGCGAGATTGAGGTCATTCGCAAACCCATTTAAATAAAACTATTATGATTGTAATGATAGTAAATAAAACAGATTAAGTCAATGAAAAGACAGACATTTCTGGAACAGTTGGTTCAGCTCTCCATCAAAAACAAGTTAGTTGACTTTAACCTTTAACCTTTGTTCAGTACCTACCTTTTTCAATTGTATAAAGATTTAGGTTTGCATCGTCATTCACTGCAGGTGATTAACTGAAATAGGTCAAAGTATATACGAGCAACTTGTGTTTAGGAAGAGCTACTTAGACCAACTAAATATTAAAGATCCCCAAGTGTACCTGCCTAACTAATAATAATTATAGTTGCGAACTGAACCCACGAATTTTAACCGTAAATTGAATGTTGCTGTACTGCTTTCATTAAATGCACATTAGGAATGTTATATTGGTTATTTATCACTAAAATATGGGTAAGTCATTAGTAATATCAGGAATAGTTCACTTATCGCCTTAGTTATGGTCAATGACCGCGGCGGATGACTTCAAACATCTGTTTCTATTTAACCGACATTTCCTTAATTAGCTACTATAGTCCGTTCGCTTTAAGAATACAGTAATTTCACACTTGTCCTTCGATCTAGCACGCCCCCTAACCAATCGAATCGTTCCTAATTAGAAAGCCAAGTCCAGAGTGACCAGTTGAACGCATACTTTCGAACGCAAAAGTTGTGGATCTGAGTTTTTTGTGTGCAATAGAATTAAATTCAAAAATCACTGCATTCTTAACCCAAACGAACTATAGTTACAATGAAGTATTCCCTCAAGTTTGAAAAGTGGTTGTTTCAAACTCAGCTACATAGTATTTAGTAAATGTTTAATTCAAAGAGCCACTCAAGTCCTGCTGCTAATCCTCCTTGCCCAGCAGTCTGGAGTTCCTAATGGCGACAGAGTATTGATTGCCGACCAGCTGTAATCTGGTAAGCCCTGCACTGTAGTAATTATCACGTCTGGAACATGTATGGCGTGTCTGAGAGGAACATTAATAATGCAACATGGTGCTAGGAGTTTAATTAGTGGACTCAGTTTGAGCACTGCTTTGGGACTGATAAGCTTTAGGGGGACTTATTGGGGGTTGTTGTATAGAACATGTCGAAAGGAACTGCTGAATTTTTTGCCGGTGCTTCTCAGTACAGCAAACTTTCAGACACGTGTCAGGGTCACATTATGTTTGTATACTGGGCATTTATATTATTTTATTGTGGTTTTTAGTTTAAGTTTTTGACGATACAAAAGTACTTGTAACAAGTAGAGGTATTTAAATAAAGATAACTTTGTTCGATTTTGATTTATTGGTTGCTTTACTTCGTTACTGTGCGAGTATTATACTTCGTTACTGTGATCTAGCAACTTGCAATATACTTTATTGCACAAATAAACAATTTACAAACAATCGTTATTGAGCAATTATTTTCCAGCCAAACTTCAGGTAAAGGAAATTTACTAGATTAGAATTGACGTGAATTAGGTAATGCAGGTGTATAAAATAGGAAGACTGTCATCGTTTCATTTGATCAGATGTTTAACACTATTTGCTTTTGTTAAACCTTTTAATAACCCTGCATAATTAAATCCACCGACTACAAAGTTTTCTATTCTATTACGTTAGAGTACGTAATGGCGACATGATATCATTGCCGACCTGGGGCATTATTACAAGCTCTTATAACCTGACAGTTTCAGTCACAAGCCCATCTTCTGAGCTGCATATTTACTGTCGCAAGTCATGTTTTGTGTGGTAAATAGTGTCAAAAAACCTTAATTTTCCGTCATTACTGTAGTAACTTATTCTGCATGTTTTA
Source organism: Udea ferrugalis (assembly GCA_950022985.1). Classification (NCBI taxonomy): domain Eukaryota; kingdom Metazoa; phylum Arthropoda; class Insecta; order Lepidoptera; family Crambidae; genus Udea; species Udea ferrugalis. The sequence goes on along the minus strand of OX465524.1, from coordinate 16,935,396 downwards.
GTAAAATTTCAATAAATGAAAAGACGTAAACTGAGCTGAAACTGAGCTGTAAATGGTCATAATAAGGCCCCTGCTCTAAGCCGGTAATCTCTACACTGAAACGTGTCACACCTGAAGGAGACGTATCGCGGTGTCTGCGACAGGGGCCGTTATTAATGTTACATGATACGGATACCGCGCGATGGGTTGTTGAAGTACCTGACTAACATTAATAGAATATTTAGTAGAAAAAATATCTTTTAGGAGCTAAGATATGCATAAACGATGTTAAAATACGGTATTTTGGCACAATTAGGAAGGTTATCCGATCGCATCTCGGCATCGTAAATCGTTAAATGTAAAGCAAATTGTTTAATGTTCGAGAATTCTGAGCCAAGCAAGAAAGAACATGCAACTTACAGCCGCGTTTCCACTAGGCAACATTTGCCGCGCGACATGTTTCACAACATGGTGATCAACAACTATCGTATCAGTGCTCAAAATATGAACTATCAAGCCCGGCGTCTTGTTGCGCTGGTTGTGGAACGTTGCCGAACATGTTGAGCCTCACGTGTTGCGCGTCAATTGTTGCCCAGTGGAAACCCGGCCTAAAAAGATCACGCTCTTTTTAGCTGGATTTTAACCCTGCTTCGAAACACTCTTCACATTGTCCCGAAATTTAGGGAATATTAGACAGGAGAAAGTAATCATCCTAATCACTTTGTCCTTCTCTGACCTCTTGTCAACTTTCACCTTCCTTTTCTCTCTCTCGACACCTAAACTTTTAACTTAAATCCTCTCAAAATTCACCAAGATTTATGTCTTTGATAAAATCCTCTCTCTATAACAGAATCAAAGCACCCCGAAACATAACCGAAGCGCAACCGCAACGGATTCAGGGTTGAATTAAAACATCCTAACTTGCGAACCTGCGGTAGGATTGTCTCTAAAATAAACAGGGTTAACTACACCTCCGCTGGGGATAGAAACTTTAAAAGTAGTTTAAGTTTCGGACCAACGTAAAACTGAACCACTCAGGAAAGAGGACTTGTCCTGGCTAGTTTAAACTTAATTCTCTGGACACCAGTCCTGCTTGATGTACGATCTTTTCATTTGAATCAATCTTTTGAACTATAAATAATGGGTCGTAACAACGTGAATCGATCCACGATCTGCCCGACGATACTCACTAGCATCACTTCACATCTCGATGCAGCACGCTCAGGTCTCCCTCATTTGTAAGATAATAAATTTAAAATGTTATTCGGCTTGGTTATTTTCGCTCAAACTACCACGGTCGGGAAATTAATGAGTTCTACAAAGTGTGAAGTGAAGTATGCATTGAGAATGATACTCCTGAATCGATTATATGGCATTGAATCGATCTCATTTAATCTTAGAGAATCGTATCGGAATGTTAAATAATAGATGCATTTTCGGTTACAGTTACACAATCTGACGAACTTCGCCTGCTAAAGAATAATTTGCCTCTTTTTGAATATGGAGCATTGATTCTTAATTACAATTTTAAAATCCGATTCCCCGGTAATCAGCTACTGATTTTCCCGTCAAAGGGATTTAACTGTTCAAACAAAGTATAAGCACTCAGTTAAATACTCAATTTGGAGTACAGTCTTCAGAACGAAATCACAAACTAATTAACAAGCGTGATTGGAGTTAAGCCAGAGGCATTTGGAAAATGCCAGATTTGGCAAACTTTGGGCCCAAGTTGGAAGTTTGGACGTATGACCTACTTAACGCATCGTAAGTACTTGGGTTGATCGCTCAACTTGACGGAGGTTATGGCGTGATAATGGTTAGTAATAGAGAAACAATTTATGGTAAATTTTGGGACAGTTCCATGGGATCAGAGATCAAAATGGGTTAATGGGCGGAATTAAGATAAGGGCAAGGCTCTCTTGCTATCTTTTTTAAAGTGCCGTTACGTTGTAAAGAATAAGTTATACGGCCCAGGACAAGCATCGGAAACCTTAACTGTCCTTATTTTTGTGATTGAGCATTTTAACATGTTTTTATTCTTGTCAATAAATTTTAATTATCTCAAGGGAGACTGAATGGCTACTTCCTGCGATGGATTAAGTAGATAGAATTGACATCTCAGGATTAGGCAGCCATGAATTCCACCTTTATTAAACCTCAATTTTTTGCCAGGCAATATAAAACTATACCATTAATTAATGCTATAATCAAACAGTTACCTAACATCATAAAACTTGCTTAATTCCCCAAGTTATGAATATTTTCACAGCTGCTCAAAGCCTTACTCAAACCCTAACTCAGATAAAGAGTACCTAGTCGAGCAGCCGGTGAGCTGATGAATAATTGAAGGGTAAATGTTTGCTGACCGCTGACACGCCGCAGGTGCCGATGGGGACTAGCCTTTAGGCTTTATGGCCAGTGAAAACTGGCCTTAATAGCCCGTTTGTGAAAGGCGGTAAAAGGAAAAAACGGCGTTTTAGAGGTACGGTGAACAGCACGACAGGCTGCCTATTTGCGGTCAGTCCTCTTTGCTCTGTTGCAAACAATATCACTTCGCAAGCTAGTGATATTGTTTGTTTGTATATAGGTAGAAGCAATAAGTAGCCTGATATAAGTACCATTAAATGTACATAGCTCTTTTGTTTGTTAGTAAAATATGCTCGAGATTACATCCTAATCAGAGTAGTCACTGATTTTACCTTAGCTACGAATAGAATGCATATTTTTAACAATGTATATATTTTCCGGTCCTTTAGTAAATAAGGTTTGGTCGCGCATTTGAAAAGCAAAGAATTCATTGCGATTAACTTTGTAATTATAAAAATGCTCTAAAAAATTTCACAATCTTCAAATGTAATCAATCACGATAACGTTATTTACTAAAAGGTCTAAGTAAGTAGGTACCTTAAAACCTTTTTGTAGGAAAAAACTCTTTTATCCATGAGCTTTTCTCAAGGTAAAATAAAATTAGTTTTGTTCTACGACCCTTAGTTCAGCCTGTCACGTTAAAAGTAGGTACACTGCACCTCCTCCTCAACAAGCTTAGCATATTCTCTGACACATTTGCATAAAACCATCGCTTTTATAAGAGCCTCAAATCCGAGGGTGAGTGCAGGTGGAACTAAATTAAACCATAACACAGATTAATTCTAACTACAGTTAGGAGGAAGTGATTTAGCTTGGTGTTTCACTACGTGATCGAATTAGACGAGGAAATCCGTAGAAAAACTTAGTTACCGACGTACCCCAGCAGCGAGTAGGATGAAATGGAAATGTGGGAATAAATACTCGTAAATGCATTCTCAATTTGACCCCCACGGGACAGGCTTTGCCTAGTGTGGGAGTCATAGAATATTGTATCTTTATATTTCTGTTTTGGTTAATAAACACATTTTTATTTTTATTTTATTTAATTGCACATCAAAACAACTTCACTATAAAGAATTAGCGAATTAAATTTCAATGCATAATTTCGGGCTTGCTTATCGTACATAGCATGAAGAACTGACAGCCGAAGCAGCTTTTGCGTTTCATGTTTTGAAAAGGTGCCTACCTAGGAGGCAGACTATCCACTGGAGCAGTTGTTAAGCTTAGTTGGAAATCTCGGGTATGTTTGATAATATTAAACAGCAAGATTTTTCGCTAGCCGCTCTAACAATCCGCACTGAGCTTGCCCGCACCACCGAATAGTTAAGGCCTGTTAGCGCCAGTAGAGAGGCCAATGTTCAGGCACAAGACTTAATAAGCGTCCACGTTCATAAACGTAAGGACACAACGAACAACATGATGATTCCAGGACTATTTGTCATTATCAATTAGCTATACAACCAGCCAACAAAACAAACACAAGTTGACCTTGATAGAGTACGATCCCATCCATCAAACACACAAGACCTATACATTAGGCGTGTGCCCACGTGTACCGGCGCTTGCGCAACCATAATGCACAGACGAGACGCCTCCGAAGTCTACTTGGTCGTAAATCATAGCGATTCCTTTGTCATGAAAGCTGCCATGAGCACAGTATAAACCATACAGTAAAACATCTAAATACAAACGTGCCACTATCGGTTTGAATGTGTGCGTGAGCGTTGCGCGCCGTGTCGCGATATCACGCACACGCTAGCATAAAATAGGGAGGCATAGGGAGGCGGCAGTACGGACGGGCTGTGCCGCGTGTCTGTGTGCACGCTAGGCTAATAACTCTGCGGGCGGCCTTAGATAGCCTACTGTATGGTTTATACTGTGCCATGAGCGTCTGTGTCCACTGTTACACGGCTAGGGGTCTTGGAAGTTCTTCCGACTAGTGAATGAAGGTTATCGCTATAGGTGCACTACTCACTTGTTGTTTTCAATGCTAATTGCGCACTGACTGAGGTGATAATTATCTCGCATCTCCCTCGTCTCGTCTTTGCTAATCATGTATATGCTCAAACACTTCATACTTCCGAAGCATATCTTGTACAAAGCAACTAATTGAGCTGTGCAAGTCATGTTGTACTTTTTCATACATTTTCTGTAGTGTCTGTTGACAACTGTTTTATCAAATTAAATTGAACAACGCCAAATAAATTCAACGAACATTAAATTTCCTTAACTTATTATTAATTTCAGAATACCTTGTACCAGTCGCAACCTAACTCTTAGTTTTGAGAATGAAAGATAGTTGCCTCCTAGTCAGTAAAGCTGTGCTCAGATTTTTTATGCCCATGGCGCGGCACACTTACACCATCTCGTAAATAGGTAACGATCGCCGTTGTAAAGCAAGTAGTTGAGGTGAGGCCTGTGCCCAGCTGTGGTACGATACAGGCTGTTATGTTTTTATTGGGTTTTGATTACACAACATCACGGTTGTATACTGAATACCTTGAGTTTCCTTGTAAATTCTGTTCTTTTTATTTCCTAGTTCTGTCAAATATAGATCTGAGAAAAATACTGGTTAACTCTCATACTACCGTGTCGTATCTGTCAGCACAACTGAAAACACACGAGACGTATGTGGGTCGTCTGCGCAACGCGAGCCCTAGTGGTCGTCGCTATCACCAATATGTTGTAACCAATGACATTACAATAAAAAAGACGTAGATAGGTTATGTCAGAACTGACACGAAGTCTAAAATTGTCTCCTGGCCTACGTACCTATAATTTGACCGTAATGACCGTGTGTACAAGATAGCATGATTATTTACTGGAGCGTAAACGAGACAGATACATGTTGCGCAGTGTCGTCTCAAACTGTCAATGCTTTGCTGAGGTGGTCGAATTCCTGATTTCGGGTGCCAATTTTTTAGCACAAATAACCTGTCTACGTCTTTTTATTATATTATCATTGGTGGTATTGTAACTCGTTATGCCAGCATTGTGCACGGAACTGTTAATCTCGCCTTCATCCTCATGACAGCTGACGACTGATGGACAGATTCTGGGGCAGTTCGAACGTGACAGATGTGGGCCGTGGGCATATTCCGCTCCATTGGAGATTGAACTTGAACTGTGACACTAATACCAGTTTTATAACAATTTATCTCTTTAACAAAGTATCTCGTATCGCAAATATTGGCAGCATTAAGAATGAAAGGAAAAAAACTTTACAGTAGTTAAAATAGAGCTGTGGAGATGTTTCAATTTTTAAGAATACATACACCCTCACGACCATATCCCTAATGGGTTAGTCAGAGGCACACTGATTGTTGCCGTCATGGTGAACGAAACATTCAGAAGCCCACATTTCACTGAGGCAATTTGAAACCAACGTGGTAAGGGGCGAGGCTACCGCCGTTATCCGGGTTGCTTGGGTTTTATATCGGTGTTATCCATCACCGGAGAGTTAGCCGGAAATTGTACAATGGACAGAAAGTAGGTGTGTTCCGGACAGATTTGATTTTTACCATCGGGTTCCGAGAAAGAGTGTTAAACCGCTGGCCCACGACGCTCTCTTTACTATTTTGTGCAAAGCTTAATAGCTTTGCACAACGAGTGAGATAATAATAATAATTTATTATTATCTCACTCGTATTCTCACACAGTTCACAGCATTCTATTTAACATTTCGGTAAAATAGTAAGTTTGTTAAAACACCATTAAACTCCGTTATGAGCCTCAACTTCCTAATTACGAAAGCTCGACTACACAAAGAGTGCGTTTGGCGAAATTACTTGAGTCTTTCCGAACGAAAACACTTGAACAAGTGTTGCGGAAACTTCCGATTTTTTTGACTACCGATATCGGTTTATATGATGAATGGCTATCAATCTAATAAGTATTTTAAAAGTGTGGGCGTGTAAAATACTAAATTATTAAAAAAAATAAAAACAATCCTTGGAACTAAGCTTAGCTTGTACTATAGGAACTTGACAACGGATAAACATAAAAAAAACATACTTGGCATACATAGGAAACACCCAGACCAATAGAAACCGACATGTTCATGCACAATAATATTTTTGCAGTATGAGGTTCGAACCTTCGACCTCTGGTGAAGTAGCATTTTAACCATTACCCCAAATCGGTTGTCAATTATCATCAACACCTATATTCTGCCGATTCCTTTTTTTGCAATCTGACAGCACTTAAAAGGTGAGATGAGTATTCGGATACTGTTCCTTCTCGAGGACTCACTTAACCCGAGAGTGCTTTATTAAAACTAATTCCAGACATTTTATCTAGGGGCTGTTTACTTTTGGTCCCGCCGCTCTGATTGGGGCGATCTGTTACTTCTGCGGAGTTAATACGAGAGCGTAATTCAGGGTTATAATTACAATTAACAGGCAATCATCATCATCAGCCTGTTGTAGTCCACTGCTGAACATAGGCCTCTCCTTTTGCACGCCACTGTACTCGATAACAGGCAATATAATTACATAAGTCCCACTGCTGGAAAACAAAGCCTCATCTCTAATATGAGGTGGCGGGAGCCATACTCCCACTCGCGGGCTGTGGATTGTAGCTGGAGGGGAGTAGATTTGTCGTATATTATTAAGCCACACTGAGGGCTCCGACTAGGCTTAACGACTGACATCAAGTGACTTTGGCCAAAAGCCGTAGAGGTGCCCGTTGCTCAGCTGCTGTGACAGTGGCGAATTGTAAAGCAAGTGATGTATGTTTTGGGCATCTCGTTAATCAGTTGGTCCTGGTAATGACCTTACGATCAATGTTAACCGTACCAACACAATCACAACAAAATGAGAAAACATCAGCAAACTAAAGCGATTGTGTAAAAAATATCGACTGCGCACAAAACCTCATGTCCACAAATCTGTATTACTCGGGAGTATATTGAGCTAACCCTCCCGAGGCGAGTGTTTTCGCTACAAACCACGAGAGGGCTATTAATTTTCTTAACATGTGCCGCCTCCCAAGATATAAATTTTCCGGAAACGTCGAGGTGGCGTCGTTTAGGCGACACGCGTGTTCTACCCGGAAACGAAAGTACATCATAGGTGGGTGAGTGATTCCTGATAATGAACTTGTGTATTTATGTTTTTAACTTAGCAGGCTTAACTTGTATATGTGGTACGGAGTTATTCCCGACTGTGTGGGCCACCGCAGCCGTTAGTATCATAGTACTACCTACTCTTAGTATCTATTTATGTATTTATATAGTTAGGCTGGGTAGAGGCTTTAGTGACCAAGCGTCCCGGCCACATCTTTTATGTTCGGCCAGGATGCGGTGGCTTGAAACCACTTACCACTAGTCTGGTGCTCTTACCTGGTGGTATCTTATACTTGACCCGGCGTGTGTTGCTTCACAAGGGCGTGTGTTGCCTATCAATTACTGTCACAACTGCACGTCACCATTTTGATATAATTTTCCAAAATATCCCTTCCAGACCAGATAAGTCCGTTTGCCCGTATCGGCTTGCGGAAGAACAAACAGGCGTTGTGGAGGCACGGTCTGAACAATCTTGTTGTTCCAAATATTTGTTTCAGCACATTCTGATACACATCCACGTGGAGTCGTAACTTCCAGCTGTTTGCAAAACTTTTAAACGCTAGCACAAAATGTACATCTATTTGCAATTTTACAAAAATGCCTTCCGTCTGCAAACTAGGCACAACCTTTACTATGGGTGTCGAGTCAAGAACACGTACTAAAATCTAAAATAAAACAACTCTAAGAAAATTAATAATTAGGTCTGTCTGTCACTTATTTTGTGTAACAAAGAATAATTAAGTAACAACGATTAAAAGCGCAGTGCTTGAGTACTCACGGTAATTCCATAACAGTATTACGAGCAGTAATCAAGTAAGGAACGGGCGATTACGGACGATTACTGCCGATAATAGGGAGTCTACATAATTGCCGTGCGGATCGCTGCTTTGTCTCAGTTTAATTCGCGGCGGTTGGGTGATAAGGCTAAGGGTTATCAAACTTGCCACTTTGAGCCTGTTCGCTTAAAAATATTCGGAATAACTAAATTAAAAAAAAAACACCTAGCGTTTTTTGGGCGATTTCATGGCGAGGCGATCTCGCAACGATAGTTAAGCGAAAAAACAAACGCCGTGTGTACGCCGCGGAGCCCGCTTTGAATTTGACTGTTGGATGAGGCGTTCACCCGCCGCGATACCACCCGCGCCGCGAGAGCGTAGCGATCTCGCGGCGAGCTGTTTGAATCATCAGCAGCATCTTTAATAAAGATACTGCATGGAAAACGATAAAAAAATAATAACAAAACCTCAGCATTGTATGTCAACAACGAAAACAAATGACTCTTCATTTGACAACGTGTCTTTTGGAATTTTTCACTTCAAACAACATGTAGAGCCGTCACTTTCGGATTGGTGTCAGCGAAAAAGCGGAAAAAATGTTGACGTGTGATTTGAAGCCACACAACATGGCGCGCTGTGAATCGTAAACATAGGAGGACATACTTCTGAATGATTATTTTAAGGCAACTGTTCAAAATATTCAGGCGTCAGATTAGCATAGAACCACCAAGCAAGGAACTTATTCTTGTATGAGACATCTTTTTTATCTAACAGTCATTAGGAACCCACGGCTGGGCAAAAGGCAAAGGGCCCTCCACTTCACTCCACTTTCTAAATCTTTTCTGCTTCTGGTCTGGTACGTTTTAAAAAATATTAAATGCCCTTTTCTAGAAAGTTAAAGGAGAATTTTGGAACATATGGCTTAATTTTGTCTAATTTACTGAAATGTAGGTAGTGGTAGAGCCGGTATACCGCTTATAGCCGGCTCATAAAAGGGTTAAACTAACTTTAATACAAAAGAGAGCGATATTAACCGAATCGCACGCGGACGAAGCCGCGGACGGCTAGTACCTACCTATAAAATAAAAATACAAAACTAAATTCGCACGTCCAAAAATAAAAAAAAGATTTTGTGCCTCACCTGTCAGCCCTGTCAGACGACAATGGCTGATGAGTGACGTCATGACGTGTTCCGGCAAAAGTTAGCGCGCCATTGTGTCGCGCAGATGGCGCCACAGTCGCAAACGCGAAACGGAACTACGCGTCATGTTTTATGTTCGATAGAAATAAGATTTGATGGAAAAGGTCGATGGGTTATTTTTAGTCTCGGCGTGTTTTTTTCAGATCCTGCCTCATGTGTTTAGTTTTTAGTTTTCTTGAAAGTTGAGCATTATTTAAAAGCTGCAACGCGGTGTTATGATTTATCATTCTACGCCAAACGAAATTCAATATCATGTGAAAAGTCACAATGTGATATTGAATATTTATTTATTTATTAGTTCGTACACAAAAATAGAGTTACATTGAAAATAATTAGAACACAGAAAGTACAGAAATATTTCTGGTTTGACATTTTCCTGAGATTTGAGTTATTCTAAACAAGACTGATTGGTAAGTCTTACTTTGAAGAGGTGAGTAGAGATCGTCTATAAGCTGAAATGACGCGCCCCTACACTCATGTTTGCGCAGATGCGGTGGAGGAGCGCGTCAATTCAGCTCAGACGATCTCTAGAATAATATGAACGTCCTAAGCTTAGTGAAGGAGCTCTACAATCCTATACAATTAGGAATTACTTCAAGTTGGCGCCCAACGTGGGGCTGTTTTTGCTGAATTGGCTTTGAGTCACGAACATCGATGTATATGTTCTTATTAGTCCTTTATGTAACAATGACTTACTTGCAATAGTACAGTCTGCCATCTCTCCCCGTGTGCAGCGTCCACCCCTCCTTCAGTTCGCTTTGTAGCCTCTCTAAAGCGGCCTCATCCTCCACCGCCGAGCGCCCGGCCCTCGGGCTCCCCGACCCCAGACGTGGACTCCATTTAGGACTGGCACCCAAATGGGGGCTATTTGCACCCAGTCTTGGGCTATTTGCGCCCAGTCGGGGGCTGTTGGAGCTGGACGCGCCATCGCTTAGACTTGGACTGCCGGCGAGGCGAGAGCTGAAGCTAGGACTCGGGTTGGGGCGGGGGCTCGAGAGCTTGGGACTGGCCGTGCCGCTGGGACCTGGTGACGACGACGCCTGCTTCAGCAGCATCGCTCACGTCATCGCACCATGCTGGGGGTTAGGGGGATCTGGAACAATAGAATGTCTTCTTTAAGATACAACGTTCATTTGCATCAAACAAAATCTTCTTGTTACAATTATCATGCAAAGACACATTATAATAATCCGTAAAGGCGGAATTATAACGTCAACTCTGCCGAACACGATGAGGGGAAAAATCTGGATTTTAATGAAATGAGAAAATCTCGAATTTCTCGTAACCTATTCATGAGTCGGGGATTTAAAAATACCCGGGGCTGAAATTGGATAGAGATTAACAAAATTTTCAAGAAATACATCATCGTGTAAGGCGCTTCGCAGACGATGGGGCGAGGCAATATTTTTGCCTGTGAAGAAGACTGCGTCTGCCCGCTGATGCCGCCCGCGAACTAAAGAACATAATACAGAACCGCGAACACAAAGCATTTTAGTGCCCGGCGGGCACCTGAGGCGCGGACTTTTTGCCCTTCGTGTGAGTTGGTATAGGATATAGGATTCCATTTGCGCTGTCGTTGGCGGTGAAATTGACCGGCCCTGCCTGCTCCGTCGTCTTCAAAGGGTCTAAGGGGCTAATATATTGCTGTTCCGTAATATTATAGCAGAACATAGATATTCGCGACGAACTTAGGCATGTGTCTACACCCAATGGGATCACCTATCTGGGATACTCACTGTGTGATACAAATAATTAGATTTGGATTTGTTCTATTGAATTATGCTGATGCCAGAATTTGATCTGTTGGTAACGGAGCTACAGTCTATCTTAAAAAGTTTTGAACCTAAAAACTGTTTTAAGACCTGTAATATACAACATGAATGCAATAAAAGTTTGAAGTTTGAGGCAATCTGGCAAGAAATAAAAGTACCTAGGTGTGAAATAAATCAGACCAATAAACACAGTTCAGTACACCGCACATACATTTACCGCATTCCCTTGCCATTTGCGGCTGTCTGCGCGTGTTTGCGCGTGTCTGCGGGCGTCTGAGAGTCCCTGCAGACTGCACGACTCGTGTTCCGGATAAAATACTAATCCGCACTCTAGAGCTGACGAAGTGAGCGAATAAACTAATCCGGATTACGTGAATGTGCTGTGACATTTTCGGACCAATTTGGGCTTTACTATTTCCTACAAACTCAATTAGCCCATCAATACCGTTCTGGTTACGGTCTAAAACAAAGGAACTTGTTAATTTCAGCTTCTTTGACGGGGCGATAAATGTAAATCCAGGTCTAGCTAGAGGCCATAACATACCTAGTCAGAAAAGTAACAACGGGTTTATAAAATACGACGAGGTCATGTAGAGATACAACTTCATAAGCAACAATACATGCTATTTTAACGGTAACCTAATAATCAACCAAATTAACAGCTGCTAGTCAACAGCGGAGATGCAAATACAATGTGCTACCTGATGTAGTATACTTAGATCTTACTCAATCTTACTGAGATAATGGAATAAGTAAGGCAGTAGGTACCTACTGTCGACAACTACTTTATCAGTTTGAACGTCAATCTCTTCAGAAGTAAATCTATGTGACCTACAATGGAAATGCCAACTCGTTGCAGGGACTGTTTATCGTTGGGCAGTTTCGCTGGCCAATAAAACGGCACAAATAAACAAAATGTCGGCTGGCGCGAAAATGACGGGACATTTCCATTCATACTCGTGCCGCGTTCCAACGATTACGGTTTGCGCGGGAAGCCTTCTTTTTGGCGGCAATTTAGGCGAACTTTTTGCGGCCAGTTTTAATCGGTGTTGCCATTTCGAGCTCGGCCGTTCCGTTCCACGGCCTCTTTTTGCGTTTTGAGTGCACCCATTTGATATGTAGGTTCGCAATGAGCTTGTCTTTTGTTGCGGTGCGGTAAATGTTACGTAATTTGTTAAGGGAATCTTCCCTGAAAACATGTTGCTAACGTGTTTTGCTTTTTCAAATGTAAATGGTGAACATCTATTACACGCTGGTTTACTTCTGTTATGTGTTTTAGTCCCTAGCTTAAGAAAGATTTTATACAGTTTACCATCCCGAACACAAAACTTTGTCGTTTGTAGTCAAAACAAAACAAAGTTGTTTTGTTTTGACTTGCTTGAGTTAAACTACTCCAAAAAATGATTAAAACTATGTAGGTAAAGCCATACAATTATGTTCCCATGGAACTACGAAAAAATGGGCAAACATTATTCCCTATATATTTTCATTTTCTTACCGTGCTTCCATTCGATTATAAAAATTGATTTTGTCATTTTATCTCATTGATCCTTAAGTCCCAAACACTTTTTAAAGACTATTTTCTTAAAAAACAAAACAAAAAGATACAAAATAGGAACCTTTGCTCGACTCATGTCATGAAAAGAAAACATTAAGGAAAACTAAGAAAACAACAAAGAAGCAGCAATAATAATAATAATAAGTGTGTTGGAAAACATCTAATCACAACAATAACAAATATTGCCACGCGCCGCGTGAGCGAGACCACACCCCGTAACGTGCTTGCTAGACAAGGACGGCATGACTGTAAGTAGTTATGACAGGTAGCCGGCTATTGACCCCTATGTTGAATAGCGTCTGAATTTCAAATGCGTCTAAAACGATAAGATTTTATGAAGTACGTTTACGATGGCTTGATTTGATTTAAGTTTTTGGTATTCTATATATTTTCATTGATGTCAAAGTGAACAAGGCAATAGAAGATGGCAGTTTAGTCTTGTAACATTTTGTTAACCACATCGGTCCCCTTCATTTCAATTATTTAATTAAAGCGTGTGTAAAACCTAACGTTGACGTTATCTTTTGTCTAACCACGAGCGTGTTTGCACTAAAATAATATTTGTTAAAATATCGATTCTGTTTTTAATATTTCTCAGAAAATGTATTATTGGCAGAAAAATCAGCCTACATTTCTCAAGACGGTGTTGTTATTACAACCTTTACATAATGAAGCTAATTCGGGGCGACATTTCGGTATAATGTGAACAGCTGGGTAGTGAATTCCCTCAGCCGTCAGTTTCCCTAATAAACTTAACCTGGATACTCAGAAAGGAAAAGTAGGTTAGTAATAGCAATACTAGATTTGCGTATTTCACTAAGAATTTTATTGTCATTTGAAGAATAAGGTGAATGCTTGGGGAAGAATTGAGCAAGTAAGTACCTGGGTGACCTGTAAAAAATCTCAGTATTTTTGAACCGAAATAGAATTATACATGAGGACATCTGTCATTGTTGAACTTAGACCTTCTGACTAGTATCAATAGTCCGTTCGCATTAAGAATGCAGTGATTTCATACGTGTCCTTCGTCCTAGCACGCCCCCTTACCAATCAAATCGTTCCTAATTAGAAAGCCAAGTCCACAGTGACCAGCTGAACGCATACTTTCGAACGCAAAGGTTGTGGATGTGAGTTTTTTTGTGTGCGACAGAATTAAATTTAAAAATCACTGCATTCTTAACGTGAACAGACTATAGTCTACAGAATAATATCCGTAACTTAGTTATAAAGTAAGATGGAAAGGCAGTAGAAACAAAACGAACACACGAGGTAGGTAAGTAATATTTATATCATATTTACAATGGGTTTGTCCGAGGTCCGTTATTTGTTGCCGACAACGAAACTATCAGAACTTCACCGATAACTCAACGCCGCCATCCGGGTTGCTTCGGTTGGGTTTTTGAAATTATTTTCTTATAAGTATTCGTGTAAGGCGAAATACATAATTAAGAGGTTTAACAACAAATGCTTGGAGGTGTCTTGAGGCCGACGCTCAGCTTTACATAAGCCATAGGAGATGTGTCGCCAATGAGCCATAGGCACCATCAAAACATGCACCATCATACAAAACATCAAAGAAGAATTCCGCAAAAAAATCCTTGGCAAAAAACAGGATCTCCTTAAAATGGCAACGGACTGCGCAAACTGTCCATTCTAACGTGGCCATAAAAGGCAAGTGCCATAAGAGCTGGAGGATGTGCGCAATAGTCAACAAACCTTAACTAACGCGTGTTTTATCGACGACTTCACCGAGACTTACGTGAAATGGAACGTGGCGTCTTCATGTACGAATTTTAGGAGAAAGATTCTTGTTTGATTTAACGAACTAAAATAAATTATCAATCTTTTTTATTTATTTCTTGTTTCGCTACTGAAGGTTGTCTGGGAGATTCTGCTTTCATTTAAGGTCTCCTTTAAAAGTTATCATAACTAGTTTCTCCAAAAGTGTAACAGTTTCAATTTTTCGATATTTTAATAGGGAATCAAGATATCTGCAATGGTTTAACCATTTTCTAATTCCGTTGTTGTGTGTAAATAAATCGAGTTAAGTTCATGAGAATTGGTAATAAATCATACTTCTTTGAGAAAACCACTCCTTTCGTTGTGTTACTCGCGGTCCCCACGTTACACAGTATTGACATACACATACATACATACTCACGCCTCTTTCCCAACGGGGTAGGCAGAGACCACTTCTGTACACAGTATTGAAAGTGATATAATAACGTTATTACTTGAACAGGCGCTAGAAAGATCTCAATGTTTCAATATAACCCTCGACCCCATGCCTCTCTATCAGCGCTGTTATTGTCTTCGAATTATATGCCAATTTACAACATCTACATACCAAAACATTTAACGGAACTATACAACCAATAATTACAGATCAAATTAATCAAAACACGTCTCAATCGTTCGCTAACAACAAAAACAGGCGTCATGGGATCGTACATCTCGCTCGTTTGTCAGGTGTTAGATAAGGACGGGGAGAATCACCATCAGCTCTTTGGGACCGTCTCCGTTTGTTTATGCAAAGCGCATGAGTCAGGCTTGTGCGCGTGGGCTAAGGTCAAGTTACGTCATCTTGCCCACACAATGTTTGTATAGTATACTCGTACTATGTAACCTGTATGATGTCTCTGTTGCGTATTTAGAAGTGTCAAGTATGAGGCCTCAGTAGCGCGTAGCGAGTTGCGCGTGCGACGAGGTAGAGTACCTGTTTAGAGTATCAATAAAAAAAAGTATGCGATTGAAGGTACGTCGAAACAAGTGCAACTCGCTATTGAGGCCTCATTTTCAAACCCCCTTATTCATAAAAACGAACGCAAAGCTGAAGCATAGTTTAAGCTATTGACGTGTTCTGTCACTTAGTCGCAAATGGCGGCAACAACAAGAATGAAAGTGACAAAGCGCTACAAAAGTTAAGTGTTGTCGAAGCGCTCTTAAAGTCTTGAATAAGGGGACACACACGATTTGCAAGCAGCTCAAGAACAGATAAACAAAACTATTATTGGCTGGTCGTTTCTTCCAATTTGGAATTCTAAAAGAAAAGCTGACGAAGAAATTCCCAAGAAGAAGAAGTCACGTAGTGTCAAAAATGCTTCCCTAGCCGTGAAGTATGTTTTTTTTTCAGGTCCATCATCGTCATGACATCACAATACTGCAAGCTCGTTTTTAAAAACGAATTCTTTACCATATTATGCGGCAATGTCATTCGAAACCTTGCTCACTAGTGTTTCTTTTAAACATTCATTATCAAAATCATCATAGACTACTTGGCTGAGTCCTTAGTTACTTATAGCTTTTTATTATGCATCTTGTAATGAAAATGCGCTGTATAATCGATCGGTATCTAAGTATACTTCCGGTATACCTCGAGATTATTTAAACTTGGATGGAATGATAATGGAAAAGTTGTAAATTAACCTTTATGTTTGACTTCAAATATCTTCGTACAACCGTTGAGGCTTTTAGCGATAATTGAAAGGTAGGGTACTGAACTTTGTGAACGCAGGAGGGTTAACGTGTATTTTCTAATCAGCTACCCTACTTTTTGTATTTTGACAAAAATACTGCAAAATTATCAATCGTAAAAAGAGGTTGCATGTTATTTTTGGATAAGAAGGTAATCATCCAGGAACATCATCCTTTTCCGGGTTACGTATAAAAAACGGAACCCTAAAACTACACCTACAAGCTAAAACCCTTATGTGAATCGCATTAAGATTTTGTCACAAAAATTGAAAAAAAACCGCTCTGAGGAATCTTGTCATACACGTGTTAGTATTTCGCGACACTTTGAACAAATAATACTTCACGAATATAATATGATACCCCTTCAAAGAAATACATAAGTACTTAAAAACTAAACACAAATCGAATGACGTAACCGTGGTCAAACGTTTCGTTCATCGTCTCAAATGCGCACAGCGTTTGTGGTTTTACGATACTCGAAGTTTAAAAATAACCTGAACAGAATCGATGAATGGAATATCTCTAACAATAACGTTCTCGTGTATACTTTCTTAAACAGGATACTTTGTTGCTGTTGCTTTTGTTTTTAGGGTTGTCAGTAAACAATTACAGAAGAAACACACCTCTGACGCCGAAAACTTAGCAGAGATCATAAACTTATACGAAGATGAAAATTAACATCTTCGTAAAGCTCTGCTAACTTCAGATTAGGATTGGTTTCCGTTTGACATCAGCCTCGCCTGTTAGCGATGATGAGGCCCATGGACACGCTTAACCCGCACATGCTTCTCATCTCATCTTGCCTGGAAGACACCCATGTTAAGTATGTATAAGCACCCATAAGTATGCGGTGCAGACCAGGAGGAGCCAGCAAAGCGCTTTACATGGGTAGCCGAGAAGGTCACCAAGGGTGGCTCTCCTGGGGTGTAAAAGGCCGGTGGGTGAACGAAGTGTGTGGTACCAGGTTATGTATTATGTAGTTCCTGCGCACACAGCAGAATACACCTTATAAAACACCTATAGACAAGCGACTTTAAGATGATGCTTCTAACTCTAGAGTTTCTTTTCAAACGAGCCTATCGCCGCCTGAGTCTCCTGGTCCAGCGCAGCCTGTTGGTATTTGGCAGAGCCATACCACAGGGCTAATACATAAATTACCGAAACACAAACACGAATGCAAATGTTTGTTTTACCTCGAGGGGTCGGTCGGGTTGTCTGTGGAGGACACGGCGCACCACACACTAGCGGTGTGCCAAACGTGGGCTCCACAGCGCATGGCGCTAGTCGCCAAGGTGGGCCAGGACCTCTCTCTGCTGAGCATTGTGATCGCAATGCTGGCAGACAAAGAGGCTTGGCGAGCGTTCGCCACCTTCTGCGAGGAGGTGATGACCGCTAAGGAAGCGGCGGAGCGGCTGCGGGAGCTAGATCCTGCAGCCGATGAGCTCCGCAGGCCGAGGAGGGGGGGAAGACGGCGCGCACCTGCTCACCGTGTCGCACCCCTCCGTGGTAGAGGCCAGCCGGCGCGCGGTACGGGGGTACCGTTGCCGGCATTGCACAGGCCTCCACCACTGCCTGGTAGGGACGGCTCGACACCCTCGGCTGTCCCTACTGGCCCCCCCTCTCGAAGGGGGGGTCGCTTCCGGCCCGCCGTGTAGGCGGGCACCGTCCGGGAGAACGCGCACAGGGCTTATAGCTATACGGCGTATTCCCCCACTATGGACGAAGAGAGGGAGTAGTAGGGTTTTTAGTCGGTAGAGCCACTGGGTAGAGCATGCTCCCCGTGGAGAGTCCGACATAACCAGTCCAACCCCCCGGTTGGCGGGTATGCGTAAGTGCATTTCCCCTACTCAAAAAAAAAAAAAAAAAAAGGGGTTGTCGGTAACACTATCTAATACTATCCCGACTGGCCAAACATTTATGTTTTTTTCTGCGTTTGGGTAATTTGCGTATTACCTTCTTACTTTCAAGCATATCGGTTTTTTATACTAAAATCTGCCATGGATTTGTTCTTAATGAATTTAATCATAATAAATAAATAATGTGTTTCCTGCCTATTAGCTGTCATGCGATAAAAATAAAATTAAAATAATTTATTACTGTCAGATATCAAGAATACTCGCAGAAGCTCAACTTACATTGTAGTTAGATGTTTTTGGTTTAAACTCGTGCCAGATATTTATCTATTTATTTCATACTTAAGACAAAAATTGAAAGTAATAAATTCTGTAGTTTGACTTGTCGAAGATTAAGCGAAACTATAGCTCACCCAATGATGTAAAGTAATAGATTGATAAAGCGCCTCTAAAAACGTGCCAAAAAATGAATTGCGCATGTGTGAGTGATTGTCTATGTATGCGTTGACATCTGCTGTCATTTAGCACAATAGTGTTGGTACTTTCCATAACAATCTAACAGATTATCGAAATCACGAACAACAAATGAATAAAGGTATACTCGTATTCTTGAAAATAAAAGGCTGAGGTTCTTTATTATTTATTAGGTTTACTCGTTACAATGTTTATGATATCTAAACATCAACTACGAGATGAAATAATATAAACACCATCAATTATTATCCTTTTTTTAGGACTGGGTTAAATAGTATTTTGTTGGCCCGTACTCTGTAGATTTAAATTGATTTTCTTGTTTCGGCCTAGGCATATAGTCTTTGTTAACATAAGAACACGGTGGTCTTGGTATCCTACAAAAATAAAGAAATTTTAATTATCTGCTTTTTCAAACAAGTACGGTAGTGGTCATTATGATCGCTAAATTGCTCAAAAATGGCGCCAAGTATTGATTGATTATTGTTTGGTAGTTTTATTAGGCTTCTAGTCTGGGCCATGACTTCAGCTGTTAAAAAAATATCGACTACGTATATCGATATGTGTCATTCTTCATTTTGTACATCCCTATCGTAAGTGAATCAATTCAGTTTTTACACAAAATATTTTTCAATTCTTATTTAATTTCTGAAATAATAACTTATGCAGCATGAGGAACTAATATAATGATAGCTGAAATGAATTAATTGAACTGGGTAGTGAAAATAATTGCTCAAAACATAGTTTGAAAAAACCAATTACTTTCTGTATTTACCTGTGAAACTTTTGCATTTCTGGATCATTTCTATGATTCGTTTTATATTTGGGCACGCAACAAACCACTATTTTATTTTTATAAAGCTTCATCCACTTTTATTGCCCACTTTACATAAATTTTGAAAACTAAAATTTCCCGCTTTTGGCAGTGGTGTGGTGGTGTAGTTTTCGGTTTGATTTTGGCAACAAATCTTGGGCATATCTCTGTCTCTTTTCCTCTTGTGTGATGTCCATATATGCAATAGTTTCTCTTTTCCTCACTTGATCACTCTATAAGTGTTGAAAACACGCTCTGGAAGCTCTATGAGCTCACCTTTATCTTTATTCATAAGCCCGGTCGCCGTTTCTGTCTGCGGTCCCAGCTCGCTTGACCACTTTCCATTTCCTTCTAAAGACTACTGCTTTCTACAGACCACACGGACACAACTTTATATCCCTTTCTCATCAATAGAATAATTTACTTCCTAGTACTCTTTATTCAAGGTTTAGGCACTAGATTTCATAACTTTTATTGTTAAATAACATGAGATTTTTGTTTTTATAACATTGATATTTCTGTTGTTTTTACTTTCTAGAGATATAAAAGGAAACCCAAAAAAACCATCTAGGTGTCGTCAGGCGAGTCGAGTTCTAGCCGTTACACTTGTGTGTTCATTATCTACAAATAGCAACTCTTCGGTGATGAAAAACGTTGATAAAGAAAACTAAGCAACCTAGAAAAGGCCGGAAAAGTAGACTTAGCTCTTAGCGCGTTGGATTTCAACCGGCACAATGTGGATTTTTGATTGTTCCATCTACCATGAAGGCAGCAGTCTGCGTGCCTCTAACTGCCACGTTCGTTATATAGTCGTAACGGCCGAATTCACAAACGCCAATCAACGCTAATCACGCGCTCATTCTCATGCTGTCTCTTTCAGTTCTATTGACATTTTACGGGACAGCATGAGCGTGAGCGCGTGCTTAGCGTTTGTGAATTCGGGGGTAAGTGTATGTATTTATGTTATATTTGGGCACTATAAGTATTATTTATGGATGGTAAAGGAAAGATTTTAGAAGTCCAACTACCTACTTTAGTAAAAACTTCGCAATCAGCGGTCTTACATCTTCCAAAAATAAGAAACAGTAGGTAGTTCGAGAAAAAACATGGCCCTCATTCTCCATCTTACCGTACCGTATGAACTCGTAAAAATAGCGTAACCCCACAATGTCTGAAAAGCAATCACGTAAAATATTTTACAGTAGCCGTATTTTACTGAGCTATTTTGCATTTGTTTAGCGCAAGTTAGGGCCCTTTATTACTATACGCGCCGTAAAACTCTAGTTTACGACGGTATATCGGTGATTGATGATAGGCGAACATATTTACGATGTATAAAATTCATAATGTATGTGATGTAGGTATTTTAACATCTCGCAGACCCAAATCACGAGATGGCGAGCGGTTCGCTCCGACACGGGGTTTGAGAGTAGGCAGCGCTAAAAACTGTTTGAGGAACTAAAATGCAAACGGTTTTACAAAAAACTAAATTGTTAAAACGCAGCTTGAATCCTGAAATGTTACTTAAAGATAGTTAAAGGACTACAGCTGCACTATTTCATAAGCTTCTTTTTTACTGACGTTTTGAGAATCTGATTCATTATCGGGATTACTTGATTATATCTAACGGTATTTTCCATCATCGGAGAGACAAAGCAGGTCCTGTGTTCCAGCCGGATCTGAACTCCGGACCACAAAGATTCCGAGTAAGAGTGTTTACCCACGGATGTGAACGTGATACGTACTCGTACATACCTGCTGAAGTGAAATTACCAACGACTACCAATAATCATAACTGGGATCTAATCTAGACTCTTTACATATTGAATTAAATTATCGACCGACAGTGTATTAAATGTTGTGTGTGCATAACATACCTATGCCATAAAGCACATTGATAACTAATCCAAAGTGACAACACGAAAACTGCCTAAAAAATATGTATGTTAAAAGCATCTTTAAAAAGTATGAAGGTACATACAAGCAATCCAGATTGAATGGAAACAAAATCGCGAAACGAGCCGTAACCTACTTACAATTTCAATTCTCAAGGAGAAATGCTGAACACGATTCATTCGAACACACAGTGTGTCAATCTGTCTGTCAGTTCGTACAGAGAATCATAAAACTGGCAGCGAGCTTGGAAATCGGGATTCTGTTATTTACCTTCAGGTTTTTCGATGAACGGACGTATTCAACGTATTTATTTATTTAACGATACTTATAATTAATGAAGCAACCATAATCACAACAATATACGGACGTAAAAGAAAGACGGACGTCACCTCGTCTGATCATGAGTGAAGCATATTATCAGCAACTAGTTTAGGTGTATGCGTGACTAGCACGTGTCATTGGCGCTGTCACACGGAGTAAAATGGCGTAGTTTGTAGCATCTAGTGTGTTTGTGTGAGTGTAGCAGATCGTATACAACAAACGAGTAGCACCTTGCATGCTTAACATTTTTTTGTGTGATGTTCCGTCCGTCTTTCTTTTACGTCCGTGCATATACCAAACGAGTTAGTCAGAGGCACACTGACTTTTATCGTCAAGGAGAACGAAACATCAGAAGCCTATACCTAATAATGATTAAAGCTTCTAATTAAATAAGTTCCCGTAAATCACTTTGCACTGGTCAGGAAGTCAGATTTCAATACAAATTAAAAACCGGAGTAATACGTCTTTTTGACTACCATTGAAACAGGTCAGTCAGTCGTTAAACCAAGTAGGGGGCTTGATAACATCTAGCTATCACAATCCTCAGGCATCAGTGCGCCCGGTCATTGGAGTTTGGCTCGACACACCTCAAAATTTAGATGAGGCTTTTGGCCAGTGGGACGTGTAAAGGGTTGAGTAACCAGCAGAGAAACGGATGAAGGCTTTTGATTGGATCTATTATAGCTACTAACTTTCATGGACATGACAAAACGATTAGGAACAAGTAATGTTTCACTGTACAACTGTTGTTTTTATTATTATTTCAGCCTATAACTAACAAGCATGTACGAATCAGGCGCTTTGCAAACGACAGGGCGAGCGGTCTTCGCCCGCGAAGTAATAATGAACTCACCGCGAACACAAAGAATTTAAGTGTCCGCCGGGCATCTGAGGCGCGGACTTTTTCCGTTCAACTTCCTTCGTGTGCGTTGGTAGAATGGGATTCCCTGAGCGCTATCATTCGCGGTCAAATTGCCCGGTCCGACCCGCCCCGACGTCTGCAGCAAAGCTCCTTAATGATCGTCTAGAAGCTCAAGATGTAGATATATCAGGATCGAAGCAAGTGGAAAGATTAGGGATTTGCCAAACCTGTGAGGAGATAAGGAAATAAAATGTAATATCAGCTTTTAAAATTTTCCGACACTGGAATAAGCCACCTGCAAACCGTCGATTTTGTAAAGCAGCTATAAATGCAAAGCCTGATAACTATATTAGTTGCTGTCAGCGAGCCGCCATGAATCGGGCGTGACGCGACAAGAGATGATCCTAATTACCACCAGCGTTTGACCCGACCACTTGCCGCACTAGTCAGGCTTCCTTGCTAGGGCTGTGTGATTACACCAGTTTTGTGGAAACTGCTTTAAACCAATCTGAAGATAAAAGAAAGTAAAGTTTTTTATTGGCCCCAAAAAAGGAAGGCAAACAAATATATAAAAAAAACAAGCAGTCAAAAAAATAAGAATAAAAACAAAACACATTTAAAGTAGGAATTAAAAAAAGAAAAAGATAACGCCTTCTAGGTGGGGCCAACTGTCCAGCATGTGCCGCTGCAGCCGTAAGAATAAATAATGCATCCCCGTTCGAACCAGTGGGATATGGTAGTCTTTGAAATATTTACCGTAGTTTCGGAGAAATTAGGAAGACCACTATCATATTACGGCAGTTTCGGACGCCTTTCGACCAGATAACAAAATATTAGTAGAGATGTTTCTTTCGAGTGATAGAAGTATTCGACATACGCTTACGATGATATTCCAAACGATGAAGTCAGAAGCACGGCGACAGTTGCCGGCATGGTGAACGGAACACTCAGAAACCCACACTTTGCAACTCAAATTTGAACCTAACGTGGTAAGGATGAGCTCACCGTCAGTGTTTTCCATATCACCGGAGAGTTAGCCAAAAGTTAATTATACAAGGTGTTCCGGCCAGATTAGATATCGGGACCACAAGAACTCTGAGCCAGACAGCTTAACCTCTGGCAACGGCCACTGAATTAAAAACGCGGTTTAAATTTGAGCAGCCCTTACACTAGCTGTCACTTTAAATTTTACTTACACATTACGGTAAAACATCAAATTAGGACTACGGCACAGTGTTATTTTATTTTAAAATCTTATTAGGTACTAGCGGCCCGTCCCGGCTTCGCACGGGCATTAAACATTACATTTAGATTTGTTAATTTTAACACATTCATAATAATAATAATATGACATATATTCATCCCTTTTTGCGTCGAGCTCCTAAAGAAGAGTAAATAAAAAAAAATAAGAATAATTAAATTCAGATGTTTTTTTTGTATTTATGTGTTTTTTTGTATATTTTTGGGGTTTTTTTTCTTTTTTTGATATATATATATTTTTTTTCAATTATTGAGGTCATAACCCTAAAAGAAAATACATTTATTTTGATAGAGATTCTCTGTAAACAATATTTGATGTTGTTTTATTTTTTGGCAGCAAGATTTTCAGGGGCTCCGACTCACGATAGACCAACATACAGTTGACCATGAGTAAAACATTTCTTTCGCAGATCGATCCCTACTAATTCGAAGGTTTGGCCTTGGGACTTGTTAATTGTTAATTCGAAAGATGTTTTTACCGGAAATTGAAGCCGTTTAAATGGGATTGGCAGATCAGTTGGGATCATCGGTATCCTCGGTATATGAGCTAGTTGACCACCTGCTGGGCCAGTGATAATAGTTGCTACTATTAAATTGCCTTAATAAGCAGCCTCGTCCCATTACACATGCTCGGAGGGTTTAAATTTCTTAAAAGCATGATTGGGATTCCGATTTTTAACGTCAATTCATGGGGTGGCAGTCCAGAAGGGTTCAACGAATTTAAAAATTCCTGTGGATAATGGACTGCATCTTCAATATTCGTTACAGTGTCGATCGATTTGTATGTTTTTGTTTGGCCGGGGACTTTTTGAACAATCAGATTGTTTATTTCATTGACAGTATCATTCTCAGGTGATACTATAGCCCGAGAACACAGCCAATGGAAGTCTCTTTCGTGCAAAATTCTCGATATCAGGGTATACAGAATCTATTAAATTTTCCAAATTATGGAGTATTTGGCCTAGAGACTCATCCAGAAGAATGTCACAATGACCGCTTAAATTTGGAGTTGGAAAAATTCCTTCCCCAAGTTTTAGCAGTTGCTGTGGGAAATCGCTATCAGTGATTCCATGAAGATGAGCTCTCATATTTGTCCTTAATTTTAATGTTTAAATCGTAGTCCATAAGGGAGACGATTTCAAGCATGCCTTGATGATATCTGCTCGCGTGCCTCTGTTAATAACGGGGAGAGTCTGTCGAAAATCTCCAGCAAATACAAAAGTAATCCCGCCCATGACTGCAGAGGAGTTCCTTAGATCCTGTAAGGTTCTGTTCACGGCCTCTATATGTGCTCTATGGCTCATCGTGCATTCGTCCCACATAATCAATGAGGCGTCTTGTAGTAATTTACCAATAGGTCCATTTTTGCGGATGGAACATGTAGATTGTTGTTCAAGATTGACGGATAGTGGAAGTTTAAAAGTAGAATGAGCAGTTTTGCCATCCTTCAAGAGAGTTGCAGCAATTCCTGAGGAAGCAACTGCTATTGCTATCTTCCCTGATTGTCTTATCTTAGCAAGTACCAAATTTGCAAGAAACGTCTTTCCCGTTCCACCAGGTGCATCCAAAAAGAAAACTTTTCTTTTGTCATGAATGACGCTATCGACTATAGTTTCAAAAGCATGTCTTTGATCTGGGACTAACTTTGGCAGGTTTTCATTGACAAAAGCGGTCAAATTATTTGTATCATAGCGATGAGTCAAAGTCTCTGCTGCATTATTTTTTTTTTAACTCGTGATATCTTTCGAATGGATTGTCAGAATCGAATAATTCAAAAAGTAATATAAAGATATCGAAGCAGTCTTAAATAATACATCATTTATTTTGATAAGGGTTAATACCGAGGTACAAATAAAGAGCTTTTTGTAGCGGTGGTATTTTAATTTATTTTTTTCAATAAAAAAACGCTTATTGTGACATGACTGTAATAGTTAGAGATATGCTGCCGCTGATTTTTTGTAGATAATGGTGTGTTCTAAAAAAATGTAGTAAATCATTTTGTTATATCATCAATAGTTTTCGCAGCGCACGCGATGTAAGGTAGTTTTTTGATATTTTTTTCACACCTTGGATTACGTTATCGTAATTTTAGTAAGGATGCCTATTTTTTTTTTAAATGAAATATAGCCTATGTCACTCAGGAATGATGTAGCTTTCCAACAGTTAAAGAATTTTTCAAATCTGCCAAGTAGTTTCGGAGCCTATCCAATTCATACAAACAAACAAACAAACAAAAAATCAAACCTTTCCTCTTTATAATATTTGTATAGATTTGAGCATTCGAGGAAGAGTTCCTTTCCCTCTATTTACTTTTCACAGGGGTATTTTAACGAGTTTTTCAAGGTCAAACGTTTTTATGTAAATCGTAGCTCAATTACAGATGGCAATGTACAATTTAGGCGGTATTATCGCTCGGGAACGACTCTCCCAAACAACCTTTAGGTAGATCAGAAGGTAGGATCAGAAAAAAACCCAAATGTGAAATTCAGTATTTTTGAGTTGTTTAAAAACTAGAAATGTTTTTTTTATTCCATGTAGTAAATTAAAGTGACGTTAACGGCCGATTTTAGTAGTTTTGGTTAACAGTGAGAGTAACATTTTGACTGTAAATGTCAATCAATCGATTAGATATGAGATTATTCCCCCAGTCTAGTTCTTATAAAAGAACATGCCATCTTCAATTTATATTAATTGGTTAGCATTAAGGTTATTCTATTAACTGGAGAGCCGCGTCCATAGAGTTGAGTACCGGCCGAAGCGTGCCGAAGCACATTTTATCGACTTGCAATAAAAACCAGCTCAATAATTATTGCTACGTTACTTCGGCGATTCTAGTAGATATTTGAAACATTTCAAGCGAGGGGAGGCGTTGTATTCAATTGGTTGGTAGTTACCTACAGTTACTACTGGTCTTAACAGTAGTTAAGATGATTGTGGCTGCTTACATCTTATGAGAAAAACTAATTATGACTTGTACTATGAAAATATTGATACGATTAGTTGAACCCTTAAATGTTTTATCGACTGAAATTCTGTTTCAGAACGTCTTCAACTAATATTTGCGTTTAGAAAAATAGCAATTTTACTTTTTTTTCTTAAAAAATGTGGTTTCTTTAACATTTGTCCTGGTGCGGAAATCGAACCCACGATCTGTAATCGTCTCTGTACCACTTCGCTAAGAGCGTCGTCAAATAAGTAACGACCTTGCGAACGACATATCTAATAGGAGACGGAGGGAGCAAGACAGGACACCAACCAAATTGGTCCAGTGCATCTTACCAATTGGAAAATTGGTCCATCTCAGCTTGAGAACACAGCTAGAAGAATGACACAAGTAGTTCTAGCTACATAGTCATAGACAACAGTCTGACAGATACTCAATACTCAATACTCAATCATTTATTGCAAAACCATAATGTAAAATTAGATGTTACAGTACTTTTAGAACAGTGTTATGGACCCTGTCGGGCACGCAACTAATAGTAGTAATAGATAATAATCTTCTATAAATATTTGAAAACAAGTTAGTTAATAAAACACTTATACTTGAGTACCTACTGGAAACTGGACCATTTCCATGGTTCAAAAAAATTACTATAAGTACACATATTCCCAAAATGGTCTTCCTTTTATCATCTAACACTTTTTTCAGGATTTTACGAAAACTTTTGATTTTAAGTTTTTAAAAACTCGTCAGCACGGTATTGGCGGCAAATCCTGCCGATTTTTCAGAAAATCCGCGCCCACTGGCCACTAAGCCGCTTCTGAGGAAACTAAGACAACGCTGCTGCATCATTTCAGTTATTATAGTCAATTATGTGACTTATTCTCATATGCCAATAACAATTGAAGAAACGAAACGTTACACTAGTTAAAGTGAGTTATTTGAGTTCTTATGAATAAGCCGACTAAATGTTATTTCCGCAATCGTTCTTTCACAGAAACACTAACCATTTATTCCCAACAATCCCCAGCCACCCACGTGTCCTACAAAACAAATGATAGTGCCACCATTACTCTTAACGGATCGATTAGTCCGACCGAGTGTCGAAGTCGGTCATTTCGCGCGAACTACCCCGTGGGTGTAACACATTCCTTTTAGTTGGGTGGTTCGAGTTGTCTTTTGTGGCAAACACCAGAGTATATACCGAAAATGAATCTCTATTCAAGGCAACTTCAGCACGTTAATTCTGATTTTTTTTTATAATTTATTTCCAGGTTTTGAGCGCATGACGCGACATGAGCAATCTCGTTGCAGTGCAGCATAATCCTATCCAATGAAGTTGCACTTAAAGATTTGAGTTTACTCATGAGGCCTAAAGTAAGTGATTATTTCCATAAAGCATCACTAGTAACACACATTGGTCGATTAATAGTCAGTTTTTCAATCAATTTTAAAAACTGAATCTACTAGGTTATCGAAGAGGCATTCATGGAAAAACACCGATCGTGTGCTAAAAGCTGTTTCAAGCAGAATATTTATCTAGAATTTCAAGACAAACATACTATGTACGAGTAAGCACCCACTATTACTCCTAAACGGATCGATAAGCCCGCCGGAGAGTCGAACTCGGTCATTCCGCGCGAACTACTCCGTGGATGTTGGCGACGAATGAGTTCCCTTTGAAAGTTTCAACTTATCTTCTGTAACAAGTTTTACTTGATATCTATTTTAGATTAACAGATACGAACCCAATACAGAAAACTGCACGTAATATAATACCCCTAAACCCTAAAAACTAGACAACCGCTGACAATATTGTCACATGTACCTACCTAATGACAGTCAACCTATTCCCATGTGACCCGCAATAAATACAATTGATATGAAATGAAAATTGATTTACTTTTGCACACTGATATGTGTACAACCACGTTGCACGGTTGTGGAATTGAACACGTCGTACGGTACGGAAATAAAAACCAAACCAAGATTGTACTGACAGTGTATTTCAAGAAGACTCCTAAAAATATATGGCTAGAGGTTATATCCAAAGAGAAAAATCTTAATACCGCGATTCAGCATTTAAGCATCCGGCAATTTGCTAACGCCATCTATTGGCACAAAAGAAACTATAATTCGCCAATGACGTCTAAATACTTCAAATTATTTACATCAGGTATTGACATATTATGTCAGTGCAGAAATAAGGAAACACACCATCAAATCCTTAAACAATATGAATATTTTTGACCAAAAACATAGTCTAACGCAAAAGTTAGAGCCAACTTTTGACATAACACTGTAACTCGTTATCAGCGAGAATGCGAGCCAATCTAGGCAAACATTATTTGTCTCTCATATTTTGGTAATTTTTTCTCAGTGATGACAGACAGCAAATGGTCAATTTCTGATGATAAAGTACGCACGCGAGCTTAGTCTGCTCACATACATCTTTCCAGAATTTCGCGCATTTCGCGAATTTCTTACAGCGCAGTTGCAGCTCTTAACCTCATAGATTTAATAAGGCCTTTACCTAGCAGTGCCACCATTTAAAGATGTTCTACGATGACTATCTGTGTACCTACCTGGTGTATAAGTACTAAATAAACACCTCATTACACCTGTCCCATATTTTAACAAGCTAACGGTTCGAGCATTATATTCAACAGTGCGTTTCGGACCGCGCTTACTCCAGTATAAATAAATACTTAAACTAGGTAACGAGCAAAACCATGCCATAATTCTGGCTTAAATATGTTAAATGTTTATAAATGTTAAAATCTCATTCATTGCGTTTAAGAATAAAACGGTTTTATGAGCTATCCCCTTTGATTAATTGACTTTCGCTCCACAATTGTGTATGTTATTCTATTAGTCTTGCAGGGAAGGGCAATTAAGTGTAAGGGGTGTTCCGGTCGTTAACCACCATGGCGCGGGAAAAGGATGCAATGATATGCTCTGACGTTTTCATAGCATTTACTTGGAGAAAGGGAAATTTCTTTCACAAACTTATTTTACTTTTGATGTATTTTATAACATCTTTCAGTAAGGATTGTCACAAATCTTACACCCTTCCAAAAATTCACGATGAGTCCACATGTTGGAGTAATGCTATCGGCAACTCATAGTTAAGATGAGATGTGGGATGGATGAAGGCACTTGTTTGTTGTTTTGTACAAGCTCTGCTTAGTTTGCAATTACTTAATCTTGTAAGATATCCTAGTAATATCACACGCGGTACTTGATGATAGCCAAGCTTGCGATGGGATCTCGGACTATCGCTAGTGATGTATGTAATTCTATTAACGGGTACTAGGGCACGACCTGTTCAATTAACTCGGGCATTATCCGGACATGTTACGGTGTCGTGGAGCGAATACACTGATATATGAGACGCAAGGACATTTCAATCATAAATGAGTCGATAATACAAGGGATTAAATCACCAATCGTAGCCACATGACGTCCCCATAGATTTCCAAAATGGCCGAATGCGAGCTACATCCATTATTCCTGCAACATTTATCTGAATCTGTAATAGTAAATTGTTTCCACCCCAACAATTCAAATCCATTTATAGCTATGTCTTGCCTGCCACAGGAAAAGTGTGGTTTTCAATAAAATAGCTACTGAGACCCAAAGCTTAAGCTGTAGACCGTACCTTGTCATGTCTTGGCAGATGTAAGAAGTAATGACGAAGGTTGTCCTGATCCGGCGACTGCCTACCGATGTTCCTACTACATTGTTATTTATATTGCATAAGTGTGTGATACCAATTCCTTGAGTGGCTTGTCTGTTTTTGAATTTCTTGCTTTCATTGCCGAGGGTTTTCGGGGGAATTAAGGACTGTGATTGTATATTTCGTGCTGAGATTCATGGGCTATGGTAGTTTTTGGTCCGTTTATTTGCCGGTGTCCACACTCCCCCCGAGTGTTTCGATTGTTATCGATCGTGTTTCAGGGTCTGAAACCTCAGTTTCTGATGTAATAGTGTTCCCTAGCGTTCCTCGGCTTCTGCCTTTCCAGATTCTAAGCCTTGCAAGCCATTTACCAGCCATCACGGAAATACTCGTAACTATTGGAACTCGCTTTCTACCTATAGCCAATCTCCACTTGTGAATTTTTAGGTAAATGTTACGGCCCTTTTATTCACCTCGCAAGCTTATGATCTGGGAATTTGCCGGATGTTGAGCTGCAGATTAATCCGCCCAGAATGGCCATAAAGCTGTACAATTAAAACGCCATAATAATGTCCTTCGCGTTTGCATTCAGCTCGCAGACCTAATTAAGTGGATGGTACCCTCGTCCCATTATGGCGACATGAATTAAACAATAGGACACGACATCTGACGGTTTACAGCGGACCAGCCTTTTTATAACGTGTCAAAGATTTAAAGAGTTTTTATTGACGTCAGGTTTATAGCGCAGCAGTAGACGCGACGTTAAACTATGTAGGGGTCTCGGTGTCTAACATTGTATTGAATTTTTAGTAAGAAAAACTGTTTATAGTTCCTTTAACTTTAGCTATAACATTGCATCTGAAACCTGATGAATTAAGGGTACTACAATGTAAAGGATTACTTGAACGCCAAGATTAGAGGTCATCGTAAATAAGTCTGCTCCTATGCACATTATGTATGTTGACTATACTTCAACACAATCATCATAAGCAAACAAGGTTGAAAAGTGTAACTATGGAGTTTCTTGCCGGATTCTTCTCGGGAAATCATTCTTCGCCTTCACAACCACCGAAGTGGTAGAGTCTGGTTGTGGAGTCATTCTTCATTCTTTCATTATTCTTTATTGAGTTATTGTTATACTTATGTTATGAATTGTTATAAGTGATTCTCAAAGGGCTTACTTACATGAATGAATATTATGATAACTTTACTTTTCCGCACTTTTCTAGGTATTTTTTACAACTTTGATACCGTATAACTAAAGTTTAGTCTAGTCTTCTCATTGCTTAACCCCATCACACGGCAGCCGCCGAGCGGCGCCGAGTAATAAGACGGATATAACGAAGCGGATGTCGCGCTGCCGAGAATGGTGATGAGGGGACGCGAAGGGTTATTGATAAATCAAGCCGTTTGAAGGTAGTGTGTTCTATGAAACTATGATTACCTCTTATTTTACTTTAATAGAGGTGCTCTCACTCAGTTGTGACAGTGGATCGGCAACGATCGCCGTTAAGCAACGCGCACCTCATCGGGATTGGGATGGGTGACCACACCGGTCCAAATTTAGTGATGTATTAAGGGCATCTGCATTAAGCCTATTCGGATGTCTTAAGGCGGCTTGATGACAGGCAGGTTTACTCAAACCTTACAGCCTTTAAACAATAAGCAATGAGTCTACGTGTAGGGAGTATGGCTCGATCCACCTCATAGTTGAGGTAAGGCCTGTGCCCAGCAGTGGGACGTAAAAAGGCTTTTGTTTTTGTTGTTCTTGCTGATTGACTTCTACGCTCATTTGTGACCATTACTTAACTCTACTTTTGCAAGAGTGATTGAGTGAGTAGTAGGAACGTGGACATGGTGGTAGGTTGAGAGTTCATTTAGTTTTTACTCCGTACGACCAGAAAGTAGGATTTTCACATTGATTCTTTTTGACATAAAAATTACGCTACACTCGAAACGCTACGAAAAACTAGTATTACCTGGCATCTCTGTGTTGCTGGACTCCGTGTGTCAGCAATTTAGTTTTTGATATGCATCACTGGGTAACAAGCCGGGATAATGAAGCGTGGGATATCACGGGCCGCATAGCAAGTAGCCGTGTGAAGGGTTATTGATATGAGGTATGTTATGGATATGAAATATCGGATACGGATATCGGAACAATTGAAACACCGGATAATGATACGACTTATTCAAGAGTATACGTTAGTTTTTAATAGTTATGGTTACGGTTATGGATATCAGATTTTTGAGGAATTTCAAAGTAGTGTCGTGCGAAAATAGCACGACACTACTTTCCGTTTATCGAACTTTGTGCATATGCGTGAATGTGAAATTGCTGACTAGTATGTAGAAAACAAACGATGCAAATAACGCGTCTCATTAAGACTCCGCTTCCGTTCGAAATTATCCGATGTTTTTTTAAAGATATGATTCGGTTACAGTTACGGATATTTTTTTTGTATGATATCCGATGGTTTGGGAATGGTGACGAAGCTCTTCACATCCCTGATTGATTGCGAAGGGCGAAGGCTTCTTACTATTTCGTTTAGAATAATTGTACATGAAGATAGATCTTTTGACTATTTAGAATACTGTCTTAATTTTTACAGCCAGGGCATAGCCAGATAAATTAATTACACCATCATCAGACATCACAATTTATAAGACGCTTAATTGATTTGGATAAATGCGTACCGGTAAGATGGGGTTAATTGGTATCTGGGTCTTAATTGGGACAAGACTTTGAAGATGTTTCAAAGCTTTATTTTTCTTAATTTCTTGAATGTTTTTATATTCACTACAGTTATAAACAAAAACACCCAAAAATAAAATAAATACAGCACTTCTCTCGAGCTTTGAAACATTTTCAAAGTACTGTCCCAATTAAGACCCAGATACCAATTAACCCCATCTTACGGTAGTAATATTTTTTCTGTTGTTTTTTGTCAGGTCATATTGAGAATGCCAGTGACGTGTAAGTTAATGTGAGATAACAAAAACCGCAATATCCCAGAACAAAGAGCTTCTAAAATAATTGAAGACATATTTACTCAACGGGTCTAAACGTCCTCCACCAGCAGTTAAAGGGTTATTGCCCACCCCTTGTAATACCTACATAAAATTACCCTAATCCCGCACCCCCTTAACACTCGAACAACAACGACAGAATTCATAGCCATAAACTCAATGGATTTTGTCCTCCGATTGCTGGGGAATTTAATTTGCTTATAAGGTGAGTTCCACTGAAACTGAGGAAACCAAAATGTTGGCTAATGTTGTCCATGAGTCCAGATTTACGCGGGACGTCTCGAAATACTTCTGATATGGACGTCGAATGTTATTTGGGTATTGAAAATTTACTAACTATTAATAAACGACAATAGTGCCTGATCAATTTATTTATTATTTCTATTATAGTATTTAAGTCTATTATTAAGTGTATTTTGTTTGTTTGATTAAGTTCTTGACGATTTGTAACAGGTCTATTTGAATAAAGATTTTTCTGATTCTGATTCTTTAGTAGGTACTTTGCTATAGTGGCTAATATGACAGCTCCTTCATAAAGTTAATGTGACATGGTTCAAGTGAATGGGCACTACTCATAGTCGTTGAAAGTACCAATTTCGAAACCGAATTCTCCCTTTTTTATCTGTCTGTTCTGTAATTCAATACCTTGGATCTGGCAACACTAGTGACAACGGTAAATAAAGCGGTAAATAAACAAATAAAACAATGAAAATGTCCCCTATACTAAAACCAGCAGATCAATTTACTCAAATCAAAGAATAGTTTATTCACTTTGACGTGAGGATCAAAATCAATTGAGGATAATTCGATACTGGCATTCGTAATATGAATATGTCACAGTCGATTTACCTTTTCATCGCAGGAAATTTTTTCTCCTTCACAATTTTTACGGACTTTTATCAAGTCTATTCACATTTTCTTTTCAGCTTTCCCTGACATGATAATGACCAATGATCGACAGTTTAGGCATTACAACAAATAAATAGTCCTAGCGTATGTGAACATATCGAATCGAACGCAATAGAATAACACAGAACAATAGACTCCAAAATATGTACACTCATAGCATTGAAAGTACTTCGAGAGCGCTCGCGGTCCAATCACAATTCATCCCCAAAATTGATAATTCCGGGTCGACCTTCTGCCTTCCGCTTGGTTGAACGACCAATTTGCTTGGGCTACTAGTAATCCCGTTATGGCGTACGCAGCCGAGTCGTGGACATTCACAGTGCGGTTAGTGAACCAATTCAGGGCCGCGAGCTATGGAAAGAGTTTTTTTAAAGGATACAATCGCCTGTTACTAAGGGATCTTGGAGAGAACCAAGGCTATCCATTTAGCCCTCAGATTAAGCAAGCCGTCTAGGACTGTCTTCCCCACCGTATTACTGACAACGGTCGTTGTTTCCTGAGCGGAGACAGCGAGAGGCGCCTCCAGCCAGATAGTGAGACGACTTGTGAAAAGTTTGTGGTAGATAGCGGATGAATCAAGCTGAAGAGAGATGCGATGGCAAGTCTTCGAAGAGTCCAGTCCTGTCGAAGCCTACAAACTTTTGCACTTCCATGAAGAAATTGTTACCTATTCTGACGGTGAAGTCTGGCGTATTCTGAAGTCTGGCGGTGCATATTTTGTTGGCTTTATAGACAGAAGTGGAGATACTGATGAAATAAGGTCTCGAACAGGAAATTATCCAGGGCCAAGTTTTTAAAAACCAGACTGACTTACTTATGATCAAATATCAACTAATATCAATATCCTCAGCATTGTAGAATATGATCAACTAACAAGAATCCATTTGGCCTTACCTAATTTAAAAATTCAGCTTTATTCTACCCTTAAAAGCAAGAATGCTGACCTAAGTTCACCGACCCTTAAACTGAAAACTAGAGTACACGTGTAATGAAATTCCACCTGTCATGCCGCAAAGATTACCCCTGAGGGAGGATTGTGGACAAGGGTGGGGGGATGTCTCGGCGGACCAAGTTTGCAAGTTTCCAGGCGCTGTAAATCTACAGGTAGTTACTAAATATACCTCTGGGTGTTATGCTTCGGTGACATTTCTGCAAATGCGAACTAAAGTTGCTGCGCAGGCCAATTTCCCAAGAAATGCCATGACAACTGTTAATGCTCCAATTTTGATCCCTGTCATTTGAAATACACAGGTAAGTGATTCTTGCTGAAACTGAGACATTTTGAAAAATGTTGCAATATAAATAACAAGCATTAGCTGCATTCGGTGTCAACAAAGAAACGCTGGAAGACAAAATGATAGAGAATGGATGAGTGCCGCTGGACAAGTCTAGTCCGCATAAGTATTGCGTAGGCTAGCTACTTGTACGGTGTTTGTTTGGTAACAGGCAATATAGTTGTGTCCAAAACCACTTCTTTTCAACAATCAGCAGGTACTGTCGATGGCTTGAGCTGATTTTAAAGTCGATATTCAATTCAACCGCACTGGATCAGTCTTATAGTCCGTTCGCGTTAAGAATGCAGTGATTTCATTCTTGTCCTCCGACCTAGCACGCCACCCAACCAATCGTTCCTGATTAGAAAGCCAAGTTCACAGTGCCCAGTTGAACGCATTCTTTCAAACGCAAAGGTTTTGTACCTGAGCTTTTCTCCGTGTAACGGAATTAAATTAAAAATTACTGCATTCTTAACGCGAACATATTATAGATTGCTTAGCTTCTTCACTTCAGCAGTTGCAGCAAAGTCATAATGCAGAGTGCATATCTCCACTTTATTAAATCGTGCCTGCAATCCAAAGTAGTTCAATAAACGCAGATCTAAAAATACATTAGCAGCAAGAAAATACTTACTTAGCCTATTATCAGCGGTATTGCCCCAAGCCTCGCCCATAAACAGCCTTAAGAACCTCTCAAAGCATAGCGCCACTCACATTTACACATAAAGCGGCTTTGTAGAGAAGTTACCTGTTGATGCGAACGGCGGCTAAGCCGAGACTACGGTCCTAGGATGGCTTGGGATAATCTGTACAAACTGGTAAGTTTCGGTTGAACACCATTTATTTTGTAGATACCTACTGAATTCTAACGGTGGATTGGAATAGTGGCTCTAAAAGTTGATAAAAAAAGTTTCTGATTAGAACACAAGTGTGACTTTTTTAATTGACAGATTCTAAACAAAACCAACACGTTAAATAATAGTCTACGTGTTTCGTGTTCAAAACTTTATTTATTTATTTATTCATTTATTTACATTATAAACTAACAGCTATACATAGCCAACACGCTTATAAGTTAAACAATACACACAAATATGAACAAAAAAACTTAAAACACTTATAAAATTCAAATCACATTTTTGATTGTATCAAAACTTAATCGGGGGTATAAGCTTCCGGCAGCACTGGGCAGAAGGCCAACCATTCGGAAGGTGATATCTTCGGCCGGAACAGTTGCCAAGTAACCTCCCCACACATCCCGGCAAGGGTGATATCATAAACATTCGAGATTTGGAGGCAATCCTCTCATACTAGTTAAGCAGTGGCTAAACAGAAGTAATCAAAAAAAGAGTTTTCGGATATTTAAGAAAGTTCGATAATTAGTAAAATTGTTTAAACTATTTATCAAATCTACGTATTCGGTATTCCTCTTTTATGTAAAAACTAGTTTATCAGCGTCAAATATAATATTCTGCAAAAGTTTCAGAAAGATGCATATTAGTTTGACATTCAATTTGTTTCTTTTTTCCTAATTCTCATTCTTTGATTTTAGACTGTAATCAAAGAATAAGAATTGAATGAGGAAATCTTTCAGAACATAATTAAATAACAATTTATTTCCACCCTAAACTTTCCAAACACGAAGCTCAAAAAGTGTCCCAATGAAATTACCTTGAAAACAACTACAAAGAAAGGTTTTGATTATCATTATTGAATTATAGCGAGCCCCGCCGCTGCCGTGGCTCAGACAATTAATTTTCATCAAACAATCAGTATAATCCCTACGAATCCTTCAAAAGTTCAAAATGAATTCTCTCTAGTTCTGAACCTGTCAATGGAGGCAGCAGATAAAGGTGTGCACACACTAGTGGAGGATTCGAGGAGGATAAACTTTAGACATAATTTTGCATTTTTTCAGCTTAACTACTATACAATTGTTATGAAGAGATATTTACAAACAAATAAACCATCAAACAACACCACTACACGTCCAACTGCTGGGCTCAGACAGGAACTCAACTATGAGCGTAAGGTTGGTGATAAACCTTTCAGAAGTCTTCTAGCCACCTGAAGGTCTCTGACTAATCTTAATGACAGCGAAGTAACTAGCGACGAAAAACCAACTACTTCAGGTACCTTCCGAAGCATGAAGATGACCAAAGAATACATCACTTAACTTTGAACGGAGTGATCACCTGTCCAATAACCTGACCTACTAACATAAGAGTAACAGCAACGTAGAAAGACGAGATATATCCTTACATTACTCGTGTTCCTAATACCCTAAACAGGGTACCTTTTGCGAATTAGTATTTGAGTAATTTTGATACTGCTAAACATCTTAACACCAAATCGCTAACGCTCCCTAATGTACCCTCTCCTTTACATCAGACCCTACTAATCCAACTCACAAAACTTAGTTATTGGAGGGAACAAGACTCGGAAACACCGTACAAGTTAAGCCGGGATTAAGAGGTTTGTGAAAGATATAAAGAGCCTTTCCCGCAAAGAAAAATACTTGTTTTTCCCGCAAACTGCGGGAATATCGGCCAGATAGAGAAATTGTGGTCGATCGAGGGTTAACGGAAGGATGAAAAATGGTTCAGATTGTAGCTATAAATCAACAGATAACAGTTAAAAAGAAACTAGTAGAACTAGAAATAGATTACTTTTCCGAACGGGAGCAGACGAGAAATAAGGGCTAACTCCTGAGCTAAAAATAGCAGGGTTTTGAAGAAAATACAATAATGTTTTTACCCAAATTACCAATCCCACAGCGAATGATCATAGTGTTGAAAGATCCATTCAATACCTGTAACAAAATGAAAACATAAATCAGAAAATATATGGGTAAATGTAAAGGTTGATGGGTTAACGATTAGTAATGACTACTTACATGTTATCTTTTATTCCATCTGCGTGTGCGTGTAGCCTCTCAGATTTTTGAAAAGATGAATAAAAATGTTTCGTATTCGATGTAGTAACCAAATGCATCAATTACAACAGCTGATTTTCGGATTCGAAACTACAGTGAAAGTGAGCTTTTATGTTTTGTTTTAAGAATGCGAAAATACTTAACCCTATTTGTAACAAACTGTACATTCATGATTACTTAATCTTTGCTTAGAGCCCAGAGTAAAAGGGACTCAAACTCAAGGGACGAGGCAGACAAGGCTATAAAACCTCAAGATACAATTAAGTCTCAGATAATTTCTCTTATAAATCTCGGATAAACATATATTATTGCGTAGAAAGATGATACTTATTAGCATTAAAATATAATTAATTGTAAAAGTGATGCTACTTAGTCCCTAGTCCTTTTAAATAAGTGGACATTTATTGGTTCATCGTTTGCTGCACAGTGATCCAATTTTTCAGGGCAAATACAATATGAAGCTTGATAGATAACTTTCTTCACTGCACATTGACAATGAAACTTACAGTAAAGTACTACATACAAAGCTATGCCCAGTTCAGGCGACCTTATTTCTATTAGCGATCCCTTCCAATCAAGTTTAGGATGTTCTCATAAAGGGTCAGGTCAAGAATAGGTGTAACCAACGAGCTTGTATGAAAGAATTAATGGGAGTGGAAGAAGCGCAAGATTTATCTCAGCAATCGTAGCAAGTGGGAAATTGTTAGTCTCCTACCCCATGAGGAGATAGTCATAGGAGGATGTGTTCATTCGATTTTGGCACTAAAGTACAACCATTGCTTAGTTTGGTTTCATATAATCCTGACAATATCTTAATTACCTTTTTCATACACAGCACAAAGCCTGCAAAAGATACTTTGACCATAACCAACGGCTTCCTCACGCTTGAACCCAGACTTCGCGACAGATATGGCACAGCTCGGGTTACCGCGGATCCGAGTTGCAACCGCAGGGGTTGCAACAGGGCTAGGGTTACACGGACAAAGGAGTAACACAATAAGTTTGGGTAGTAATCTAGGCGTTACACAGATTAGCTGGACGATCATGTGACTTTTAAGCTGGTCTGTTACGGCTTCAGCTAAATACTCATGTTCATACATATTTAAGTATCTAGGAACACAGACGCAACTGAAACGCATAGTTCAAGACATACGACTATACTAATAACTAACGGAGTAGTTAGAGGCATACTGATTATAATAATTTATTATTGGCGTTAAGGTGAACGGAACATTCAGAAGCCGACATTTCCCTGAGTGAATTTGTGCGGCTAGACTTAAACTTACTCGTAGTAATCCGCGGGTTCCAAGTCAAAGTGTTAAACCACTGTGCCAGTGTGCACGAAAAAAGACGCGTTTTTGATAAAGCATAAAAACGCACATTAATTTAATTCCATGTGGTTGAAAAATTACGCATGCGTAGTCAAAGCTGAAGCTTTACGTGACTATACATCTACAAAGGAACGAACGGTTTGGTGGTCGGTAATTTAATTGTCCTATCATAATCTCATTGTTATCTAAGTATGCTAATGACATAAAGCTGAAGTGCTTTTTGTTTGTTTGTTTGAACGCACTAATCTCAGGAACTACTGGTTTGAATTGAAAAAGTATTTTTGCGTTGAATAGTCCATTTATTGAGAAAGGCTATATAACATCACGCTATGACAACTAGAAGAGTTCATAAAATGGGTTACAAGTTTGTGTGAACCTGGGCGGCAAAAAACAAAATCCACGACAGTCGTGGGCGGCCGCTAGTGGTCTCTATTTCAGTAATTATAGAAAGAAAAAAAAAAAGAAACTTTATTCGACTGTTGAATACACAACAGCTATTAGATCCTCGAACTTAGAGCAATGCTTACTGGCAGTAAGTTACTGCCACTTCTACTCACTTAACCCACTGGGCTCCATCAGTAACTTAAGTGAATACTAGGTATAATTTATGTTAATATGATGGTGACCAAACCCACGCCTTATCTACGACAAATCCACCACAGGTCATCATCTAATATTAATTCTTTTCGTTTTCGGTCAATTCCCATTTCCTCTATTAAATACCGGTGGCGTGGCCATTTTCCGGGCCAGTGGCTCGCAGGCGACGGGCGATGACTGCGGATACAAAGGTA
Organism: Udea ferrugalis; assembly: GCA_950022985.1. Taxonomy (NCBI): domain Eukaryota; kingdom Metazoa; phylum Arthropoda; class Insecta; order Lepidoptera; family Crambidae; genus Udea; species Udea ferrugalis. The sequence continues at coordinate 16,894,834 of OX465524.1, read as the reverse complement.
TTGCCCGGGGTCTTGGGTCTATAGAGAATACTATATGGTTTATATGGTTTGAGAAAAATGTCGTTGTTAACTTCGAGCTGTCCATTTTTGTGAAATATCACACGAATTGCACAAACGTAGTAGACTAAAAAAAATGATTTCGCAGAAGTTTCGCAAGCGGTGGTTATTAGTTGTATTCAATACAACCAAAGATATTACAAAGAAAAAGACGTAGATGGGTGATGTCAGTACTGACGCCAAGTCAAAAACTGTCCCCTGGCGTACGTGCCTATAATTTGACCGTGTGAACAAGATAGTCTGATTATTCACTAGAGCGTAAACGAGACAGATACATGTTGCGCTCTGTCGTCTCAGACTGTTAGTGTCAATGCTTTTCTCAGGTGCAAAAGTGGCAGTCGTTTCTGATTTCGGGTGCCACTTTAAACACAAATAACCTCTTTTTTTTATACTATCATTGCCTTCTCCTCGGAAAATCCACCACAGGTCATCATCTAATATTAATTCTTCGCAGTTTTCGGTCAATTCCCATTTCCTCTATTAAATACCGGTGGCGTGGCCATTTTCCAGGCCAGTGGCTCGCAGGCGACGGGCCGAATGACTGCGGATACAAAGGTATTGCCCGGGGTCTTGGGTCTACAGAGAATACTATATGGTTTATATGTTTTGAGAAAAATGCCGTTGTTAACTTCAAGCTGTCGATTTTTGTGAAATATTACAAGAATTGTGCAAACATAACAGATGTTAGGATTTGTTTAGTAGTTCTTGAACAAAAAACAGTTTATTTTCGATTCCTGATGATACTTAGCTGATTTTTAAAACTTAGCTGTCTCGACAAACCTAAACTTCGTTCTATAAAAAACACTTTATTTATAAAACAGTTAGAAAAACTGTTGTTCCGTCGCGTTTGACAACTCCAAAACTACTGAACATCAGTGTTTTTTTTTAAATTCAAAGCTGAAACAAATTAATATCAAATTAAAAATATACAGTCTGTTCCAGCTGTTCTCTAGTTTCAAGTGCACGAAATAACCTGACTTTGATTGTTTGACTGTGAACAGATTTCAGTCATTTTAATTGCCACCCTAAAACTTCTTTAAAAGTAAACATTAACTAGGAAAACTCCCGCGAAACACGAAACAAAACAATTTTAGACTTCACATCACTTCAACATTCCTAGTATGAATACCTTTACCCAAGTACTTACTCAAATAATTAAGGAAGTTCACCACGACTTTCGCTTCTCATACGTGCGTCCTTATTCGCAAATGTCATTCAAATGTCAAATTTAGACAGTGCAGGGAACATTGGCAGTGACAATTCTTTCCCATGTGCATGACCACACTGCGTGATGGTATGTGATAGTGTTGTGAATCGCGATTCTTTGATAGACTGTTATCGATAATATTGTGCACTCAAAACAGGACGTGAGGACTGGTGAAAATTGCTCATGAATATTTTAATTGTATGAATTAAAGCGAAATCATTTGCTACTTCAATCATAGAGGATATTTATTTTCGGAGACCACATCAGGCCGTGTCTTTCGTTATATTGTAGTAATAATGCTCATTAATATTCACATGAATTGCTCAACATTCCATCGTGTTAATTGCGTAATATTAATAAAAATACGAGTACAATGACTCTTATGGTAGATACTTTAATTTAGATTCATCGTCGCTTTCTGCATCTAAGCAACAGCAAAATTTCTGCAATTCTAAATGATTTCTTCAGTTTGTTACTGTATAAGATAGATAGACGAATATGTTTCTGAACACAAAATGCATTAAAGAGGTATTTAAGTTTACAATGTACCAATCTCCAATTTATTCAATCCCACGGACTCTTATTTTGAGGTAGCGCCTTATTACTGAGTACTCTTGGGATTGCCTGAGTATATTCAAGTACGCAACGCGTTTGGTAAACCATGCTTTAAAAGGTAACTATCGACATATTCCCAACACTAGTACCTATGTGTCACAATGCGTGTCGATGAACCATTAATGGGCCTCGGTCTTTAACTGGCCACTTGAGGTCGGTAATTAAGACGGCCACCATATGTTTGGATGTCTGTTTGACCCTAAAGGGTTAAATGTGGCACAACAACGTCTGTAACTGTGGTTTGGAACATGTTCAGTAACGCAGGTCCAGAATTTGAAGCCATTACAGTCACTTGACTGTTTGACAGAAATATCCAGAAAAAAAACTCGGTCTTAATTGGGAGAGCAATCAAATCGAAATGTCTGTGTTCAAAGGATCCATTTAGCTAAGGACAGGGCGTGAGTGCGCGCATTTTGAGAGGCCTACGTCTGATAATGATGAATAAATAAAAAGCTAGTTTGGACTATTAATATCAATAAAGTAATTGACAAACACAACAGCCCATTCATCATAATAAATTCCTCATTAAAATAAAATGAATATCAAGGTATGAGTTAATTTCAATACATATATTTTTATGTCCATTAACAATATAAGTAGGTATCGAAATAGTCGGTCAAGGGCTCTGCTCTGAGTCAGCGCAGACAAATGACAATGTGAGGCTCGCCCTTCATTGTTTGTTTATAAATTAACCGTTTATTAGCAATTTATTTTAATTTATTGTCACCGGCAAGGTCGCAGGAAACGAGACGTAGGTACCACAGGTTAATCGAATGTGTAATACAGCTGCTAGTTGTTATGTTTTGCTTGTTTTGTAGATTTGTTTTATGCAGGTACTACAGATATTTGTTTTCGATCTTGTCAGTGAAGATACAGTTAGTGACTTAAGTGAGCGGCAAGCCAAAAAATCACATCCACAGTCCAAGCTCATAAAACATATTGAAGGGCATATAGCTAACATAAAGGTTGATCGGATGAATTCAATTAACTTTTCAGGTAAGTATTTTTCTTGTTAATATCCTTCTAGCAAGTTGCACCGCCCGTACTTCTGAGGTGCTACATTTCGCGATTTACGCGGTTGAGAATGCATCTGGGCATTAATCCACCAGTTGTATTTTTTTCATTATGTGCAATAATATAATGAAGAAACATTTAGTAAATAATGAATACTTCAACTAAGTATCAACAACAACAGGTGAGGTAGTAGAGGTCAAACGTGTCTTGCCAAATGCTGAAGCATTTTTTTTTATAGTGGTTTTCAATATGACCTCACTCCACCTGATGGGAAGCAGCCGTGAGGTCCAGATATGGGGTTGACAAGCACAGTAATTGAGAACTACTAGTAATTATAGTATTCTAGAAATATCAATTAAAGCCTGTCGCTTAATTCTACATGACCTTCAAAGAAATACCAATCTGAAAGCCATAAAATAGCCAATATCTCCACGGCATTCGCCATAAATATGATTGTATACAGGGCGGGACGCAAGTGTGAGCGTGACATTCTCCGGAATACCGCCGCCGCGAAAGGCACGTATTGCCCTTTCGACGGTGCTATATTAAAATTCCTTTATCAATGCAACCTTCTGAGATATTGAATCTACATTTTCGATGGATTTGAAAGATTTTTCACAGTTTTGAAGATGTTATTCGCCAGTGGAATGATTAAATTCGTGTTGTTTGGCAGTTTTGTATTGTGTTTGACAATTCAACTCCAATAAATACAGTCTCTGCTATTCTATAGCCTGTTCGCGTTAAGAACGCAGTGATTTCATTCTTGTCCTTCGATCTAGCCAACCCTTAACCAATCAAATCGTTCTTAATTAGAAAGTCAAGTCCACAGTGACCAGTTGAACGCATACTTTCAAATGCAAAGTTTGTGGATCTAAGTTTTTTGTGTGCGACAGAATTAAATTTGAAAATCACTGCATTCTTAACGCGACTTTAAACCTAAACTTTAGTCATGTCTCGTTGATAGTATATTCATTTATTTTAACCTCCGAAGTACAAACTAATGTAAAAGGTGGTCCTAATACGTCTTAAGCATTTTCTACCAGTCCACTACCCCGTTGAGGATAAAGCCATATAATTATGACGTAAAAGTTGAATAAAATATTACATTCAAACTGACTGCGACTGTACGAATAAATATAACCAGTTTATTTTGTTACTGAACTGTTAGTTTCGATATTTTGTGACAGCGGCGTTAACGAAGCCAATATTCCGTCTCAATCAAAATATCGTACCCAATTGAGGACACAGTCAAAAAACTTTTATTTGTTCCCTCTGTTTACTATTACGAATGTTTGTATTTTCATCACGTCCATCCGTCCATCTGTATGTAATGGCCTCGTATTTTCTTTATTTTTACAAGCTTTTAGGTTTCCGAGGACAGATGTAATGGGTCCGAGGGAATAACTTTTTTATGTTTACCTTTCTACGCGCAAACATATGCTGGTGTACGCAACACTTGGCATTGATGATGATCATAAGAACTGCCTCCCATTTCCTATTCCATCTAGCGTTTCCAAAATGTATTTATTCAAGTATAACATTATTCCTCCGTATTTCCTTTCAAATCTTATTTTTGCCACATCATAAACATTCTGACTATACCAGCTCCGTTGGAAGGTTGTTTCTACTAATTAGACCCGGCAAGACACTCATCATTACTCGTTTTAAAACAGGTTGTTTTACAGTAGGAATTCTGATAAATAAACCAACAGTCAACCAAGTATGACATGAAAAAAAGGTGACAAAAATGCACGCAAAGTCATGCGGTCTGAGCAGCCCGAAGAGCCAGCGATATTTTTGGAAATGCAATGACTGGTCACATCTTAAAGAGCTCTTCTCTAACAGTCCTACTAACGAAGGCTTAAGTGCGAAAAAAACTATTGAACTAAAAACAATAATACGACGATTGAGTCTCTAACGAAGGAGTAAAGAAAGAACGTCTTGCATCCAACAATAAACAGTTCATAGCTCAGTGAACGAACGAACCTGCAAAAACAAATTCCAAACGTAAATTCAGGCGCAGAAGGTGTGAATTCGAATCGAACGACCTCTGGAACCATAGACAACTGACAGTTTCCGTCAGTATTCAGGTCACGTTCGTTCTTTGAAGCGAGTGACGACAGCCCATAGAGAAACTGTGCATGAGTGGCATGGTCCGTGCCAAAATAAAATGTATCGCGCCTTATCTGATTCAATATAGGGCGATACATGCCAATCATGTATCCGCTACGTTTTTTATTGAAATGAAATTCGGGTACGAGGCGCTTACTGAGGAAAAAATCCTTCCTTCCAGATTTCCTTCATGCAATGGCCATTTTTTATCGGCGCAAGAACTTTGTATTTCGGTATTAGAACTTTACTACACATAGCGGCCGTCTAGTCCCAAACTAAACAAATCTTGTGCCTTGGGTAAAAAATGAACTTTTAACAAGAGTGGAGGAAAAGGGAAGAGGCCTTCATCCAATATCCGATAAAAAAACGCCACCATGAATCGTGATGGCTATAAGAAATAAGAATAATTAATGAAATCCCAATCAATAAACTGAAAATATTTTATTCCATAACTGACTGTAAAAATACATACAAAACAGTTTAAACAACTTGCCTGTTTATATTTTGTACGTTGCAACATCGCGTGGGAGCTACTGGATGGATTTGAACCAAACTTTGTACTGTTATACATACTATAAAAGCAGTAGCTAGTACCATAATACGAAGTAGAAACAAAAGCATGCATTTCACTATTGGCTACAACAGCGCTACTCTTTGAAAGCGTCCAGCGCAGTTAGCCAGCCGTTATAGAGCGCTAACTACACTGAGCCCATTGCTAGTGTTGCAACTGCTCGGTAAAGCTACCATTGTGTTCTAAAGCTACCAAACTAACGTGGGTTGTTGCCATCATTACTTTTAGGGATCCGTGCCAGAACGCAACGAACTAGTTGTACTGTCTCTCATAGGGAATGCCCTACTTTTCAGGCAGTTAATTAGCCTGCCTTTTACTGTCGGAATACGGAAGAAAAGTACGGTGTTATCTAGGACACAGAATCAAAAGAAAAATGCGATAACCTTAGTTCTAAGCGAAGAAGCACATAACGTAGAAGGATCGATCATCGTAATACCTACCTAGTCGTATGTTCACTGATAAACTCACGAGTGCTACGACCGGTCCACAACGCCCATTCCTCATCTGTCTTCGTTTTATTTATCCACTATTGTGGTGGATTAAAATACCTGCCTAGTTTTTGTTGAAGCATCATTTGAGAACACAGCGCACCATAGACTCGGGTTAGCCAGGGAATTAATCAGGTGCTTCGGCGGATTGGGGACTAGATTCAGAAGTCATCACTGATACCAAAAACTGGTTGTAGACCTTTCTCTTGAGGAGCTGGGGTATGTTGGAAGAGAAAACGTTGCAGAATTTCTTGAACGCTACCTTTACTCTAATAAGAACCTGCCTACTTGGATCACTAGACGTAATCGACTACGTGAGCAATAAGAAAGCTTTGTATCAGACAAAAATGACAACGTAAACGAAAAAAAAAGTTATAAATAACACATCTTGTTTAGACAATCTTGCACTTTCCCTTGCGGAAGGAACTCCATTATATTTAGTGCGCAAGCATTTCTGTGTTACTATAATATAGAACAAAAACATTTTATCTAATCAAAAACGTTTCTCATCCAAACAATGCTTTATTATGAAAGCACGGCCGACGTAAACTGTGTTGTAACCGGCTGCGCTCGCGTCGATTAGGGTTGACGACTTTATTAAATATAAGGACTACGTTATTCTGCGTGATGAAATCTATAATCTATACTTATAATAAATCTGTAGAGAGGCCAATTCTGTACATGAAATATATTTAAAAAATAACTATCAGGGGGTGATTAGGGATCGCTACTGATGCCAAAAATGCAATCAGTAAAATTCTTGTCTTGCTGCTGTATGTCCGTTATAGAAACAAAAACTACTCTACGGATTTTAATGAAATTTGGCACAATTATTCTTCATACTCTCAGGCAGGTTATAGTATACTTTTCATTACGCTACGATCAATAGGAGCAGAGTAGTGAAGGGTAATATTGGAAAAAACGGGAGAATTTACTCCTTTTTTCACACGTGAAAACTACAGGATGGATTTAAATGAAACTCTACATTAATATAGCTTATGCATCTTAATGAGACATGGGCTACAATTTATGAAGAAATATCTTTTTTTTACTCAAGTCCACGCGGACAAAGTCGTGGGCGGCCGCTAGTAAATAATAATTTTATTTCATTATTATTTATAAAAAAATATAGATAATATTATTTATTGCGCACTAGAAAGAAGCAAGAAAGAAAAAAAATAACTAGCGTGTGGTGCTAAAGGGGTGTCCATTAAAGTAATAAATTTGTAGTAAAGCATTGTTTACGAATATTACATAATTGCATTTTAAGATAAGATAAGATAAGATATACTTTATTGCACAAAGAAAACAATTACATAACAATGCTTATAGACATTAGAATGTACAATGCAGGCGGTCTTATCGCTAAGAGCGATCTCTTCCAGACAACCTTCAGGTAGAGAAACTGGAAAGGGAAGTAGATGCGGTGGTGCAAGGCGGTTATTAAAAAGAAAAAAAAAATGAATATATTAAAACAAAATTTAGTTTTTCAGTTATAAAATAAACATACATACAGTACTACAAGCAAAATAATAAACTTACATATACCTACATAAATATAATACAAACAATTCGGTATGGATTAACAGGACGATTGCGTTAAGTAGTGAAAAAGAAGATCATTGGGTCACGGCGATAGAAAGTGAGCTTTGACACGGGATTTGAAAATAGGAAGGGATTTGGATAGCCTTATGGATGAGGGTAAGGAGTTCCATAAGCGAACGGATTGGACAGTAAAGGAATTAGAGTAATAGTCAGTAGAATGAGGAGGAAATTTTAGGAGCAGTTTACGGCAAGAACGCATATCATTACCTTTGGCAGATTGCTGAAAGGAGAAACGCTGCTTGAGATAGGGGGGGGACCTAGGATCAAATAAGATAGTGTAAAGTAGAGAGAGGACATGGAGGTCACGTCGACGACGTATCGGAAGCCAATTTAATTGTGCACGAAAATGGGAAACATGGTCAAATTTACGTAGACCGAAGATAATACGAATACAGAAATTTTGAAGCCGTTCGAGCTTATTGAGGAGGTTTTCAGTAATATCGAGATAACAGGAGTCTGCGTAATCTAGAATAGGCAGTAGCAAAGCCTGCACAAGTGCAATCTTGGTAGGTATGGGCAAGAAATTCCGGAGCCTACTGAGCGAACTAGCAGATGCAAACATTCGCCTACTCACCTCGCCAATCTGCTTGTCCCAGTTTAATGAGCTGTCAATATAAATGCCTAAATTTTTTACCACCTTACTGTACGGAATCTGAACCCCGTCAAATAAAATAGGAGGCATGGACTTCCAATCGATTCTCGAGACCAGCTGTGAACCACCGACCACCATAACCTGCGTTTTATTAGGGTTTACCATAAGGCCAAAAGCCCTGCGCCATTCCCGAATACGCGCGAGGTCATCATTCAGGACTTGGATGACTCCATGAATGTCTTCAAGGCGGCCCTGAGAGTATATTTGTAGATCGTCTGCATATAGGTGATAGGAAGAAAAGAGATTATGTGTTATAGCATTTATGAAAATAGCGAAGAGAAGAGGAGACAAGACACCACCCTGGGGAACACCGGCGCGTATGTTACGCCAGGCAGACGACGAATCCACCACGCGAACACGTTGCCGGCGTCCACACAAGTAACTGCGAAACCAGTCAAGCACCGCTGGAGATACGTTAAGAGAATGAAGCACGCCGAGAAGAATGTCAAAGTCGACGGTATTGAAAGCATTACTAAAATCAAGCAATGCTAACACCGTCAAACGCCGATCATCCATTCCAAGACGAATGTCGTCGGTAATTTTGACCAAGGCAGTAGTCGTGCTATGACCGGGGCGGAAGCCGGATTGTAAAGGATTCAGGAGATTGTTTTTGGATAGGAAATAGCCGAGCTGATGGTGTACGACACGCTCAAGGACTTTGGATAGGAAAGGTAGTATGGAAATTGGGCGATAATCAGAAAGAGATTTAGGGTTGGTCTTCTTTGGGAGGGGAATCACTTGGGCATCTTTCCAGGCGAGAGGAAAGGAACTGGATGCCAGTGAGTGGTTTAGGATATGGGTGATAACTGGAATTAGGATGTCAAGGAGAGGAACGATCATATTACGGCTAATGCTATCGCTACCGACAGCATTAGAAGCCACCGACAAAATTATTCTCTCAACGTCACAGCCGGATACCTGCGTGAAATCAAAAGGAGAGTAATCAGGAGTTGGAAGAGAAGAAAGTTGAAAGAGAGTATTACTTTTTGTACCACCGTCAATGGCGACGGTCGAACAGAAATGATCATTAAGGACTTCAATGTTTATATTGTTAGAGACAGGGTCATTACGAGATCTTCCAATTCCTAGTGATCTAAGAAATCTCCAGACCTTGGCAGGATTACCATTCTGAACTGATTCGTGAATGTGGCGTCGTTGAGCGTATTTTATTCTTATTCTAATTATATTATACTTAGTGTCCGACCGAACTTTCGGTTTCGGTTTCGGTTTCGGCCAGTTTCGGCCAAAAAATCGAGTTTCGGCCACAGTTTCGGTTTCGGCCAAAATCGGCCGAAACTTTGGCCGAAACCGAAACTCAATTCGGAAGATGTCGTGCGCGGTCGTAAAACTTCGTTTCTCGCGGCAACGTTATGGCAGAGCCTGGCGACCTCCACAATCTTCGGAAATTGTCATGGGACATTCGGATGGCTACGTAGGAACACTAAAATTGGTCAGTGCGTAATCGCCAGACGCAAAACTTCTTTAGAGGTAATGTTTTGACGGAACTGATTACATGTAAGTTTTCGTTGAGACTGTTCTGTTGGGAGCTCGATTCTCGAAGTTGTCGACGAGTATGGTTTGGCCATATGATTCAAGTAGGCAGGTCCACCTTCGAGAAAGAGGTTAATTGTTGCATCCAACACGGCTGGGCACTAGGGAAAGTAGGTTGAAGTGTCAGTTGGCAGGGCACATTGCACGAGAAACTGGGCCATCAGTTTGGGGTCGAAAGGTTCTCGAGGGGATATTGTTTGAAGCCAAACGACCATGTATAGATCGCAGGGTTTGGGTGGATGTGTTCCACCCATTACCAGCCGCTCTGGAAATCTAAGGAGTCCCGCTTCTCAGAATTGGACGTCGTGGTGTGGTTGTTCATGAAGTTTCCGTTCCGTTTCTGTACTTGAATGATTTAAATAGTTTAATATTGGATCACTCAGATTATTTACTATCGCATTGGCGAAAGTTTTGAGGCAGTTGGCAAGACCCTAGTCTACTGAAGTAGTCGATATCGAATTTTAGAAATCGACTGATCGTTATGCCGAGGACATCGTGCTTTTCGCCTAGACATCCGCCGAGTGGCATGGCAGACAATGTTCAAAGAACTAAGTGTAGCATGCTATCGCATTGGACTGGTGATGAACCAGACGAAAACGAAACTGACGACCAACGGCACACGAAGTAAGGAAGGGGTAGACGGCGGACAATGCTACTTTGATGTGTATACATATTGACTTGAACCAGATTTCGCCTTGTGGTATGAGGCGTTAGAATTCTGGCACGGTTCTCCCCCGCATGTCGTAAGAAGCGACTAAAATAGGACCTTCGGGGTCACTGGGAGTGCACACGGCGGAGGCTGTGTGCCTCCATTCCGAGTGGTCTCGAGGAAGGGCGGCGGTGTAAGAGTGACCTAACACCGCCGTACACACTGGCGGGTGTAGAGAGGAGTTGTAACTCCCCTCAAGGTGGGCTGGTTAGCATAGCGCGCCAGGGGTCCACCGGCACAGAGTTCTTGACCAGAGATCACGGGGAGCTCTGGATACGCGCTGAAGCAGGTCACCGGGGGGTTTAGTGAGTAATATCTGCCGGATCTGGCTGGATCGTCTATAACCAGTCCAGTCCATAAACGGATTCCCCCCTGAAAAAAGAAGATGGTCTTCTTCGAGAACAGGCAGGATGAGGAAATCAAATGCCAATGCCGAACCACCTAGAGGAGCTAACTTTTCAAGGCATAAGCCTTGAAAAGTTAGCTCAAATAAATGAAGTGCTGCACTTTCCTATATCTTTAAAGCGAGAACTTCTCGACGTTTCTTAGCATTCTGCCCACAAGCTTGGTTGCTCATGGAACACCCTAAGTCAAAGCTCGGAATGGGTCCATGGGTAATGGAGTAGAGTGTGTTAGGCATTAAACACACAGACAGAAAATGGTCACCACGATCCGCCCCAAAACTGACGTTCAAGACGTTAGGCCAGAAAGTCGCCAAACTGACAAAATGGGAGAGAGCACTGAGCAGTCTGTAAGATGCATCCGGCCCGAATGACAACCCAATGGCTCCTAAAAGACTGATTTCATTGAAAGACGAGGCCTAAAAAGCGATGGTGCCTGGTACATTACTCTGGCGAATGGCTGACTTGAGCAAAAGGTAAGGGTAAATTGAAAAAATTGGGAGACCTTTGCCCTGCGGTGGGATCTTGTGTGGAAAAAAAAATTGTCTGTAACTTAGTTTTGTTGTTATTAGCAGAATAATGAGTAAATTTTTCAAAATTTAGTAGTTGTAGGTATTTTATACTTGACCACGTGAGTTTCGGTTTCGGTTTCGGTTTCGGCCGAAACTGAAGCCTAGGCCGAACATTCGGTTTCGGTTTCGGTTTCGGCCGGAAAACCAGTTTCGGTCGGACTCTAAATACTATTCTAATTTTTTTTTTATTCTAATAAAGACCGCAAGGCCTATTCTGCTGTTTTAAACATATTGATCAGTCACATACTTTTGTGTTGTTTTTCTATCTTTCACGAACAGTTTACTACATTCATCCTGAAAAGATAGTAACCCTGGCGCTGACGCACTGATGGCGTGAAAAATGCGCACGGAATCAATTTTACACTGCCTTGCGTAAACTGATGGACGTAAAAAAGTGCTGTTTACTCAGTCAATCATCGTCGACCGCAGTTTGGTATATTAACTTTTTTAGTCAAAAACTCTGGCACGCCGGTCTGGCCTTTGCAAGGTTACCTAACACCTTACTGAACAGCATATGTACGGAAAGGCCACAAGTCTTGTGTATACACGTTGACAGTTTGTGTCGCCTCCTGCGTCACTAGGTATGAGGACGAATGCATAGGCATTCCATAAATATAATTTTCCAACTATTATAACATACTATTGTCCACTTTCATTTATAGTCAAGTTTTGAAATTTATTCATTTCAATTTTTGGCGGAGGCCTGCTGTGTACAGTTGAGGACATTTCATCAATCAATCAAACAAACTAAATAAAACAAGATAAATGATAACTTAACCATCGCAGTGGCGGGGAAGTGCGACAAAGGTAAAAAACTTTTGACATTAAAGCTTGCTGTATATCATCTTGTTCCGTTACAAATATTATTCATGAAAAAACCTATATCTGCACTTAAACTTTAGCACAGACTACAGAATAGACAGCCGTAGTAACAATTCGTAGCACATTTAGCTAGTAAAATAAAAGTCCTCGAAACGACTCCCCTCGACATCTGTTGCGGTTACGAGCGAGACGTAGACGAAATAAATCATGGCGTCTCGCGAAAATAAACCGCGGGAAAAACTGTCATGGCGGCCCACCTGCATGGAACTCAGCGGATTTGAAAGGGCGCCATTTGAACTAATTCTTTGCAATTTTATGGCGCGCTCAAAAATATTTAGCACATTTATAAAACGAATAAAAGCTGTCGTCATGTTAATGATGTTTGAAGAATATAAGTTAAAGTCTTAAAATTAAACAATGTTATTGAAAAAGCGTCAAGCTATAACAGCTCGACTAAGTAATTTAATGAAGGTGGGTATTACTTGTTCCGCGACCCGTTTAAAGATCGTGCGTGACCGCCATTTCTAACGTTTTCAGTCAGAATATTCCTCCCTGTTGTTTTATTGAATTCTGGCTTATCTTGTCATCTATTGCAAGAAGAATTGGCCTGTAGTCTGACTTCTGACTTTAATACTGCTTAGAAAGAGGCAGTGTTATTTTAATAACGCTGTAATGTCCACCATAACTGAATAAAGTTAATATGTTTACGAACGACTACGACTCTGGTGGAGCCCAGCAGTTCTAGTATTAGTTTTTACTTCGCATCTGCATAAATTATTCGTATGGGTTATTTTAAGTTCAGTCCACTATAGTAGCTGTACTAAATCCAATAAAAACAGATTCCGTAAAAGATATAGGTACATTAACGACTGCTACTTCAAAATTCTATGTGATATTTTGTTCTGTTAGCGTGACTATAGGTACCTTATTATCTAGCGAGGCCTCAAAGGACGACTGCAAATATAATTTCACTGCGTCAAGACTGTAAACGAAATAAATCAAGGTGTCTGTAAAAAAATAAGGGAGAGAAACCTGTCATGGCGTCGCGCCCGGGCGAAAACAGTGGAGGCCAGAGCCGGGACGAGTCGTTATTTTTCTTTTTTCAGAAAAGACGACGCGAAATTGTGTTCGAGGTGAGGAATTCGTACTCTATGGTTGGCGTCACTGCGGGCGAAACTACGGACAGGTTGTTATGGGAAACGAGTAAAAAGAAAATGAGAAAACCCCACCGGAAACATATTGGCTATTGCTTTTAAATTAACTGAGCTGAAATTTTAATCTCCGGCGCGAATATTTTGTCATTTCGTATCGCAGCCATATCGAACTCCTGTCAAAGAAAATCCTTTGAAATTGACTGGTTCATTATGGTTCTCGTAACAATATGCTTTTCATTTTGAGGTAACGAATGATTTTATAGGTAAGCAGTACGGTTTTTTCATTATTATCATGGAACTCATTTGTTTTTTTTTAATTCACCATCGTCTTTAGAGCTTTATGAAAGCCAAAAACGGATGCACAATTTTTAAAAACGATCCATATTAAAATTAGTACTCTAACTTTGAATTCACAAAGACTAATGAAAGTTGAGTAGCCCTCAGAACTATAGAAATTGTAGAAACACTACGGAACGGCTCGATGTCACAGTGGTATGCTCAATTAGGGTTATTTAACTCTGGGGTGAACATTAATAGAAAAAAAAACAACCGTAACATACCTAAAGTACCTACTCGTAGTATCAGTACACAATGTACAGATTTTATGGTAGGTACAGACTATACCATAAAAGCCATAAAACTTATCCGCATCGCTTTAGAGGCCAAACTAACTGTAATAAATATTTTACGCGAATTCAACCCGCGTAAAAAATGTTTGTAACTACATCCGCCCCCGAAGCCATTGCCATAAAAATGCTGAACACCAAAAAGCAATCGAGCTAAGTGTAAGCTAACTAATCTTTCAGCGGGCGATACGATTTTAACGCACTTTAAATACTGTGGATATCCACACTGATGCGATTTGTCGCGACGTCAGCTGCGTGAGTTTTGTTGTTACTTAAGAATACAGACACCTGCCATACTTCAGGTTTGACGTACTTCACAAGTTATATAGTCCAAAAAATAATTTGATTTTTAAAAGTTTTATTGTTTTGGGGGGATCAAAACAATAAATTGCCGGTTCTTCTCAGTACAGAAACAGCTTTCCGACACCAGTGGTTGTGTCACATTTTGTTTGTATACTGTGTTTTCATTTATTAATTCTATTATTGTATTTGAGTATATTATTAAGTGTATCTTGTCTGTTCGATTTAGATTTTGAATATTTAAAAGCAATTGTAACGGGTCTATTTACGGGTCTATGCTACTCATTTCGTAAGCTTGGGTTACATTTAAGCGACTTGAGTGAATTTATCTAAAAAACAGTGCGTTTGTACCTACACATGAGTCTCGCTTCATAGGTGGCACCGATGAAACAAGCTCGGGTGAAGTTAGTCAACTCAGGACATGAGTTAAGATATCATAAGATAGGAATACCAGAAAAAAACAATGGGTCAAGGTATCAGGTGAAATCCAAAACGTACGAGTATACGCATTTGTTATTGACTAGCGACACGCCCCGGCTTCGCACGGATACAGTAGGATGTTATTAAACTTGAAAACCTTCTACTTCAATCACTCTATCTATAAAAAAACTTATCCAAATCTATTCCGTAGATTTAAAGATTTAAGCATACATAGGGACATTGTTTTATACTATGCTGTATACACTACATATAATTTTCAAGACTTCAAACGGAAATAATAAAATCTAGAAGTAATTGTATGAATAACTTAGCAAATATATCGACTATGCCTTCAGCTTTTAAACTAGAAGATGCAATCGTATACCACAGGGTGATAAAATCGCATCTGTGTGCGACATAACGTATTTGATATCAAATAGGGTTACCCACTTAGCTAGATCCTATCAGTCGCAAGTCGCAAGTCTGTGGCGCACTTACATAATGTAAGAGTAGGTACACAAACGGAATCGAGATCGTCTGTCTGTCAGTCCTCGGGACGCATAAGTGCTCCTCTAACATTAAGGAAGCGGTTTTGACAGGGTTTCGAAACGAAATTAAAAACTGGGTGCTGGATTGTTTGGGTAACTCATTTGTTCAATCCATTTGTGGGTTTCATGTTTTTTATTAGGTAAGTAGAACATACACAGAGTGAGTCGTGCAACTAGGTTGAAGGGAAAGCCATTTTGGTATATTGAAACGCACGTTTCTTCAAAAATATGATTATCTGCTAAATGTTAAGGATTACAGATATCAAATTTTTGACACTTATTATCACAAAACAAATTAAAAATAATTACTTTTTCGGGCATAGGTACCTATTTTGCAGGGGAGTACCAAAACATCAAGGTCCTTATACGCGTGGATTACAAGTGACGGTTTCATTGAATCAAAAATCATATCATAGAATGGAAATTGAAAAATAAAGAATTGTGTCGCCTTTGCCCAGTTTGTTGCGAAGAGCTTAATGCTTTCTTGTTGCTTCATTTTTGTTCTTTAGGTACTATTATTTGCTTATAAGATATCCATTATTGCGGAATTTGGCGGGAAATGAATGTCCTTATTTAGGTTGTGCGTAGCAAGTTTTCTTTGCCTCGTCTTACTCTCGATAGTTTTAAAAATAAACTCTTAACCCACTAGTGACGTTCTAGTCGCGTCGATTTAATCACAATAGCGATGGGATGCCGGTGCTCACAGCGATTATGGCTTAGGGACGCCGGAACTGAGCCGCGTTCTATTTTTAAACGAAAATGATGGGGATTAAAATTTTAACACTCCCGTTTTAAACCCGGAACTTTTTACGGGAGGCGGGAATGTGCTCGAATTAAACTTTTGAACTCGTATCTGTGGACTGTGGGGAATTTTGTTTTTAATTAACTGTGGCGATGCAAAGATAGATACTTATCCTAGTAGGTACTATTCTATAATTGAGTAGGTATTTATTTTTATGTCTATATTTTTCTACTTTTCCTTATGGTTGACTGGTATAGAATGCCTTATCGGCGTTAAGTCCGCCATTTGTACCAATTCCATTGTTGTGCAATAAAAAATAAATAAACTAATAAAACTATTAGATTTGAATCATATTGTGTTGAATTAAATTAGTCCCAGTAGTTAAACATAAGTCGGAAGTATGAGATGGTTGGAGTCATTACTAGTTAACTACGATTTTGAAAACGTCTCTCGTACTCGTACATTAATAAATTTTGGCTAATGAAACGATTTCATCAATTGGAATATTCTAGCTTCAAAATTAACTGCTTGAAGCAATAATCCGGACTACCAGGTATTAGGAATTGTATATAGCGATACTTACAGTACCTAGGCAGCACATTCCGCTGAAATAACTTTACTGAGTAATTAATTCAAACAATTACACTACTTACAGTATCTGGGTAGATACCACATTCCTACAAAATAACTTAACCAAGTGATTAATTCAAACAATTACACCAACTCTCTTCATCTCTTTAAGACTTGGGGTCCAAAATTCCCTGCAATTACGAAATATCTTGCAGTTAACTCCGCAGACGTTAATAAAAAGTATCCCTCGGCTGGAAACTTAGCATAATTCCGAGCGAACAACCTTCCTTTGAGTCTGGCTGAAGTTCTCTGCGAGACAGACGACGACCATTCTATGTAGGAAATTACAATTTAAGGACAAAGTGAAATGTCCACAAATGATTACACCAACTGCGCTGGGGGACAATACACGCGGTTCAGTCTTCGTGTCGTTGCGAATCCTTTTTAGACACGTTTCAAATCACTAGTCCATGAAGCAATGTTTAGGGTAAGTTGCACCATAGTAGAAGTTAAAGTTAAAGTTAAATTTTTTGTTAAATTTGACAATTCGACGTCATTTTTGGTCGTCAAATTGTCAAATTTGACAAAAACTTTAACTTTAACTTCTACTATGGTGCAACTAACCCTTAAAATTTAAGTGACATCTTAATATTAACCCTTAGAACAGGTCAGTTTTCGATAATCCTACATGATAATGTTTAGTAATGTTGTAAGAAAAGAGGTTAGTCTTTTTGGAAGCGTCGTGAGACGGTACACCACTGCCATTTCTTTGTAGGTAGTTATATTGAACAACTGTATGTACCAATGATGTAAAGTAATAGATTGATAAAGCGCCTCTAAAAACGTGCCAAAAAATGAATTGCGCATGTGTGAGTGATTGTCTATGTATGCGTTGACATCTGCTGTCATTTAGCACAATAGTGTTGGTACTTTCCATAACAATCTAACAGATTATCGAAATCACGAACAACAAATGAATAAAGGTATACTCGTATTCTTGAAAATAAAAGGCTGAGGTTCTTTATTATTTATTAGGTTTACTCGTTACATTGTTTATGATATCTGAACATCAACTACGAGATGAAATAATATAAACACCATCAATTATTATCCTTTTTTTAGGACAGGGTTAAATAGCATTTTGTTGGCCTGTACTCTGTAGATTTAAATTGATTTTCTTGTTTCAGCCTAGGCATATAGTCTTTGTTAACATAAGAACACGGTGGTCTTGGTATCCTACAAAAATAAAGAAATTTTAATTATTTGCTTTTTCAAACAAGTACGGTAGTGGTCATTATGATCGCTAAATTGCTCAAAAATGGCGCCAAGTATTGATTGTTATTGTTTGGTAGTTTTATTAGGCTTCTAGTCTGGGCCATGACTTCAGCTGTTAAAAAAATATTGACTACGTATATCGATATGTGTCATTCTTCATTTTGTACATCCCTATCGTAAGTGAATCAATTCAGTTTTTACACGAAATATTTTTCAATTCTTATTTAATTTCTGAAATAATAACTTATGCAGCATGAGGAACTAATATAATGATAGCTGAAATGAATTAATTGAACTGGGTAGTGAAAATAATTGCTCAAAACATAGTTTGAAAAAACCAATTACTTTCTGTATTTACCTGTGAAACTTTTGCATTTCTGGATCATTTCTATGATTCGTTTTATATTTGGGCACGCAACAAACCACTATTTTATTTTTATAAAGCTTCATCCACTTTTATCGATCACTTTACATAAATTTTGAAAACTAAAATTTCCCGCTTTTGGCAGTGGTGTGGTGGTGTAGTTTTCGGTTTGATTTTGGCAACAAATCTTGAGCATATCTCTGTCTCTTTTCCTCTTGTGTGATGTCCATATATGCAATAGTTTCTCTTTTCCTCACTTGATCACTCTATAAGTGTTGAAAACACGCTCTGGAAGCTCTATGGTATGTACAGTTGTTCAATAGAACAACTGCATGTACTGTTCGTTCCCTTAAGTCTTTAAAACTACGCAACGGATTTTGATGCGGTTTTCTAGCTAACATAATGTGAAATCTTCTGAAATTGATAAATAAGCCTCGGCATGATGAAAAAGAAAACTGTGCCATGGTATATTACGGTAAGGGATAAAAAAATAATAATAACTTAGTTCAAAGTTTATAGGTCACTTAGTTTCAAGGCTGGTGTCTAAACACAATGAATTTGCCACAAATGATCTGTTATGTTGACAGCAGCTTAAAGCCAAGCCTAGCTCGTGCTCAGACGGTCCCACGCGGCCTCACTTGAATAATTAAACAAGATATCACTTCTGCCAGACTAATGGAATTAGAACGCCTGTGCATAAGACTAAGTGAAACTATGTTTTTTTTATTCACCTTTACAGTGATTATTTTTTGACAACAAACGATACTGCATTGTCGCATTTGCGTGACATTTTCAAACGAGTTTATGATTCATATGTCTTCACTTTTGCTATACTGTGGTCAACATCATCATGATTAACCGCTTTAATAGTGATGATAAAAGTGAGGCCTTAATTGTGCGTTGCTTTGCAGTGCGTTGCTCGATTTGACACTGCGTGAATATAACATTAGAATATTGTGTTAAACGACGTAACGGTTGGCGTTCCGTTGCGTCGTTCGTAACGCAATGCACTATTAGGGAATTACCCTAACTAAGATATCTTACAGAGAATTCATGACGACATGTCTTAACAGGTTGTTAATTGTGTCTTTTTCTTAAATTATTAACCATTATTAGCGTGATAACTGTCAAACTTACCAGTCAATGGCGTCAAGCTCAACGACGTCTGTCGGGACAGCTAGAAGAGATGAAATCGTTTCACAAATTAAAATAGCGCTCATAAAGAGTATCCCTTTTTGTCGTGATCAACCAATAATTGGAAATAGTTTCAGCATCTTTTTTCTATAAAAGGGCTATTCCATTAACCAAATCCGGTAAGAGGGTTTACAACACAACTGTTTACAACAGACCCTCGACCTTTTTAATCACATCGATAGACGGCCTTTTCGTTCTTTTTTTTATAAAGAACAGGAATGTTCAGCCTTTTCTGCTATTTCTTTGAGCGAATTACAGCTTAGGATCCATAAAAGTGAAACTGTATCAGTGTTTCTTACATCATTTTATTTTTTTACTGACATTTAATAAATGTAAATATTCTTGGACATTATTCCACACAGCGCCATCTAGCCCCAAGTGAGCTAATTTAAGCCCGTTATTATGGGATACTAGACAACGGATAAACATACATAGATACTTTTTTTTCTTACATACTTATTATACATAGGAAACACCCAGACCAATACAAACTTTTCATAAACACTTGTACTTACTAGTTTATATGAAATAAATACTTTTCATTTTCAGTACTGTCTGTGTATACCTACAGTTAACGACAGATACTTAATCATGCTTTAAGGGATTTTTCGTATATATTCTCGTACAATGTCAAGAGCTGGAACCATTTAACATAATGTGATTCCTTTCTTCATGAATCGACTATTAATTTTGTAGAATGCGTGTCAAATTGAAAGGTTGGCCTGTCACGCAGATACTTACCGGACTATTCATCGATTATTTTTAATGTTTCAGTAGGGATTTAGGTATGTTGCTTTGGTTGAGGTATCTGTAGTTAAATGGCTACGGCTAAGTAGATCGTTTGAAAAGTTCACTAAAATTAAAAAGGACCCAGGTGGTTCACCAACATTTAGACAGTTAAAATAATTATACCAATTAAGTTCCAGCGTTGCTATCGTTAGTGCCTGATTGCTGTTGTTTTTCATTCTACACTTTTATTTTTCATGCTAAGACCAGCAAATTTTCAAATAGCTCCGTAAAGGTCTTTGTTGAAGAATGATTTTTTTTCTCTAATAGATTTATCTAAACTTATAAAATAGGGAGGAAACCTAGAAAAATCTGCTTTGTTATCTAATACCTTTTTTAACTCTGAAAATATCGAAAGGCGGAAAGCTTGCTTATTTCCTATTCACGTTTACGGGACCGCCAGGAAGCAACCGTTACATAACCTTATCCCCCTTTTATTTAATGAGATCACAGCGTTTTGGGCACGAACAGTGGGTTCGCGTAAAATTTTGGGATCGTTACCCTAAGCTCGAGGCAGTGTTGTGAAAAATTGATATCGGCGGGCCAGTCGATCGATTATGAGCTATTTCAGGCGAGAACAGCGCGATTGATGCAGTAAGTCTTTCGACTTACGCTGACTTATGACAAAATTAACATTTTCTGTACTTTGATATTTATTTCATTCGTTTTTGTTATGTAACCAATTGTAATGTTTTTTAACTTGAATATTTTTAATATCTGTGTGCAAAAAAGGGTTTTCAGTGTTAATTCAATTTCAACACAAAAACGGTTTGCAGGGACAGAATTAAAAATGAAGCCAGAATGAAAACCGTGTTAAAATTACAAATGTCGCTGCTAATTCAACACGAAGCGACACAGCGTTACGAAATACTCTACGATGTAAATATAAATAAAATAAATGTTGTTTTAAAATAAAAACACACATCAAATCTGTCAATAACTAGTCTAGAAACGTTTGGCGAAGCACCAAAGCAAATGACGTGAAAGAAAACATCAACGTAAACGTTTTAAATATCATTTACGATTAAGTTTGAACTACATAAGCATTCCAAAACTGACTGACTAATATTAAAAATGGGAATGTAGTTATAAACCATTTATTATATTTAAAGCATGCAAAAAACTCTGTCATGAAGCATACCCTTGCGAAGGAACGCACACCCTTGCGAAGGAACGTAGTTCGTATTTTCGGTGGCAGATTGAAGAACTTCATACTAAAAAATCATATTTCGTTTCGTCTAAATCGAAATTTCTGACCTCTACCAAATGGTTTCTCAGTTAAATTGGAACTGAGGCGACCTTGTCTGCTGCATGATGCCTTGGGAATAGAGACAGAGAAGGTCAAATCGCGTTTTGTTATTTTCTCAGAAGAGGCTTCAAATCCGTTGAATGCTCCGAAGATCGAAAATAAATCATATCGTGCAATGGAACGTGAGTGACGGTGACAGAGTCTTAGGTACAATTTGGATTGAGTGCTACTAAGTATCACTTAAAAGAATATGAGCTGAACCATTACAGATATTTCAAACACACCCTAAAGCTGAATAGCTAGCGTAGCTATTCGATTTTTGTATGGTATTTTTTGTGACCGTATGAAATTCGAACATCGATCCCCTGGAAGTGACAAGGTAGACACCAGACTTCAATCGAGTTGAGCGTCATTTATACCTAGGTAACCTAGTTACCTAGTTCGATTCAGTTGTTACGGTAACATTGAGTCAACACACAATTACTGTAAATTTTTAATGTTGACCCAAACACAGTTTCAATCAAAGCTGAAGTTTATTTAAAATTCTTGCGAGATTTCGTTATTTTAAAACTGTTTCGCCCAAGTGTTTCCGAAACCTTGCAACTTAGGTCTCTTTAAGAAAAGAGTATCGAAATAGACTTTTGTTAGGCATGCACCACTTTACACCACATCATCACTTATGATCAGGTGTGATGAGGTCAAATACCCTCGAACGTAGACATGAAAAACAATTGGAACTAATAGGTACAGTCATCCTGTCAACTAATTTTGTTCTCAGCTCAGCTAAAACCTAGTGTTGTGCTCTGTACAATGGCTGACTGTTGTGAATCTTACTATACCTCATCATGTTGGGGTTGTGTGTGTCGGCATTAAATAAATAAATATGACTGGGCAATATTCTACGAAGCGCCACCTAGTCTCAAATAGAGGCTTGAAAGCTTGCTTGTGCAATGGGATACCAAAAAAAGGATAAACATACTGATCATTTTTTTGTAAATTAATTTTGTAAATTAATAATAAATTATTAACTTAATGTCAATGGAATCGAGACGATCCCTGCATTTCGCCTGTCTCTTGTTCGGTATAATAAAAACCAAAACACCGACTTATCTCTATGATAAACTTAACTTTTCGCAACGCCCTATGAGGATAGCAACTAGATTAGTATGCCCGAAAACCAGCACAGCCGCATTTCGTGGCAGCTTTCGCTACGCAGCCACGAAATGCTGGAACAATATACCTCCACCAATTAGAAATTTAAGTAACATTCGGACTTTTAAAAAGACATTTAAAGCACATATTTTGAAAATTCAAAACACAAAATAAAGGCTGTGTGATATGGTTTATGGTTCGTATGTATTCTAAAGTATGTTATTAAATTTAAATTATTAATAGTATGTATTATATTGTATTGGTTCCATTATGTTGGTTCTTTTGGCTGTTTTTTGTTTATTTATATTATATTGGTAATTGTAGCAAAGTCGTGCACGGTGGCGACCTCTATCTCAACGGGTGTCCACGGAAGACCAGCGACGAGGTGCCAACCAGGTACCCCGTCAATATGCTGAGTGGGGACCCTTTCAGTTCCACAATAATTTTAGAGATAATAAGTTAGTTTTTAAGAAATGTATTTTTACTTATTGTTGTGGTTCCTGAATAAATATTTTTTCTTTCTTTCTTTCTTTCTTCTTAAATCCATACATAATGTACAAAGAAAACACCCAGACCAGTATAAACAGACATGTTCATGCACACGATTGTTTGTACTGTACGGGGATCGCACCCGCGACCTTTGATTTACGAACTTCTTAACCATTACACCAAATCGCCGTCATGAGACGGTCTTTTAATTTCATGTCCATGTTAAACCTGCATGACTATGTTAGAATGCTTAAAAGAATTGCAATTTATAACAAAACAAAGTAATTTTCAGGTAACAAATTAAGCTTTATTTTTAATGAAAATTTAGGGGCGATCTTAAAGCTAAAAAGCAGTATTTCCAGACAACTAACGAGCAAAGGAAAGATGACGGAAAAGCAAGCAATTGCACAAAAACTACAACATTCAAAGGTATTTATTATCTCTTATACTCATTCAGAATCTAAAACGTAGCTGGGGCTCATTGAAACGCTACCAAGGGCCGAATCCAACTTAAAACTTGACGTTACAAAAACAAATGAATTCGTTACTCACACAAACTCAAATCCCATGATACTGCGCGCGAGCATAAATAAACAAAGCTCAGCTCAAATAATGAAAACGTACATAAAAACGACGTATATCCGTTACTGCTTCCTGCAGACACGATCCTTTGGGGGTTAAGATAATTATAAATCAGGAATTTAAACTCTATAATTAAGACAGAACGGTAGAAAGTTGCGCTGTCGGCGTCTATCTCTTGAACAATAAAATAGAATTTTAACAGTATGTAGACGCGAATAACATTCGCTCTGATATTTTGAAGCTATCTAATCATTAACATTTAAGAGGTAAGTATTTGTGTCAGAAACTTACATAAATACCGACATTTTGCACGAGTACATCATTGGATTTGAATTAATTTATCTTAACATTAATATGATCTCACGGCTCTATCCCGGTTCAAACACAGGCACTTGCTTAGTTAATTTATATAATGTACAAACATTTCTGTTATTTATTTATTTGTGCAATTAAACACATTCATACTAAATCTTATGTCAGGTGTTAGATATTACAGTTATCGTTGACTGTAAAGAAATTTATTGCAACACTCAATTTAAAAAAACAAAAACATAAAACCTGCCGTACTTGACAAAATTTACATTCATGAATATTATCACAATAAATAATGTGTTTGTTTCGTTTCGTGTTATTTTATAATCCGTCAAACCCTCGCCTGAGTTTCATAATGTATTCTAACATAATAAACATTTACTATACATTTTTGGAGAAAAAACGAAACGTAAGGGATGTGACATGAGGCGTAGGGATATTGTCATTCATGTCGGATCACCGTGAAATATTTAGAATACGTAATGATTCTCGGGGTAAGCCTTACGATATTTGAGATTCTGTATCCGTAGCATCCTTTAGGGAAAAATATCCGTGCTTAGCTATTTTAATCTGGGTTTTATAATAATGTCTTTAGCTACAAAGATATTTTGATCGTTGTAACCGATATCAGTAAAAAGAGGTTTCTAACTCGTCTGGATCTTTTTTTTAAATGCTTTTCAGATAAATATGTTACAATTACATAAAGACGCCTGAAGTGATTTGGACAATACTTCTTTCGAATAGAAGAGTAAACTCCAGGTGGTCCCATGACGCAAGGTCAGGATCTAATGATGCGATCTTGGAGAAATTAAGAGGGTGCCTCTGTAGGTATTTTTACTGCTAAGGTACTAAAAAAAAAACAAAAAAATCGTAACGTTTTTGGTTTTCTATATATATTATATGTATAAAAGAAAGTCGTGTTTGTTACTCCACTTATAACTCAAGAACGGCTGAACCGATTTAGCTGAAAATTGGCATGGAGGTAGTTTAGAGCCAGGAGAAGGACATAGGACACTTTTATTTATTTTTCATTTTTTTTTACTTTTTTTTATTTATTGCCCTTAAGGCGGAACAAAGTTCGCCGGGTGAGCTAGTTATCTATATTTTAAAGTTTGGTTTGGAATAATAGCTCCACAAATACGTCACTGAAATACTTTTTGAAGTATCAAATGGATGCCGTCTCGTATGCTTATTCAAATAATTGTAAGAGTTGTATGGTCGTTGTTTCTTTATAACTTAACAAGTCTTTTCTGTCGTTTTGTCGTCATTTACTACATAATACCATACAACGATCATTTAATTAGACACGATTTAGGCGTAGGCGTCTAAAAATACCGAAAAAGTTTTAATTACCATAACAAGAACTCTGTTACCGAACCACGAAAAACTAGCACTTAATAATAACACAATAAATTAAGAAGTTGACAAACCAAATTCGGACGCATTCCCACGTCTTAACAATGGTCTGACAAAAAATAACTTGATCACAATAAAATTACTACCCAACAAAGGAACTATGCAAATATCATCTTTATTACAAAATGATAAAGTGTATAATCGAGGTGATTTAGGAAACTCGCCGTTCCCAGTCATTTGCATTGTCAAGTGACCCGCAACAATTGCGCCACAGAGTAAATAGATACAGAAGGAATGCTCCAGAGAACAAGCAACACACAGACAGTCTTCTTGGTGGCCTACCGTTAGCTGGGTTTACCTTTATCATGCGATGAACAATTGTGTTCGTTTACTCGAAAAAAACATAAAAAAACAAAAACCTAATTTTAACGTTTCTTAATATAGATAGAAATACCTACCCAGGTCCCATCCCGCCTCCACACTGAGACCAATTGTTTTTTATTGCATTTTTTAAAGCAGAGTATTTACCTAATCATGGCACAGAATATTTTATACCCCTTGAATGCTCAATTTCTACAAAATGTTCTGCCTATTTGTTAGTGGGTATGGCTACGGCACTGCACATGTCTTGAGTATTGACGACCAGTTTGGTATGGTTACGAAGTTGGCTAATAAAACAAAGGTCGCGAGTTCGATCCCCGCATAGTACAAACATTCGTGTGCATAAACATGTAGTTTGTACTGGTCTGGGTGTTTTCTATGTATCTTAAGTATGAGTTTACAAAAAAATATATACTTAAGTATGTTTATCCGTAGTATCCCATAGCACAAGCAATTATTTGATTAATTTGGGGCTAGGTGCTGTGTGGAATAACGATAAGTGATATTTTATCATCTAGGAAACACAACGGTACTGCAAAAATATGTCTGTCATCAAAATCACAGCGAAGAATAGTGTACCCTTGTGTTAGAAAGCGAATTTTCGTGCGACACTCCGTCTTTCACCGTGCCGTAGACAAAGCACAAAGGGAAACGGAGCTTAATACACAGGACTTGCTCAAGCGAGGAAAGTCGTGTGAGAGGACGTGTCAAGCAGAATTGGGCAGGCGACAAGTACCATTGATTAAAACAGGGCTCTCGAAGTGGGTGTATTTTGGACGCAGGATACGTTCGTTAATGGGCATTTCTATATGCTTGAACAAAATGCGTTTACAATTGCCATCTTTGACAATGTATCCAAAATCAAAACAACAAGCATTTAACCTATGATTGAATAATCCATGCTCAATAATAATACAGCAACTGTTACGGCAATACAGCAATATTGTTGGCAAGGTTATATCTACAAAATAATACCATAACGATGCTGTAAGCTTACTTGAGGCTTTATTACAACCTTCTTACTACTGCCTCCGTGGTGTAGCGGCAAGAGCGTTGGGCTCTCAACCCGGAGGTCGTGGGTTCGAATTCCGCGCGAACCAACAACATGCTGATATTGGTGTTTTGTTTCGAGTTGGCTAGGACAGTGAAGGCCGATCACCTTGTGTCCGAAAAGTAAGATGATCCATGCTGTCGGATGGGCATGTAAAAAGTCGGTCCTGCGCCTCACCTTTCTCCGGTCGTGTCGAACTGTCGTCCCATCAGCGGGCCTAGCATGCGCTACATCGACAAAATAGCCATCTCCCCCTCTTTCGCTCGAGAGAATCGAAGGGCGTGACTTGACTTCGTTGCTTCTCGACAGTGCTGCCATATTACAGAAAAAAAAATAGTAACTCCATTTTTTTACTGGTAACACTTGTAAAATTAATTCACACAAAGACTCAATCAAGAGTAAGTAAAATATTTTGTTACTGCTTATCTCATAACAAAAAATAGAAAGATTTTGTTTTTAGATTGATTGTGTGTTTGAGACGAAAATTGGCCGAGTATTTCGACTCTAAAGTAGAAAGCAAGCACGCGTGCGCCATCTGTCGCCACTTGCCACAATCAAGTTGCACACTGTTATCTCAGTTGCTTTTTGTTCACATAGCTATTCATTAATAAAACTTGTGTTTATTGAAGAAATTGATATGTGAAAGTTACTTTTTAATTATGAATGGTATAAAAGCAACCGTAATAGGGTGTTTAGACAACGCCTGTCAAAGTTTATTTAATTGGAGAACTTTTAATTTGGGCTTAGCGGCGCCATCTGTGAAGATTACTTTCCATATAAAAGTAGTCCGGTCTTGTCATTTTATTGTTGTTGAACGAATATTTGTAATGTTAACTTTAATTATTGTGATGTGATGTGACGCCGAATGGGAGTTGGGTTGTATTGCGGCCCCGTTTTAATTCACTCTAATGATGGTAAGCAAATTTCAAAAATATAATGTCTTTTTACTCCGAATTCTAAAAGGTTATGTCGTATCGTTTTAGCATTGACGTGTATTTTAATCCTTTTCTTCTTTTGACAAAGCTGCACGCGTTGTATTTTAATAGTTTCGCATACAATTTCACTCGTCTCGTCACTTCTCGTCCACCCTTTCGATCGACGAGTAATTAAGCCAACAGAAATGTCAAAAATCGATAAATCCGTGATAAAACAGTGGTGCCATGTTAGGGCTTGTCGAGAAATCCGTATTTTCCATACAATATTTCAAATCTGACATTAAGCGGCCATGTTAGCAACAGTAGAGAAAATGGAGAAATGGCTGCAGGGCGACCTGTGATTGGCTATTTGCTCTCTCGGATTTACTCGCGGCGTGCATGCTAGCCCCGCAGGACAGTGACATAAACTGTCTGGATGTAGGTCGTAAAGAGAGCGCCGATTCTCTAAGTAAACTAGAATTCAAAAAAGCCACAAGTCCATGTGCTTTCAAACTAAGTAAAGAGTGTTCTTTTCTTTCTTTGACGCTCTCAATGTCATTACATCAACATAAAGGTATTCTTGCCGTATCCGGCAACAGCGACACATCATGTAATTGTGTTGCCTTGAGATTATTTCTTTCGTTGGCATTAAATGAATAAATGACATTGCATACTGAGTAGCTGTACTAGAACTAAGATTATTTAGACGTACCGGACGTTTATGGTAATAAATTGTATGAATTTGAAACCTTAAGTACCCTGTGGCACAGAGCGGTGCGTGAATCAACCATTAGATAGCGCGCTGTGAGACAACTAATACATATTACCTATCTCTGCCTCCCTCTAGCTAGTCTAAGCATTTCTTATGTATCTGTGGTATTACTTCATAACTCTTTATTATGTACTATTATATTCTGTGGTAATGTTACATTTCCCGCGCAAGACTATTGCTGCCCGTAGCTTGCGGTTGCGGCGGAGATTGTACAGAGGACGGCAGGTCAACCTCTACAAGACCATTGCAAAATATGTCTTATGTAAGCGGTATAAGGTGGTATGTAAAGCTTGACGTGGAGTCGACCACCAGATGATTGATTACGTCACTGCGGGCAAGTTCTAATTACTACAGCGGACTTTACTTAGCCTCGGAAGAGTAGACGAATAGTGCAAACATGTATAGAAAGTGAGCGATTTATCTTACTATAAATAGGAGTGGGACAGGACTATTAGTTCCTAACGTGGAAGACGAAATGTTGGCTGTCTGAGACAGAATCTGTTCGGGTAATATCAGACTCAATCCCACAGGAATATTCTATCTTCTAAGTGATTCAAAAATTCAACCACAAATCTCTAAAAACCGCCGTCCGGGTACCGGGTTGCTTGGATTTTTTAAAGACTTTAGCCACAAATTGTAAAATGAACACATTGGAGGTGTTACGGCCAGAATTGAACATGGGACCCTACGAGTTCCGAGCAAAGTTGCGTAACCATGGGACAATGACTTTCTTGATGAATGAATGAATGAATAATTTATTTACTAAAAACACGGTCCAAACATCAGATCATAAAGATAATACAGGGAGCATGCGTGTTTTACCAACCACTGTCGGTAGGCAAATAATTCAACTTAAAATTAAATTACATTAACTTAAAACAAACCAAAAACATTAAGATTCAAATTACATTTTCAATGAAATAACAATAAATTAAATTTTAATTACACAGATAAATTGCATTATAATAAATTACACAATAAAAAAAAAATGCCATATTAACAAAAAAAAAAAATTATAATAATAATCAGCAACCAGTTGGTCGGGAAGGGACATACTTTTTTATGCGCCTTTCATGGCAAAAATTAGTGAACTCTTCAACATTATAGAAGGAATTCTCAACCAGCATTTTCAAAAGAATTCTCTTGAAAACTCTGAAGGGCAAGTCCAAAAGCGATTCAGGAAGCAAATTGTAAAGTTTGATGGACATATTGTAACTATTTCTAGCATAGCATGTGGTAGTACATGGTGGCAGAGCTAAACGGCTTGGGTAACGAGCTGAAAAAGTGCAAGCTTCCGACTTCTTTCTAAACATGCCCAGGTTCCTTCTGACAAACAGCAGAGTTTCAAAAATGTACATGGAAGGGAGAGTGAGGTTGCTTAACTTCCTAAAAAGTGAGCGACACGTTTCCCAGGGTTTAGACATACAGGCTATTTGTTTTCAAAACCTGCCTGTTCAAGAGAGGTTCCAGTTAAAAACACATTTCAAGAAACAGATTGCCTTAAATTGCACTAAAACAACTCTGTAACTTTATGAACGCGAATCTCCTTACTAAGTCTCAAAAAATTACAGATTTACAACAGCTCGATGAATCTCATTGCGATAATCCTACCATTACAATATGCTACGCTGTAGGTTTATGTTTATGTGAAATGGCGAAAATGTTCTAGAAACATTTAAAAATTACAACTCACGTTCTGAGTTACATGCTCATTTTTCACAGTCTGCAATATACAAATTTCACAAGAAGCCTTCGGCAAAACCTAGTAAGGGGAAAAAAATACTCGATTTCGCGGAATAAAGTAAAAGACCTGAGTGTATCAAGTAGGTCATTAATCACTGCCTGATCGGTCCGTGACGTCACGGGTACCTGGCCTTCTGTATGTGGATATACTATGTAAATGTATGCTGGCCTGTCTTTCATTCATGAATATAAATAAATAAAATATCTGGGGCATCTTACACTTAGATGTGATAGAGACTGCGGTAAATACTTGTATCTTAAAAAATACTGAAATATATAAAAGTATGGATACCCAGACTAAACAATCGTTCGTATGAATATTTGTCCCGAGAAGGAATCGAATCCGCAACCCGCGGCTTAGCTGGTAAAGGTAATAAACAAATTGAGGATATCTTTGTTTTTCAGAAAACTATTTTCAATAAACTACCTGGTGTATTACCTGTAAGTTCTAGAGACGTTTTTTATGTTATGTTTAATCTTTAGATTGAAATATAAATGCTAAATAACAGTAAATAACAAACTTGACTATTAAATTTGATATTTACCGACAAAAACCTAACGCTACCAAACACCTACACACGACGGAAACGTTTCAGCCTCAGTCAAAAAGTTGCACCCGTAAATATAACTTTCCCGAATAAACAAATAAATAGACAGCCATTAGCGAAGATAAATAAAAAACACTTCGGATATACCTATACAGTGCATTATAGGGATATAACTTTCGACCCCTACTTGCCCTTTCTTTAGCCGCGATAAGAATAGACTACTTAAAAAGTATTCTTTCGAGAGCTCACGAACTTTACCAGACAATGGACAAGACGTTGAGGAAAAAATTGAGTTCGTCACCACTCTAAAAATAGATTTTGAGACTTATGCGCCGTCGCCGACGACAGTTCTGCAAATAGTTAGCTATAGCCACTTTTTCTTTGCGACCATTGTAATAAGGCCGAAAAGTTCAAAAACATTTGCGGAGCCGACTGTACGCTGTAACATTTGACATTGAACAATTATGGGTTAAGCCGTTTGTAATATGAACAAATGGCTTTGTTTAATTCTATGAAACGATTAAACTCTAAGAAACGTAGAGTCGTTAACAGCGGCCAAGAACGTAATTATTGTTAATTACTTTTAACTATGAAGATAACAAAATTCAATATAATGCCAGCCATAACATAACAATAACATAGAAAATTGTTTCTTTATTCAACTCCAATAAATAGCATTTTCATGCGCATTATATTTTTGATGTGTCAATAAAGAAGTATAAGCATCACTTAACCCAAGACATTTAAACCTAATAGGGATAAAGATGAAGCAGCGAAGAACCCTAGGGCAATAAACGATGCGTAGCGAAACGTCATTATAGCTTCAGACGTTATTTTCAAAGAGGTAAGAAAATACAGGAAAGCCCCAAAGGGTCTTAAAGATAATAAGGAAAAGTGGAATAAACAGGCAGTTGGGGACATTCTGCAGTGCAGGCAACCAAGGCTTAAGAGCAACGCTTACGACTTTGTAGCGTCCGTGCGTCTTAATGCGAACTCATTTTAAAGTAAAAAATAAAGCAGTTAGTGGTTAAGCTGGTTGACTAAACTAATCTTTAAATCTTAACAAATGTGTCTTTTTACCTTTGAACAAGTAACATGTCTGATTTGATAAAACGAAGGTTTATTTGATTTCTTGAATGTATGTTTTTCGACTCCTGAGTGCGGAATCTGTTTAACGGTATCTTTCTTTTAAAATGAGAATTAAAAAATACATTACTTAAGAAACAGAATCACAAACAAGGAACACTCATTAAAACTCAAGGGACTTGTGGATAAGAGTTCATTTCGAGGAAAATACATAATCTTGAATCAAGCAGATAACGATATTATCTTGTCCAATTATAAATCCTAATGAGGTGAATTCAAATCTCGACATTTATAAAACAGGAAGAAAAGGAAAAGTGCCGGAAAGAACCGGAAAATAACAACGTCATTACAGCATTTAAGACGTTATTCTTTAAACGAGGAAACGATAAAGACAAGCACGAGCGAACTTGGTTCCCACTTGAATATCCTTGTATTTCTTACTAGAAAGAATTCTATAGGTACTCCTATTTGTATTTTCATGACATGAATTTTCATCAGGAGTTGACACATACTTGAAAAGCCTATTCTGCCTCATAGTTTTTCTGAGCAGCTGTTTTATGCACGAGGAAGACAGCCATCAGAGAGGAGTGGCGGCGTGTTGTGAAGCTTGCCGCCAACGCTTGAAGTGATGACCACGACCACTCTGTCAAGAGTGATACCGACGAAGAAGAAGAGTTTTATGGCCTAATAAAATCCCGCGATTTTTTTTAAGGTTATTTATCCACCTTTCAGGCGTTTCACAGAACCGTGCATTTATCATCAAATGGTTTACTTTCCAGAACTTGTCCTTTCATCAGTCTCAAACTTGTGCACTTACTGCCAGTATAACGCACTAATCCGACAGGCTACCCTTGTGAGTTTATTTCAACGAATTTTCTCAATTCATATCGATATTCCGAGCACAGCCCTCTGGCTACGTTATGGAAACCACAGTCCGTTAAGCGAGTATCGTTACAAACAAACTGAATCAATAATATAAAAAGAAATTCGATATTTCGTCAACAAAAGCTCTGGCCACCTCCAATCACAATGCCCAAACCAAACACCTACCACAATGGAAATTTATCACGTCATTGAAACGGAAGGGCCGGTTTCCATTTTACATAATTAAACCTGTTCACACCAGGCTGACGAAGATGAATGCCCCCCACAACAAAGTATTGGAGACCAAAACGTTTTTCTGATTGCACCTACAAGCCTACAATAGGTTTATAGATTCCCATCGATGCTATTAGGGTCACTACCAACGGTATTCGCCTTAATGACCTTTTGAAAATGATTAACATTGTGCGTAAGTAGGTACAAGCCTTGACAAGAATAAGCAACTCATCTTAGCAGATTACATTAATCCAATTACTTCACGTTAGGCTTCGAATTGATGTTGTTCCGCAATATGTCAGTAGAACAGAAAGTGACAGCTATATTTTACTGCTGGACTGAGTAACGTTTCAGAATTCGGAGATCTCATCAAGGAATTATTAAGCATTAATTTAAGTTAGATGCCCCGTGAATTGTTGTCGTCCTGATGTCGGAACTACATATCGACTATATTTGATTGGCTGAATAATTTTAGGCGGGATGACATTTGATAATTGGCTGGAAGAGTCTGTATGAGAGCACGGGAGTGCCACTGCCAAGACCAGAAACTTGGAGCACAGCTGTTGCCATCTTCTTAAACCCATTAAGCATTACTATAGACTCTACTTTAAGCTTGAAACAGAGGTTTTGAGTCTGTTAGTTGTTAGATCTCATGTAGAACCAAGTCATTCAATTAAGTTGTCTCACAACTGCCAGCATTGTGAGGCTTGACCTTTTCAATATATCATTTATTTCTATTATTTACGATTCCAACAGTAAATAAATTACGATACGGCTATGCTTTCGTTCAATTGTTTTTGATAGATTTAGCGGTAGCACTACCCTGCGGCCAATATTCATGACATGACCATTTCCCAATATACCAACTGTCTAATACAGCCTATTGAACCACCATCAACTACCTGATATTTAATATTAAAATACTAGTTGTCAGCTGACAGCCCTCCGCAGATTCGGATGATGTATCAGACGTCTCATCAATCACACTCGACAGCGGCACTGCTGACGGACGGCGGCGGCGCGGCTACAGGACAGCGAGTGGGGACAGAATACACAATACTGATAAAGAGCGCTTTAATAACAGCATCGGTCATGATACAATGTGTATTTGTGTATCAAGAGCAGTAGGGTTATTCTGTTAACCCATTTAAAACCCGAATTCACTCGTCAGGGAATTCACTTAAAGGTAAGTTGAGGTTCATACACTTTTCGAGTACGAACCAATTTGTTTTTGCTTTTGCTAGAGTAGGCGGGGCACTACGCTGCGGCTAGTATACATAACATGACCATTTCCGACGAACTGTCTCATACAGCCTATTGAACTACCATCAACGACCTGATATAATATTAAAATACTAGTTGTCAGCTGACAGCCCTCCGCAGATTCGGATGATGTATCAGGCGTCATCAATCACGCGCGACAGCGGCACGGCTGACGGACGGCGGCGACGCAGCTACAGGACAGCGAGTGGGGACAGAATACACAATACTGATAAAGAGAGCTTCAATAACAGCATCGGGACATGACACAATGTGTATTTTTGTATCAAGAGCAGTAGGGTTATTCTGTCAACTCATTTAAAAACCGAATTCACTCGTCAGGGAATTCACTTAAAGGTAAGTTAAGGTGCATACACTTTTTGAGTACGAACCAATTTGTTTTTGCGTTTGCGGGGCACTTATTTATTTATTTATCTAAGCTTAGATATAATTAAGATCATAGTTCATCTGTTTAAAACCCATTAATTTACAAAACTCACGTATACACGCGGCGACGCGAGCAGCGCGCCACAGGAAGCTTGCTTGGATAAACGCTAGCTTAGCTTTATAGCATCCAGAATTCTAGACAGAAATATGAATACTCTGTAGTTTATTGTCTAGCTTTAGGTTAAAGTATCTGATTTACCTACCCTTAGTAGATATATCACAGACAAAAACATATAGGATACCTATAGAGCCTGCCTGTATATTTTCAGTTTCGATTCATTGTTATGATTAAAATTTAATTTAAAACAAGAAGGAAGTCAAGAAATTGCCTTGAACAGAAATCTTAGGTTTACCATAACGTGCAAGTTCTCAAACTATTACGAATTATTCCTCAATATTCCGCACAATTTCTCCTTGCGCGAGCGCACCGCGTTATCACAGTAAACAGAGAACAGTAAAATATCTACATGCAAACGTGCCGCTCTCGGTTGGAATGTGTGCGTGCGCATTGCGTGCCGTGTCGGCACGCGATTTCACGCACACGCTAGCATAAAATATGAGGGAATAAGGTGGAGGAATTACGTACGGGCTGTGCCGCGTGTCTGTGAGCACGCTAGGCTAATAACTCGGCGGGCGGCCTTATACAGTGTGTTTGGGAACCGGTGTCCGACCCGTTAAGGTGAAGTAATATGATCTATTTTATGAATAAATCCACCATAATTAAGCACTTTGCCCCAGTTGTTTTAAAATGGCCGCCATTTTATTTATTTTTTCTCGGGAGTACGGGTGGGTTATTTTAGTTTGCAATATCTGCCGATTTAGAGGTCCTACAGTCACAAAAGTGGTATCGTTGGACAGCTACAAAAGTAGGCAATAAGCTGACAAAAAAGCATTTTTTCATAACTCCCTTAAAATACCTCAAAAAAATGTTTGAACTTGAAAATTGTGATAGAATTTGTTAGTTTTTTTTACATTTTTTTTTTTCAGAAAAACTAAACTGTCAACATACATTCATTATTAACTTTTTGGATACCCAAAGACATCACCTAAACACTGAAGCAAAAATCAAAGTTCCAAGTAAAATAGTTTAGAAGTTGTGACAAATTGAATATCACCCTGTCATCAGAGACCCTTTGAAACGCAGGTAAAATTTAACTGAAATAAATTAAAAAAAAATTTAAAAAAAATTAATTAAAAGTGCTTAATTATGGTGGATTTATTCATATAATAGATCATATTACTTCACCTTAACGGGTCGGACACCGGTTCCCAAACACACTGTATAACCTACTGTTATCGTTACTGTGGCGTTATTTCACAGCGTTTAGTCTTTCTGCAAGTACCGACAGCGCCAAATTGTTTGATAATGGCTGCCGAGTGAAACGAAGCGGCGACCTGGGGGCTATAACATTATGCAAGCGATGTGTGTAATGCTTAGATAACGCGAAAGAGTTTAAAAGAACAAGGGAAGATAATTTGGGAAGCGAATAATATATAAATAATTTACAAAGTTACAATTTAAACCTATCTATAGACGAAAGGTAAACGTCACTGACTTATATATTAACGCACAGCCGAAACTACCGACTACATTGAAACTTGCGAAAGGATTTTTAGGAATTCAACCCCTAAGTCCACGTGGACGAAGTCGCGGGCGGCCGCTACTTAGTAGTTTATATAAAAAGTTACAATCAAGTATAAGATACAGACAGTCGAAAACGACAGCCTGAAGGTCTAGAAATTTAATAGATAAATTGGAGGCCTAATCCTCTAAAGGGTAGTTTGGAGAGTTTCGAGAAACTTTGGAAGTCTGGAAATGTAATAAAACAAGTTGAATGTATTAACGTTTAACATGAAACCTATTTGCATGAACATCTCTGTTTAACTGTTTAGTGGTCTGGTCTATAATATTAAATAATGTATTTAAAGGAAAAAAATACTTAAGTATGTTTATCCCAGTATCTGATTGTACAAGGTACTTAGTTTGCGCCAGACGGCGGTGTGTGGAATAAAATCCAGTGTTATTGATGTATTTAAGTTTCTTATATTTTATAAAGCCTACAAACAACACCAAAAATCGCGTAGGCTGGTACGAATTTTAACACCCCCCTTCAAAAATTCGGGACTTAATGAAAAAGGAAACATGACTTGCTGGAAGAGCGTATTAGGTAATTTGTTTCGATTTGTTTTTGCTAAATAGATCATTTAACCACTTAGATCAGAGAAGTTCTATAATGCAATAACATACGGCAGAAACTACACGACCTCGGGTGAAACCGAATTTCCCGAAATTCGGGAGTGCTTTGTTGAGTTAACCACGGTGACCTTGAGATAATTAGATGAATTTAGCCAGCACATTAATGTGGGAAGATTTACTATTTTGCTGTTTAGTCAGAGCGTTCCAGTAGGTCTTTTCGGAACGTGGAAAAACATACACAAAAATATTTTGTTTTTCGTATTTAAGCGTGTTTTTTTTCGATAAACACAAATATAGGTTACCATCAAGATTTCCGCTTAGCAGGATGATTGACTGGTAGTTTTTTCAGGCATTAAACTTTCACTTTGTGCACAAAAGTAGTGCCTTCAAAAATTTAGAATGAATGGGTTTCTTACTTATGAGTGACGTTTTACGAAGCAACATAGATTATGTCATGTCATGTTGTGTTTAGTGCCACTGGCAAGGTCAAAACGAATCGATTAACGTGAGAAGCATGCACCGGTCAACGCGTTTAGGTAAAAACTGCATGCATTTAAATAATTAACTTCTAAATCTGATTCACTGTAGTTTGCACATAACGGGCTATGACTGCGCAACTGTATACATTCGACTCCGTGTCTAATCAATTCAAGCTTATCTATCTTTAATTCGCAATACGAGCTTAGGATTAAAAACCTTTCTCAAACTGAGTCGAAAAGAACGGAATTGCTATTTGCTATTTCAAACTTAGAACTGGATTACGATTCTTAAAGTTTGATGATTGTTTGAATAAGATACTGATAAAAATATCAACCCACAATCTTTTCAAGAGGTTACAAAATATAATGAAAGATCACGTCTGTTAAATCTTTTATAATCAGTCTTTCGCTTTATTGAATTCGTTCCCTTGAAAAGCATCTCAGCATTCAGATAGCATTCAATGTAACTGTTCTGTATCGCAGAATTAAAATCGGTTGCAGGATGAATGCATTTGCTGCAATTTACAAGTTAAATTTCTGAGATTCATCCCTTCTGCATAAGCAATCTCTTAGTTTCACTTTCAATAGCTGCGTCCTATTAAGGAACTTTTACTGTGGGTAAAGAAGATGACTCAAATAAGAATATAGCTAAATCATACATAAACGCCACTGTCAAGATGACTATCTGCACCAATTACGAAATGCATATTTCATTAAAATATAAAGGTCATTTTAATGAAATATGCCCAGAATTTGCAATAGTTAATGACAAAAGAAAGCACGCCTTCAAACTCATGTCGTCGTATAAAGTGTTGATAAGTGGCATCTAAACTTGTAAGACCTGCTTAACTTATATTGACATCTTTCTTAGTCATGAAAGAAGACAGTATAACTAGGTGTTATCGTGAGTAGATAGAACAACGACTTAAATCAATCAAAAGGTAAAAACTAAAGTTACCCTTACATTCATTGATTTTACCTCTCTAACGTGCATAAAAATGATACCTCTCTAACGTGCATTGAAAGGATATTATAATTGATAGATGCTCGCAATTATTGTTGCAACGGAACAGCGCTGGAGGCGCTTCCTAGCAGCGCTGAGCAAATAACGACGGCGCAACGGTCGAGCGAATTCGCTCGCTGCTACTGACGATCTAGAAATGCAGAACGATACTGTTACAACACACACATAACATGAACGGCCTATATACGTCCTACTGCTGGGCACAGGCCTCACCTCAACCATGAGGTGGATTGAGCCATACTTTATTTATTTAAATAAGAGCATTCCTCTTTTACATTATTGTTGTGCCCGACAGGGTTCATGGTGATCCATATAAAAATGTAAGATCCTTAAGTTACACTGTGAAACGCAATAAATGATTGAGTATTGAGTAATTCAACACGCAAGCTCATTGCGCATTGTTGGAGAGGTGTTAGGTTATTGAGCAACCTTAATGTCAGAATCAGAATAATAAATATCTTTATTTAAAAAAAAAGATGTTATCAACCCGCCATAAGGCCTTCGACTAGGCTTAACGACTGACATCTAACGACTCCAGCCGGGACCAACTGCTTAACGTGCCTTCCGAAGCACGAAAATGCCCGAAATACACATCACTAGTTTCGGTCGGGGTGGTCACCCATCCCATCTCTGACCCGGGGTGTGTTGCTTTACAACAGCGATCGTCGCCGATCACAGTCACAACTGCGCCACGGGCACCTCCAATTGCGGGATTCTGTTAACTTGATTCCAATCTCGAACCACGAAGCGGTGTGAAATTCATAAGCAATCAAAATTATTATTAGACGTAATAAAATAAGTAGTCTGATTTCCGATAGGTGATTTAAAAATCACTACAGAATGTCTCTACCGCTATATTTCGTGACCTTCTCAACATGGCGCGATCTGAATCACAACGGAAATTTACCTTTTTCAAATAGACAGCGCCTAGTATGCAAGTTCAAAGAAACCAGAGCTCTTTCTATACTGGTCAGTGATACGGCCTATGCTAGACGTTCCATCTCAAAGTTCTCAAACAGTAACAGCGCGGTCCGGCTGAGGGTCCAATTAGCTTAGCTCGCTTCGTTACTCCGCTCCGCTCGAATTGTTGCCGAATGACTTACTTTTCTAGCGAGAAAAGTTTTCAGCTTTGCAACATCATGCAGGGTAACTTCCGTATAAGCAAGTTGCGAGAAATTCTAAAAAAATATATGCGCGCAGAGCTATGTTTAACCTTGTACTACTAGCAACGTTTCAGATGACACGAGCAGTCAGTTTTGATTTGCAGAAATATGTTTCTTTCTCAAACTAGCCTTTTAAGTGATCCTAATGATGATACACATTTGATGCTTTAAAATACTTATTGAAACTTTGACCAATTCCATCTGAACTAACTATCATAAAAACACGCAAATAACAATTCATTACAATTCTAAATAACAACTATTTTGTATTTAGATATAGGTTAACTAACTTACAATAAGGTTCCCAGTGTTACCAAAAATTTATAGGTCGTGTCCGAAATAAACGTTTTTTTATTTTTTATTCCTTCTTCTCTGAAATGTCAATACTTACGGGCTTACGTGTTACAGCAACTTCCTAGTCACCGACACATCCCCAGTGGCTGTTACTTACTACAACCAAAACTAATAATCTACCATAATTCACCACGTTATTAATAAAAATAGTTACCTAACATAGTTATATTGTGCGTGTAACGAGGTTCCGTATCTCCCGCTTATTTAATTACTTCTCGCGAAGATTTTATTAGTCGAAGCACAGTACCCTACTCGCGGTGAGTACTTTCGTAACAGTATTACGAGGCCGCCTACTTGCTTCCTGTCCGTGACAAATTAAATTGAAAGAATATTAGCGGTTTTAATGAGTGGTATACACGAAAGTTTACGATCAAACTGTGACAAAAAAATATGTACTTACTAACGGCCGCCCGCGACTTCGTCCAGGACTTGGGTTAAAAAAATCTCCCACACTACTTGACATTGGCAGATTTGAATTTGTGTGTGATTCTTCACACACAAATTCTGCCAATGTCACACACGAAAAAGCCAAAAAAAAAATAGGTTAAAAAAAGTGATATATATATCTTTATAAATTGTATTTATTTATTTATTCTTCATTGCACATAAAAAGCACAAATGGCGGAATTAATGCCAAGAGGCATTCTCTACCCAGTCAACCACAAGGTAAGACAGAAAAATTAAGGCGGTGCAAACGATTAATGTTAAAACATTCTTCATTATAGGTAATTATTGTAGCCTTTGTCCTATTCAGATGCATAAGCTACGAGTATAATATAATCAATTTTCATTAAAAATCCATCCAGTAGTTTTTACGTGTAGAGGAACACGGCACATCCATCCACACATACAAACTTTCGCATTTATGACATTAGTCGGATACTTGGCGATAGTTAGCCAAGAAAGATATCATAATATGTATTCTATGAAAGCACACCTCGTTCCATACAAAACAAAAACTGGAAATAGGGAAAGACCTTGCTCAGTAGTGTGACAAAAAAAAACAAGGACATTATAAACCTAAACATCTGACTCCAAACTAAACAGACTTTGTATTACAGATCTCACAGAAAGCATATTATCTCCGAGCCACCGCGTGTTAATAAACCATTAATCACTTATGGCTCAAGAAGTTGAGGATGAGGACCAACCAGTCTCCAACTAGCGAATGGATTCCTTTTATCTCCGTCTTGATACTAGTTTATTAATACGATTCTTAGTCTGCAAGATCTAACCACTAAGATATTAAGCGATACGTCACAGTAAACAGAGAACAGTAATGTAGATACATACAAACGTGCCGCTCTCGGTTTGAATGTCTGCGTGGCACGCGATTTCACGCACACGCTATCATAAAATATGGGGGACTATGGTGGCGGCAATACGTACGGGCTGTGCCGCGTGTCTGTGAGCACGATAGGCTAATAACTCGGCGGGCGGCCTTAGATAACCTACTGTTATGTTTACTGTGGATACGTAGAGGGTTAAGCAGGAAATGATAGTCGTTTATCACGCTATGCATTAAGTTACTCATTAATGAATCAAATAGCCACCTGCAGTCATTCGTTAGAACAATTCACCATTATTAAGAAAACATGTATCATGCTTGGGTAATGAATGAGACTAACAAGATAGGTGTTTATTGTTAAGACACAAAAAATGGTAACCGACAATCCAAAATTCAAGAATTGAATAAGTATTTGCAACCGTTTTTTACTTTGGTAAAATGATCACATTTTCGATTTTATACGAGTAAAACAACGATTGTAATAATACCTAACTGTGCAATGAAATATCAATTTAACAAATTACCTAGTGATTTATTTTATTACAGAAAGATAAATATAAACGACGAAAACAATGCGGATGTGTTGTTGCCAATTAACGAAGTTAATATTTGATGATTTTAAAATGATGAATAAAATATTTCGTGATTATTTATTCAACTTTAAAGTTGAAATTATATTTAATTGAAAATGGCTCCTGAAGCGTATGAGTAAGATAAATAAAAACTTTGGTTAATAAAAGAACTGTCAGTATTTAGCTGAAGATTTCGTTTGTTTTTTATCTTTATTTGATTTAAGTTTTTATATGACATTAGACTATTCAACATTTTTTTTTAATTCGAACCAGTAGTTCCCGAGATTAGAGAGTTTAAACAAACAAACAAACGCTTCAGCTTTATATTATTATAAGATTCAGTGATAAAACAGGAACAGTAGATCAAGGAATTAGTGGATCGGTACAAATAGTGTGGAATATAACGTTCCAAATTAGTCCGCCCGCAAACGTGCCCTGCGTCAGGTAAAAGCACACATCACTGACCGTTTCCAGTTATGGTCAGGACTCAGGACCAATAGGCAACAATTAGAATCATCGTCACAAACGTTACTGTGCGAAATGGTGGGGTTCGGGAATATGGATGGACAACGTACAAACACAGTTTTATATACATAGATTTTGTAAGGGTGTGGCCCCATTAGTGCGTAGCGTTGTGCTGGGTTGTTCGTTTTGTATAGCATTTGCGCTTATACCCACGGATAACATTCAAATTCGCTAGGCGAACTGTGGGCTTCTGAATGTTCCGTATGTACGCCATGACGGCAACAGCCACCGCAAACTTGACTCACAGATTGGGGTATAGTAAAAGTATTGTACACAACCTTAACGAATGTTTTTATCGTTTTAATTAATCTTACTAAGATTTGGTTCAGTTATTGTTGGTTTAGTTAAAGTAGTAGTATTAGTTATTATTAGGTGCAAATTAATAATTCAGAAGGTTTGCGTTGACCCTTAGCTTTTGTACGAGTGACCTAAAAAATCAACAGTTTGCGAAATCTCTTCGAGCGGAAACAACTTAACCGTGGACATCCCTAGTTGGGCAAAGGCGATTTATTCCAACGCTGCACAGTCGCGACAGGAATTATCGCCGAAACTAGTTAGTTTGTTGGCCAATTCGGAATTTCCGATGTTTCATTAGTTTACTCTCAAATTCCGCATTCCACTAACACATCAGCCCTCTCTGTATTCAGGACATGTCGCTTCAGGCGGGGACCTAAGTTGGCCTTTGGTCTAATTAATCACCCTTGAAATGGTAAACAGGCAGAATATTCACTATGCATATCAGATACTGATCCGAATAAACCATTACATATAGAGAAAATACTGTTGGATCACTGGTGTAAAACTCCGTTGAGGTAACCTGATA
The DNA here is from genome assembly GCA_950022985.1 of Udea ferrugalis. Lineage (NCBI taxonomy): Eukaryota > Metazoa > Arthropoda > Insecta > Lepidoptera > Crambidae > Udea > Udea ferrugalis. Next base: position 16,851,614 of record OX465524.1, on the reverse strand, counting down.
ATAGGCTCACGAATACAATATCTCAAAAGCAGGCAGGAGCGCACAGTTGTTTCTGGCTTTTTGATAGGAACATTCAGAAGCCCACATTTCGCCGAACTATTTTGCCCAAATGTACTGACAGCGAGCCCACTGCTGTTTTCCGGGTTCCTTAGGTTTTCTATCGGTGAGTACCAGAAAGTAAGCCGCAAATTGTACAAGAGTTGTTGTATTGTACAATACACAAAAAAGTGTTTTGTACATGGTTCCCGTCCAGTGTGTTTAACCACTGGGAAACGACGCTCTCTAATAATTACCTAACTACTGTATTAAAGCAACAAACCCTAATAAGATTCTCCTAAGAAGTGTCCAAATTAATCGCTTTCAGTAGGTTGTACCTACGCACGCCAGATACTGAAATCTTAGGTATTTTCGTAATCCTCCCAGTCCCAAAACCTACGTAGGAGTTAGGTACAGACACATATTCGTAATGTTCAAATTCAACCGAGAACGAATTAGGCCCGGCGCCCACTATCGGCATCGGCACGCTTCAGGATTTTAAGGTGGCAAATAGCAATATACTTTAACATTATAGCAAAAAAGTAGAAATTTCCGTGATGTGTGGTCGTAATAACAAAAATACCGCTTCGGTATGCTTGAGGCTGCTGTTTCGGCATCTTCTACTTAGAGGTAATATACTCTATTTGCCACCTAAAATCCTCAGCCATGCCGATGCCGATAGTGGGCGCCGGGCCTTAGCTCCAAGCGCCCGTCGGCAGCCATCACAATTTGTTACCATGACGTATTTCCACAACATGTCGAGATATACAGGCTTTTCCGAAAATTAACAAGGCTTCGAATCTAATTAAGAACAAATTAAACTTAGATGGAGATGAATTAGATTGTGTAAAATAACAAACTCTTGTTATGATGGTTTCGTTTGGTAATTACTTGTATGATGACAGGAAACAACATGTTGATGAAAGTTATGCTATAAGCATTATTCAATCTAAGAAGTGGGTTCCCCAATAATTTCTTAGAGAACGATCTAATAATAAAATCAATGAGATATATCGTACTTCTTAGGTCGGAGGTAGTATTCCCTTATTTATTAACGATGCGTGCCCAAGCAGCATCACAAGCTGTATAACAGCTGTACTAAAGTTCGGTTTTACTCCTAAGGCTGTATTTCTTGGCTGCATAAAGGCTGTATAAGCGCTTATACAGCCCTTATACCTCCGAAATGGGCACAAATTATACAGCCTGTTGCTGTATATTAGCTGTACAGTAGCTGTATAAGCATAAAATAGGCTGCATATTAGCTGTTTTGCGGCTGTACTATGGTGTACGACGAAACTAATACACTCCAATTACTACATTGTAACTCACTTGTCAAGTTTTACGGTGTAAAAAGTCTGTTGAACAGAGTTGCAAAAGAATATAACGAAATGAAGACGATATTTTAAAGATGGCGTTTATATTTAACAGTGTTGATCAAAGTGACATTTATTTAAATGCTTATTGTGATAAAAGATTTGCATGGAGTTTCGATAGGCGCAGGATACAGTTCATTATCGTGCAAAAGTGAATTTATTGTGAAGATATATATGTTTTGTGATTAAAAATAAACGCGCCAGCTAAATAACTAAGGAAGAGATATTAAATAAGGTAAGTAAATATATTTTTTATAGGTTAGAAGTTAAAAATGTTTAAATTAATGGACGTAGATCCTCATTGGTGCATAGTAAGTTATTGGACAAACTGAAAATATTGATTAACATAAAATCATTAGTCTAGTTTTTATGTACTCATGTTCGTAATCTTTGATTTGTAATTGATAAAATGGCGACAATTTGCTAAGCAGCCTGAATTCTATTTTAATGATTTTATAGCACCAATAGCTGTACTATGTAAGTAATGTATACTTGTATGCAGCTTTTAGCTGTTAATGGGCTGTATAAACGAATAAATTTACTGTTAATGCTGCATAGCAGTGTTTCGAACATAACCTGTAACTCTTTTTAGGGATACGTAATATTAAGTAAAAAACCAAAATGCACTGTGAGATCATATCACGTCTTCGAAAAATTGGTATTTTAAAATTGAAAAATTAACCCTTTGGTAATAACTAATAGCACTTACATATTTATTTATTTTTCAGGAAAAATGCCGTTCGAGATTGTGGAGACAATGGAGAAAGGGAAAAGTTCACTTTCCATTGTAACCAGTTTATGGGAAACAAATAGCATTTAGAAATGGCCAAACAGGACGCCTGCAACTAGAGATGCGCAACATTTCAAAACAAAATCTGCAATTATTATGACTATCAATCTAATGCAACTAGTAATCGGGCGCGACGTGGAACTTAGTCGTTTCTAGTGAAGTCCACTCAAGCCCACGTGTGGACTATGATGGCCGACTCTTGGGCGTGGCGAGGAACTCATGTAATGTCACTTCTGGTGAAGCCCATACAAGCCCACGCGTGAACTAAGATAGCCCACTGTCATGCGTGATGTGAAACTTATCTGATCTCACTTCCGGTGAAGTCCACACAAGCCCATGCGTGAACTAAGAAGGAAGATTGTCGGGCGTGACGTGTAACTTATCTAATGTCACTTCTGGTGTAGACCACACAAACCCACGCGTGGACTAAGATAGCCCGCTCTTGGGCGTGACGTGGAAATACCCCTCGTCGCTTCTTGTGGGGAAGCCCACAAAAGCCCAGACTCACAATACAATACGCCCATATTTCTGTCTCAATTTTGCTCATCAACTAACTTTAAATTGTATTTTTTTACAAGAAAAATAGAATTTCATTCTAATTTTAAAATTGTATAAAAAACCTCATTAAATGAAGTACCCATATATTTCATTATTTTAATTTATCATCAAATAACCAAATCATTCGATCCTACTTATGTTTCTTTCCCTGGCCCAATTCTGTATTTGTTGGCGAAATAATATTTTTTCTTCATATTCACTTTCACCGTCAATTGAACTGTTGCATGATGAAATGTCGTCATCAACTGCAAAAGTTAAAGCTAAAAAGTTACATCTGTGATTTTTTTTTATTTAACACAAATAAACGGGCTCAACATAATTATGTAGTTTATTAACTAGCGATATAACTATGATCATTCACAATATTTTCTACGGAACCTCTTTCATTAGATGTCGACGGTTTTGTCACTTGACTGTAGGTGATCTAATCTGTTGCAATATTTAGTTGATAATTAGTAATATTTGAATATTCCTGTTTAATCTTCCTTCTAATAGTACCAAGTCTTTTTTGCTTTTGCCACATATTTATAAAACAATCACAAAATATAGCATACAAATGCACAATAATTCAAAATGGCGACTCTGTCACTTATACAGATTAAGGCTGTACTATAGGCGTCATTTGTGTTTATTGCTGTTTACTACTCTCAAAGACAGAAATTATACAGCCATAGTCTGTAAAAGGGTGTACTATTACACCATAAAAAGAAGCTGTAGAAGAGAGTTTGCCTACTTCATAATACAGATATAAGATTTGAGGACCACCATAATACAGCTATAAGCTGTATTAAGTAAGTGACGGTATGCAAAATACAGCTGTTGTACAGCATTAAAACTAAAATGAGGATTAAAGCGTTACAGGAAACTTAAAGCTGTAAATGACAGTTTTCACACACTGAAATAGAACTTTAAGCGTACTTTGACTCCTTAATACAGACTTAATACTGTTAGAGCTGAATATTTACTCCTAAACCGACATTATAACACTACAATATCTTTTCAACGTTCTTATACAGCAGTTAAACAGCGTTAAGAGCTATATTGGCTGCTTTTTAGGTGTTCATTACGCTTGGTTGCTGCTTGGGTGGGGGGAGGGGGGCTACGACTGCTAAACATCATCCTCCGCATAACGTACCTACCAATTAGTGGAATAAGTAAGCTCGAGCTCGAGGTGATGATTTCAGTTAAAGGCGAGATCATCAACGTCAGAGTGGAGAGTTCTAGAGTAAGAAAAGTATGATTGTCTTAGGACTACTCTCTCTCCTTTTCTGAATTTATTACTTACCTACTTACTATGGAGACGAAAAACCAAAAGGATTGGATTTGAGTAGTTCCGCCGCCAGTACTTCCAGGTCCTTAAACAACCGAAGATATTCAAACTGCCTGTCACATTCAGCATGGAATAGCTTTTCGTCACAACTATTATTCGCAGCCACACGGACATCGAATAAGCCTCACTCATTGATTTCCAAACCGGCCGGCCAACACCAACCAAAATCATGACCAGTCCAGTATGCTGCATTCAATGTAGACAGAACAGTCAAATCCGATAAATAACTGCATGTTTAGACACGCCCCTAGCGTTTCACGTTGCCATCGATCCGTTACACTGCGGTGTGATTTGACTTGCCAATTTCATATGCTCTTTCTAAGCCATACACTCAAATAAGTATTCTGGTCTGGTTTCAGTCCTAACGCTGACCATGAAGGCCGCAACGCCGACATCACGCAAAGGTGAAACACCACGCAGCAGTTATAATGTGCACTTACCTTAACACTTCAAAATTATTAACCTGTTGTATACAATATTCATTGTTAATCAGGGGAACAGTTAATATCTTACGCCTGCATATTTTGTATCATTCCTCATTGGTTTTGGACCTGTTTTGCTCATCACCAGAACCATTGGAAGTTAACCCACTGCTGCTGCTAATTCTGTTTTTTAAAAGAAATCTAGTCCAAGTAGGTACTCCAGTTATGTGCCTAGGTATACGATCTTTAAGAATACTCATCTAGTATGCAAATCTTTACGCTCAGACATGGTGGGAAGCGTTGAATTATTTAAGTAGTTTGTACCCGATAATCGATACACAAAGCTACACTTTATTGACATTAGATATTGAAGAAACTAACGAATGATTTCCTCATACAACTGTTATGCAATTACAACTTCATAACATCCTCACTCGAAGCGAAATTGGGCTCTAATTGACTACATCCTCACATTTCAATTACATTGTTTGAGCACCAACTGCAGAGTACTGAACTATAGTTACTTGCTAATAGACTAACTACGGTGTTTATACTTAATAACTAAGTAAGTACCTCTGTAGGTAGAATGTTAGACTGTAAGTGAAGAATGCCCGTGCTTTGAACAAGATTTTATTTTAAAAACTTCCATTGTTAGTTAACGGTTATCCAAATTTTGTTGCATTGGAAAATCACTCTCTAACATCGCTTTTGGAGAAGGGTAAAGGTAAACGCCAATATTTCACATTATTCATTAATTAGTTCATATTTTAGAGAAATACATTATGCACTAAGCTTAAAAGTACTAGACAAAAGTCTTTCACAATAAAAAACGTCATTATATCCCTGTACCGATCAATTTAGTTTTCCAACGCGGTCAAGTTGATTGCTAATTTAAAACAGTGACTTAGAAACCCCGCGGAATTCTCCAACAAAAATTTGTCAGGCTGACTTGCAAAATGGTCTAATAGTAAAATTAATTTCCCTAGAAAAAGCGGTTTTATACATGGTCGTTTGGGGCACGCGAAGGCTCTATGAAGCCAATATAGGTCGTAATGCAACTAGCGCACTGTCCTTCACCGTTGCTTTGCTCGCGTGACTGATAATTAAAAAAACAACGTAGATAGCTCTTTATAACGTGAATGCGACTTTGTAAACCATATCGACAGCAAATAATGTTAATGTCACGCGTTTAACATTTTTGAATTCTGTTTCGCGGACAGTTTTTACTTTTTATTTTTCAATTTATGAAGAGCGTCGTGGTGGCGCAGTGGTTATGCGCTTTGGTTCGGTAGATATTCAGATTAGATATAAGTGCTTTTTAATAAGTTTTAATGAAAAAATATTATTTTTACTTTACTCTACTATTTTCTTTGCTCCCATATGCCCTAACAAGATGTAGAATCTTTAAAATTTAATCTTACCCTTCCGATTCTAAAAATAAGTCCTGCATACAAAATACCCACATCATCACCAAAATACAATACATCAGTGAATTTATTATCCTTCTGGCCGGATATCTTGTAGGCAGCCTTGGTTTTTAAAACGTTTATACCTACCTACTAATCACGTTTGAAACAGACAACCCGTTTAAAATTAGGTTAAAATGTTAATGGTTATTTTATTGCTCTTATTTATAATAGGAAATGTTACGTGGTATGTGGGTAATTCGTTTAATTTGGGCGCTGTCTTCAAAGCCTGGGCAAGAGTTCCTGAGTTTCAGTTTTATTTTTATTTTTCATTCATTATTTATGGTAGCCTTCAGGTGTATTTAAAAAAAACGTGGCCCAGTGGTTCAACACTCTGTCTCAGGATCCGGGTGGTCACAAGTTCATGACTGGCCGGAACACTTTTTTGTGCTCATTGAACAAATTGCGGCTAACTCTCCGCTCTTGGAAAACACCGACAAAACCCAAGCAACCCAGATAACGTCGGTGGGCTTGCCCTTAACACGTTGAGTTCAAATTCGCTCGGCGACATGTGGGCTTCTGGATGTTCCGTTTAGTATGACGGCAACAATCAATGTATCTCAGACTGTAAATGTTTATTAGTGAATTAATTTTTTCAGAAATGCTATCTCTTACATTAGATATTCCCTAGTTAGATTTCATTGCTTTCAGCTCGTCATGTATGAGTGTCGACTTCAACGTTTCCCAAACCGATTACTGAAAACATTAGAGCCCTAAGTACAAGCTATCAAGCCAATCTAGGTAGACTTGCCGACGTCATAATAAGCACCGTGTCACACCGTTTCGAACAAGGCTTTTGACTAGAAACATTTGAACTAGATTATAAAAGCAAGGGAATGGTTTTAACGACCATAGATACGACGGAAAGCATGGAGTTATTGTAGGGAACAAAAGGTTTTAGTAAAAAGCCATAGAAGACTTATAAAATAATTAACAACAATGCCAGAAGTGAAGTACTTCAGTTTGTTTTAGTGATTGAACAAATGAACTAAGTAAGGCAATCAAGATTGTTGCGGTCCCATCACTACGCTACGGCCCCCTCTCTAACAATTATGTAACCAAAATTTTGCCCTCGGCCGCGAGCTTCACCGAAGCCACTTACTCGCCCGTTACGTCCGTGAACGCACGATCTTTTATCTACATTATAATTCAGTTACTACAGTCCAGTTTTTTATTAGTACAGCAAGGAACCCCTTCCTTAAAGTTAGGTAGGAACCCTGCACTCAACATATGGCCCTTCGAGCCGGATCACTACACAACCTGTGCCCACGCACAGGTTGTGTAGTGACCGTCGTACAATGCCTTTCTTCGTTGTCACGTCGGCAACCCTAGTGACGTCATCCGCGCCAGGGTAGATTTTGGTGACGCGGCCCAGTAGCCACATCAGGGGAGGGAGGCTCTTGTCCCGCACTAGGACAAGGGATCCAAGTTTGAGGTCTGCAGTAGTCTGGCGCCATTTCACCTTCTGTTGGAGCAGAGTAATGTAATCGTGAGAAAAGCGTGACCAAAAATGCTGCCTTAGGTGTTCGACACGTTGGTATCGCTGCAGTCGGTTTATGTTGGCATCGGTGCTTTGAGGACATGGAACTGACGTGAGCGTTCGTCCGATTAGAAAATGGGAAGGAGAAAGGTATGAAAGATCTGAAGGGTCAGTGGAAAGAGGTGTGAGGGGTCTAGAATTGAGAATAGCCTCTATTCCATACAGACAAGTGGTCATCTCTTCATACGTTAAATGCGTCAAGTTCAGAATTCGTCGCAAGTGGTGCTTAACGGACTTGACGGCTGCCTCCCATATGCCACCAAAGTGGGGAGAATACGGCGGAATGAATTTGAAATTAATACCCTTTTGTACAATACTCGTCTGAATATCACCGAAGTCGCTGTCCAGAAACTTTGATAAGGTGTTACAAGCTCCGACAAATGTCGTTCCATTGTCAGAGTATAAGTTGTGTGGTTTACCGCGTCTCGCTATGAAACGATTGAGCGCAGCTAGATATGCCTCCGTTGTGAGATCCGTGACCAGTTCGAGGTGCAAAGCTTCCATACGGTCGACCATATGTTGAGTGCAGGGTTCCTACCTAACTTTAAGGAAGGGGTTCCTTGCTGTACTAATAAAAAACTGGACTGTAGTAACTGAATTATAATGTAGATAAAAGATCGTGCGTTCACGGACGTAACGGGCGAGTAAGTGGCTTCGGTGAAGCTCGCGGCCGAGGGCAAAATTTTGGTTACATAATTGTTAGAGAGGGGGCCGTAGCGTAGTGATGGGACCGCAACAAGATTCTTAATTTGAACCTATTTCAGAATTAATCAAATCATGCTAAAGACTTCCTCGTGAGAAACAAATGACAAATTTGCAAAACATAATGTAGAACCAATTTCTAAGTAACTTGGACCTGAATATCAAAAACATCACATAATCTTCTGTAACTATTGTAATTTGTTCTTTTTTTATATTACCTTTATGAACCCAATAAAATATTTTAATCTTTCTTTTCTTTTCACAATAGACAAAGATAATGTGGCTCTACCACAGGTGTCGGGAAGTTGTTCCTGTGCTGAGAAGAACCGTCAAGAAAGGTAAGCCATAGCTTAGGAGCGACTTGCCCTAGGCAAATCACCGAATGAGATTTCTTTCACAAGTTTAAAGTCAGTTTATCCAAAGATTACAAACTACGTTTACCACAAAATCTTACGGTTATTAACTTTACGGAGTGACCGTTAACTGGGACAAGTGCCGCCAAGATTGTTGTTTAGATTGTACCCTCAATACCCTGACTCAAGGTCAAGAAAGAGCACTGACTTGAACATTGTTTGGCATACCTTCACAAGTATGTACCTGCTTACTTATCTTTACTTACCATCCGTTCTTTTAATTAACTTGTTAATTTTGTGCGAGTAATGTAAAAATGTACTTTAATGGCGCTTAGTCTCATTTAGTTTCGAATTCAACTGTTTTCAATCGTGAAGCATATTTGTTTGCAATCGCAAGTAAGTAAGTAATAAACGGCCTATATACGTCCCACTGCTGGGCACAGGCTTCACCTCAAGTATGAGGTGGAACGAACCATACTCCAACACAGGAGCTCAGTGCGGATTGTTGGAGGGGTGTAAGGTTAGTGAGCAACCTTAATGTCAGATGTTATCAAGCCGCCCTAGGGCCTCTGACTAAGCTTAACGACTAACATCTGGCGACATCAACCGGGATCAACTGTTTAACGTGCCTCGTAAAATCAGATTCGTTAAATAACCGTATTTTTATTATGCAGCTAGCCTATCTATAATTACGAAAATAAACGAATGTTAGGTACCACGCTAAAGAAGGATACAATCCTATAACTAAGAAGGTTAAAAAACGTCGATATAGATGTTCACTCGATATATCTACACGCTTATGTTGTGACTTGTCATGAGTGCTTTTTAATAAGTCTACATGAATAAAGATTATTTTTACTTTACTGCTCACGGTGTGACTGAGGCGAAATTAAATGCCTAATCGCAGTGGCGTTATGGATATTGGGCAAGCCAACAGCGATTTCTAAGGTTGGTGTACTTAGGCACCTGTTAATCGAGTCAACATTGACAGGATTCGAGCACAACAAACTGGAAATGTAAGCATTGGAAGCAGAATTTCGTCACCTTTTGTAGGAATATACCCTTTGTGATAGACTGAAGAAGCTAGTTTTGAATTACTAAGCAGGAAAGAAGGATATTACTTTGATCGACTAAAACATAAGTGTCAAGAGTGAACCACCTTCTGGCCCTGCCAGAATAACAACGTCCCTGTAAACCTGTAAAACTGCAACATGCTGTGGCAGGGTCTTGATCAGACCATTTCATCATCTATATTCGCATTGTTTTTTTTATTATTTCTGCTTTATTAATTGGCGACCGCGTACCGGACGACGCTCCGTGGAGGGGCCCCTCCCTTGAACACAGAACCCTTAAGGAAAAATTAACATTTTCATTTCACTATTCAGCCGAATAGTGAAATGAAAATGTTAATTTTGTTCTAACAATCATCTGTCGTTCAAAATTGTTTTTATCACATAGGTGCATTCCTTAGGCATTCCCTATTTGCTTTTTCACCTGAAGCACGGTAAAGAAATATAACAGTAATATGACTCGGCCCCGTCCTTGAGATAAGTGCCTACAGCCGCGCGGTTCGTCGCTACGCGATAGGGCTGCCGCCTGTAGTATTTTAAAACATCCGGATACCCACCTGTTTCAATCTTGTTTTGAAATTGTTTTTTGTGATGGTAAATATTGTATTTCTATTTAAATAAAGGTAATTAGTATGTGAATGAAAAAGGATGTGTTGATGTGAAAAAAGGATCATACATACATCCTCACAATTTTTCGCATTTACAATATTAATAGGAAGTAAAATCAATTAGAGCGTAAATTTTTTGAAAGACCTCCTATCTTAATACCTACAATGAACCAAATTTTGCGGTGGACTAGCTATAACTAGCTATAAAACTATTGCGTTAGCAAATCCCTTACTTGAAGAGTAAGTATGTAGGTCCAAAATTTCACTACCAATTGACACGTCGTGCGCGCCAAGGATTTCCGACCTAAGGTCATTCACCCGGTGTGGTGAAGTTAAACCGTAAACCCGCGAATTTTAATGCAAGCGTACTTTACTAATTACTTACTTATCCAACCTACCTATTCTATCTACCGCTGAACCACCTATTTCACTTGTCTGTCACTATCCTTCACCCTGTCAACTCATTTATTCAATAATCTAGGAGTATTACTCGGAGGATAAAGCGAAATACAAGCGTCTTTAAAAATATTGTAACAAATTACGTGCTATTATGTAGGTACGTAACAAAACATTTTAAGCTTACTCGTACGTAATGTAAAGAATGATATCTCTGGGTGCGTTACTGATGAATTTAAACCAACAACAGCACAATAAAATAAAATATCTTGCCCTGCCATAGTACATTTACAATATTATGTTCACAAAATGGTGCAAAACACACAAAACTGTCCGTCCGACACTGCACGGCGCGCGGCGCATTCGCGACTGACAGCCATCGTATCACCCTCGTAACCGGGGCGCGTAGGTATAACTTGCGTTCCGTCCGCTTGGTCGAAGTCACAATACTGTTATATTCCTTTACTGTGCCTGAAGTCACATTTTCTCAGGGTCCGCAAAGGACATTTAGACGTCTAGAATAGGAGCCTTTTTCAGACTTTAAACATTCTTCGATTGTCAAGCCGTCCTTCACCGTTCGTGACTATAGTCCGATAAGAATCGACGTTTAGACTCTTTGTCTGGCGGCGTGCTCCGTTGGGTCAGTGAACTAACAACAATGAAAGAACTTACGTCTTGTCGTAAACCGCTGTTTCGTTAATGTGCTAACGAATTCGCCAAAAAACATTACCTTTATCTGTTTTAATTGAAACAAATACCTCCTTCTACTTAGTTTTGAATAAGATTCGGATCTTGTTGGAACTATGCAAATTTTACAATCTGTGCAAAATAATATGGTTAGATGGTAGAGAACATTTCAACAACAGCATGGTAATTCCATAACCGTGCCAACAGCATAGATTTGGTTAAACCCGAAGCAAATGAGCCAAAAAAATATCAAACGCTAACGGTCCGTTGATTAATTTATTTTTATTTAGATTTATAGTTTGTGGTAAGTAGGTAGTCACTGCATTCTAGAATGCTAGTTTTTCCCTGATCTCTTAAGAAGAGATATTTATTAAGCGTCATTTCATACAAAAGCACAGGTAGGATCTTAGATTCAAGCTCTACCAACCAGGTTTGGTCAGTTGTCTATAGGTACGTATGTTTATGTTGGTTAATAAAGTTGGTTTAGTAGGCATGTAAGTTATTCAATAAATTGGGTAACTTAAAAAAACATACATTCACGTGAATCGGCGTTAGACACATCCTATTTACCTACCTACTTTGCGTGTTATGGAATCCCGAAAAAACTCCATGAAGCGTTAAAAACACGATATCAGTATTTTATTTATTCTAAGAAATCATAAATCTTGGCGTTTGGTAAATCATTCCTCGGTAAGAGAGTAAAAAACTTCTAAGGTCGATACATGAGCAGTCAATCAGCTGGAAAAAAAAAACAACCATCGCGGGTAGTTTCACATTTCATCCATGTTTACCGCAAAAAAAGCGATGTCCGATAACAGATGGCGGTGAAATGGCAATGATGGATGGACCGCGTTCGGAAACTGTCAATTGGTGGTCACGTTGACCACAAAGGAAAGATAAATTGATGTAATGAACAGGAAACGCGCGAACTGCCGCGGGTCAAACTATTCTTGACCTCAACAGAATTAGACTTTATCAAACTACCTACATCACTACTGCGATCGCCATTCACAACTTTCACTAGATCCTACATTAAATGCATTAAGACTGTGATTTTGCATATGCATCCTCTTCCTATGCAAATCCAATGCTACAATTTAATCAAGTAATGTCTAATGAATGAGCTGAGTAGAGCTGCACTTTCATTTGAAGGCTGTTAGAAATTTAGGAACCATAAAAGTAGAAAGAGAAATTAAATACTGACGCATGACCTGAATGAAACATTTGCATATTATAATTGTAATTGTTTATAGCAACATAATGGTAAACATTAAAAATTTAACACGTATCCCAATACCAATTGGTCGTGGTCCGCTTATGGCACTGATATACTTTTAAGGCATGGACACACGCACGTAGAATAGAGATTGCGAAAGTCCAGTTACTGGCGACTTGTGGCCCATTCTAGACTTCCAATACTTTCAACAAGAAACAGACTAAAATACATCTATTTATGATTAAAAATAGACAGTTGTTACATACCTTTTATGAAGCTTTCGGCATAATCAAGTCCTCAAATCCAGTCACAATACACGGAACGAAAACAAAAACCACTCACTGAACACAAAATAATAAGAACCAAACTTACGACCTTTTACGATATTGCGACATATGGCAGGGCGTGAAACACTCACAACATAAGCTTGTTTTTGGGGAAATAATAAAAACTTGCACGTTATTTGAACAGATGGGTATTTATTTTTGTTCACGCGCGAGACATTCGCTGGCGGTCAGACACGCCACCATCCGCGACGGGGGAATCACGGCACTGAGCCGGAACCGTTTGTTTGCCGCCGACCGTCTGTGTACATCGCGTCTTCCCTTTCTAGCGCGATCGCGAGGTTGCAGAACAACGCCCTCTCTGTCGACGGTAAAGAACTAAATGAAAGGACATTCTCGATTGAAATCGCGGTGCAACAGGCTGCTGGAAATTGACTTTTATTAAATAGATGGCACCAGATGGCTCAGTTGCCGATGTGGTTTGTTACCATCAAAGCATCTTAGTCGAAAAAGACATTAAGGGCCGGCGCCCACTATCGGCATCGGCACGCTTCAGGCTTTTAAGGTGGCAAATAGTAATATACTCTAACGTAATGGCAATAAAGTAGAAAATGCCGAAACAGCAGCCTCAAGCGGTATTTTTGTTTTTACGAGAACACATCACGGAAATTTCTACTTTATCGCCATAATGTTAAAGTATATTGCTATTTGCCACCTTAAAATCCTGAAGCGTGCCGATGCCGATAGTGGGCGCCGGCCCTTAATCGTCCTTAGTTTCCTTCATGCCCCAGGCTTTAGTTACCTACACGGACCATTTAAAACTTTAGTCAGTCGATTTGGTGTCATAGTAGTTACTATGCAATAGGTCGTGGGTTCGATCCCGCACCAATACTTACCAACATTTATGTGCACGAACATTTCAGCTATGCTATTCCGGTGGTCGCCGACACTCACTTCGCTTGTGCGAGTTAACTTTAAAATTCCATTCCTTCGCGACGGTCGTCGTTTGAGAGAAAAGAACTAAGCCAAAAATCATTTTTTAATTATTTACATACAAAATGAGAGAAAATACTAATTGAAAGTAAAGCGTATTGATGATTGAGGTAAGCGTGAAGCACCGAGGTGTGAAGTGATGTCCGATGTGCACCGCCGGAATAGCACGGCAGCTTGTAGTGGTCTGGGTGATTCTTTGCTTATTATGTATGAATTTACTATGTATGACTATTTAAATGTGTTTATTCGTCGTCTAGTTCTCATAGTACTAGCTTTGCTTAGTTTGGGGATAGGAGGCGCTGTGTGAATTCATGACATTTTTCATTTATCCACTGTTACGAGGTTCTATAATGTAAACTTGGCAAACTTGCTATTTTGCTCCCGATAATTCTTGGTTGAAGAAATAAAAGATCGATTTTACTATTGGAAAACATTGAATCCATATCTTTTAATTGGAAAGTAAAATTAGTAACCGTGATTTGAAACTTAACTATTAACCTAGCATCACTTTACATGATAGTTCTTTGTCTGTCTGTTCTGCTAGCACTCTGATAAGGTTTGTATTTACTAATGGGCTTTTAGGCTGGAATCCAGCACTCATCCAGGAATCCAAGACATCTGTACTGGGTAGCATCGTTCTTAGAGTATTCCTAATGTAAATGTATGCTTGCGGAGAATACTTGTAAATACTTAGCGCGAAATTCTTCAAGTCGTCCGTCTGTCTCACCGGCATCGCTAGAACTAGCCCATTCATATCCTCGTTTATCTTATCTTGCAAAGATAAAAGAATCCTTGCTCTTTTCTTTCGTTTCATGTCTAGTATTTTCTTTTTCCTTTCTATAATCTCCTCTATCCGATGTAAGAACTTATTTTGTCTGTTGTGAATCCTCATGTTAGACTTCAGCTTGTCTCTTAAGCCAACTGCCTGTCTCTGCATCCTTTGAACTTCAGTGAATAGCGTCAATAACTCTACATTGTCGACTTTCTTTTCTATTTTCTTGATGACATTCTGGTCATGGCCGTTGACTAATGGTTTCCCAATAATTTCCTCGTCTAATTCTTCCAAGTCAGTGTATTCTTCATCCTCTTCTTCTTCGTCGAATGTGTCTTCGTCTATGTATTCCACCTGTGGGAAAAATATTACTACAATACTTGTTACGCGAACATTTTCATAAGTGCGCTTTCGTAAGCGAATGGTTATTCTGTTTGCGAATACCAAAATAGAACAAATTTTATAGGTAGCACCAGGCGACTTCTTGCGAACAAATATTTTGTACTTTTTCATTTACAAAGTGAGAAGGATTTCCACTTTAGGCTCTGCTCAATTTTTAATTAAATTCAGTGAATTTTTGGAATATTAAAGTATTAAAAAAAAACTACAAAAAGCTGTTTTTGCACGATTTATTGGTTTAACACCATAAGGCTGACGAAAAATGTGATTTCATATAGGTTAACCGAGGCAGCTGCACTCCTGCAGTATTAGGGGTGTAGGTCAGTTTACATTTTTTATATTCAGAAATTTAGTCCAAAAGGTCAGACTTTCCGATAAATCCTGAAACAATGGCTATATGGACTGCACAGACCACAGGCGATTACTAGCGACGAAAACTATTAAAAATAAGGAAACTTGATGATTTCTTAGCCATATTGATGTGCCTTCCAGAGTAAAAACATTTCATAGGTGTTCAATAAAAGTCAATTTATGCTTAGCGGATTAGAGAACACTTCCGTCAACAAGTCTTATAGCTCTTCCGGTTTTTTTTGTACTCGCGAAAAAAAAAACTATGATATCCCTCTGGTTTGGTATTTTGTATTTGTAAATGTAATTTAATTATTTGAGTGACTGTATTCTTGATATTCCAATTAAATAAACATCGCGATTTAACTTCTAGATTAGATTAGATTAGATTAGATTCATTAATTTCACAATAAAACATTACAAAATGTAATCAAAGTTTGGTGCCAAATTACAAGAATTAGTATCGATCGTCAAAAAGAAAGGAATAAAGTCTTCAACGATAACTTTATCAGGTGAAAAACCCCTTCTTAGGAATAGCAGCCATTTTAATTGTGGGGAACTGGTTATGTTGCGCTGAATACTTATTTTGCCGATACATATTTGGGTAAATAAGCACCAGACGATAGAGCAGGGAGTACGGTGCCCCGCGGCCGCGGTGTTAAGCTCGGAGCACACTAGACAAGCTCGGCAACTGCACGGCTCAGCAATTATCTTGCCATTCGACCTTCAGGGGGAGCCATTTTGATATTTTTTTTAACAAACAAACAACAAATCATCTTAACCGCGCGTTTTCATACAAGAGGGCGCCAGGACCATTGACTAAACACTGGCGCTACATACAGAGCTCCCCTGGCCGATAGTCTCATCGGCCAGGGGAGCCATATTCATATAAAAAAAAAGAACATATATCGCCCTTAAACCAGTACAGCAGAAAAGTTGCCACTCTACTTTAAACTTCATGCAATTGGAATAAGGGTCCAAAACCAACAAACATTTTTGATATATGGTTAAATTCCTTATTCACTGACCTCCAAAACGTGTCCTGGCAGCTTCAATGAGGGCACAGCATTCTCAACCAGCTCTAACTCGTTGTTCTCGTCACACTTGAAGCAGTCCACAGAGAAGTGCTGTATGCAGATGTATGAAAAGTCTGTGGGCGTCCAATTGTTCCGGCCGGTCAGGTCGGTCCATATCTGCCGGAGGTTCGCTTCTTCGGGAAATCTTAACAAACAAACATAAAAGCATAAAATACAATTTGACGATGAGAAAAGGGAGACTTATAAATGCTCTGTTGCCGAGGTATTAGGCAGTGCCGGAATAGGTGCAGCAATTTGCTATGGTGCTTAGGTCCCGCACGCTCAAATCTACCCCCTATTATATAAGGTGTTTTCCATATACATGAGGTTTTTTTTAAAAAAAATCTAAGATGGTGATCCTGGTGTGATGATGTGAGATCTTATTCCACCCCATCCCCCAATCTCACGTAAGATGTGAATCAAAGAATGTGGGTTTCTTACGTTATATTGGATTGTTATTGTAAGAAGAAATAAAAATTGCTTCATGCTTTTATTTAGGGCTAGTTAAGCCTCTTTGTGACCCAGTCAATACTTCTTAACCGGATTAAGTGAACTAATACGCATGGAAAGAGCTGCAAGCCTGGAATATTGCACTATTTTGATTGCCAAATACCAGGCACTGAACCACTAAAATAGGAAACAGTCATAGTAGAAAGTAATGAGATATTACATCCACTCAAAGTTCTCCCTCTGAATGACTGTGTCATAATTACCTGAAAAAAGTCACTTCCTCTAGACTCTTGGAGTCTTCACAGCCTGATACAGCACAGGTTTTAGTGATCTCTGTGTTGGATTCTGAATTGTGCTTCACCTCAGGTGCAACCATGGCTAAAACAAAAATTATTACAGTAGGCATGTAACTTTTTATTTATTCATTTTAGCATTCTAACTCCTTAAAAACTCTGAAATTATAGCTGCATATTCATTCATTGAATAAACATTATTTTCAGGTATAGGTTTCCTCCAGGAACTTATCTTTCAATAACAAATCATTAAATTTTAAATAATAATGACATATTTATTTTAATTTCTCTCACAAAGGTACAAATTATTCTTATTACATCTAGTCTATGTGCTAGTACATTATTTTGCCCTGAGTGTGAGAGACTGGTGCCTGAGATAGGTTTTTTTAAAAACCCTATAGCGTATGGCCCAGAATCATAACGTACTCTTATTAATACTAACGTACTCTTAGTAATTACCGGTTACCAGTACTCCATCCTATATCCTCCCCAGACCTTTACTATCCAACTAGTGTATTATTATGAATAAAAATTTAGGTCAAAAGATGTGAAGTTAAGATGACAGCAACATTTGTGCTTGTTGTTTACCAACAATAACAAGACCAAAATTAGACAATTTCAAATTCGTTATACGTACCAACCGGTGTAGTTTTTGTTTTAAATTCATTAAAGTCCATATTCTCCTTTGTTTTATAACTGTAACTCATTTTAGTTGTTTGTATGACTGAAAAAAATGTTTTAAAATTACATTTCACTGCTTATTCGTCCCTGTAATAGAATGAGCTTCATAATTTATCACTTACAGTTTTCTAAAGAATCCTTGGAGGCCCCAGGGCCTGTTTTACATAGCTGGCAGAAACTGTTCTTATAGGTTATATTTTTTATGTTAACAATACTTCATTAAATAGGTACCTAAATTAATTTCGATATCAACTAATACCTAATTAGTAAATTTTATTATGCCGTTTTAGCTTTGCGTTGTTATTTTTAAAATCAATCAAATTTTTGTAATGCGTGAGTGAAGTAAACATCAACACTTTTTTTTAACCTATAGACAAAAAAATCTACATTCGTTCGTGGTTTCGTTCGTTCTTTCGTCACACGCACAGAGTAGTTGAGAAAATAGAGAAGCAGAGCTGCGGCCGGCCGTAGGCCTAAAAGGCCGATCCGATTTGTATGCAACTTTCTGTGAAAAAGAGAAATCATTGCTAAGCACCCACAAAGAGAGGAAAAGGCGAAGATTCCAAAATATATTTGTAAAAAGAGTGTGACTGAGTACCTTCACCGGAATATTTCCTTTTTATAACCGAAAATTCATTCTTGCTCTATACAAAGAAAATATGTCATTTGGAAAAAACAAATAAAAACGGAAATGAGTAGCCGTGTGTCATGGGCTGTACCTCATACAATTACATCTACTAACTTGAACTTGATACATTTAAACGGGCCTGTTGAATGTGTACAGCCTGGCAAAAAAGTCGTGAAATTAATAGGGGCGCCACCATCGTTGATGTGGTCACCCCGTAGACTACGACACAAACGGTTTTGATAATTGACTCATTCAAATATATTTTTTATTGTCTATCTAGTAAGGCGTTGCCCACTAAGTTCGCGCCAATAGATACCAATTATTTGAGTCACGTGATCCCCTAATCTAGATCAGTATATTCTTATTCTAATCGCGTTGTACTAAGAAAACGCCTTACATTTCTTTAATTCCACATTATCTAGTAGATTTATAGAAGTAGTCATACAGGCACTCTTAAAACGGATTTGCTTTTCCCTCTGGGCTGATAGGTCAGGTACGAGTGGTAGTCCGTCCACCGGGATACACCAGGTCAATAGGGGGAACCGAATGGCGGTGGCACCAATACAGTCAATCCCCACCACATACAACCACATTGTCAGGACGTTTTTCTACTACCAGGTAAAGAAATGAAAGAAGAAACTAGCAAAATCATAATGTTATAATTTTAATTAGGGTAAAAATATATTTTTTGTTTAAATATTCGAAACCCGAAAAATTTTCATCCATGAATTGGTTCGATTCTTCTCCAAAATTCTAAAATTCACTTCGTTCCCATGAGTCACTCATGCTGCTATTGCACGGTCACTTCATCTTGCAGGTTTATGATTACCTTACCTGATTTGATTACCTGTCGATTTAGTCATATAAAGTTTGTCCTCGTTGGTATTATTAATTCGCTATCTTAATAACGTGTTACCATGATTTTTTCCTGTCTTCGGGAGAAATATTTACAAAGGCTGGCGCAGAAGCTGCCTAGGAAATTGAAATTAAAATTAAAAACACAAATCAATAAAAAAGTATCAAAATCACTTAGATGTGCTAACTTGTCAAATTGTATTTTGTAAACAAACGTCAAAATAGGTTCTCAGATTTCAACGTAAAATATCACTCGTTTGTTATTAGTTACTTGACAACTAAGTTTAAACACGCGTGGTTGATTAAATAAAACCACAACATACCAGTGATTTCTGCCGTTCTGGCCCAATCATTGTTTATTTTGTATGAAAACTTCCCCAGCTTCGTGCTCGGCTAAATAACGTTTGAATACTTCATTATGGCTTCTCTAGTGGCGCTGGCTTATTTTATTTGTCTTTTTCGAATCTTTATCTTGATTTTACACGATTCTTTATTGGTTTAACATAAAGAAAACACCTGAATACACTAATAAACGATCTCCGATAAACAGATTTGACACACCAGGTACTAGCTAGACGTGATTGACAAGTGACAGCGGGACTATTGCCAGTGATAATATCTTTTAGTTCCCTTTCAGGACTTTTTTGCCAACCTATACGCGCCTTAACTTTGGAAAGAAAGAACTAGCAACATCAACTGTCAGAACCGTCACTCACTGCATTGTACATACATGCTAAGTTGGCAACACTGTACAGTTCAACAGACAGTCAGTTGTCATTGGTTGTCATTCGTATTCCTACGTAATTTTGACGAGGTCTTTGTTGCTACTAATTTTATGTTATTGAAATCGCAATTAGAAAGATGGTTGATCCAATATTCGATTACCAATTTAGGCTGATCTTAATTGGAGACAGTACTGTAGGCAAGAGCTCGCTGTTGAAATATTTTACGGACGGGAAGTTCGCAGAGGTGAGTTCCTTATTCATTGTTTTCTTGTTGTTGTCCAAGGTTTTTTGGTGATATAGAACTAAATTACGCGTAAATTTTGTAGCTGTCGGACCCTACTGTGGGAGTTGATTTCTTCGCAAGGATCATAGAGGTTCAAGATGGGACAAGGATCAAATTACAATTGTGGGACACTGCAGGACAGGAACGTTTCAGATCTATTACAAAATCTTATTACAGAAACTCAGTTGGAGCGTTATTGGTGTACGATGTGTGTAATAGATCTAGTTTTGAGCACATACCGCTGTGGATGATGGAGGCTAAGAGGCACATAGAGCCACATAGGCCTGTATTTGCGCTAGTTGGTTGTAAGATAGACTTAGTGGGAACAGACAACAAAAATGGTGCAAGAAGAGAAGTCACATGTGAGGAGGCTAGGATGTTTGCTGAAGAAAATGGTAAAATTATCACCATTTTTAAGTAACTTTCATGTCTAGGTCATATTTACATTAGTTCATGTCATCTGACTTCAAGCTACACAGATGCATGTCAGAAAATGAAAACATGTTCATTTTGTCAGCTTTTTGGATATATTCCGAGATATTATTTTCAAAAAAACATTCTAGTTGTTATCACTTTAATAATGTAATAAATATTCATCAATCATCACCTAAGACAACCATTTTAATGAATTTAGAACATGTTTTTTGAAATTCCTAATGCAAATTCAGTCTTCATGAATATTATTCCATCTACAGTGTAATTTTTTTCAGGGTTACATCATGTGGAAACTTCAGCAAAATCTGGTTTAAATGTTGAAGAAGCTTTCGTCCTAGTTGCTCAAGAAGTCTACAACCGCATACAAACTGGAGAGTATAAAGTAGAGGATGGTTGGGACGGTATCAAGACAGGCTTCAACCGTCCAAATGGCATGGATTTCAATCTCCTGGAAGCTGAAACAGTCCAATCAACTTGCTGTTAGATAAATTAAATTTAACTGTGTACTGTACATACTGACTCGGTAGAATAGATGTAACATTGTATAAGCATAATTTTATATTTGAATGTAGGTAAGGTACGGTATGACGAGGTCCCAGCAGCTTACATAACTCAGTATCTGATACAGTTGTGAAATGAGAGAATTACAATTATGTGGGTTTATGCTGTGATTCTTAGTGCCTGCCAAATATAAAATAGATCTAGTGACACTCAATATTTTATCTGTACCTTAAAAGATAAGTCAACTTTCAATTCAATAATATATATTTTCCAATAAGATACTGATTATTCAGTGAGTGTATATATTCTGTTAAGTCAGAATCTTTGCATAAACCTTTTGAAGCTCAAATGTGTCAGAAATGGGTTATGAACTCGTTAGGTTAGGTATTTAATACTATAATATCTGGCCATATTAATATTTTAAAATATAAAACTTGGATTAGAATTGATTTTATTTTGTCTCAAAAAATATATGTAAAATTAAACAATTACGGTCAGAAATAATCAAGTTATTAATATTTATTTGAATAATACATGTAATTTTTAAATATTGAATATTTATTATCCATTTAATTTTTAAACTCCGTAATTTGAACCAAAGAAATCTTCTGCAAGTCTTGTTTGAAAGTTTAACTATTTGTAGTAGGTAGTTTTTACTAAACATACTAACACACATAAGTTGAAATTGTACCTGCAACATTGTGCAATATGCACATGAGTAGTTTATTAAGGAATATTATATAAATAAAAACAAAACTGATAAACATGTAGTGGTATTCTTTGATCAGTTCCTGTTACTAATATTAATGATATCCACAAACTTCACACAGTCTCTGTAGCTGGGTCTTAAGAGGTAAGGTAGAGATTGTCAAAGCCGAAATGCCGCGCCTTTCCACTGCATCTACGTACAAGCAAGCACTTTTGTATGTGTAGATGCGGTGGAAGGACGCGCGCGTCATTTCAGCTTAGACGATCTCTACCACATGTCACCTAGACCTGACACATCTGTTTCATCATCAACATTTGCGGGCATCGAACCCGCAATTTTTCGAGACTGAACCAGCACTCAGCAATAGGTAATATCGCATAACGAATTAATTAAACAATGTACCTCTTAATTGGAGAACTTACTGACTATCTAAATGAGTTCGAATATTAACACGACACAACATAGTTTAAAGTTTTTGAGGCGCTCTTTCTGTACCTATTCTGTCTGATTTACATATTTCTTAACATGATAGAAATGATTTGCGCATTTTATTGATTCATCACTTTGGCTAGGAGTTCGTCAAAGCTGGCAGGAAAAACTTATTTGTGTTAAAAAATTAATGAGCGGCTATATCCGGTGACGGAAAACACAATAAACAACCCAATCAACCCGAATAACGGCGGTAAGCTCGCCCCTAGTCACGTTGGCTCCAAATTTTCTCGGTGAAAATGTTGGCTTCTGAATGTTCCGTTCACCATGACAGCAACAGTCGGCGTGTCTCTGACTCCCCTGATCGGATATAGTCGTGAGCTCATGTGAAGTTATGTGATAAAGTGCAGTTAAATCCAACAATAGTCCATTCATCCGACCTAACTATCACGCGGGCAAGAAATGATAATATGAGTGGAACTAATCAGTCTCGCTTCCATTTGATTTAGGTATAGGTACTTCAGTCGCCGAGTATGTTGGTCAACTTATTGCGTCGGCGGTTATTATAACATTAGCAGTTTATTATAAAATTACGAAAGTAAGTTAACTGTTCCACTCGGTGGTTTTGCTCATAAGTGTTGGTAAGGAGAGAAAATCTGATATATGAGACTTAGGTCAGAGACTGGCCTGGGGCCTATTGCAATTTGTTATTACGGAACAGCAAGTGTGGGCAGAACGCAATGTTATACACTAGGTACCCTATGTTTTGCATACAATATATACCTACTTAGAGCTTTCTGTAATGTTTAAGACTAGATAAATGGGTATTTTTGTTCACCGTTGCCTTGGCATACAGAACAAGGAAGTGCGTTTGAAGCTCGTCGCTCAAAATGTTAACACCCAAGAACTGCTCAGTTTAGTGTCAAATAAAATATTACTTGCTAAGTTAGATAAATCTGTCCTTTTGGTTTATACATGGTATGCTTCTATATGTAACACCTATACCTACACGATTTCACTAATTAGAACTATAAAAGTATCTACATTATTATGAAATACCTACTCAGCTAATTGATTGGTTTTGTTTGCCTTTAGTGTTAAAATAATAGCACTCAAGAAGCTTTGGAGGGGTCTATCGACATTCAATTGTAAGATGGAATTTAAAATGTGGAAGAAGAGTGCTGTTTCTTTAATACAACGCCTGTGGCAAACAAGCATGCGGACCGCCTGATGGTGAGCGGTTACCACAGCCTTTGGACACGTGCAACACCAGGGGCATTACTCGCGCCTTGCCGAACCTGCTGGAGCCTTTACTTCTACAATGAAACTGCTGACGACTGGTGGGGCAGCAGAAGGGTTCTAAAATGGAGACCATTCGATTTAAGGGGACCGTAGGGTGTGGTCGTTGAAAACGCAGCGTGGGACAGCCACAGTTGGTACATCTGACCTGATGAAGATGGCAGGATTTCTTTAGGAGCATGCCGCCTACAAATGGCCGCTCTGAAAATCTAGCATGTTCAGTAGCTGGCGCCATTTTACCTAATAATTAAGATAATACATAAAGCAGGCGCCTTATAAAACGCCTGTGTAGGTAATACGTTCTGCATTGTGTTTGAAATCTAATTGAGGTTCCTACGTGGGATCCGTTAGAACCCTGCACTACTTAATAGACGCAATCCCGTGAGGTTAGAGTTCTTTGATTGTTTTAACGCATTTATTGTTCTTTTATTACGCCATTCGGTACCTAGACCTAATACTAAATACCTCCTACAAATGTAATGCTTAAGCTAAGTCACTGTATCTAGTGACTCTTTAATTTATCTAAGTACATATTACCATGAAACGATAGATGTAGATAGGTACGTCAGGCTCCACATAATTTGGGGTCAGCTATGCTATTCTGGTTAACGCCAAATCTCCTCACGATGGTGCTCAGGAAAAATCAACAGTTGGTTTCCCTCATTTGAATAGAAATAAATCAAAAATGTTATTTGGCTTAGCTCTTTTCACCCGAACGATCACATTCGAGTAGTTACCTACTGAGTTTTACGCAACGCTAAAAAAAAGTCTCACTTTGAATTCACTCGATGTGCAAATGCAGAACGCCACACCAGATATCTCAGCATGAGCTGTCCCAGAATTAATTCGATTCATTTACTATATCGGCCACGATCGCAGGAATGTCGTGTTGTTTAATTTTTTTATCTTGTTTACACAAAAGAGTCTATAAATGGAACGAGCATCTAGTGGGTCACAAACGGCACCTGACGATTAGTAATTCAAGGTCCAAGACCCAGAATTGTAGACGCATTTTAAATGACATACACGCGATAGTGGATCTACGTCGTTTTAAATTATGCGCATTTTAAGCTGGCTAATACCTATGTCTATCTTACAATGTCAACAACTAGACAAAACATTAGCTACAAAGCTTAGATAAAAATTACTACGTATATATTTAGGTACTTTAATTCCGGCGGCACAACTCACGTTCCTATCGTACTTATTGTTACGCATTAAAAATTAACTTTTACGTATTACAAAAACTCCGGCCTACTCCCGTTACTTCGTTCGTACGGTCAGTTAGCGAGAGTAGATCTTTCTCTTTCGCACAGCCTAATTCTATTCCTGTTGATAATCAACCGAAGGTTGCCTGAAAGAGATCACTCTGTTGGTAAATCACCGTCTGAATTGTACATGTATTTTGGTGGAATAAAGGTAAGAAACAGTAGACCTATAATGCACACAAAACGAATACAATCAATTTTCCAGCTAGATAGTTAAGTACAGTTTACATGTGTACATACAATTCAGGCGGGTGCTAAAAGCAATATCTTCCAAACAACAATTATTTACCTTATCTTAGGTACAAAACAAATTATTACAGGAACTATGTTAGAACACCCCGATGTTGTTGACATCCTAGCGATTCACACCAACCGTTTTGGTAACACATTCATAATGCGAACAGCAAGGGAGAGGGATGAGCTTCCTGCTGAAGTGATTCCATAGCAATACAACTTGGGCCCCTTCAAGAAGAGGGTACTTAGTTAGACCTCAGCATCACTTACGAGTATGAGCAAAACCCCCCCCCCATTGATGTGCCAAAAGAATGGCCCCCAGTTCCCGGCAGGCCCGCTATTCCCGGCCAAGGTAGCGGTCGCGGTAACGGCGGGACAGGGGGTGCCAAGAATCACCGGGTTACGGCAGGCTACCAAAAACGACGACTACAACTGGCAACGTACAATGGACGCTCGATGAGGCTGGACCATCACCTCGCGGAATTAGAGGAAGAACTAACGCCACATCAACTGGCATATACTGGGGCTATCAGAAGTCCGGAGACAGGGGGAGGACACGATAACCCTAGACTCAGGCCACTTGCTCTACTTCCGCGAGGGTGATCGCCCCTCCCAGGGGGGTGTCGGTTTTCTAGTCAACAAAAGTCTCGCTAACAACGTTGTGGAAATCAGTAGTGTGTCGAACCGGGTAGCGTACCTTGTCCTGAAACTGTCCAACAGGTACTCTCTAAAAGTTGTACAGGTATATGCGCCTACTTCGACATACTCTGACGAGATCGTGGAGGCTATGTACGAGGACGTCGCTAAAGCCCTTCATAGCACCACGAAAACCCACTATAGCGTTGTTATGGGAGATTTTAATGCAAAAGTGGGAGTACAAAGTAACCGCGAATCGAAAGTCGGACCCTATGGCTTGGGCTGCAGGAATCACAGGGGGCAAATGCTGGTAAACTTCCTCGAGGCCCAGGGGCTTTTCTTGATGAACTCGTTCTTCCAGAAGAAGCCCCAGAGGAGGTGGACCTGGCAAAGCCCCGATAACATGACAAAGAACGAGATAGACTTTATCATCTCGAACAAACGGCAAATATTTAGAGACGTCTCTGTGATCAACAGGTTTAATACTGGGAGTGATCACCGACTTGTACGAGGCACTCTAAATATCAATTTCAAAGCCGAAAGATCTCGAATGGTACGGTCTACTCTTCGACCTACAGCACTTCAGGTCGCCCAGGGTTCCGAAAAGTTCCAAATGGAACTTCAGAATCGATTTGACGGAATGGAAACCACGGACGATGTTGACAGGAGGACCGGCAACCTGGTCGCAGCGCTCCGCGACGTTTCCCGCAAATGTTTTAGAACACAGCGAAGAGATAACGCACCAAAACTTTCAACTGAGACACTGGAGCTTATGAGGAGACGACGTGAACTACCATCATCATTGCCAGATAGAGCCTTAAACCTCACCATTAAAAAGCTGATGCGACGCGATCGCCGATGCTCCAATACCCGTGCTATTGAGGCTGCGATTGAGTGAAACCGGGGCATGAAAGTGTTCGCTCGGCAGTCAGGGAGGCCACATCTGGCAAAACTTAAAACCGAGGATGGTAGAGTCGTTACCTGTAAGCCCGAGATACTCAGGGAAGTCGAGAGCTTCTATGGGCAGTTATACTCTTCCAGGTCGGAGAAACGAGCTAGCGTTGGTGACCAGCGCGCACCGCTCTCGCGCCATTACACCGAGGAGCTCCCGGACGTTGACCTGAGCGAGATTAGGGCTGCTCTGGAACAGCTTAAGAACAACAAAGCTCCGGGCGATGACGGAATCACTACAGAACTGCTCAAAGCAGGCGGGACTCCGGTCCTGAAAGAGCTGACAAGCCTCTTCAATTCCGTCATCCAACAAGGCAAGACCCCGGAAGCGTGGAGTGGAAGTGAGGTGGTACTGTTCTTCAAAAAGGGTGACAAACATCTTTTGAAGAACTACCGGCCCATCTCACTTCTAAGCCACGTGTATAAGCTGTTCTCAAGAGTAGTCACGAACCGTCTCGCCAGAAGATTTGACGAGTTCCAGCCTCCGGAACAAGCCGGGTTTCGAACAGGCTTCAGCACTGTAGACCACATCCATACTGTTCGCCAGATTGTACAGAAGTCCGAAGAGTACAATCAACCGCTGTGTATGGCTTTTGTGGATTACGAAAAAGCCTTTGATTCCATCGAAACCTGGGCAGTTTTGGATTCTCTGCAGAGATGCCATATCGATTGGAGGTACATCGAGGTGCTGAGATGCCTATATAACGCCGCTACAATGACTGTCCAGATCCAGGATAGTAAAACGAAGGCAATCCAAGTGCGCAGAGGAGTTAGACAGGGGGATGTCATATCCCCTAAACTGTTTACTAACGCATTTTAAGACGTATTCAAGACGGTTACCTAATGAAACGCATAACATTTTTTGACATAAAATCACAATGCATAATTTTGATAGCCATAATCATCACTTGCCATAATTCCTAAAAGCATAACTTCATAACGCATACCATAACATGGCCGAAATTCGTAAGGCATACTCATCGAAAGGCATAATTTCAGAAAGCATAAGTATCAAAAGGCATAAATTTTATTTGCCATAACATTCGAAAGACATAATATTCAAAAGGCATACTTTTAATAAGCATAAGTGTCAAAATCCATATTTTCATAAGGCATAATACTCATTTACCATAATTTTAAAAAGCATACATTTCGCAAGCTTACAAATATTACAGCATGTTATGTAAATGTGAAAAAATCCAAAGATCACTTGACCGAAAACCGGCTGCATTTAGTTTAATAATAAAAATCTTAGTTATCATTTCATGTAAGTAATTCTCGCATGCAGTTTGCTCAGAGTGGAATGTGGACAGCAAAGGAATTCTGTCACGGCTCCGGCATTGCGGGGCTCCGGCGGTCCCACGCGTGCTAATCGTCACAGATGGCTTTCGCTCAGCACCCCAGCTTCGGCTTGTTGGCCGGCTTCGCCGGCCAGCCTCAGCCGCGGCGCCTCGCTCATTGCCACCTGCTCCTCAGCCCGCTGGCCGCCTCGCCCCTCCATGCCTACGCGGGTTTGAATTACACTCTTGGGCTAGGGCAAAACAAGTACCACGTGGTGTCGGGGTTGGCTGAGTCGGATTTGCCCTAAAGTGGAAAAAATGCTCTTAAATGAATTATGTTTTTTAATATTATGTCAAACAAAATTATGAATATTAATAGTTATGCATAGTGACATTATGTAATTTCATAGTTATGCGTACTGACATTATGCGTTTTAAAGTATGCTTATTGAAGTTATGGTGAATGAAAGTATGCATTTTGATGATTATGTCTTTTGATATTTTGCCTTATCACTATTCTGCATTATAATGATTATGTGATTCAAACTATTTGCCAATAAAAATTATGCTTTCTGATGTTTATGCCAATTGATGTATGGCTAATGAAATTATGACAATAAATGGTATGCGTTCTAAAGTGTCACCCTTTAAGCCACTGGATTGGACCGAGTGTGGAGTCAATGTTAACGGCGAGCACATCACACACCTCCGATTTGCTGATGATATTGTCATCTTTGCAGAGTCGCTGGAACAGCTTGCGGGAATGCTGCGGAGCCTAGGCGAATCTTCCCGACGCGTTGGTCTTGGCATGAACTTGGACAAGACTAAGGTCATGTTCAACGGTCACATTCAGCCGGGGCCAATAGCTGTCGAGGGAACCCTTCTCGAGGTTTTCTCCGAATAC
The DNA here is from genome assembly GCA_950022985.1 of Udea ferrugalis. Lineage (NCBI taxonomy): Eukaryota > Metazoa > Arthropoda > Insecta > Lepidoptera > Crambidae > Udea > Udea ferrugalis. The sequence continues at coordinate 16,822,634 of OX465524.1, read as the reverse complement.
ACCTATTTAGGTCAAATTATACAGCTAGGTAGAAACAACTTCGAAAGGGAGGTCAATCGAAGGATTTGCTTGGGTTGGGCGGCATTTGGTAAGCTTCGTCGGATCTTCACGTCGCCTATACCGCAGTGTTTGAAGACTAAAGTCTTCAACCAATGCGTCCTGCCTGTCTTGACTTACGGTGCCGAAACGTGGACTCTAACAGCGGGACTAGTCTACAAGTTTAAGGTGGCTCAGCGTGCTATGGAGCGAGCTATGCTCGGAGTTTCTTTAAAAGATAAAATCAGAAATGAGGTTATCCGGCGAAGAACAGGAGTCACCGACATAGCTCGCAGAATCAGCATGCTGAAGTGGCAGTGGGCTGGTCACGTCTGCAGAAGGAACGATGGCCGTTGGAGCAGACGAGTCCTTGAGTGGAGACCACGGATCGGCAAGCGCAGTGTAGGTCGCCCTCCAGCGAGATGGACCGATGACCTGCGAACGGTGGCGGGATCGGACTGGATGCGGAAGGCTCAGAACCGGGAGTTGTGGCGCACTTTGGGAGAGGCCTATGTCCAGCAGTGGACTATGACAGGCTGAAGATGATGATCACTTACGAACAGGTGAGATTGTTGTCAAATACGCGCCTAAATTAAAAGAGGTTGCTTACCCCCGAATTCACAAACGCAAATCAAGTTTGAGCATCCTTCAACGGTACTATTGACATCTTACGGGACAGCTTGAACGCGAGCTTAGCGTTGATTGACGTTTGTGAATTCGGGGGTTAGTGTTAGTAAATACAACTTAACTAGAAAGTATAGTAATAAGTATAGTAAGTAAATACAACTAAACTATTTATTTAAGAACACATAACAGGTAACAGTCAAAGAACAATTACACTATTAAAGCGTGCAAGTAACATAAAGACTAAAGTATCACCCAAAACATATGTCCCTGGCTTGACGAGTAAAGAAAAACAACATTACGTTATGTAACTTAAATGCTAAACCTAACCTTCAACATTGTTTTAGGGTTAGTTGCACCATAGTAGAAGTTAAAGTTAAAGTTTTTGTCAAAGGACTTGATCAAAAAAAAACCCAGAATCGCCGGAAATGCCATATATGCTATTTTAACGAGCATAATGTGTAGATAAAAAATATATATAAATCTACTGCAAAAGCTACGCGGTATACTAGATATTAATGAAATCAATATTTGTATTTTGTAAGTTCTGAAAAATCTATTGTAGCTTGTAGCCGTGATCTATGAACTCTTTTGGGTCGGTAAATATAAGGAAAGTTGTTATTTTAAAGTTTCATATCATAGGTATTCTATGAAAATATAATAGATGAGTTTTTCAAGTGGGCGTGGCAGGCCAAATCCTAAACTACTTATGAGGATTTTTTTTTTACATTTTGTTTTTACATACACATTCTCACACACGCATACACACACACAAGATTATACATTAATAGTACATTGTTATCCTAGGGGTGAAAGTAACTTATTTAGTCCCGAGACGGGGTTTGGCGCCCGGAACGAAGTGAGGGCGCCAATAGTTCGAGGGACTAAATAAGTCTTTCACCCGAGGTAAACACTGTGCTTTTCATTACGAATACGAGGAAAGTAAAAATAAAAACATGAATTAGCCAAAGAAAAAGATAGAAAAATAAATGAAGATCGAATTGGCGCTATCCCACCTATTTTGTTTGTTTTTTTTTCTGTGGCGGGACCCACTATTCAGCCATTATTTTTTATTGTCATCATTGGAAAAATGGTAAATATTTTGCTCATAGCTAAGTTATTTTAAAGAAATTGTTAAAACTGAATTATAATAATAAATATTTAAAAAATATGTATTCTCTAATCAATACTTAACTTCAAGTTATTTCAATTTTACATCGTGGCTGTATAGAAAGTTGGAACATGGTTCAATAGATATGTGAAAAATAACTAAGTTTTTTTTTAATAATTTGGCATCTGTCAGTTGAAAGTGATTCTCCCTAGGGATGAAAAGTATTACTTTCAGCCCGCTTCTCAGGTCAGTAATGACCTACTTTCAGAGTATGAGTAATGAAAAGTATATTAAAGTCATTGATTTAAATAAAAAGAGGAAGATACGATGCGTTCACACTTCGCTAATTCGAAAACTGGCACATGACATTGGCGTGCGATGCAAACAAGTCGCTGCCATATTGACTTGCAAACAGGTCCATTGGACCTGTTTTTTATGTGGTCATTTTTGGTACGTGGATGCTGTATCTTCCTCTTTTTGTTAATATAAATGAAGTTATACAGTACAATAACTTCTATACTGTATGGTTTAGGAGGCTGATTTTTTGAATACGTAATAGGGTCACTTTAGTGAACCCATTTTTATACATTTCGTTGCTGGCGATTCTGGGTTTTTTGTCTATGAAATTTTGATCAAGTCCTTTGACAATGTGACGACCAAAATTGACGTCGAATTGTCAAATTTAACAAAAAATTTAACTTTAACTTTAACTTCTACTATGGTGCAACTTACCCTTAGGTTGGGTTGCACCATCTGACTTTAACAATAACAAACATCAAAATTTCAGTTAAAGTACCGGTCAGATAAGCAAAAATGACGTCAAATTGTCAAATTTGACAAAAACTTTAATTTTAACTTTAACTTCTACTATGGTGCAACTTACCCTTAAAGTGCAATTTTATAATATCAAAATTCATGCATCATGATCACTGGTAGAGGATTCTGAGGCTCCTCTTGAAGGCATTTGGACTGACTGAGGTTAGTAGTTAATATGGGAAACCCCATTTCCCTTTCCTTGACCTTTTCCTCAAATGGCTGCTTATTACAACCAGACATTCAGAAATACCGTATCTTCTGGGCGCATCGCATTGGCGCATGTTTATATAAAGCTGGTTAAAAGTGTATTTGCATCGATAACTGAACATCGCTTGCTACTAATTTAGTTATCACAGATAGACAAGCTACAAGCTACCGACTCGAGAAAATTCAACGACCTCATATCCGAAGCTCATTATTTCAAATTCAAGTCGAACCTCTTGCCCGAGTTCACTACTAACCAAAAAAAAATGTAAACGTCAATATGACATTGAGTGATAGATAGGTAGGTAGGTGTGTGTGAGTGAGTGTGTGTTGGTTTCGTGTTTTTCGTTTTTGGGTGGCGAATAATTTTCTACTTTACCACTGATACTGAATATTCTTCCTAGAACTTGTAGTGATCACTGCTCCATACAGTATTTTTTATTCGAGAGAAAAAATCTAGACCGACAATGTCTTCTAGTCGTTCTAAATCTTCAATTCTCGACAAACCACTCAGTAAAGGAAAAGGCGAAGTTTCTTTAGCTTTTTACGCTCTCTTATTTTCTGAAATTGTTCAGTATTGTCAGAACCGTTCGCATTCTATCCAAGAGCTACAAACTAAGTGAGTTGCATACAATTTTGGTTAGATTTTGTCAACTTATGTGAGGATTTGAAATGGTTAATGATTCTACTATTCTTTTATAGATTATCAGACATCGGCCACGATGTTGGCACTAGGCTACTTGATTTATACTTCGTACGAGAAAGAAACAGTAAGAGGGAAATAAAGTTACTGAATATGTTACTCTTTGTAAAGTCTACCTTGTGGAAAGTATGTTTATGAAATTGTTTGTTTATTTCTTTATGATTTGTATGTCTTGTTTGTACAGTAATTTTTGCTTACAGGTTTTATTTGGCAAGGAAGCTGATAAGTTAGAGCATGCAAATGATGATGAAAGAACTTATTACATTATCGAAAAGGATGCATTAGTGAGTTTTTGAATATCTTTAATATTTTCAAGTAGGTGCCTATTATAGGTTCTAAGCTAACCCTTAGTTGTTAATTTTCAGATCAACAAGTTTATTAGTGTACCCAAAGATAAGGGTTCCTTGAATTGTGCAACCTTCAATGCAGGGATCATTGAAGCTGTGTTGACCAAAAGTGGATTTGTAAGTGTCACTTAGCAGTAAGAATGGATTATTGCCAGTTCCATGAGTCTAACAGTTATAAACCGTGAAAAGCTCTCACAGTTCTCATTATGAATTGAAAAGTCAAAATTTTATGTTGTGTATTTGTAAATGATTGTTTGTTTCAGCCTGCTAAAGTTACAGCACATTGGCACAAAGGGACCACTTACATGGTGAAGTTTGATGATTCTGTCATAACAAGGGACAAATCATTGGATGACCGCTAGCAGCATTAGTCAATTCTTGTAGGTTGACACTTTCTTGCTGTATTGTGCATTATATAAAACCAGTTTTAGGTAGGATTACAGTTGTCAGCATTGTTACTTGTGAATATTATTCAAAATGTCTAAAGATTTAAAAGAAAAAAACTGTTCTTGAAAAATACCTTGGTAAGCATATTCATTAACTGTATTATGAAATAAAGGATACATTTCATTGTGAGTGTTCAAGCTTGTGCCTGAGCCAGTGCACTGGATCATAACCTTGTATTCTCTGATTCTAAATACATAATTAACTTCTTCAAGTTTTTTTTTTTTAATACTTGCAACTCTAAAACTTATGTCTTTGTGAAGAACAATTTGTAAATTGGTTCTTGCTATCAATAAAATACTTGAGTTCCACAATAAACTTCTTTATTATTTTAATCTCCACACACGGTCACGATACTTTGTTCTACCACACCTGCAGTCTTCATCTAACTTCATTCGGTCGTTGTACAAGAGGTAGCCATATCCTATGATTGGTAAGATAGCAGCCAAGCCTTTAATAACATGACCAATACCCGGCTTGAAGTAATAGACCTGAGTGCATTTCATTGACATAAACCGTTGTATAGCAGGATCAAACTGTAATTCATACATATTGTTTTAATCCAAATTAATATTGAAATAATATGTGGCAGCATCATTGGTGGAATTATTTCCCCAACCCATAGAGGTTCAATTTTTTTTTAGTTCTCCATCTATTGAATTAATGCTGCACCATATTGAATAATGTTATAACTATTTTGTGATTTTACTTTTAATGTTCAAATGTTGGCTTTACTTACAACATAGCCAGCTTCTTGTGAATGCAGACAAGGATCAGTCCTGAGTTTTAAAAATTCCTGCCTGTACTTAGCCCTCCTCTCAATTTGATCTTTTATAATTTTGCATTCAATATCAGAATAACACTGCTTGGCCATACTTCCCTTCGCTACTTAGTTTTCAAAATAAACTCAGTATAATAATAATTGCTCTATTTAAACAGTAAATGAATGAATTCATTTCATGTATTTTTCTTCAGAACAAATGTCAAAGTTAAATGTCAAATAAATTATCAAAAAAGGGTTAACTCTCTTATGTACAGTCAGAGAAATAAAAGTATCGCAATAATTTATTTAACTTTTATCAGTTACTATACAGAAGGAAAGCTAATGATCAATGTTTTCAAGTGTGTTTCAGTTTTCTACGCGAATTTGAACATTCTGTCTCTGTAACGAAGCTCTCCGGTCCTGATCTGGTTTTCACGCTTATCGCGATGCTGCTGGAGAATATAACCGTATCCAATGATTGGTACAATAGCGGCAAAGATTCCAATTAAACTCGTTCGCAAAGTGGGCTTAAAATATTCAAATTGGGTCACTTTCATTGACATAAACTTTTGGATGGCTGGATCAAACTGAAAACAGAAATAAAATATTGTTATTGTTTTAAGTTATATTCTTATAAGTGTTTATAATCAAATAATTACGTAATGAATAACTTACTACATAGCCAGCTTCAGAGGCATGCTTCCAAGGGTTAGTCCGCTGCTTTAAAAATTCTTTTCTCAAATCAGCACGGCGCGCAGCCTGCTGTTTGATGAGATTGTACTCAGCATCCGAGACGCCGAAGTTATTGGCCATTTTTGCCAATTTTATTTTATTTTCGTGCACCAGAACCTTTTTGGTTACAAACGTCACTGTCAAATGAGCAACACAGATTATGTTAATGGATGTATTTTTCGACTGTGGTAACTGAGTGTTGTTTTCAGTAAAAAAACGTCACCAAGTGAGTGAAACTTGTTTCACTTTGATACTTTGGTTTAATATGTTTACGTATTTGTCGATATAAATCAATGAACAAAAGAGCTTTTGTAAAAAGTAAAACGCAAATAGCAAGTTATATCATGAGAAGTCACTGTATTTGTCATCACACCAAATATTTTGAAGAATCAACACAATGCCCTCAAGAGAAGACACTGCGAAACGAGATTTCTCGGCACCTGCCTCATTTTCCGGAAATCGATACTTTTGTCTATGGTTCTGCCTTGAGTGGTTGGGTGGCCTCTCTACTACCACAGACAAAAGAAGAAGTGAATGGTAGATCGTGTTCCGTCCACCATCTTTTTAATTTCCCTTGTTGTCGTTGTCAGATCGGCGAGTTTTGTAAAAACCGCAACCATGGGTCGTATGCACGCACCGGGGTAATTTTATTCATTAGTTTTATAGTGCTAAGTGTATATTAATTGTATGTTATAAATTTTACTTACTATTTGTCAAAAGTTCAGCTGTGATGGGATTCTAACCTAAGTGCCCCGATAGTGTTGACCACATGGCTTGGAATTTATGTGTATTTTTATGTTTTCAGCAAGGGTATCTCGCAGTCGGCACTGCCCTACCGCCGCAGTGTCCCAACCTGGTTAAAATTGACTGCTGACGATGTGAAGGAACAGATTTTCAAACTTGGCAAAAAAGGCCTCACGCCGTCTCAAATCGGTGCGTACAATTATTTAATTTTATACTGGTTTATTTCATTGGCAATGGTGTTGATGTCAGTAATGAATTTGTTGAAGAATTATTCATATAAATGATATGCCCAAAATGTGTTGTAGCTTTGACATTGGATCTATCTGGCTCAGAACCTGATAAGGCTGGCGCCAAACTAGGCTGAGCTTAGCTTGGGCCCTTTTCAAGGATCAGACATCTGACATTTTGTGTCAAATTACCTATCGTTTTGCTAGCTCTAAGTGCTGACTGAGTAGTTTAGGGTCTGATTACCTAGTGGAAAGATGTTATGACAAGCCAGATACATGTTGATCTTGTAATTGGGATACTTTCAGAATTCATAGCTTATTGTCTTGATGTCAAGTTCCTTCCCATGAGTACCCACATGGGAATCCTGAAACTACCTTACTGATAAACTGAGTAATTCTTGACCAAACGTAACAGAATTGAAACTGATTTTGTGCCATCAAGTTTTCAAAGCCCTGTATTGCCTGATTAAACTAACACTTATTTATGGAATTTCAGGTGTCATGCTTAGGGATTCACATGGAGTGGCCCAAGTCAGATTTGTGACTGGCAAAAAGATCCTCAGAATCATGAAAGCCATGGGTTTAGCCCCTGACCTACCTGAGGACCTTTACTACCTGATCAAGAAAGCTGTTGCCATGAGGAAGCACTTGGAGCGCAACAGGAAAGACAAGGACAGCAAATTCCGACTTATCCTTGTCGAGTCAAGAATCCACAGGCTAGCCCGTTACTACAAGACAAAGAGCGTCCTGCCACCTAACTGGAAATATGAGTCTAGCACTGCTTCTGCCTTGGTGGCTTAAGATTTAATAAATAATCTAAAACCCCAGGGATGCTTTTTTACTGTAAACTAAACTAAGTAGCTCATCTTCTAGGTAGGTTAATCTAACATTAATTTGAAGGACTATACTGTATCTCTTTGCAGATTAGGATCAACCATTTATTCTTCCACATGTATATGTGGCTTTCAGTAATGTAATAATAACCCTTTTATTCCTTTTATTCTAAGGATAAATTGAACCTTTCTGAGAACAAGTTAATTTTTACTGTAGGTACCTTATTTCAGTAAGGTTTCCAGTACAAATGGGACAAACCCAACGAAGTATTAAGCTGTTGAGCTTACATTCAAGTATAAGTACCAATAATTAGTACTTGAATGTTTATGAAGTGCAGTTCCATGTCATGAGGCAAGCAAGGTGATTGTTGAATGTCTCAGTCACAATTCCAAATAGAACAAAACTAAGCTCTTTCAAAAAAAAACTCTGAGCTCTCACATAATGTGTATAGGTACCTACATTAATGTATACCTAGGTAGGAACTGGAGCAGGTGTAATGATATTTTTTATCGGAATATATTTTTTATTAAACTAACAAATTAAAACCATAGCAATCAGCAAATTAATTCACCTACATGATCTCACACAAAATTTAGTTTCAAAAGAACATTTCAAGATAGAACTGAATGTTGGTACTGTTTAGCTGGAAACCATAAAAAAATTCCAGAAGTCCCTTTTTGTTTTAGCCCATAGTTTAAAGCAGTTGTGTTAGCAAATTATTTTGCTTGTTATGTTCCGAGGAGAAAAAATATCCAGATTGAAATAAATATGCACTATTTTGTTCTTAACATTGCTAGCCAGAGAGTGACCACAAACCAAAGTGACTCTAGTGGGTGACCCTTAGAAACTTTGTCACTAATTTAGTTCTAAATACATATAAAAAAGGGCGCGCATTAGGGGAGGCCTACGTCCAGCAGTGGACCAACATAGGCTGATGATGATGATAAAAAAGGGGAGGTTATAAAGAATAAAATAAAATTTTGTATGTCATAATAGATATTTATTTCTCAATCTTTGATAATTCAGTCAATGATAACAATTTCACTTACAGTTCTTACAATCTATAGTTAGTGCTAATTTTTTTTCACCTAATTTCTAAGTTGAGAACACTAAACATGAGGATTCCAGTTGCTTCCATCTTCAGGGTGCAAATTATTTGTGATCAGTAACACAACATCAACTATCCACCAGATTCCTAAGCCTCCCAAAGTAAGAAGTTTCCCCACAGCGGTGCCAGTTTGACCTAAACAGAAACGATCCATTCCCAAGAACCCCAGTAAGATACTGTATATGAGAGTAGTAGTAAAATAATGTCCGGAATATCGCACACAAGGAAAACCGTCCCGCAAGAAGGTTCTACTGCCGTGACACTCAATATTTTCCAAGGCTTTACATTGTACTTTTGTCCTTTCTACTTTCTCATACAATACACCTCCAAATTTTACACAGCCGTGGCCTGTGGCATCCCTAGCTGTCTGGTTCCCTTTGTGGTCGATTGGATGATCGCAGTTCAAGAATTCAATCGGCAGAAAGCTACATTTCACCAATGGCCCAAGTGGACGATATTCTTCTGAGTGCGAATTACTTTCTGATAAACTGTAAGGTAGAATAACCAGAAGGGAAATTAATGTTATGCTCAGGTAAAGTTGTCCAAACATTATTCTTGATGTTCATGTCATTTCCAATGCGTCAATTTATGCAGGACTGCCATGAATTCAGTAAATACTTATAGAATTACGAAACAAAACAATCACAGCTCAGACCAAAAGAATTAGATAGAATGAATTGAATGAAAAGTTGATTAATTGACTACCAAATTGACAGATGTCACTGTCTCAGCCACCGTTTTTTTAATAAAATGTTTTCGGCCTAGGAAAGACACAACAATTCCTTTCATGGGCTAAAAAACTTGTTTCTAAACTGGATAAAGTCTTGCTGCGCCTGCCTTATGCAATAGGTATAGAAAATGGTTATTTTTATTTTTCAGCATTAGGGTTAATGCATTATCATCGAACCCGCATCTTTCGCGAACCGGGCTACTGCACTGTTTGCGAAAGATGCGGGTTCGATTCCCTCCTGACGCCAACAGACCAAATGTCTTTTTCTGGTTTTCCTATCTTTAAATGAAAAATGGAAATGCACCAAGGCGCCTGCAGTTCGATGTCACCGGCGGCTGTGTGGTCGATCATGTAACCAGATGCGTAACTTTTAGCACCGACAGAAAGCGCTCATAGCACCAGGGGGCCACCCGGGTCAGACTTTTTTTCTTTCGTGGGGAAATCCTCATGGATACCTCGCTGCCCGGGTGGACGACGAGTTTATGTCGGACTCCTATCGACTAAAAGCCCACGACAGTCAACTGTGGCACTTTGGTGGCGAAGATGGATCCTACCGTAAGTAATACCGCACTGTTCCACCGCCAGTGCTAGCCCCTAATGAGGCCCCTTACAAGCGACCCTCAAACAATCCCCCCTTTGTTGGGGCCACGGAAGTGCCTGGAGTACGCAGACACTTCCGTCATCTCGGTGGACGCCGTACAATGCAAGCCAGAGCACGCCCGAACTCCGGGCCACTGGCTCCCACCGTACGCAAACCCTACTGGGCCCGCAACCATGAGCATCCTCAAAATTTCCGTCATGTGATTAATTAGGTTGAAATATCGTTTCAAATTGTGTAACACACACGTTTGTGATGCATTTACTGTGGTTTATTCGTTGTGGTCATACTGCTGCTGCCGGATTGAAGCACAAAAGTTCGTTTGACACAACGTCCTTTAGCGTCCCCGTGGTTCACACGTAGCGTTGCGGGGTATTTTCGCGAAACATTGCACAGTGGAAAAAACGGTTGTCCTCTAACTTCAACAAGGCACTGTATACGATTAATAAGATATTAGACAATATTGTTATTTTCTACGAAACGGTCATTTTCTCATTTAACTAAAAAAAGGAAACATTTAACACAAAGTTTGTACAGTTAAATAAAACTATTGTTTTTAATATGAAAATGTTGCAATTTTACTGTGTCCTAAGGTATACTTGCCAACTTCAATTCCTTTTTTATGTCATTTCATTTACTTAAAATGTATTTTTACGGACTCTGTGTGATAAACATTTGCTTGTTTTTGTTTAGAAACACTCTTTAAATAGATATCATTAGATAAATACTGAAAATATATCAAAGAAAGTCTGTCCTATGATACTGGTATAAGTGGAAATTCCTAAATAGTCACGACATTAAAATTGATGTTTATCATTATTTTTGAACTAAAACTATCAACCAAGCGATATATTTTTGTTCTGGTAACATTATTTCGTCATAATAGCCGCCTCCATGTTAACCAGCATTATTCGACGACCGAAAAGTTGTGACGACGTGTTTGGTCAAAAGTGTTGCACAAAATTTTGTTTCCACAATAGTCATCGAATTTCTTGACATTCGTAAGTATTTTGCAGTTGGCCTGTATTATATTTCAGCTGTTGTATATTTGTGAACATGTTTATACCCATCAAACTGAATTAAAAACAACATAAAAGAGTTAAAAAATATGAATTGTTGCTTAGGTTGGATATCGTCACGTCCAAATCGTCACGTTACATACAAGTGGAACTATATTCGTGACGATGTGGAATGTTAAGCTTAGTTTACATAGTATATTTACCCGACTAACACTAAGTGAGGTTATGTGTTTGTACTAGCTGACAGTAAACATAGTTACACAATAAGAGTACACGACTTACAAGATTGAATTATTATGAGATGGTAGTTTTGACTTATAGTAGTTGCTGCTTAACTAAATACCTTCCTTTAGAATGCAACATGGAGAGCAAAAAAAAATATTCTCCACCCATACACAAAGGACAATAATGAGCTTCACGATTTGTAAAGGGAAGTAAAATTATTCTTCAAGATATTGGTTAATAGATAGGGCACGATGGCGCGCATTAGGGGAGGCCTACGTCCAACAGTGGACCAACATAGGCTGATGATGATGATGATGATGATATTACTTTTGGTTTCTTAAAAAAATATTTGGGTATCAAAAACAATCTTTGAAATTTGTGCACTTGAAAAAATAAAAATACATTCGGCCTTGCTAATTTAAATTAGAAAAAAACACTTAATTTTATTGCAGATTTGAATGTCATGCCTCTTACACCGGCAGAAAGATAAATATAATTGAATGAGAATAAAGCTGATCAAATTTAACTGTGGTGATAAATGATTTAAGTGAAATAGGTCAGGAAATGCCATATTGTAAACTAAGCTTAACATTTCCATTAAGTAACAACATGTTTCAGCATAGTCACTGTCCCAGGTTTGTTATGTGTTAAATTCTTGATTATGTGTTAGTTTAATTATCAAAATTATTGCAGAAGAAGTTATTTTTATAATTTATTGATTAAAGTTCAATATTTTCGAGAAATACTAGTAGGTTATCTTAAAACCGTTTTACAATATTGAAAAAAAGCATAAGATTGGCCGAAGTAGTGACGATTCTGACACAAAATGTTCGATTATTAATGTCCGATTAGGAATTAAGATTAAAATTACTTGGTATTGTGTTCGCGCTATAATTTGTCAGAACGGAATAATTAAAAGAATCTAATTCATCTTCTCGTTTCATTACAAATATCCTCTGAATTCCGTGACTAAATGGAATGATTAGGCCTTTACCGACACGAAAAATAATTAATTTCTCGACGTTTAACTTACTTATCCACTTTATATTATGATAATCCTATAGTTTAATAGTCCAGTGATTTTATTTAATAAATTAAACATAAACAATTTCGAGTTAAGCTATAATTTTCCACCTTCGTCACTGGGGCAACATTTCGCGAAAATACCCTGCGCTGGCGTTGTGGGGTCTGGTGGGGCCACAAAATGCAGCCACCTGTCATTCATATAATTTTGTAGCGAGTGTGGCGGCTTCCAGCTTTACGGCGTGCGGCGAGTCCGTTCAAAATGTATGAAAACTACAGGCAATTTGCCGTGGCAGTGTTTTGTGGTGCGTGGTGTGGTGATGTGTGGTTGTGTGTGGTCCGGGAACCGGGGACGCACCAATTTTAAATTTTAGAACGAAAATAGTCTTGTCACAGAGCTGGGATTATCATCTGTCATTCTCATGTCAGATTGTCCCTTTGGCAGATTCTTCCTTCATTCATTGCTTTTTGATCGCTGATTGCTCGCTAGCTTAAGAATTGTTTTTACTTTATTTAAATGTTGGTGTAAAATGGAGGTGTTTAACAAATTTTATTCGTCGGTTAGTAATACAGTTTCTCAGCTATCAGGTGTTTTACCAGGGAACCCTGTAACTAGAGAGTTTGAGGCTACGCAATTCATAGCTAGCGCTGGTCCAGGTAAAAACAATGAATCGTTCATGATATTGCTTTATTATTCGTTACAAAGATTCTAAGTATTGATATGATCTTGTTATAGGTTTGCTATGGAAAATATACAAAGGTTACAAGAAATCGACCAAACAAGAAGCCTCAATATTTGTGTTTGAAAAGAAACATCTGGAAAGATGGTCAAAAGCAGACAGGGACATAATGTTAGAAACACTGAGGCGTGGCATTGTGCAGCTGACGAAGCTGCGGCACCCACAGGTGCTCACAGTACAACACAGCCTTGAAGAAAGCAGAGAAAGTTTGGCTTTTGCCACAGAACCGGTGTTTGCGAGCTTAGCCAACATATTAGGCAACACAGAAAATATGCCACAACCAACACCCAGCCACCTAAGCAACTACAAGTTGTATGAGCTTGAAATAAAATATGGTTTGATGCAAATAGCTGAGGGTTTAGCATTTTTGCACAATGACGTTAAACTACTGCATCATAATGTATGTCCTGAATCAATCATAGTTAATCAGCAAGGAGCATGGAAAATATTTGGGTTTGATTTCTGTGTTTCCAATCAGAGTGGTCCAGGTGCTGCTCCATTTTGGCCGTTCAGTGAGTATTGTCAGGCCATGCATGCATTAACTCAGCCGGTTCTTGACTATCTGGCCCCAGAATACATCCTTTCAGCTACTCATTCCCCCGCTAGTGATATATTTTCACTTGGTATGGTTATTTATGCGCTACACAGCACAGGACATCAAACACTGGGCAATGTTGGCAATGATTACTCAAAGTTTAAACGATTCTCAACTGAAATAAGGAATCTGCCATCATCACGGTTGCTATGTGTGGTTGATGGGCTGAGGGAATATGTCAAACTAATGTTGAATGCAACACCTGAGTTGAGGCCTGATCCCCATCAATTTCTGAAAGTAAGTGCAAATAAAAAGCTCTGAGCTTATACTATTGGAATCAAGCTATTTCATAATTATCATTATTACTTGAAACTTACAAGAGAAAGAAAGTTCTACATTATCCTTTTGCTTAGAGTAAATAATGTTTATTTTTCAGATCTCATATTTTGAAGATGTTGGTGTGAAAACTCTCAATTACCTGGATTCTTTGTTCCAATGGGATAATTTGCAAAAATCACAATTTTATAAAGGTCTACCACAAATTATACAGAAAATGCCACACCGTATTTGTATTTATCGAATTTTGCCATGTCTGACTAAAGAGTTTGTCAATCCACCTATGGTTCCATTTGTGTTGCCAAACGTGTTACTCATTGCTGAGAATTCAACCAAAGAGGAATATGTCAAGTACATTCTACCAGTTTTAAAGCCTGTCATGGTGATTCAAGATCCAATACAAATTTTGCTGATATTTATGCAAAAAATGGAGCTTTTGCTGAAGTTAACACCTGGAGAAGAAGTCAAGAGTGACATCTTACCGATGTTATACCGTGCATTGGAATCAGATGCTCAACAGATCCAAGAGCTTTGTCTGTCTGTTTTGCCAACGTTTGCATCATTGATAGATTATCCAGCCATGAAGAACGCTTTATTGCCTCGCATAAAGAAGCTGTGTATAAGTACAAATTACATATCAGTGAGGGTGAATTGTTTGCTCTGTCTCGGCAAACTGTTGGAGCATTTGGATAAATGGCTGGTTCTGGATGAAATAATCCCATTCCTACCTCAGATACCTTCTAGAGAGCCAGCAGTATTGATGGGAATTTTAGGTAGGTATTCAAAAGATAATATTACATAAGTCTTTCAATACTTTTTGCTGGCTTTGTTTTTTTGTGGTTCCTGACAACTAGCTTGGTAGCTACAAATAGCTTGGTTATTAATTTGAAACGGTGCATTATTTTAGGTATTTACAAACTGGCTTTGAGCCACAAGAAGCTAGGAATAACAAAAGAAGTGATGGCAACCAAAGTTCTACCATTTCTGATTCCGCTGTGTGTTGAAAATGGTCTAACGCTGAATCAGTTCAATGCACTCATAACTTTGGTCAAGCAAATGATTTCGAAAGTGGAGACAGAGCACAGAGCAAAGTTAGAGCAACTGAATTCAATTCAAAATGAATCCAAGTAAGTAATAGTTACAAACTAATGTTTGAGATGTTTTCTCAATGCAACCCAGTAGACTGATTGTGTACACTCAATTTGATCGGGAATTATTCACCTGTCAGAAAACTAACGTATCGCCACATTTTCTTACGTCTAACGTAAATTTTTATTAAACTTATAGATATAATTAGCTGATTCTGTTTGTTGAGATTTACAAAAACACTTGGCAGATCTAAAAAAGACAGATAATAAATTACGAGATACGAATTCTGGATCAAGGGGAGTTTGCAGAACTGCTCTAGATAAATGCCTATTCAATATTTATTTATTTATCATCTTTCAGAGTAATGGAGCACTCCCTAACAGCGGCGGCAGACTCGCTGGTATCCGCGCCCGCGCCACAAACAGACATAGACAAGATGTTCTCAGGGCTAGGGCTGGATCCATTCGCCTTCAACAACAGCAAGTCGGAGAAGGCTGAGCCAGCGATCCCGAATGTCAGTGACAACGGTGGGGCGCTCTCTATGGAGGAGAAACAGAGGTTTGGTTCTTATTAATTTTATAAACAGACGTCACAACATCACATCTGCTGAAGGCGGAATGATTTGTGGACAAAAGCAGCTACAGAGTGGCCCCGATCGAGGCGCGCCCCGTCGAGAAGTCATGTTATTACTATACAATTTTCACGCATTTTAAACGTCCCTGGCGGTGTGTTGCTCTTGGCTTATTAACACGCGTTTCCACTAGGCAACAAGTGATCAACATGTAGCGCGATGTTGCACAACAACGCGCGTTGTTTCCAACGTCGCGCGCGGCTTGCCTCTACTTGTTGATGCTTTGCGCACCGATAGGGCAGTTGCGCGTCGTTGATCTACAATTCTACATGTTGTGCAACATGCCGCGCGACATATGTTGCCTGTTGGCAACGGGACTTTAGTCCAGTCCAGTAGAGCTGTCAAAGCCTTCAGCGGCTAAACAGCGGTAGTCATTCTAAAAATAGAACTCATGGCTTCACCACGACGCAAGTAGTGTGATCCACTCTTGCGCCCTGCAACTGTCCTAAAAATAGGTTATAGTCTCCAAGCAGGGCTATAATTAGAGAGGGGAGAATTCTGCCCAGCTGTGGGTTTTGTGAATAAATATACTCTTACTTACAACAATTCAGAAGATCCTGTTTCGTGAATGAATCACGCAATTGAAAGATTAGGATTATCAAATTATTAGATTTAGATTTTAGAATTATTAGGAGATTAGATAAATATCATTGGACATTAATTCACCCATAGCCATTTAGACACAAACTTTGCCTATTTCTTTAAAATCATTATTGTTTTTAATGAAGTCTGAAGAAGGTTCTTATTGAGAGAAATACGAGTCAAATACTCGTAATAGAAATAACAATAATTTTAAAAATTACTTCCTATCCTATGTACGTTTGCTGTCAAATATTTTTTTATTGAACTATCACATCACAGTCCAATAAGTATTTGTATTATACTAGCTGTCCTGTAGAAAGTATAATATAAAAATTTACTTTTATGTATTCCAGGATAGCACAACAGCAAGAAACAGCCCGCAAGTACTCCCAGCAGCGTTCCCCCGCCGCTGCGCCCGCGCCGCTCAAGCATCCGCCTCGAGCCGTCGACCTGACCAGTTCCCTCCTCCAATCCAACCTGAACCAACTCACCACGACCACACAAAAGTCACCACCTACAACCACACAAACACCCATGACCATGTCTACCCCAAACTACAACCCTATGGCCAATTCAAGCACTTCAAATTGGTCGTCAAATCAACCAAAATACGGATACCAAAATCAAAGTGTACCTGGATTCGACAGCCAACCTGCCTTGCCACCGGCCACAGGCTGGACTGGCCAGGCCAGCGGTAATTATAATAACAAATGGGCTAATACTAACCAACAAAGCAAGCAGGATTGGTCGGCCTTTGAATCTCTACTTCCGGATCAGAGTCAGAATAATAATCAGAGTTCTAATAATAATGTTAAGAAGTTGAGCGACAGTGAGATGATGGATCTTTTGAGTTGAATTTGACAAGTTCTGACTACTCAGGTGCAATTCTTACGAAGTATCGTAAACCGTAACGAACTTTTTTTTTTTAATTCACTAGCTGTTAGTTCAAGGTGTGACTTTCACAGATTTTGTAACTAACTCTGAAAAGTCAATAAAAAGAAGTGCGATTTTCAACTTTTTTAGTTTATGGTTTTCATGTAGAGAGCTTTGTGTCGTCGCCCAGTGGATAAACACTCTTGACTCTGTGTCATTTGTCAAAATTCGCATATAACGCTACGGTGAGGAATGAAACCCAAGCAACCCGCAAAACGGCGGTAGGTTCCCACCCTTACTACATTGGGTTTTAATTACACATACTTCACATTTTACTATGATACTTTGGTTCTATATGTTACAAATGAGAGTAGGACTGGCTTGTGCAGTCGTCATCTCACTGTCCAGTGTCCAAGTAAGTTAAGATTAGGGCTTAGAGCTTCTAAAACAGGGCTAATTGATCTTTCACAAGCTTTTAACTGTGACTAAGTTTTCTTTTCCAAATTCCTACTGCTGTGTTGCCTCAGATGGCTTTATCGGACGGTAGGGTGAGCGCAGAAGGCTCTCAACCCTGATATTTAGAGTAACGAACTAACGGCACCCCAGAGGGGGATTAGAACCTCGACTTAGGGCGTTACTTGAAGAGGGCAATCGGACATGTGTTCCGGGAGAAAAAAGAAATGTCAACAAAATAGTTTAACTAAACTGGCTATATTTTGGAAAATGAGAAAAAATACTTTGCCTTCGAATTCCTTGCTCTTGCTCTTACTTATAGGACCGGTTGTTCTAAGCTCTGGAGAAGCTAGTATGATATAGAGTTTAATTTGTGAATATTTTTCTTCATTAATTGCTGAAACTAGCACGAATAGTTTTATTGATATTAAATAAATCTATAAAAGGTATTTTAATTTCAAAAATATATTATTGCTTATAGATATTTTATAATTACATCTTACTATACGTATAGAATCGGTCTGAATTGTTTTATGAATTATTAATTTACATTCCTATTATTTAATTTAACATTTAAGAATCAAATTGATGAGGGTATGTAAGCATTTCGAACTAGTTTATATAATAAACTTTATTTATTCGAATTTACATAAAAATATGTTGTTTAAACTTTAAAATATATCTTCGGATCTGCTGGGTTTATAATAACACTTAAAATGTCTATGTACAGTACTTGCATTTACTGTATTTTTTCTCTGTTAGATAATTATAATTCCGACAGATCCGTCGTAAAACTTAGAACTATGTACAAAAGTTTATAATGAGCTACCTACTTACAATAGATTTGTGCTGTAGTATGCAAAAATATCTTATGCACCTGTGCCATTCATGTATAAATCTTTTTGCATACGATAAACATTGTATTACCGAATGTTAACTCATAGAATAGTTGTGGAACATTTTATTTACCGACTTGTATTAGGAAAACTGATCTCTTATAATATAGATGAATCAAAAATACTATTATTGAGTTTATTTTAATGTCAGAGGTTTTAAATACAACTTAAATCTAATGTAAGAAGAAAATAAATAAGTAGGGGTTGTTGATTCACTCTTTATGATTATCACTCGTGCTAAGTTGATTAATAGGATCCAAAAAGACAAATTTATTAAAACATGTACTGCCAACGATTCGATGGATTGGATGGATTCGATGGCATTCGATCCAATGTGATTTGGGCATCTCCGTGCTTCGGAAGGCACGTTAAGCAGTTGGTCCCGGCTGACGTCGTTAGATGTCAGTCGTTAAGCCTAGTCGGAGGCCTAAGGGTGGCTTGATAACATCTGACATTAAGGTTGCTCACTAACCTTACAACCCCTCCAACAATCCTCACTGAGCCCGCGTGTTGGAGTATGGCTCAATCCACCTCATAGTTGAGGTGAGGCCTGTGCCCAGCATTGGGACGTATATGACGGCATGACAAGCTACCCATTACCAGTCAGTCCTCCTTACTTAATTGCAAAGAAATTTCACTTTTCAAAAGCAAGTTTAAAACGGAAATGGGTAGCCTGATGTGCTGTTGACTGTGCAGAAATAAAGATCATCCCGCGTCCTTGGCGAAAAGACTTGGAAGATAACAATTAGTTACCAACTACTAAAATGGTAGAAAATGTTCTGGCAACACACATGATAACTACTAGATTGTTGCAAACAGAATCAATGTCTACGCCTATATCTCCATAAAGACAGTAAGAGGAACATCACAGCAGTTACAGTCTGTAAGATACTGGCAGTCAGGAAGCAGGTGCTGTATTCATAGTCCCTTACCAGTGACCAGGAAAGGATGAAAGTGGCAACGATGAGGTTGGTAGCGGATAGTGTAGCGGTGGTATCGAATTCGTTGAGGGTGCTGTTGTACAAGGGCTGCTGGAAGATGCTGGCTGCAGCAGTCGCGAAACTGGCGCACATGCCCCAGACGACGAGTAGGCTTTTGGAGCCTGACATTGTTATGCCTGGAATTTGAAAATGAATGTAACAGTAGAGGTATTTCGAACGTAGCAGTGAGATCCGACACAGCCTAAGTGAATCTACCAGAAATTGGTCAGTACTGTGAAGCAACTCTGAAAGTGTGCGTTACCATTGAGCGTCCACATTGTAATTTTAAGCTTTCAAATGCGTCACCCTTTAGCAAAAGTTATCAATCAGTTATAAATGCATTCACTAATTTGTGAAAGTAAGCACTCAATAGTTACAACCGTTACAGGTGGTCTCTGACTCACAGGTATCCATATCTTTTAATCTAAGTAAAATTATCAACGGCTTAAAAGGGTTTCTCCCTCTGAGATTTAAGATGAGTCAAACTAATTTTATAAAAATCATCCCTTCCTGCTCACTGAATAAAAAGGAGTAAGTAGCATGCAGATACCTTCTGCTCTATTTCAAAGAAATGACATTGGGCAAGAGCGACAGACAAAACGGAAATGGGTAACCTGAAGTGATGTTGACTGTACTTACCATAAAAGCCAACTGCGCCGACGATACAGAAGGCAGCACACAGTCGCGACTTCTCGTTGATGGATTGGGGCATCACAATGCACAACGATATGAAGCAAAGTGCAGTACCGTGTGCGACTGCTACTAGTGCCGCCACCTGTCGAGGAATTAAGGTAACAGCTTACTCAAGTTAAAACTGCTGGGCCAATTACACTAGGTATTTATCAATTTTTATTTCGTTTGAACTGATAATAATGTTGACTGACACTGTTGTTGTACAGAGCCAAGATCGAGGGTTTGATCGCACACATGATGTTTTTTCACGTTAGGTGTGCGATGACGTCTACGGAATCTTGGTTGATAACGGTCTAAATTGGTGGAAAAATAGATATTCAAAAATAGATTGTGATGTGATACATACCGACCAAATATTCATAGATGGGTTCAGCTCCCACACGAATACTGGGAAGAAAACTCCTAACACCAAAATCGAAAACGTTGTACATAGGTGCAGCAGCGCGTACATATAGAAGTTTACATCTATCAACATGTTTGCTATAGTTATAAAATTCTTCTTCAACGTGGCCGTCCGCCGGATAGTACCGGCCGTCGGTTCTGTTGCAAACACTATGTTGTTCTGTGGAGCGTTCACTGTTGTCTCTCTGTACAAAGGCTGAGGATTCTGATTATCTATGTTTTCTAACTCTTGGTACCCATTGGTTCTATTATAGCTCATAATATCTAGTGATCCGAAGTTCGATGAAAACCTATTATCTGTTGAATCAGTGAACATGTTGCTGAAGTCTGAAGAAAATCTAGCAGCATTGCTTGCTTCTGCTCCAGTTCTCTCCCTGAACTGGACTGCTGGATCTAGTATTTCTCTAGCGTTCTGTCTAGAATTGTAAACCACTACATCATTGTCTTCATCTTGAGCAGTGCTCGGTTGTGCGTTTCGAGGCATTTCTTGATTCGTTTGGTTCTGATTTGAGAATATTACTTCGTCGTCATCATCCGCTGCGTCTCGTAGCATGTTGTAGGTTGTTCTGATCACCTTTTCAATGTATATGGGCCTAGTGTAAGCGGCGAGGAACAGGCAGTTCTGCATGAGGATAGCTCCGTATATCATGATCACGACGTCCGCAGTGTAGACTGAAGAGAGATACCCTATTAAAATGGGCATTAAGCAGTTTCCTATCGATGGAGCCATGCGGACGATTCTCTGGGCCATTGTAAGCTTTTCTCTAAAATAATGTGTTATTATAATCTCTGTTTGTTGACCTGTTATCGCGCAACCAGTACCTGTAAAAATGCAAACAAGCTGCATAATATTTATAACTTAAGTTATATCTACCTACATCGCACCTATCATTCGCAGCGATCGGTCTATAAATAAAATAACTAAGGTATCTAATACATAACAGGTACGTTACTGAAATCATAAACGTACAGTAGGTACCTAAGCTATCTTTCAGTTAAGTGTTAAGTAAGCAGGTATCTAAAGTTATGTGTTAAAGCGGTGATAACAAGGAATTAAATAACGTAACGTAATGTTCATTTTTGCAGTATTTTCCGGAGTTCCCCTGGGTTTTTGTTTCTCATTATTTAAATGTAGAATGTCTAAGTTGGGCTGTATCTAGTAGGTATATTATGGCTTCGTGTTCTATTCGTTAAATAAATGCTCATAGCCGGAGATGTTCTGATTGTCTTTACTGATGATGTTCCTTCTCATTAATTGTACTACTACTGCTAAATATTTCGTTAGCAGTCTTAATAGAACATTCAAATATGCATCAAGTTTTAATAATGAATTTACCATTGGTTAAAATAAATCATCTTCGAGAACGAAAACATATCGAACAAAATTTAAGTAAGTAAGTAAGTTGGTACAATATCAATAATAGACGTTTGTTAAGTCTATTTCAATGTGGTTACAATGAACATCATTAATATCAATAGGTACAAGTGTTTAACAACCTAGTTCAAGATAGTAACAAAGAAACAAAAGATCATTCAATTTTGCTGCTATTATACATATTGACGCCATCGAAACGTCACGTGAGTCATACATCAAAATAATTACCTGCAAACATTCCCGCGAAGATGTTAACAATGTGTTTATTGGTACCAGTGTCGGTTGAGTAACTAGATAGCAGAACACCAGCTACAGTCAGGCACAGGCCGGTTAGAGCCATCACTCTAGGCATATTGAAGGTCTTCACCATTGCTCTGCACCAAGACTCCAGGAGTAGCCTCATCACCACCATAATAACGGGCACTAAAGCTATGTCCACTTCCCATATTCTCAACTTCAAGTATTCATCGTGGTCTTCGTCTCTAATGGCCTTTAGGATCATCAACCCATATAAAGTGAGAAGACTTGGAACTGTGATTTGGTACACAGCAGCTGAAAACACTATCAACCAGCCGTACCCTCCATCAGGAGGAGTAGGCCCAATCTCTGGCTGTGTTGCGACCACACTGTCCAAATGTAAGTCCTGCACATGATCTTCACGGCGGCGATCGCGCTCCCTCCGAGTCACAACTTCGTTCCCCGGGTTATCCATGATTTTCACAGTATAAACAACAAAATCATGACTAAAATGGTTAAGTAGTAAATGAGTTATCTACAACAGAATGGGTGTGTTATCTATCTTATCATTCTCGTAATCTCTTGCTCTACATATTTCAAAATCACCGCCATTCGTTCGGGGTGGTCATAATAAAAATTATAGATTTTGTTTGAAAATTCGAATTCGAAGTTTTTAGTTAGCAGAGTGACCCTAAGTTAATAAATACATAATAATGAGCACAAAACACTAATTATCTCCTTGTATTCAAACTATTTTCAGTCAAACTATTTTATTAATGACATGGCCGGCCAGTCAATCTGAATTGGTTTCTGAACGTCTGTGTTTTCTACAAGTATAGTCCGACTAAATTGAAAGAACCTGTCATTTGAAGTCAAGCCTGAGAAAGCCATAGAATTCGTATGGTATAAAAACAAGATTTCCGAGTTTTCCTTTTTCTGACTGACTTTTAAATTTTTTGCATTACATAGCATGAATTATTCCGATCGACACCAGTAAACGACGCTCCTATTAGAATAATTTTGAGTTTTCACTGTAATGCGAAGGTAATTAGGTTTTTCCACGAATTACTCAGTGAAATATTACTGTTTCATCAATTTCTATGTGAAGGAATGGGTGTTTATAATCGTTCTCAAGTGTTTTTCTTGGTGTTCATGGTTCCGTGACGCCCGAGTATTTTAATTGCCCTAAATTGCCAAGAACGCGTGTTGTAGGGCTCACAGGGAGGAAGCCGATGGCTGAGACCAGGAAGCTATTGCGTAACGATGGAGACTGAATCCGTGAGGTCTGAGCTGAGTAGTCGGTCACGGCGCAGTTCGAGACATAGATCCCACACGCACAGGAGTACCCGGTATGTACTGTTAACATAATAAATATCAATTCATTTGCAATGCTATGGTGTATCAAGCTTTGGACTGGCAATCCAATTCCATCCAGAATGAACTTTCAGAAATGGATCAGTCATAATCTTAGCAAAATCTTTCTTCATATTCAGTCTTGCAAAAAAGGTTGTCTCCTCACTGAAGTTAGGAACCCCAATGCTCTTGATTTGGCTATAAAACAACTTATTAGCTAGTACAAGCTCTCATACATTTTATTTAACTGTTTCTTCATGAAATTGGATAAAGCTTAACAAGTTATTTCCTAACTTAGTTTAAGTTAATAGGTTTAGTTGTGCAGTAGGCAGGTGCATCAGTCTTATAAGACTGACTAATGTCTGCTTATAAGATGCTTGACGAATTAAATTGTATTGAAATCTAAACTGAATATAAATTTCTTGTTTTGCAACTTTTGCAGGAGTTCCAAGTCACAAAGAAAAGAGTCTGGCGATACAATGGCACCATTCCAAACTAGTGTAAATATCAACCCAGAGATGGGGAGAGATGGCCAGGAAGTCATTGAAGTACAAATACTGCCTCAAGATGAGAACTGGGGTGAAAACACTACAGCTGTTACAGGGAACACCTCTGAGGGCTCCCAATCGATGGAAGATGTCAGTAACTGGCCTATGGAGTCAGATAGTGGTATCGGTTTCATGTGCTCGAGATATTTTGGCACAACCATTGCATTGGGATTGTCTTTTGTCTCATTTGTAAGCCCATTAGCAATGGTGGTTCTGCCTAAGATTGGCTTCTTCCCTGGACTAACCGACAACATGGCAATTCAACCAAGCCAGAGGATACAGCTGCTATCTTGCACTGCGGAGTGTAAAGGAATCATGCTCTCTTTAGCATTTAAGTTAGTCTTACTCGGCATTGGAGTCTGGGCTGTATTTCTGAGGCCACGAAATGGGATACTTCCAAGAATATATGTGTTCAGAGCAATGACATTAGTCATATTAGCCGTATGTATATTTTCATACTGGCTATTTTACGTAGTGCAAATTACAGAAGCTACTAAGGCTTTAGCTGTAGGCGAAGAAGCTATAGATTATAATTCATTAGTTTCTTATGTATCTAGTTTTACTGATACATTACTTTTTATACATTATATAGCAGTGATATTAATGGAGATTAGGCACTTGGAGCCTGTGTACTACATAAAGATAGTACGGAGTCCAGATGGTGAGAGTAGGTCCTATCCCATAGGACAGTTGAGCATACAAAGAGCTGCTGTGTGGGTTTTACAGAGATATTATACGGAGTTTCCAATTTATAACCCATATTTGGAAAAGATCTCAATATCCAAGTCACAGAGGAAAGGGCAGTCGAGTATCAAGTTTTATGATGTGGATGGAACGAATGCACCTTCAGGACAAGCCAGGTATGTTTGTAATCTAGTCATGTTAGGATAAGTAATGCCTTTATCAAGTTTTACATCTGTGTTTTTTTCCTGGATTTGTTAACTTTGATGGTCTCCAAGTACTGTCAAGTTGATGTTAAACATACCAATTTCAGTGTCATTTAAACTGTTTTAATATTGGCAGGTGTCTGTATGATTTTGTTTATAAATACAAGAAGACATTAGCCTTCACATGTAAATAAAATTGAAGGCTTCTGGTGAATGAGTGATTTCCTATAGCTCAAACAAAATTATCGAATTTGTTCCCCCGATTTGCCAGATTCTTTGGTTAGATAACCTTTCATAGATAATCAAGTTAACTAATCGTCTTAAACTGTGCATCGCTAGACGTCCGAGTTTATGTACAGTCAACAGCACATCAGGTTACCCCATTTCCGTTTTGTCTCTCGCTCTTGCCAAATGACATTTCTTTGCAATAGAGCAAGGAGGACTGACCGGAAATGGGTAGCGTGATGTGCCGGCCACCGTACAACAAGGCGCCGTGTCGGCACGCGATTTCACGCACATGCTAGCACAAAATATGGGGCATTAAGGTGGCGGGACTGGTGGCAGTACGGACGGGCTGTGCCGCGTGTCTGTGAGCACGCTAGGCTAATAACTCGGCGGGCGGCCTTAGATAACCTTCTGTTATGTTTACTTTGCTTCTGCTCAACGAGTGATCTCCTATAAATCAAAGGAAATGTCGGAATTTGTCCCCCCTTTGCCAGATTTTTTAACTTTTCATAGACAATCAAGTTAACCAATAACCCGTCGATCGCTAGGTCAACGACCGGGTCGTGCACAGGCAGCGCCGGGAGGCGGCGCGACTCGGCGTCGGCGCACAACGAGCGCTACTACGAGGAGGCGGAGCGGGAGCGGCGCGTGCGCAAGCGGAGGGCGCGGCTGCTCAGCGCGGCTGAAGACGCCTTCGCGCATGTCCGGAGAGTTCGCATTTCTAGCGCTAATGGTGAGAATGGACTGAATCTTCGATTTGGGCGTGAGTCTTCAGGTCAAGACACGCAGCGTTGACCAGTTGTAATGTACAAAACAGTATGACAGCAGCCACACAGAGCAGACGTGACGTCAGCGTGACGCGACCGCTATTGTTCGTGTTGCCAAGTTAATGCATTTTACGCCACGCGTCGCCAGGTCAACGACCGGGTCGTGCACGGGCAGCGTGACTCGGCCTCGCAATATGGCCGAAACACACCTACTTTGTGTTCAATTTGCGGCTAACTCTCCGGTTATGGAAAACACCGTAAACAAACCCGGATGACGGCTGTAGGCTCGCCTTATCATGTTAGGTTCAATGTCCCTTTCGGCGCACAACGAGCGCTACTACGAGGAGGCGGAGCGCGAGCGGCGTGTGCGCAAGCGAAGGGCGCGGCTGAGGACGCATTTGCGCATGTGCGGAGGGTTCGCATTTCTAGCGCTAATGGTGAGAATAGACTAAAATTTGTCTACTTTAAAAAAACTTACAAACAGTCACAACATTTTCCAAATGGGGAAGTCAGAGACACACTGATTTATGCCGTCACTGTGAACGTTACCTTCAGAAGCCCACATGTCGCAGAGCGAATTTTGAACACAACGAGGTAAGGACGTGGGTTATGAGAAGCCGTGGGTTATAAGAGAGATCAAAATGTACTTTTTTATTCAAGTAGGCCATTATTCATCATTACACAGTATCTACCTACCTAAGACAATAATCAAATATTCAACATGTTTTACTGTATACAGCGCAGTCAACAGTTGCAACTTTTTGCAGTCTCATCACAAGCACTGTTAAAGACTGACCCTGTGTGGTTCTACAGCAAGATATCAATTTCTGAACATTGTCAGGCATTTTAAAGACTGCCAGTTGACGGCTGGCATTAACAAAACCCTGCCTTTTGGGCCAATGTTTAGTTTTAATTAGTTCACTAGTAAAGGGTTTAATGTATGTTTATCCCAGGCGGCGCCCTAGGTCCACGCGAAGCAGCGCAGGCGGTGTTCCCGTCGTTGGCGCGCGCGCTGCAGAAGTACTTGCGCGCCACTCGCCAGCAGCCGAGACACTCCGCTGACTCGGTAAGTGACGACATCACGTTTATTCATTCAGACAAAAATAGCAGGCGAAAAAGTTTTATTTCGCAATTGATAGTTATGTATAACAACTTGGTGGATATTGCCACAACTGATTATTCAGACAAATTTTAGAGAAAACAACCCCCCCCCCTTCCCCTAATTCCCCTATTTTGGTACGATACGATAAGCCGACAAAACATGAATCGACAAAAAGTGCTTTATTCCAACAGGTAGGCAAAATAATTCGTTCTGGTAAGTGAGTACCTAGTAACTGTAGCGTGAATCTCAGGCATTGACTTTCGCTCTACGTGCTAAACAAAAGTTTAAAAATAATTGTTATATTATCTTATAACTTCTATTGCACCGAAAATATACCGCCAGCTTTGAAGGGAAAGCAAAGTATATTTTAATATCCACTTTCTAGTCAGCCAACTCTTTATGAATTTAAGAGCGCCATTGTACTCATTCGTTGATGCAAAAAAATATAATTTGTATACTTTATTATAGTTGTTTTGTAAAAAGTATAGCGCTACGTAATTTTCTTAAATTGACGATGTAACGCACGAACGACATTTCGCCGCGGTATCCAACGATGTTTCAGCGAAAAAACCTTAACCATGGTTAATTTAATTGGTAACCAATCTGGTTAGTATTTTCTGCAACGAATCAAGCATTTCAATTTAGAAAGTATGAAAGACTATTTATGTTCGGCCCGATTTTTCAATAGGTACATGAGTAAGTAACAACATGGTAATCAACAATAAATAAATAACTCTACAATAAATATCTTTATTTATAGCTAGCTTTTTGATGACCCCTTCAGCGCAGTGTTCGAACGGCATTTGAGACTCAATGGGACGCGAGTTCGATTCCCGCACCACCACACAAATGTTTGTTGATGAAACAGATATTTGTGCTATGTCTGGGTGTCTATGGCACCTTCGTTCTTTCTGGTCTCACACAAATGTTTGTTGATGAAACAGATATTTGTCGAAATAAAACAACTTTACGGATTCTACTCGCGGTGTTATATTTTCTTTCATTTTCTAACCCGACGTTTCGACTCCTTTACAGCAGTCGTGATCACGGGATGACAAAGATAGATATTTGTGCTATGTCTGGGTGTCTGTGGCACCTTCGTTGTTTCTGGTTCTATAACACAAGGGAAAACCTTTCTTCAGCAAAGGTCTGCTACTTTAATAATTTTATTCTTCCTCCAGGTGCTAGCCCACCTAGCTCGGTGCCTATCCCAAGACGCATCCCCTCGCGCCTTCCTCGAGCCATTCTTCGTGGAGGGTCCCGTCCTCTCGGCCGAGCAGGAAGCCCGCCGCGTCCAGCGCTGGTCACTCATCTCCGACGAGCTCCTCGCTCGAGCCCTCGCCGACGGCGTCGAGTTCCAACTTCGACAAGGTGACATATCCCTCGTATGCTCTATCAAACAACTCCCCAAGTTCAGCCTGATGGAGGAAGTCGTCGACCCCAAAAGCAACAGGTTTATCCTCCGGCTGAATTCTGAGACGTCCGTCTGACAGGAGGAGTACCTCGCCAGCGATGGCCACAGATTCGTATGACATTTGGGTTTTATTTAGTTGCGTTATGCCTTGCTTCAGCAGCTATTAAGAGGCAGCTAAAATACTAGAAGGTATTATCTTTGACATATAGGACTCATAAGCTAATTGTAAGGTATGCCTAGGTTGATTCAGAGTTTGGTTACTGATGTTTTTCAGTTCAAATAAGACCGTCGATGCGGCTGGCCGCTTTTTAAAATTATGGGAATTGATGACAACATTGTCAGCTTTCCCTAATTAAGATCGCACTCTGATTTTAAAGATGTGACTGTTCGCCCAAACTAAATTTTATCTAAAAGATGGCATTCGCACATTTGTAGAATGTAAGTTAATTTATAAAAACCAACAGTACAAGAGCAATGTAATTTATTTTGTAAGAATCTCGTGTTTATTGTATTCACGTCCACAGACGCGAACCCCGCCTGCTCCAATCTGACATTCAAAAAGACTATTTGTGCATTTACTTTTTTGATATAATTTAAAACTTTACATAATTCATGTACATTTTGTGTCATATAATTTACTTAGATGTAAGTTTACTATTTATAAGATTGCACAAATATTTTAGATAGCTTAATCATTGTTGCTACAATTTTAATATTATTTCTTCATCATAGGTATCAAATTTGCATCTTGCAAATGCTGTATGCGTTTCGACACAAGTTTTACAGTAATATTATATTGACCAGTAGGTTTTAAAATTTTGGTCTAATTGTACTTAGCAACTTTACATATTCCCAGTGATTCAAGATGAATCTCAGTATTTGATAGGTATTATTTAGTATAAATACCATATCGTAGCCTAGATTTTATAATATTTATACATACTTAAAATTATTTAATAAAAAAGCTGTTGCAGCGCAAAAACAAATGATAAAAATTCTCGAAATATGCTTATAGAAGATGATAAGTTAGGAGTAAAACATGAAATTGTTCAAGACAGAGTATAGCATCCACTTAGGGTGCTTGTCAAGCTTTAGTGATTTCATTCATATTTATTACCAAATTGAAAATTACGTGTAAGATTGTTTTTCTACTGGTGAGGCAGCAAATAGGGGAATATAGGAAAAGCAAGGCCAATAAAACAATTACCTTGTTGGCTCCAACTCCGATAGTAAGCTAGCCTTACTTTCATCCACATACTTAATCATCACAATATCGGAAATAGTATTAGCAAAAGAGTGAGGTAACTTTTAGATCTGAACTTATCTTAGATTGTAAGAAAGCCTGATGATTTAAATCTATAAGCATATACGTGTTTTGTATAGAATATTCTTGCGCAAAAAGTATACTTAAGACTGCATTTTGTACTGATTTTAGAAAATATCTGAAACAAATAAGGTTGTGTATTAAAAGAAAGTTAGTCCGAAGTTCTCATATCCCTGAATTGACCAAAGATCGCTCGATACGTAGCCAGCTTATTGCCACATATCAATATGAGAAAAGACAACTTGTTTGTAATATCGGCATTGTGTACTATATTCCATGACATTGAAAACTATCTCAATGAACACTGGTTTGAATGAGAGACTAAATTAAGGTTAGTTAATAATCTTTTATGAAACATAAATGCTCAAAATGCCTTTGTAAAATGCTTGTGCCTGCTTGAAATGTAAGGAATTGTAAATAAGTATAAAGTTTTCGATGGATCGTGTAGGATAATAATTCAAACGAAATGGTGTTCACTAAATTTTTATATAAAAACATACTATCACAATATTTCTTAGGCAATGGTGGCGATTATTTTGTATCAGTCGTTCAACTGAACTGATATGAAGATAAAATGTTAAATCAGTTTGAAATATGAAAAAAACAAAATATAGTCGAAATCTAACATGTTAAGATGCTAAAAATAAATAGGAACAGTTTTTCCTTCGTTGTTGTTTTTCACAAACGAGCTTTTGGTTATAAGTCGTGTTGTCAAGTTGTTTTGATAGTTTCAATAAAATTAATAAACAATTTATTGGACTATATCCTGTTTTATAGTAAGTTTACACTTAGAAAATACATTGGAAAATAGTAAATAATGTAGGGTGTTGTTTTTCTCGGTAAACTTAAGTTGTTAATAAATCTGCCATATTTTAGGTATTAACAAAATACTTAAATCATTTCAGCACAAAATATTTGCCTGATAGAAAATATAAACACAACATAAATATAATCATTTGTAAAACAATTAAAATTTGTACACTTTTGTATTGTCAAATATATGCGGAGAAATTTTGCACTGGTTTGTTTAATTAATACTCCTAATTAAGTTATTTTCCCAAACTGTATAGTCACTGCTTACTTTAGTCGCATGTTTAAATTAGCTACAGTGACCCGACATTTTATTACTGATATTTCCTTAAACATTCTGTAATTTTCAGTCAAATACACGGATTAGTCTCGGAGCCACGTTCTTAGTTTTCTTCTTTGGATGCGCAATGTGTATAGCTATAATGTGTGACACTAGCTATAGCGCCAAAGGTCATGCGTTCGGCGAGTCCTCCCAGGATCAAAATGCATGTGACGAAAATTTGTAGTATCTATTCATCAGGTCGTACACAACAAGACAACTACGCAAAAGTAATGTATTTAGTTTCTTATGTTCATCAGTCTGCTTTGCAAAGTCCAGTGTTATGAATCTATGATCGAGTAGTTATTCTCTGTTCAATAATACAATATCAAACATCTAAATTTAAGAATTACCTCAGCAGGAGAGGGATGAAAAACAACATAAGGATGAAAAGTAAATCCACCTTATCTTAATTCTTTATCACAGCTAATCAATTATGTTGCAACTGCTATCATAATACACAGATGACGGCGAGCGTCTCGTATGATTAGCCTAAGTTAATACTAAAAGTTGGTAGTTAGTTAATATGCTCTTTTCAAATAACAAACTACCTATTACCTACCTATTGAGAGCGTCGTGGCCTTGTGGTTAAACACTCTGGCTCGGAACCCGATGGTCCCGAGATCAAATCTGGCCCGAACACTTTGTGTTCTTTGTACAATTTGCGGCTAACTCTCCGGTGATGGAAAATTAAGAAACCCAAGCAACCCGGAAAACGGCGGTAGGCTCGCCCCTTACCACGTTGGGTTCAAATTCCCTCGGCGAAATGTGGGCTTCTGAATGTTCCGTTCACCATGACGGCAACAATCAGTATGCCTCTGACTAACCCATGAGGGATATGGTCGTGAGGGTACGTATGTATGTATGTAAACTACCTATTACATATTGATATCTTATACCAACATGAAGCAATAAAGACTTATGGCTATGACCATTGAACCAAAGAAGTAGTACCCTCCAAGTTCCCTAACTTTGAAACCCTTAAATGGTCTGCCTTTCTGGTGTGTAATATAAATACTTTTATTGTTAATATAATGTACTTTTATGTAAGAACTTAACATTTAAAGACTCAACCAAAATGTTCAGCTATGTCAGCTAGATTTAATCACATAAAATAATCATTATTTGTCAAAAAAGGTTGACTGCAAAATATTGAAACATAGGCAAACAAATGCATATTAATAAATAGCTAACAATACTTACAAAATATCACGTTTAGCAATAGTATAAATATGTGCATATCTAAAAACATTTTTGGTGTATTGAAACCCTCATATTCAGCTGAACCCAAAGCTGAAGTCATATTTTCTTATTACATATTAATAAACAATCCTGATATATAAGGCTTTTGAATAAAATAATATTATTATAAAAAGGAATTTAAAAATACAATTACAACAAAAAAAAACAATTAATAACCATTATTTAACGCTTTACCCCCTCATTCATAAAAACCTAAACAGAGCTTCAACAACACGTTAACTTTTACGCTCCAGTAAATAATCGTGTCTTGTTCAATAACACGGTCAAATTAACTACGTCGTACCCCGTGGTCAATTTTTGACTTCGCGTCAGTACTGACATAACCAATCTACGTCTTTTTATTGATTTATCATTGGTACTAAAAGTGTTCATAAAGGTATCGACGACAACAGCAATAAAATCACTACTCTAAATTCTGTAGTGATAGTGATAAGTTTGTTTTTCCTATATTGACTATTACACGATTTGATGCTGTCTGTATCAAAACAGTTCTGCTACAGATCGCTTGGATGCGCCCCAGCAACTGGAAGCAGGCTATACGCTCCCGCGTGTGACGTCATGTTCTTGATATAACTACATCTAGTGTAGGACTTGGGGACACAAACGAAGAGCCAGATAGCAATGGCGGCCAGCACGACGCAGAACGCGGTAACCGCAATGGCGAGCCCCACGCGGTGCCGGTCGAGCGTGCAGGAGAAGTACTTGTTGTCTAGCTCGAAGATCTTGCTGTTGAAGAGAGGTTTTGGCCAGTTGCACCTGGAAGTTATCTCACTTTTACGAAATGAAATCAATCTACCGGGTTACGGGTACATTCGTTGAAGGTTAATACATATCATTGATGTAGATTACTATTTTATCAGTCCAAAGTATTTTATTCTCAGTCAATGATTATTTAACAAAGATTAACATGCACTTTAACTATTGTGTTAGAGGTAAATCACTATAGTCCGTGCACGTTGAGAATGCAGTCATTTGTAAATGTAATTCTGTCGCACGCAATAAAACTCAGACTCACTCCCTTTGCGTTCGAAATTATGCGTTCAGCTGGTCACTGGTCTTTGCTTTCTAATTAGTAACGATTCGATTGGTACGGGGGTGTGTAGGTCGAAGGACAAGTATGAAATCACTGCATTCTTAACGCGTGTGGACTATAGTATAAGTGTAAGGTAACTTTATAACGTCATGGCACTTGGCTAGTCGAAGTGTAAGATAATTATGGTTTTACTGTTTGTAATTAACACACCTCGATTACTTTCCTTTGTGCTTTTGTTGACTTTGTGTTCAAACGTAACAAGTGGTAAAATGGATTTTATTGTTTGATTAAACAAGACTTATGAGCTTGTTTTGAGATATCTCCTTTATTCAACACACACAGACAAGCAATAAGAGAGGTCTCGGGTTTAATTCCTAAACCAGCATAACAAGAAACAACGAGGGAACATAAACACCCAGACTCAACAACACGAATGTCTTCATGAATATTTCACCACACAAGGGTTGTGCGCGTGCAGGGATCGAACCCGATCATTGAACGTTGAGTTTTTGTGTTCGAGTTGCCTTATTTGTTTTCTTTAAAACCAGGGTAAACTTGATTTCGAGATACTGTTTTACATGATTTACCCTCACATTTTCAGTGATGTGAGTTTAATATCAATGACTGCTTTTGCACTGGACTCACCTCAAATGCTCGTAATATTCCGGTTCTATCTGCAGCGATTTCAGCCAGGTGAGGCCGCAGTCGCACTTCCAAGGATTTCCTTGGAGATCCAGCTGGATCAGGTGGCCAAAAGGTTCGGCCAGGTCGTCGTCCAATTTGCTTAATCTAGACCCCTTCAGGGAAAACTTCTCT
This sequence comes from Udea ferrugalis, assembly GCA_950022985.1. Lineage (NCBI taxonomy): Eukaryota > Metazoa > Arthropoda > Insecta > Lepidoptera > Crambidae > Udea > Udea ferrugalis. Next base: position 16,788,663 of record OX465524.1, on the reverse strand, counting down.
AATGCAAAATTGTCCGCATCATCCAACACCTCTTGCCCGAACGCTAGAGAGCTAAACACTGTCAATGCCTTATTTCTCTCTAATTCCAAATGCACTAAACTACGCAAAGGCGTGAACACAAAATCTGGAACTTCCTTTATCCGTAAGTTATTCAGTTTCAGCACTTTCAAACCAGGCAGATCTGAGAAGTCCTCTTCAGATATTTCTGTTATCGGATTGTCTGATAAATCAAGGTATTCCAGAGTGAACGGCAGTTCGAATATATCGGTCAAGTGGTTCCTCGAAATGTCCAATTGTCTGATATCGTAAGCGTCGGAAAAGAAGTTCTCAGGGACGTGGTCAAGATTAACGCCACTGATACTCAATGTTTTTGTTTTGGGCGTCAAACCAAAACCGCTTCTGTCAAAGAGGTTTCTTTCGTACAAAGAAGACCCAAGGTCGTTATTATCTAAAATTAGTTCATTGAGATCACTCAACCTGTGAAATTTCACATTTTCGTAAGAAGTCAATTTGTTATTTGCTAGATCTAAATATTGTAATTTATTAACACTTCTAAACGCTTCTTTGTCTATGTATTCTAATTGGTTATCGGCCAAATCTAGTCTTATTAGTTCAGGTAGGAGAAGCACTTTAGTGTGAAGTTGTTTTATGGCATTTTTATTTAGAAATAATTCCGCTAACGATGTAGATTTCAGTAGATTTGAAGGTTCGAGTTCCGTTAAGTTGTTTGAAGAGAGATCTAAAGAATGCACTGCACTTGGTAGAACGTGGTCACTTTTCAATATATTTGTAACACCATTATAAAAGGAACAGTCGACGTTTTCTCCGAGATAATCGCTCGTGTCCTTGTTGTTGTCGCGGCACACACAGAAACTGACATTGCAAACATTATCACTTCTCACCGAGTAACTAACTAGAGCGATTATTATGGAGATTTTAAACATTTTTGGTAACTGTTTAGTCGAAAGCGTGGATAGAACAAGTCCGTAGTGAAATGGTTATCAGGTGTCGCGTCAGATAAAGGCGTTATCATCGATATTCTGTTTCATTGTTGGTCATTTCGCTTTGTTTACTATGTGCGCGATAAAGGTGAATAGCGGTTGATGACACACTTGGCGAAGAATGAGTCGTTAATAATAGATTTTATTAGTTTTTATCATAGCGCGACGGCTTGGCTTATGCTCTTGAAGATAATAATATTGAATTTGGAATTAAACTTGATTTTCCTCCTGTATTATTTATCCTCAAAAAACTATTTTTATCTTCACAAACACGTTTGCTACGAAAGTGTCGGTGCTCATTACTGTTGTGAACTGAAAGGATTTTCTCAGTAAACATATTTATTGGTTAAAACAATAGATTTACATAAGACTTAAAACAAACAGATCACGATACCTAAATTTTTTTCTTCTCAATTACTTTAAAATGCACATATTTAATGTAACTCGGTAAATCCAATTTAGAATCTGCTACGAGTCGCTTGCACGATGCTTTTTGCTGTCGGATCCTCGTGCGCCTGAAAATTGTACAAGGTCGCGTCTTAATTTATAGTTAATTGAATCGTCGAGAGATGGCGTTGTTCTGGTAAAATTAAATCGCTCTAATAGAGTGTTAGGTCTGGCATTAGTAACAGACACCATTATTCATTAAAACTAAAGCAACGCAGCCGCATTGCTTTAGCCATTGACTTTTCCTGTCACTTACTCGCAAATTTCGACATCATCAAGAATGAATGAGACTAAAAACGGTTGAAGTAGCTAAATTGGTGGACCTGTTTAAGTTTTCATGAATAAGAAGGGTCGACAGCCTATAAAGGGTGTTAGTTTAACTTTCTGTTTTGTGTATGGCGGGTACAATTTTAGATTCTATTTCGTTTCGAACAATTTTTGGTCCTGCAAGCCGGATATCAGCATCAAACAGATTCAATCTAACATTACCTTGATGACAATGGAGGTCCTAGGCCCGGTGTTCCACAGCTCTCCCTTTTCATCGACGAAAGCGCACTCTACAGCCACGGTGTAAAGTCCCGCCGCGTTCACACTCACTAACTGTTGCGCCGCGAAGAAGTCTCTCACAGGAGTTACCGTTTGAACAGCTGTTAGGGCTGGAGGGATGTTGGTTAGCTCTACCGTCTGAAAAATAACGCATCTCAAAATATCTTGTTGTTTTTTTCTTCTGTCGACCGTTTCTCGTGGCTTATACTAGGATTTTTAATTGTAGTCAGTGAAATGACATTTTCAGTGTGGCAGGTTTTCAGTCCCAAATAAATAGTGATGTGGTAAATCGAGTTTTAACAATTAAAAGTTAGTCGACATTACAGCCTGGCAAAATAGTCGTAGTGAATGACCACGTCTCACTTCCATATGTCATTACTGGCAACACACACTGGTCAGACTTTCGTCTTGAGACATAGAGGTATTTCGGTAAACTGTATTTAGTAAATAGGTTTTCAGTTTCAAAATGTTTTGTTTCTGTATTATATTATTTACAGGTAAGAATTTCGTTTATTAACAGGTCATACAACTGGAAATTTTAGGAGGATACAACAGTAGAATCTTCCAAACAAGCGTTTTCTAAAGGTTTGACTACAGGCCTAAAGGGCCAAACCGGCAAAGGACGACGCCTTATAATTTCACATATAGGCAGTGATGAAGGTTTTGTAGATTCCGGTTTACTTATTTTTAAATCGAAGAAAAATAGTATGGACAATCATAAAGAGATGAATTCAGAGTGTTTTGAGAAATGGCTTAAAAGCATTTTGCCAAAATTGAAGCCAAATACGGTGCTGGTATTAGATAACGCACCGTACCATTCAAGAAAAGTCGAGCGTATCCCCACTTCAAACTGGCGGAAGGCTGAAATTGTTCAGTAGTTAGATGAAAAACAAATTGAATATCAACCTACAATAATAGAGGCTCAATTAATCGAAATGGTAAAATTACAAAAATCAAATTACGAACGCTATGCTGTGGAAGAGTTGGCCGCTGAATACGGTGTCACAATTCTGCGTCTGCCACCTTATCACTGTGAGCTCAACCCAATAGAGTTAGTTTGGGCTCAAGCAAAGGGGTACGTCGCCAGGAACAATAAAACTTTTAAAATAAAAGAGGTAAAAAAAATATTTGAAGAAGGCCTGAAAGAGGTGACGCCTGATAATTGGAGACAGTGCATACACCATGACAAAAGGTGTCAACTCGACCACATTATAGACCAATATGTGGATTCCTTCGTTATAAATGTAACTGATTCCGATTTCGATTCTGAATATACCGATTCAGAATCGGAGTCGGAATCAATAGCAACCGTAACGAATAAAAACGTATATAATTAAGTACTTGTATTTTCCTGACTTTCAAGTGTTAATTCCCCTGAACCTCTTTGAACATTTTTTTCCCAGCTATGGTTATAATTTTTTAGTGAGAAGTTTTAATATGGAGGTAGGGTCCATATTTCTTAAATCGTATTATTTAATTCGTTGTATTAAATATTTACAATTTAAAAAAGGCTTTGATACCTCATAAAATAAAGCATGACTAAATGTCTAAGTCTAGTGATTGCCGAACGTCACTATTGTAGCGGGTCACCCTTTTTTGTATCAGTCATTGTTGAAGTTGTCATTTTGCTGACTACAATTATTAATCGTACTATAGTTGTGTCAATAATAAATGATAAAAATCTGTATTGGAATAATTGTACGGAGGTATAATAACGATAATATGCAGACATTATCGTGAGAGTATGAGTTAAAAGAAACGGTGTCGCAGCCATTAGCGCCCACCTCCAGGGTTGAAGGTATCAGTATTCTTTAGTGATACATTAGTTGACAAGTAGCAATTATTTTTAGATGAAGCAGAGTTGTAAAGCATCCCACACCAGATCCTGAATGGGATGGGTGATCACCCCGATTGAAAATTGACTGATGTAGGTATTTTTCGGGCAGCGCTGTGCTCCGGAAGGCACTTTAGGCAGCAGTCCCGGCTGACATCGATAGATGTCAGTCGTTAAGCTTACTCTGACGCTTTAGGCTTGATAGGATTTGACAGTAAGGTTTCAAAATAATCTTATACCCCTCCTAACAACCTGCACTAACTGCCGTACTCAGAGACGTCAATTAACGTTAATGGTTCATTAGAGTCAAAATTTGACATTCTGAAAAGTTCTTTATTCAATTTGTTATAAAGTCTCTTTTCAAAAATGGAATTTTGACGCTAATCAACCATTAAAGTTAATTGACGTCTCTGAGTGCGGCGGTAAGCTCGCAGGTATATTGAGATGAGGCCTGTGCCCAGCAGTGGGATGTATAAAGGTTGTTGTTTACCTTTTCATTGGTGCGTGGATGAGGAGTAGCGGTGACAGTGATCTGAACGCCTTTGACTTTGCGTTGCGGCTGACGTTTGCTAGAGGACAACAAAAGTTCTTTTAGTTATTTGTTTTTTTTCCTTAGGCTTACGCAATAGCCCGGTGGCAAACCGGCACAAGTCGTGTTTTGTGTGGTAAATAGTGTCAAAAAAAACCTTAATTTTTCTTCATTGGTGTAGTAACTTATTTTGCATGTTTTAGTCAAATTTCAATGATTGAAAAGCCGTAAACTGAGCTGTAAAAAGATCGTAATAAGGCCCCTGGTTTCCTTAAAGGATGTGACGGGGCCACTCACCGTGGGTTGTTTGGAAGAGATCGCTTTTAAGCGATGAAGCCGCCCAAATTGTACATTATCGTTAATCTGTGTTTCTTTGCTGTGTAATTCTGTTGTTTTGATGTGCAATAAAGAATATCTATCTATCTACCTGAGAGGTACGGCAGGCAGCACGACACCCTCTAACTTCAGCGCCAGACGGTGCGACAGCGGCAGTGTGGCGGCATGTTCGGCGACCGAGGGACACGCGGCAGAGGCTCCACTTACCTGAGAGGTACAGCAGGCAGCACGACACCCTCTAACTTCAGCGCCAGACGGTGCGACAGCGGCAGTGTGGCGGCATGTTCGGCGGGGGGCGCGCGGTACGCCGGTGTAAGGGAGACCCGGCAGAGGGCGCCACTGGCCCGGCCGGCGCACACGCCGCGCGACCACACACAGCCGCCGCTACACGCGCGGACCGCTGCTAGGATCGCTTCTGCGTGCTAGAAGAGGAAGGATAGAATCGTGATACGGTTATTGCAATGATATTTAAAAGAGGTATAGATACGTTATGTCAGTACTGATGCGAAGTCAAAAATTATCCCCTGGCGTACAGAGGCGCACACATCATCATAGGGGCACCTTATGCGGTTTACATTAGACTCATTTTGCAATGGTTTTGACGTGTTAAATTAAACTGAAAACACGTCCGTATTAAGGAGTAACTACATAAACGTATAGTACAATAAATTTACATCGCGTGTGGATCCCATTGAGATATTTGCCTACATTTCATCCGTCACAATCTAAGGTATCTAATTTGCAAATCAAAAGTACTGCCAAATCCATAATAACATAAACAAGGTCTTATCATTTTGTAAGGGTTCATGTGTGCGGCTCTGTACGTACCTATGATTTGACCGTGTGTACAAGATAGCATGTTTATTGTCTAGAGCGTAAACGAGACAGATACCTGTTGCGCAGTGTTATCTCAAACTGTCAATGCTTTGCTCAGGTAGTTAATTTCTGATGTCGGGTGCTACATTTTTAGGACAAGTAACCTATCTACGTATTTGTATTATATTATCATTGGTTTCTGCACTTTCCAATCACTGGATTCCAGACTGGTAAATATAAAGCCATTTTCGCGATTGAAAGGTTTGTGTTTTGAGATTTCGAATTGCTTCTGTAAAAAATCTTGGTATGTAGTGGCATTCTATCTGTCGGAATGATCCGATCTGAGGGTTATGAAACCCATTTTTTCTTTTTGCTGTATTGCTGTATTTGTCAAGAAATTTAGTTATTTCCTCGCAAATATGTTATAAAACGTCGTATGACATACGTGCGCTTTGATAATTACAACCTCTGCTTTCTTGTAAACTTCGCGACCTTTTTTGATGTTGAAGACCTAGTTAGCCACTACTACTTGTTTATGGTATGTTTTTTATAGTAGTTTTTGTACCACTGTTTTTACTCTTATTAAGTTTTTTGTTTACAATCTCATGATTGTTTTTGGGCTAATGAATGTTGCTATCCTTATTTTCTAAAAGCTGCTTTGCTTCTTCAAGAAGCAACCCCAAAGGAAGTGGACGTGGCAAAGCCCCGACACTATGACAAAGAATGAGATCGACTTCATCATGGCGGACAAAAAGCACATATTCAGAGACGTCTCCGTGATCAACAGGTTTAATACCGGTAGCGATCACCGACTCGTCCGAGGCTCTCTGAATATCGACTTCAGAGCTGAACGAGTCCGCTTGATGAAGGCCAGGCTCCGACCAACTCTGCTTCAAACTATCATGGGATCTGAAGCGTTCCAGTCAAATCTGGAGAACCGATTTGCTGCCGTGGAAACCACAACTGACGTTAACCAGAACCTTGAAAATGTGGTTCGAGTCCTCAGGGAGGAAGGTACGAGATTTTGTAAAATGCAGCGTAAAGGCAGGAAGTCGAAGCTTTCCGAAGAGACTTTAGGGCTAATGAAGAGACGACAGGAAAACCCACCCGTCACTTCGTCAGGGAAACGGACTCTAAACCGAGAGATTAGTACGCACGTGCGATCTCCGTTGCTCCAGTACTCTCTCCATTGAGAGAGCGATTGAGCAAAACCGGGGTTCAAAAGTGTTCGTACAATCTCTTGGAAGAAGCCACCTGACGAAGTTGACCATAGAAAGTGGAGAAGTCGTTGTCTCGAAGCCGGCAGTCCTTTCGGAAGTAGAAAACTTCTATGGCCGGTTATACGCTTCGCATGCATCTCGACCTGACCCCGGAAATGAGGACTCTAGAGCCACTCTAACACGCCACTACACCGAAGACCTGCCAGAAGTCAGCATTGACGAAATCGAGATCGCTCTTGAGCGGCTTAAAAATGGAAAAGCCCCTGGAGAGGACGGCGTTACAACAGAGCTGTTAAAAGCAGGAGGCAGACCCGTACTCAGGGAGCTCCAAAAGCTTTTTAACGCTGTCCTCTTTGAAGGGAGAACTCCAGAGGCGTGGAGTAGGAGTGTGGTCGTCCTGTTCTTCAAAAAGGGAGACAAAACCCTACTGAAGAACTATCGACCCATTTCCCTTCTAAGCCACGTCTATAAGCTGTTTTCAAGAGTGATCACGAACCGTCTTGCGCGAAGACTCGACGAATTCCAACCACCGGAACAGGCTGGGTTTCGGAGCGGATACGGCACCATAGACCACATCCACACAGTGCGGCAGATTATACAGAAAACTGAAGAATATAATCAGCCCCTGTGTCTAGTGTGTCATTTGTGGACTATGAGAAGGTCTTTGACTCGATTGAAATCTGGTCTGTTCTGGAGTCCCTGCAGCGATGCCAAGTAGATTGGCGATACATCCAAGTGATGAGATGTCTTTACGAAGCAGCCACTATGTCCGTCCAAATCCAAAATCAGCAAACAAGTCCTATACCGTTGCATCGAGGTGTGAGACAGGGGGATGTTATCTCCCCGAAATTGTTCTCAAATGCAATGGAGGATATGTTCAAGACGCTGAACTGGAAAGGACGTGGCATCAACATCAATGGCGAGTACATCTCTCACTTGCGATTTGCTGACGACATCGTCATCGTGGCAGAAACGCTGCAGGACCTACAACAGATGCTGAATGACCTGGCTGATTCTTCTGTGCGCATCGGTCTACGGATGAACTTGGACAAAACCAAGGTCATGTTCAATGAACATGTACTACCGGAACCGATTGCGATACACGGCGCCGTTCTCGAATTTGTTCAAAAATATGTGTACCTCGGGCAGACATTGCAGTTGGGTAGAAACAACTTCGAGGACGAGGTGAATAGAAGAATGCAGTTGGGTTGGGCAGCGTTTGGGAAGCTACGTCGGGTCTTCACATCGTCGATCCCACAGTGCCTAAAGACAAAAGTCTTTAATCAGTGCGTCCTACCCGTCATGACATACGGAGCCGAAACGTGGACACTAAAGGCACCGCTGGTCCACAAATTTAAAGTCACTCAGCGGGCTATGGAGAGGGCTATGCTCGGCGTTTCTCTGCGAGATCAAATCAGAAATTAGGTGATACGGCAGAGAACCAAGGTTATCGACATAGCCCACCGGATTAGCAAGCTGAAGTGGCAGTGGGCTGGCCATGTAAGCCGTAGAACCGACAACCGTTGGAGTAAACGTGTTCTTGAGTGGAGACCGCGTCTCGGCAAGCGTAGTGTAGGACGTCCTCAGGCAAGGTGGAGTGATGATCTGCGCAGGATGGCTGGTAGAAGCTGGATGCGAGCAGCCGAAGATCGAGTACAGTGGCGTGCAAAAGGAGAGGCCTATGTTCAGCAGTGGACTACAACAGGCTGATGATGATGATGATGATGCTTTGCTTAAACTATCTAAAATAATGTTGAATAACATTTAGTGACACTACATCAACACTTACCCTATGCGTAATGCCAGGCCCAGTGGTGGGATTGTCGAACAGCTTGGCAGATATCTTGGTCAGGGCCGCGCTGGGCGCCAGAGCGATCATCTCTTCGAGGCTGGTCGCCTTGATTTCCTTGACGGCTAGTTCCGCTGGCTTCTCTTGCTGGTTGGCTGTTATGCGGTCCAGGAAGTTACCTAGCTGGGTGTATGTGTATTGGGAACTGTTTTTACTTGTCAAGGAATTATATAAGTAAGAAAATAGGTAGTCAGAGCTCATAATGCTTGGTTAGCAATAAAAATACTGTAGCTATATCCGCTTTTGGTCCTTTGAGCCGGATGACTTTTTATAGAGCAAGTTTTTAAGGTACATTAAATAACGCAAGCGTTGTGTCTAAAAGGCTATAAAACTGGTCATACCTTCGATAGTAATGCCATTTTTAGGTGGAGTTCTTATATTGCTATTATTAACTACACTCGTTTAAAAAATAAGTTAGAAGATGATACTAATTTATAAGTCAGCGATTTTACTCTTATTGAATGCACGAGAGGATCAAAGGAGAAACGGATATTCGTTAGAATGGGATTGAAAATTATTTAATAACAGTTAAATCTTCTGATGATCTTGTTAGCTGATGCGGGTTTTTTCTAGCTTGACCAGATGAAAACTAATATTTTCTAAAAAACAGGTGGTAATTTGCATTGCTTGTCTCTCCACGAATCCACTCTTTTCTTTTCTTCTGGAAATACTGCAGCCTTTATGAAACCATAATACATTTCAAAGACTTAAATCATTAGATCTTATATCTTGGACAGGATAATAGTAACATGTTATAAGATAAGATAAAATATGTAGATATAGATAAAGTTACATTATTGAATTAGGATAAGAAATACCTGTAATGATAATGTAAGAGTAAGATAAATAAATAAATAAATAAAAAATGTCTGTAATAATTTATTACACATAAACTTATAGCCCATTTCAAACAAAAAGGATACATATGTAGATGTGCAAGCGTGGTGTTATCAGCGTGGAAGGCGGTGCGCGCGAGCGCGGCGTATTTCTGCGCGACGGCGTGCACCGCGCGCGCCGCCTTGCGCACCGCGCCTGCGCACGCGCCGGCTTTAGCTGCCGGGTCGCGCGCCGCCTGGAGATTGGCCGGGTTAAGTCAAGACTCTCTTTAGGCTGCGGTCCGAATATCGCTGAAAGTACTATGAGCGCTTTTAGCACTTTAGCCCGGTCCGAATTAAAAAGTGAGATTAAAAAGGGCAAAAGTACTTTCAGCGACATTTGGACCGCAGCCTTAGATAGATTCTGTGAGCTGGTTTTAGAATCGAGTTCGAAAAGGTAACAGAATCGACATGAGAGCTGACGTAAAATGTAAATGCAGTTCGATTGCTGTTTAAACCAGTTATTTATGTACAGACGCTTTTAGAGTTATTTGACTCATCATCCCGTAGCGACTTCTTGTAACATGCTTTTCTCGTAGTGCCATCCACCGCTAAGTAATCACATAATTTAAAACTAGACCCTGCGCCGCTGAGATAAGGAGCTCGTTGTTTGGAGGACAGAATAGGTAGATTCAAGATAATACGAGAACGTAGAAGATGCGCAAGCGTGGTATTATCTGCGTGGAAGGCGGTATTTGTGCGCGACGGCGTGCACCGCGCGCGCCGCCTTGCGCACCGCGCCTGCGCACGCGCCGGCTTTAGCTGCGGGGTCGCGCGCCGCCTGGGGATTGGGCTGGGTTTAGTCTTTTTAGATAGATAAAATAGTTAAAAGAATCGACATGAGAGGTTACGACAAATGTAAATGCAGTTCGATTGCTGTTTAAGCCAGTTATTTATGTACAGACGCCTTTAGAGTTACATTTTAATCCTGCGCCTTTACAGTTATAATTACAACAAATTACATTTTAAGATCTTAACAAATATAATCGGCCCATATTATAAATACCTTATAGACAGTACATACTTAACATAAAAACTAAAAATACTAAAAAAATATTAACGCATTTCTGCGACGCTGACGTTTGACGTGGAACGGAGTAATTTAGCCGGCCTCGAAACCCATATATTTATTGGGTTATATGACCCATCCTAGTAGCGACATCTTGTTACATGCTTTTTTTGTAGTGCCATCATCCACCACTAAGTAACGACATAATTTAGTATCCTGCGCCACTGAGCTAAAAGGCTCGTTGTTTGGTGGACAGAATAGATAGATTCAAGATAATACGAGAACGTAGAAGAAGTGCAAGCGTGGTGTTATCGGCGTGGAAGGCGGTACATGTGCGCGACGGCGTGCACCGCACGCGCCGCCTTGCGCACCGCGCCTGCGCACGCGCCGGCTTTGGCTGCCGGGTCGCGCGCCGCCTGCGGATTGGGCTGGGTTTAGTCTGGCTCTTTTTAGATAGATTCTATGAGTTGGTTTCGATATAGCTAGCAGAATTGACATGAGACCTGACCAAAAACGAAAATACAGTTCAATTGCAGTTTAAAACAGCAATCGCACTGCATTAATCTCTAGTTATTTATGTACAGACGCCTTTAGAGTTTTACGATCCATCTTAGTAGCGACATCTTGTAACATGTGTTTTTTCGTAGTGACAAAATCCAGCACTAAGTAACGACATAATTTAAAACTTCGTGGAAGGCGGTGCGAGCGAGTGCTGCATATTTCTGCGCGACGGCGTGCACCGCGCGCGCCGCCTTGCGCACCGCGCCTGCGCACGCGCCGGCTTTGGCTGCAGGGTCGCGCGCCGCCTGGGGAGTTGGGCTGGGTTTAGTCGGCTACTACACCAAAGGTCGCGGGTTCGATCCCCGCGCAATACAAACATTTCTGTTTTCTATGTATATTAAGTATGTATTTACAAAAGAAAAAGTATTTAAGTATGTTTATCCGTTGTCTAGTATCCCATAAAAACGGACTTTAATTAGCTCACTTGGGGCTAGATGGCGCTGTGTGGAATAATGTCCGGGGATATTTATTTTTTTTACTTTATTTTTAGATAGATTCTGTGTTGAGTTATTAGAATCGACATGAGAGGTTACGGTAAATGACAATGCAGTTCGATTGCTGTTTAAACCAGTTATTTATGTATAGACGCCTTTAGCGTGGTGTTATCAGCGTGGAAGGCGGTGCGCGCGAGTGCGGCGTATTTCTGCGCGACGGCGTGCACCGCGCGCGCCGCCTTGCGCACCGCGCCTGCGCACGCGCCGGCTTTAGCTGCCGGGTCGCGCGCCGCCTGGGGATTGGGCTGGGTTTAGTCTTTTTAGATAGATTCTGTGAGCTGGTTTCGATATAGTTAGTAGAATCAACATGAAAGCTGACGAAAAATAAAAATGCAGTTCAATTGCAGTTTAAAACAGCAATCGCACTGCATTAATCTCTAGTTATTTATGTACAGACGTCTTAAAAGTTAAATGACCCATCTTAGTAGCGACATCTTGTAACATGTGTTTTTTCGTAGTGACAAAATCCACCACTAAGTAACGACATAATTTAAAACTTCGTGGAAGGCGGTGCGCGCGAGTGCTGCATATTTCTGCGCGACGGCGTGCACCGCGCGCGCCGCCTTGCGCACCGCGCCTGCGCACGCGCCGGCTTTAGCTGCGGGGTCGCGCGCCGCCTGGAGGATGGGCTGGGTTTAGTCTGACTCTTTTCAAGTAGATTCTGTGAGCTGGTTTCGAAATAGTTAGAAGAATCGACATGAGAGGTTACGACAAATGTAAATGCAGTTCGATTGCTGTTTAAACCTCTAGTTATTCATGTAAAGACGCGGAATGAAAAGGTTGACTAGTTTTCAAATTCATTTACGCGCTGCAAGCACATGTTACCTTTTTAAACTGTGCAACAGACTAGAGTATGTCGAAAAGTATGCTTTATTGTTTGCCAATAAAGCTGAAATTCGATTATGAAATTAGATTAGACGTATGTTCCTTCACGATTGACAGCTGAACCAATACTTTTTATTGGTTTGATCTTGGCAATGTCATCATTGAGCAAGCAAAAACAGATCTTACGGTGGTCAACCCTTTCATTCGCGACTGTACAGACGCTTTTAGAGTTACATGACCCATCTTAGTAGCGACATCTTGTGGCATGTGTTTTTTCGAAGTGCCAACATCCACCACTAAGTAACGACATAATTGAATACTAGACCCTGCGCCGCTGAGATAAGGAGCTCGTTGTTTGGAGGACAGAATAGGTAGATTCAAGATAATACGAGAACGTAGAAGATGTGCAAGCGTGGTGTTATCTGCGTGGAAGGCGGTACTTGTGCGCGACGGCGTGCACCGCGCCTGTACACGCGCCGGCTTTGGCTGCGGGGTCGCGCGCCGCCTGGGGATTGGGCTGGGTTTAGTCTTTCTAGATAGATTTTGTGAGCTGGTTTTGAAATCTTTATAAATTAAAATGGATTGCTCTTCGTCAGTCTCGCTAAAACTCAGGAATGGCTGGACCGATTTGGCTAATTTTGGTTTTGAAATATTTGTGAAGGTCCAGGAAAGGTTTTAAGGGTAAGTAAACATGAGAAAATGCTAGGAGTATAGTGAAAACAACAATTAAGTTTTCTCTTAGCAACCGTTTCTACCTGTCACGTGACACTGAATGTTTGACAGCAGAATGAAGTCTTTCGGGACAGCTAGTAGTTAATAGAATCGACATGAAAGCTGACGAAAAATGAAAATGCAGTTCTATTGCTGTTTATACCAGTTATTCATGTACAAGACGCCTTTAGAGTTATATGACCCATCTTAGTAGCGACTTCTTGTAACATGCTTTTCTCGTAGTGCCATCCACCACTAAGTAATCACATAATTTGAAACTAGACCCTGCGCCGCTCAGATAAGGAACTCGTTGTTTGGTGGACAGAATAGGTAGATTCAAGATAATACGAGAACGTATAAGAAGTGCAAGCGTGGTGTTATCTGCGTGGAAGGCGGTGCGCGCGAGTGCGGCGTATTTCTGCGCGACGGCGTGCACCGCGCGCGCCGCCTTGCGCACCGCGCCTGCGCACGCGCCGGCTTTAGCTGCGGGGTCGCGCGCCGCCTGGGGATTGGGCTGGGTTTAGTCTTTTTAGATAGATTCTGTGAGCAGTGGGTCTAAAAAGGCAACATTTTAGATGTTTCATAAATGAAACGCACGTCGCTCACGCTCATACAATTTATCAATTCGGGACGCGTGTGAGCGCGCTATTATCACTTTTGACTCGAAACGGACCGCGCTCTAGATGAAACGTCACTTAGATGTTTCATTTATGAAACGTCTAAAATGTTGCCTTTTTAAACCAGGGGGTTTTGAAATAGTTAATAGAATCGACGAAAAATGTACATGCAGTTCGATTGCTTTCTAAACCTCTGGTTATTTGTGTACGCCTTTAGAGTTATATGATCCATCTTAGTAGCGACATCTTGTAACATGCTTTTCTCGTAGTGCCATCCACCGCTAAGTAATCACATCATTTGAAACTAGACCCTGCGCCTGAGATAAAGAGCTCGTTCTTTGGTGGACATAATAGGTAGATTCCAGATAATACGAGAACGTATAAGATGCGCAAGCGTGGTGTTATCAGCGTGGAAGGCGGTACTTGTGCGCGACGGCGTGCACCGCGCGCGCTGCCTTGCGCACCGCGCCTGCGCACGCGCCGGCTTTGGCTGCCGGGTCGCGCGCCGCCGACCCGGCGTTATTAAGATTAAAGTGATTCTGTAACCGCAAAGTTATAATAACTTTGAGGTCGAACGTTATTGACGTTATTGAGAAATTGCTTCTCAAATGCTGTTGAGTTGCATCAGCAGCTCCTGACGGCTCGCAGAAGAACTGTGAGTGTGTGTATGGACAGATGCAAAAAGCCTCTATAAGTCTAAAATTTACTTGTAGTATATTATTAAACATTAACTTACATTACGTAAGTGAGTAATAAACGAGACGACTTGCACTCAACATCTTTTATTGGTTTACTCCCGGTCCTCACATTGCAAGTTGCAGAGCATCGGCAAGCCGCTGGTAATTTTCTAGGTTAGCAGGTTGTTAACGCCAACTACTAGCACCATCTAGCGCCACAGGCCGTCACTTGTCAGACGTCTATCGAGGGAGAATCTTCGAGAGAATTTTTCTAAACCTTTTTTATTGTTTGAAATTCGAAACATAATTAATTGTATAAGAGTTTTGATTTTGATTTTGATTTTTGAATGGGTTAGTTCGAGGCACACTGATTGTTACCGTCATGGTGAACGGAATATTCAGAAGCCCACATTTCGCCGAGGGAATTGGAACCCAACGTGGTAAGCTGTTATTTGGGTTGGGTTTGATATCGGTGTTTTCCATCACCGGCGAGTTAGTCGCAAATTGTACAATGAACACAAAGAAGGTGTGTTCCGGCGAGATTTGATTTCGGAATCATCGGGTTCCTAGCAAAGTGTTTACCACTGGGCTACGACCCTCGAGAGATTAATTTAATAGAATGATAGTGCGTGTCTGACCTGCGCGTGCGCGTGCGCGATGGCGGGCGGCGGCGTGGTGCAGAGGGTGCGCGCGGCGTGCGCGGCGCGAGCCAGCGCGTGCAGTGCGCGTGCGCGCGCGTGCAGCGCGGCGGGCGGCAGGGGCGCGCAGCCGCCGCAGCCGGCGCACGGGCCGCCGCAGCCGCCGCCCCAGCCGCAGCCCGCGCCGCCCCAGCCACTGCTGACTTCCCAGCCGGCGCTTGCTGCTTCTAGACCTGATATACCTAGGTACAAAATGCCTTACTAAAGATAGGAAAACCAGAAAAAGGCATTCGATCAGGCGGGACTCGAACCCGCGTCTTTCGCAAACCGGGCGACTGCACTACCAATTATGCTACCGAGACCATTAACAGACCGGACGAATTTCTCTGGTATATTATACCTGGCAGCCAGGTTAGTAAGATGATAATGCATTATCCCTAATGCTAAAAAATAAAATAACCTTACAAAATGCCTTGTTCAATACGAGACGTCTGGAAGAGCGGACGCTCTTACCACAGACATTTTACGCTTAAAGGGAGCATCCATTCGCTTGTTGTGTCTTCAGGACACAGTGAAGCTCATTAAATCTCGTTAATTCACAATTAATTGATTTAATTTAGATTCGTTACAGAAATACGTGCGTTTGCTGAGATGATAAAAATTGTGAGAGGGGTGTGACATTAAAATGAAGGTGGGCTGTAAGTCAAGCTCTGCAGGAGACGCTTAGCCGATTATTAATAGCAGGTATGGTTCTTGACGTCATTTAACATGTCTTTGCAGCTGGCGTTAACACTTGTAATCCTATGACAATTTAAAATGCAATGATTTTATTTTATGTTTTTTTTAGCCCGCGCACGGGCCGCCGCAGCCGGCACCGCCCCAGCCACTGCTGACTTCCCAGCCGGCGCTTGCTGCTTCTAGACCTGATATGCCTACGAAGAGAATGCTTTGTTCAATACGAGACGACTGAAAAAGCGGAATCTCTCACCACAGGCATTTTACACTTAAAAAGAGCTTCCATTCGCTTGTAATCCTATGACAATTTCGTAACTTGACTTGGAGACAAACAAAAAGATGAATTTGTGCAACCAAATATGTTCTTACTAATAATATAAAGCTGAAAATTTATTTGCTTGAACGCGCTAATCTCAGGAACTACTAAGTCGAATTGGATTTTTATATTGAATAGTCCATTTATCGAGGACGGCTATAAATTTATAGAACATCACGTGTCCACGCAGCCGAAGTCGCGGACAGTCACTAATGTTCTTATAAGAGGGAACTTGACGTGAGACAAAGGACTAATGTCTACAACCTATGTGTGTGCTACTAATGATGATTTATGTATATGATTAAAATTTCATAAAAAACTCCTAAAAGCCACCCAAATATCAAAAGCGGTATTTGGCTACGAGATTGAAGCAAGAATGAGGAAATTCGTAAAAACGGTCGCCGACATAACCCAGGAGATCAACAAGTTAAAGAGGCAGTGGGCGTAACATACAATGCGAAAAACTGATAATTGTTGAAGTTGAAAAGTTCCAGAAATGAAACTATTTGAAGCCAAGAGTAGCGTGGAACGTGAACTCGCGAGGTGGACGGATGCCCTGATTAACATCTTAGGGTTTCAAAGGATGAGGGCCGCCTACAAACAACCGCTTTAGAAAAATATCTCTATTGATCAACACTGTTTGAGTTTCACTGTTAAGTATAATAAGATGATGTGACTTGACTTGGTGGTTATGCAAACGAAACAAGATTTCCTCAAAAGGTTGCGAAATGCCTCGTCAACTTTTGTTGCTTCTAAAAACCCGGACTTTATTTCAGATTAAAATATTTATTACACACATGTGGTAAAACATCAAACACACACAAACAGGGGCACCTCCGACATCCCAAGCTGCGGACAAAAGTACCTCGCACTCAGGCCCGCCGACTCCTATTGGTTCCTATTTGATATCTATTTATTTATTTATTTAGACAATGTTTCAACATTTGTAAATAGAAAACAAAAATACAAGTTACTTGATCATAAGCCAATTACTGAAACATTCTATATGCTACTCAAAAATAATAACATCTAAAATATGGGTAGGTAATTTAGTTAAATTAATAACAAAATAGGTGAATCTGCTTGTCGCATCTCGCTGTCGTATATCGTGGACATTTCATTATTACTCCTTCTGTAGGTGAAATTATTAACGTTCGTCTCGGTATCTAAGCATAAGAAAGGATAAACAAGTAGACAAACAATGCAGGGCCCCAAGTCTGCTAATTTAAGAACGCTTCAATTGAATCGTAATTGAGTCTCAATCGGCCAATTTGACACGTTTTCTATGAAGAATATGTCAAATTGGATAATTGAGACTCAATTACGATTCAATTAAAGCGTGTTAAAATTAGCCGACTTGGGTCCCACGACGAATGATTTTCGAAATAACCTTAACTAAACCTACCTTCTTTCAACAACATAGCATCGGCGGCAGCTGCGCGGTGCAACGCCGTCAGCCATCTCTGAGCGGACTCACTCGGCGCCTCTTCCGATAACCGCTTTAGAATATCCGCTGCTAAGCTATGATGGCCGTATCTACAAAACAAATGATAAATCTACTTATTTTTATAATCGTTAAACCAGATCCAGACTTGTATACGTAAATAACCATCGGCAGACTGCAGGGAAAGTTTTAACACCAAATCTATAAAACATATTATACTCGGATTTCCAATTATATGCCGTAAAATAACAGGTGTTTTACCAGAAAATGGCAAACTTCCTTGAAAAAACTGTAATTTGACTTGATATTGATCAGTCATTTTTTGACAATTAAGGTCAGTCTTCCTTGCTCTATTGCAAAGTAGTCCAGTCATTATAGTAAGTTCACCTCGGAATTCGAGAAACCCAGCTGTAATTCTGTAAATACTTGTATATTGACACCCTAAAAGTTGTCTCAAAACCTACATATGGTAGGGTGTACGCAACTATTAAATTTCAAGGTCAAATGTCACAAAAATCGTTTTTTTGTAAATATCTCATTTCCTTTGGGTTTTTGCTATTTGTATGTATTATCAATATTGTAGAATACAAAATTCTCTACAAATTTTGTTTGAAATTTTTTTCATACGGTGAACCGTTTTCGAGATAGAGGGCGGAGAGCGCGCGGTCACAGCATCACTTCAGGTCAACCGGTGCCGCCGGTCAAAAACTTAAAAAGTGAAAAAATGTGAAAAGTCTCGATCATCTTCGTTATCTGCATTACGTCAAGTCTACAGAACTTAATAAAGCTGTGCAGCTTTCAAATATTCCACCAACAAGTGCAGCTGCTTATCAACATTGTAAAAACAACAACGTTGTCGAAAATCGTTTCGCATTGCCCAACCCCATACCTGGGGTTCCAAATCATGCCCTAACCAAGTTTGAACTTGATAATATACACGTTAACAGCGTTAACACATTTTACAGCACTCATCAAAAATCCGAATACAGTTCAGTCGGTAAAATAGTATTGGAAACACAATATTTTCACAGTTTGAGAAAAGTTATTCTGATACTACAATGATAGTCATGATAAACCTGTCAATTCCAACATCAATATCTAAAAATACCCATCAGTAACAAACTTACCTCAAAGCAGCCCTCGCGACCCTGTACCGAGTCCACCCGTCAACCCCACGGATGGTGTCCAGAATCTTCTGCTCCCACGCATTGCTGATCTTGTACGTGAGTGCGGTTCCCGCGCGCTCCTGGAATAGCACTGTGCAGAGGAGGACCAGGGCTGTTCCGTCGTTGGAACTGTCTGTTGATTCCCTGGGACAACAAAGTTTACCTATGATTTAAACTTTGCAAAATAGATTTCTTGACAAAAAGTCTGTACTTTGGCTATTATAGTCCGTTCGCGTTAAGAATGCAGTGATTTTTAAATTTAATTCTGTTGCACACAAAAAAACTCAGATCCACAACCGTCGCGTTCGAAAGTATGCGTTTAACTGGTTACTGTAGACTTGACTATCTAATTAGGAACGATTTTATTGGTTTGAAGACGTGCTAGGTCAAGTATGAAATCACTGCATTCTTAACGCGAACGGACTATAGTTCCTTTAGTTGTGTACACTGTCACTAAAAGTTAATTATTCACTGGGCTGCTTTACTTTCCATTCCCTCAAATACACACGTCAACCAGTTTACTAACTTAGTTCTGTTATTTAGTTATTTCAATTCATGATGTAACTGTATGACTTGACTTTTAGACAATTTAAAAGAAGGAATTTAAAATAATTACATACGGATTTATTTAAGACACCCTTCCTACGAAAGTGGTAGTCATATGATGCGATGTAGTATTTCGTCCATATAGTAGGTGTGTATGATCAGATCATTATGTGGGTAGGATTCTTTAAAATCGAAGATTTAAGATCCAAGGTTCACTCCTTCAACCTCCACAATAAGATACTGAAAGTCCCTTTAGTCTAAAGGCGCCTTAGTATATAGACGTGGTACCTGGTTGGCACTACCTTTTCACGGAAGACGCGCTGGTTTGAAATTAGTGTTGATTTAACTTACTGCTGTTCCTTAGCAGCTTTGAGCGTGGCCATAAGCGCGGGCATGGCGGGCGCGATGGACCGCGGGCACGCGCCGCCGCCGAGCGCCGCCAGCGCCTCAAGCAACGCCAGCGGCCGCGCGCCGCCTGAGCACCACGAGCACTCGAGCAGCTGGATACCTAGCACGTTGGCTGTGCGAGCCGCGTATAGGGCTGGCTCGGCGTTGCACAGTTTCACCTAAGAGAGGATACAAATACTTAGATCTTGGTTCTAGTGTTCGCGACAGGGTGATGGAACTGAAAACCAGAAAAAGACATGTTTCTGGTTTTCAGATCTTTAGTAAAGATACCGCATGGAAACAGCTAAAAACAATGGCCGCTGGCGTTGCTTGACGCGCCGCCAGCGCCTCAAGCAACGCCAGCGGCCGCGCGCCGCCTGAGCACCACGAACACTCGAGCAGCTGGATACCTAACACGTTGGCTGTGCGAGCCGCGTATAGGGCTGGCTCGGCGTTGCACAGTTTCACCTAAGAGGAGAGGATACAAATACTTGGATACTTTTGTCTTGGTTCTACTGTTCGCGACAGGATGATGGAACTGAAAACCAGAAAAAGACATGTGGTCATCTTGGCATCAGGCAGGAATGTCTCTTTCTGGTTTTCAGATCTTTAGTAAAGATACTGCATGGAAACAGCTAAAAACAATGGCCGTTGGCGTTGCCTAGCAACGCCAGCGGCCGCGCGCCGCCTGAGCACCATGAGCACTCGAGCAGCTGGATACCTAGCACGTTGGCTGTGCGAGCCGCGTATAGGGCTGGCTCGGCGTTGCACAGTTTCACCTAAGAGAGGATACAAATACTTAGATACTTGGTTCTACTGGTCGCGACAGGTTGACGGAAATTTGATATGTTGTATGGGCGTTTACACCCCCCAGCCCCAAATTAAGAAAAGAATTAAGAAGAAGAACTATTTTTGTAAATAAATACATAATACATAGGAAACACTCAAACCCAGACAAACAGACATGTGCATGAATACGAATGTTTGTACTATGCATGTCTAGAACCCGCGACCTTTATTGTAGTAGCCAACTTACTTACTTACCATTACACACAATCGGTCGTCAGTCGCCAGTGTTACCAGGCGGTAAACATTGTGTTTCGATCGTCCAGAAATCGACATACAAACGTGACCGTGAACGTGATTATGACAGCACGTTCACACATATCGACCGATTGTGGTTTTACAATAAGATTTGAATAAAATAATTGTTTTTGGTGAACATAAAATGCCTTTTTAGGCATTCAGTACGCCTTTTGTACCAATCTCATTGTTGTGCAATGAATAAATAAAATAACATGCAAAATGACTCGTAGTCGTCTACTCCATTGTTACAATCCTGAACAACTGCTACAGGGTACAATATTTGTTACTTCATCTGAGTGCCAAGTACGACAGGCACACCGCTTGTGCTTACTAAACTGTGCCGAGTCGGTAAACGCGAATATGTATGGCGTTGAAGCACCGCCACCTAGTGGCGATTAGGAGAAATAACGTTTGCGAAGCGTCAAACCAAGACCCTGACGAATTTAGAAGTCATCTCCATCGAGTAATCTACCACTAAATAATGACCTTCTGTATTTGGTCGGCTTACTGCACTTATGCCAACTTGAGAAAAACAAAGTTTAGTGAATGCTCGATAAACTTGACGGTGAAGTAACACGAAACTGTTTGTGCGTGTCGGAATAGGCACTCAGTACTCACCAAGCAACGTAAAGCGATGCGCAACGGTTTGGTATTGGTCGGCGCGTTGTCGACTCCCGTCGCGATCACTAGAGATTCCAGCGCTAGCATCAACTCTGATCCGTCCACTGGCAATGATTCTTCGTAGCTGAAAGAGACTTAATAATCAGCTATATTGATTGGAGCTGTAAAAGTGACGAGAATATGTGCACTCGTAGGTAACCATTATCTGGTATCCATCCGGTTGTCTCCAAGCGTACGGTAAGGGTCTGTTCGAATCTAGTAAACTTTTAATAATGGTACATTAAGTTAGCAATTCTAAAAATTTAATTTATTTTGGAACTATCTGTTGCGGTTATAAATTTCGTTATTTTTATTTACACATATTATCTAAAATCTTCTTTTAGATAGATGATTCTTCATACGAATAAATGAAAAATACGGCAAATACACTAGGCTAACGCTATAAAATCGTGAGTATCGATTCGGTCCTTCGAGCCAGGCGATGAACAGTCAACGACACATCAGGCTACTCATTTTCGTTTTATATCTTTCAATTCTTTGTGCATATAGCTAAAGTACTTACCAATGCACGACCAGGCGCGTGAGTACGTCGCAGGCGGTGGCCGCGTGGCGCAGCTCCGCGCTGAAGGCGGCGTCCACTACTATAGACCCTCAAGGGAGTCATACCAGCTGTCAGGTGCGTTATCGCCGAATCTCACTAAAATGACGGTATATCGTTGCGCGGCATTATTTGGCACCAAAGTGGCGCAAATACCAAAAAATACCAAAGGCCAAAATGGCTCATTTTTTTAAGCGCTAAAGACATAATTATACTAGTCATTTTAGTAACTTTCGGCGCCAACAGCTGCAACGCCTGAAAGCTCGTAAGACTCCGACACTTGAGGGTCTACTATAATATTATTAGTTGCGGCCCTATAGCCAGAGTACGGTTGCGGCCCTATAAAGTACTTACCAATGCACGACCAGGCGCGTGAGTACGTCGCAGGCGGTGGCCGCGTGCCGCAGCTCCGCGCTGAAGGCTGCGTCGGCGCAGTGTTGGCGCAGCGCGCTCGACGCTGAGCCCGCCGCGGAACAGATAGCCACCACTCTACTATACACCCTCAAGTACTTACTTACTTTTACTTACTTACCTAAGTGTCGGAGTCATACTAGATATCAGGTGCGTTATCGCCGAATCTCACTAAAATGACGGTAGATCGTTGCGCGTCATTATTTGGTACCAAAATGGCGTCAGGCGCGTTGCAGCCATTGGCGCCGAATCTTACAATAATGACGGTAGATGGTTGCGCGTCATTATTTGCGAAAAAATGCCAAAATGGTTCATTTTTTTAGCGCGAATGACATCATTATTCAGGCCTAAATTTGTCACTTGGAACTGCTCCAAGCTGCTGCTTCCTGATTAGCTGAATCAGCTCCTCCGACACTCCAGGGGCTACTATAGTATCATTGGTTGCGACCCTATAGCTAGAGTACGGTTGCGGCCCTATAGAGTACTTACCAATGCACGACAAGGCGTGTAAGTACGTCGCAGGCGGTGGCCGCGTGCCGCAGCTCCGCGCTGAAGGCGGCGTCGGCGCAGTGTTGGCGCAGCGCGCTCGAAGCTGAACCCGCGGCAGAGCAGATAGCCGGGCACTCCACTAGGATCTGATACATGATCAATTGGTTTGAATATTATTTTTAACGAAAAGCCATTAAGAAAGAAAAGAAAAGGAAAACCTTTATTGCATCTAGACATCGCGACATAAAAAAACAAAACAAAATTGTTACAAAAGAATAAAACACTAACAGAAACATCGACAGAAATTTCCTCCAGACAGCAGTGTCACACTGTCCAAAATTAAATGGACCGCACTCAGCTAATGCCTAGCCATTTGTTTAAGCGTTCTGTTCTGTAGTGGTGATTATCATCACAGTTGATTGACGTTAAAATAAATAAGTGTTAAAAGAGGGCAGTTCGTTATAGGCCTCATACTTGAAGGCATGAAAATTTTGAAGTTTTCTACCTATTTAGGGTTGAATTATGCCTAATCCTAATTTGGTGCGAGTCTACTCCTAGGGACACGGACTGGGGGAAAGTATCACAAATTTATAATTCGTGTCAGCAATCACACAATCACAAGATGTCACTGAATTTAGCTCCAAAATTCAGTCCCAATCCAATACAAAAATTAGCTCCTATTATTATAATTCACGCAGACACTAGTAGCTATAAAATCAAACATCAATAGTTTATGAAGGTTATAGATTGACATTCATGTCCATAATCACCAGCTCCTCACCTGCATAACTTGAAGACACAGCATTGTATGCTCTGGGTCCTGGCTATCAGTGGCGGCTCGCACCAGGTTCTGAATGCACTCATTGGGCCACAGGGCTGCGTGCTGAGCCAACTTCTTCAAACCGACGAGCGCGGCGCGACGTACGGCCGAGCGAGCATCGTTCTTGGCGAGACTTAGGAGAAGTTCCACCTAGGAAGGGAAGTGGAGCTGTTTTATGTTCGGGGAACTTTTAGAGGACAGTTCCCTATGCTTGTTCAGATATTCATAGAAAGGGCCATCTCTATCCAGTACATAATGTTTGTAGTGCAACCCAGGAAGGAAAGTGAAGCCTTTTTATGTTGGGAGGACTTTTAGGGGACTGTTCCCAATACCAGTTCTAGATATTCATAGGAATGAGCATCTCCATCTGGTAGATAATGTTTTACTGGCATGGACTCCGCAAAATGTATGTGCATTTTTGTGCAATGAAAACTACATATAATACCCTCAACCACCAAGAATACATCAGATGGAAAATGTGAGTACTGGATGAGTGTCTGAAGTTCTGTGGCAAGTGAATAGGTGTGGCTTTTGTCTGCCCTGTAATATTTTCTAAACAAAATTCTATTCTATTTTCTATAATATGTTTAAAAGAAAATTAAAACCAGTTTCGATTTTGAAAAGATTATCAAGATCATATTTTCATTTCCTGAAAATATGACACTTTTATTTAAAATCTTACTATAGTAAAATGTATGCTATACCTGATCAGGCACATGAACCACGGTGTCAGCAGCAATGGCTGTCAAGGCAGTAATAGCAGCTCTGACGGAGCTGGACGATGGGAACCGCTCCAACAACGACCGAAGCAACTTAAGCACACCTTGGGCTCTGACAGCTGAAAAACAGACATCAAAAGAATTCATTCAATAAACAGGGATCCTAATAATATAAGTACCTCAGGGAACGGGGTAACCTGCATATTATGCAGGATTATTAGCAAGTTTTGCTAACAGGCCAATTTTTTTTCATTTGGAATAAAACTATTATCATATTTTAACTTCAGAATTTCTTTCATTGTACAGAGGTGCCCACATCAACCTTTACAAAACCATCGCAAGTATGTACAGAGGCGCTTACAACAACCTTTACCTTCTAAAGTTTGATGTGGGCACCTCTGTATAAGACACCACATATAAAATTAGTGTAAGTTATTAAGTAATGTGAACGAACCTCCTCCATGAACAGTCCTCAAGGCTCTAACGAGCTTGGCTCGCCTCTCAGCACCAGTGCTCTCACACTCCACCATGTCTGTTAGTTTATTGCACATTGCCACTGCAAATGCACTGGAAAATTAAAAAAATATAAGTCAAAATCCAATTCAAATGTTATGTAGGCTAGAAGTTGTCACAAACTCTTCAGATTACCAATAAATGTAGGAAAGGTAATTTTTAAACTAGTTTGTCTTTAAACTGTACTTTTATAGTACCTAGGAAACATTTAATAAATAATATAAGTGGTGTAAGCCAGCTGCGTTCTTGGTGGAACACTCCATTATGATTATAATACACCAGGGAAAATCACTTACTTAGAGTGTGCTGCAAATCTTGTAGTAGCATAGATGGCAGCATCCACCTCAACATTATCATGGCTGTCCAAGCCTCTCCTAATAGCATGATGCACATTCTGCCTCTCCGGAATGATCCCTGCCACAGCCCCAAGAGTTCTTAACGCTAGAGCTCTCGCCACTGGGTCATTTGAATGCAAAACGCTGAAAACCCTCCGTAGGAACTCGTCTACGTTCAGTATCTTGTCCAAGTGCTTCTCGCTTTGCTGGCAGACGCGTAATACCCAAAGCCGCAAGAAGTTATTGCCCATACGAAATACGTCGGCCAATTTAAGGAATGAAGAGTTAATAAGAATTGGAAAAGGGTACTTTTCGAAGAGGCGCGGAAAGCGCACGATAGCCTCACATTGCTCGCCGACTTTTCCAGATCTTAATCCTGAAAACATAAACAGAGTTCGATTAGAATTCTTGTAAAACAGAGAGGTTAGGCAGAGGTTGACAGATTTGTACCTTTATCGAGCTCTGTCAAGGCTGAATTAGCATCCTGTTCTGGTTCTCCAGAATTGTCATTGAAAGTATTCAGTCTTACGCCAATCATCTTAAAAGATAATATTTCACGATTTATTGATGAAAGAAAGCAAAACAATCCAAGCCGCAACCAGCCAACACAAACAGATGACAGAACGAAACTACAGCACTGACACTGCTGACAGTGACAGTTAGTTTCTTAAATTTATTTACATTACACTCGGAAAATAGTAATTCCAGACAGCACCTAAAAATACTCAAAATTGCGAAATTTACATTTAAGGATACAAACCATGTTTGTCGATTTATAATAATCAAGTACGATAAATAATTGAATAGATTAAAAAACTGTTGCAGGTTTTTTTCCCCTTTACCGGAACGTAAAAAGTAAAATGGCTGCCAGACTAGTCTTGTAAAGCAACACAAGATGTCGCTACCAGTACTGGAGCGCGAAGTAAAACAGTTCAGCTAAAATGGAATAGTCCGAATAGTAGAAGAACTAAATTTCATGGGCATACCCTAGCTGGTAAGGATTTCAAAGTAAGGGTGATCCCTTACTTTCAAATGAAATCTTTCTGATTTGTTAACTTTATTTATTTTATTTACTATCACAAAGAATGAGAAACCCACCCAAAGGTTCCAAGTTACAAACCTATTTTTGTTACGACGCGACGTGTAAACGTATACAAAAAGGGGTAACTGAACAGAATCACCCTAAGCACCTACCTACATAATTAAAATAAATAGACCAGTGAATGGTAAGTTAAAGACTGAGCATCACAAACTCTACACCAAAGCGTAAGATTTCTTACTAATTACGCTAACAAGTTATTAACTTGTAACATTATCAGCACAGACGGCCCGGTGGAACAAAGCGGTATTTAGCTAACTCCGGGCTCGCCTCTCAAAGGTAATTGAAGGCACCTGTGAAACGGGAGCGGTGTGTGTCGCCACCTACCTACAGGGGCCGGGAATACTGGGATGGCGCAGTCGCCTTTTAATCATAGCGGATCGGTGTGCGAGTTTTGTTGCTTGTTAGCGAAGACGGTAGTTTCACTGATAGTGTAGTACGTATTCCACCGGTAGTTTGTAGTTAGGCTGGGAGAAGAGGCGACAAATTGAAAGTTACAGTTCCAAATTAAGTAAGTTGCAGTCATAGAAAATAAAATTGTATTGAGAGCTTTAAGATTAAAGGCGACCGCCGTACCTATGTGTACGAAATAGGTATGTGATTTATCTAAATAGCTGAACATTTTCAAACTAGCTGTCCCAAGTCCCGACAGACTACATTCTGTAAAATGACAGATCAATAAAATTAATATTTGACAACCATTATGTAGATAGCCGACTCCCTAATCCCGTCACGTACCTATGTAAAACCCAGAAACATTTTGGGAAATCCTACTTCCTACAAATACATTTATAAATAGGTACTTAAGTTTGGTTACCTACTTAAGAAGGTTAGATGTGTTGCTCTTTTGCGTAAAAACTACTGAATGGATTTTAATGAAACTGTACAATAATATACCTACAGCAGAATAAGACATCGATTATGCTGCAATTTTTTTTAAAATTTATTTCCTCAACTTTTCATTTCTGTATGTTCAATCTCCGATTCGAGGCGAAGACAAATCCAAAATATTAAAACCTAAGTGTTGTGAAGTTTTTCTAAAATATACCTACTTACATACTACCTAAGTAGACCCTTCTATGTCTTGAAATCCTTTCGATCACATTATAGACAATTATTTAATCATATTTTCTCAGAAGTAAAGCTGCTATCTAACCTACATTTTAGAATAGAAATAAAATTACTATTTAGTACAAACCAAACGAATCTGCCGGTAGCTTTAATAAGCAGTTTGCAATTATTTCTTTAAATAAACGGTATCAAGAGTTAGCCACTTAAAACCAATACAAAAAATTCGAAACTTTGTTAAAACTCGATGAACTGCACCCATGACTCCATCAGGTTTTATCGCGCGTGAGAAAAAGTAAAGATAGCGACGAGAGACAATGACAAAAAGATATTGTGCAAGATTAAAATACAAAAAGAACAAAAGGCCTAAAACAAATCGTTACTTATTAAAGTTTTATCTGTCTAATCCATCAGTAATTCTTTAGTCCTTCCGGACTGGACAATAGCATGTTTTGGCATTAAAAAAAAGTCGCATTGTCTGGTATACGCAAGTAATCGACCCCGGACATAGGATTATGGACATTTTGACTACCATTGCCAAATGATTTGTCACAAAGAAACTTACGGAGAAATTTCCTGTTTGCACAGTAGCTATGGACTTTTTGAATTTAATTTTATCTTATTCAGTACCTTAAGTAGAGTGGAGAAAGATTCAAAATGTAATGGTGATGAATTTTTCAAAATGTAAAAGCATTTCCAAAGATGCATATGTAGCTAAAAGTGTCTCGCTCATTCATAAGAATGGCATTGTGTGGGGGATTTGTAGTTATTATCCAGCGTTAAGGCTCTTTCGTCGAAGGATTAGTGGCTAATGAAGATAAGATTGTGCCCCTGCGTGACGGCTGGGAAGATTTGCCATGACTTTTGCATGGATGTTGGGAAAAAATAATGCTTTGTGTCATCTCAATAGCGCACAAAGTAGTGTAGGTTACTGGACCTCAGAGGTGATGATTCAGAGCAGCATGCTCCAGTGGCTTTGAAAGGTGGAATACCAAGTTAAATTCTATAGCGAGCTTTCTTTTTTCAGGTTTAACTTAAATAATATTATCTTATTTGCAAAGTTATTGGTGGTGCTTTCAGATTTTAACCAAACATGCTTTATGCTACACTCCACTAGGTATACAGTGTGTTTGGGAACCGGTGTCCGACCCGTTAAGGTGAAGTAATATGATCTATTTTATGAATAAATCCACCATAATTAAGCACTTTTAATTAATTTTTTTTTTAATTTTTTTTTTTATTTATTTCAGGTAAAATTTACCTGCGTTTCAAAGGGTCTCTGATGACAGGGTGATATTCAATTTGTCACAACTTCTAAACTATTTTACTTGGAACTTTGATTTTTGCTTCAGTGTTTAGGTGATGTCTTTGGGTATCCAAAAAGTTAAAAATAAATGTATGTTGACAGTTTATTTTTTTTGAAAAAAAAAAAAAAAATGTAAAAAAAACTAACAAATTCTATCACAATTTTCAAGTTCAAACATTTTTTTAAGGTATTTTAAGGGAGCTATGAAAAAATGTTTTTTTGTCAGCTTATTGCCTACTTTTGTAGCTGTCCAACGATACCACTTTTGTGACTGTAGGTCCTCTAAATCGGCAGATATTGCAAACTAAAATAACCCACCCGTACTCCCGAGAAAAAAAAATTAAAATGGCGGCCATTTTAAAACAACTGGGGCAAAGTGCTTAATTATGGTGGATTTATTCATAAAATAGATCATATTACTTCACCTTAACGGGTCGGACACCGGTTCCCAAACACACTGTATACTCTACCTATTGGTAAAGATGTATTTTGGTACACATTTAGTACTATTGAGGTATTTTGCTACTAAGTAGGTAAATTCCTATTTCCTCATCTGTAATCACTGAAGTTAGTTGTATCTGATAATAATTTGCTTCCTACAGTAAGCAGTTTTGTCACTCGAAGTCACTCATATCCTACGGCTCGAAGGATATGAAATGCCTAGTTTGATTTCTAGTGGTGTGCATATTTTTAAATCATTAAAATTCAGGTTTGTATTTTTGTTTCAAAAAATATTTTTCGATGTTAAATGAATACTAACTACGTTTTTAAACTTTCTAAATACAGGTAAAATAGAAGCTTTTACCGTAGTTTATATTATGTTGCAGAAAACCCGGTTATTTAATGTTTCAATGAATACTGCTTACTCTGAGGATATTTGTAGAGAAAACGGGATTGAATTAATTTGGCCTTTTACAAACCCCTCGGCTAGTTAAAATGCATGATATTCGCATCTGCATATGATTAAAACTATCACACAATATAATACGCCACTAAAATAACAATAAAACATCCTTATTTACCTAACTATTAATCTGTTAAAGAGTAGAACAGCCCCCGTTCGCATGATAGCTCGATCGAGGAGCCACAGCAAATATTTGTGGACAGCGATCAGCGACGATACTCGCTAATCCTCTAAGAGACAGCTTTAGATATAAAAACATTATCACAAGCCCCACAGAAAGGGACAATAGCAACCCGCAGATACAATGCATATGGCGGATCCCACTCTATTTATTTACACCGAATAATACACAAATAATGGATACAAGGTTTTTTGCGGCAGCCGTTGGTGTCAAAATTAACGCCAGACGTGTTAGGTTGGTGGGACCAAGTAATATGTCGTGTTTGGGACTGTTTCTAATTTTGCTAAGTGCAGAATCTTATTTTAATTTTAAGTGGAGTTTGGATAATTTTTATCTTAAAAGTTGTAAATTAACAGAAGACCCAAATGTTGTCGTATGAAGTGTCTCACTTAACCGTTAAATGTTCATAAAGTTGTTCGATTACATTTAAACAATAAGTCACCATTAAATTTCGCAATAACAACGTGTTATTACCAAGATGGGTTCTGTCAACTTACAATGCGTAAATGTATGTTTAACCACTGTAACTAGCATACAACGTAATCTCACAAAACAATAAGCCATTAAATAAGCAAACAATATTATTTTATAATCATAGAGTTGCATAACTACATCTTTTAACATTTTGTATCCATCGTAATTGTCGTATATATTATTACATTGCGTTTTAAATTGACTACGGTTCAAGTGTCGGGCAAGCAAGGGACCATTGGACACGACAGGGGCTGCCGCTGTTTGCCTTAATTTGAAGACTTCGAAGATACTTTTTACATAATCAACTTTTCATTTATCTATGCCTGTTGTGCAACCATTTTGCTGATCTGATTAAAGAAAGACAAGGCCGGGCTCATGAAGTGATTGTTTCACTGCAACGTAAACTTTATCCCGAAAATAGCCCATTAGTTGGGCACACTGAAAGGTGGGGTATTATTCCAGATATCGATCTAGAGGCAGGCGACAATGCGCGCGGTATTACCGGCCAAATATCGTCCTCGCCATTTGTCAGGCCGATACACCACAAAGACGATTTCACGATGTTTTGATTGCACCAGTACCCTTTAAGAATGCACCACGAGGTGTCACACCTTAAGGATCATCAGCCAAGCGTATAAGATAACTAAAAAACTCATTCTGAACTTTACATCTACATTTTAAAGGTGACAACTCGACTTGTGTGTGGAAAAAGCCTTGGTATAAGATGGTAAGATTGTTTCGGATTTGACAGAGCGTAATGTTTTAACGACTCTACACTTCTCAGAAAGTTTTTTGTGGATGCAACGATCTGATTGTGATTTCGAGTCCATTGTAGAGGTTTCGACAACACTGTAAGCACGATTTCGACAACAGTTAAGTAGTTTTCATATTCATAACGTCTGCGCCATCTTTTATTATATATCTAAGTATGTGATGTATGTAGTACAGAGGGCTTGAACACGAACAGTTAACAAAGCGCTTACTACATTTAGATAATTATAATACAAAAACAAAAGTTTATAAGTACAATGCATCAGTCCTTGATATTCAAACGCGATTTCACCATTTATGTGCACAATCTATTGACAAAAACGAATCACAAAAATGTATTTTTACCGTAAACATGCGGATAAAATGTTAAACATGAAAATAAACTCTCAGAAGAACGACTCGGAATATCAAGGCGGAAAATAAGTGACACACTCAGGCAGGATTGCCCTTTAATTTTCTTGACATTTTGTTTTCAAACAGATTAATGGTGCTGTAGGCTCTGGAGTCACAACTAGCTGCTGTTGCAGATTTAAAGCTTCTTTCAGAAGTCATCATTCAAGAAAGCATTTTAACATTATTTTAAACGAAATGATTGCGGTAGCAATCAATATCATACAACTGAGTAGCTGCCATGTTTACAAATAATAATAAATACTTACTTGAAGAATGGTTAATTAAAAAACATAATGATTCCCCCCGACAGAAGCTCGTCCAATCACCGGCGGGAACGTTTTCTCAACGATTCTCTTTGACGGCGCGGTGCGCAGGCGCACCTAAAGAACGGTTGTCTTATTTTCGTGTTCGCTACCGGAACGCGCAGTAAAATTATTATTTTATTTCACTCCAGAATTTAAACGGCGGTGTTTCAACAGTTTGAGGTCTATCAACGCTACTGTATGTAGGCTCACCATGAAATCGTTTTTTAATGAAAAAGCATTTGAAACAATTATCTTTCACACGGAAGTCACTTGACCCCTAGCTAGAACAAGACTAGTCATAGAAAGGTAAGGACTACATTGCGAAGATATTTTTATTGCACTAAAGTTTTCCTATTAAAAACAAAAAAGACTAAATTAAATCTAAGTAGGTACATGAATGATAAAAATGCTTAGCTCAGTATAGTTCGCCAACTTTTTATAAACATTTCTACTCGCATGTTTTTGAGTTAATTATAGAAACTGATCATAACTAAGTACTTACTCCAATTTTTATCTGAATAATGGTCAGCCAAAGTTTCTTGATCTCAAAGAATTAGTTACAGATCTGCGTGATAGTCCCATGATGACTCTTGTGAGAGCTCGTATCAGCGCGGTACATTAACATCTGGAGTTATTTAAGCTACACCTATTCAGATTGTATCTGCATCTAAAAAGCGTATTCTTCTCAAGAACCGTCTCTAATTGTTAGTTTTTACCACAGTGAAATAGAGTGGTCTACAAAGATGATAGAGAAACGATTGTATTGTTGACTAGCGGCCGCCCGCGACTTCGTCCGCGTGGACTTAGGTTCAAAATATTATTTTATATCTTTATAAATTGTAGCCTTTATTCTATTCAGATCCGTAAGCTTTATAATTGGAAAGTTTCATAAAAACCATACAGTAGATTTAGGTGAAAGAGCAACACGGCACGTCCATCCTCACATACAAACTTTTGCATTTATAATATTAGTTGGATAGGATGGGTGTAGCAAAGTACAAGCAAGCAGCCGTCCTGGTTGTATGCGCAAAAATAAAATATAATTCAGCTTGATATTTTAATTACAAAAGTATTTTTGGTTTGTCAGTATTCTTAATTTTGTTAAATTTATAAAAGAAAGAAGGAGTAAAATATCTATGTCTTGCAGTAGATTTTAGGACGATACTTTTAACTTAAAAATAAGCATTGTTCACTTTTGTGAGCCGTCCGGGAAATTGCGATATCTCATTTTGAGTGTATAAAATACCATAGCACAATAATTTGTACTACTAACTCAGCAAGACTTTGACTATGGGTCTGGACTGATCAACATACCATCTTAAAGTTAATGGGCTAATGCACCCAGACATAGGACAAACTTAAATCTCTATAGATGTAGTTTAAGCTACAAATCCCACAAAACAGTCTTAGAGCTTAAGGCTGATAAACGGATATTATTAATTTATTATGTTAAAAATAGTAACATCATCAAAAAACCATGAATCACCATAAGTTTATTTTGACGCCCCAACCGAAAAAACTCCGCCGCTAAGCTTGCTGACGCCATTCCGAATCATACTCCAGTGACACCCCATGCTCGCACACCGTGCAATATGGCCGACAATGTACATGCTACATAATTACGAGTCCACAATGGGCTAGTACTATTGTGTGGAGATGTCGCAGCCACCCGTGGATTAGGGCGCGTTTCCGGGTCTGACTGTACCGACCGGTTCGTATGTAAAGTAGGGGATAGTAGAGGGAAAGTTGTAAATCTGACAGTCTTATTATATAGTGAACAAAGCTGACTATTTGCCAAGCTTTTTAGAAGCTCTACAAGGTGAAGAAAAAAACTAAACAGAGGAATATCCTCATTAGTCCTCACTACTTCATTTTACAACTGAATCTGGTGAAACCCTCAAATAATTACCACTGTACAATGTTGTTGCGAATGTGTAGTCAATAAATGTATTAATTAACGTTATAGATTCTAAGCAACAATGTACCGACACATCCATAGAACAGGTAGGTAGGTTAGTGGTTAGTTGTAAAAAAGCTGCAGTTTGAATGCATGACAACATAACACTTCTGAATTCTGAATGTTAGTAACTGACTGACTGACTTGTTGCTTCAATATTTTCATGGATAAGGTATTCCTTAAGGTGAGTATGTTAGGTGCACGATTTTCCCTAGGAAACATTCCCAAAAAACAAACTGTACGCATATGCCTTATTGCAAACTTCTGTATAACTAACATTGCAAATGAATACAGTCAGTACATTTATTAGGGCTCCGATTTCGTTAAAATAACGATTCCCCGCAACGCAGATACAATAGGCATTGTCATAATTGAATTTATCACACGCCGTCACCCCAGGCCTGTAGCTGCAGAAGGCACCCCTCGACGGCCAATATGTAACGACATAAATGTAATGTAATTATGCTCAGGCACATTGTTATGTAACGGGAAATCTGCTGAGGGAACGGCGTGGGTGAGGTGATAGGACTTTTAATGTTCAAGATTGAAAAAAAGGCAATGTACTTACTTACTCGTTATGAATTTGAGATTAATTTTAAAATAAAAACTGTTAGCTCTGTCGTATCAGCTAGCCATCCAGACGTGAGATGGTCTTCTATTATTCTATGTTTTTCTTTCCATAATCTCGGGTTCTTTAAAAGCCATTTCATGCAGGCACTCGGCAGCAAGGTGTGTAACTGCATTACGGTTTGTTGTTGCCAACCTTATATATCTCATATAGAGGCAAAAAAAGTATGTAATGGGTCACTCAGATGGGTTTCATGATGGCACACCTAAAAAAAAAACATAGACACAAAACAATTGCACAAAAATCTGACAAACCACTAACATGCTATCGAATTTACTCCGCCATAATACACCCTGACATCAATAGCCATACAAATAAGATAAAAAATCAGCAACGTGAGATAGTAATACAGATAAAATAGCAAAAAAAAGACAATGTAGTCCGTTTGAGTTCTGTGGGCAGGAATAATTGGTGCCGGGCGTCTCATGTGTCGACACCCGACACCGCCCGCGATTCCGAGCGATTCGCGCACAATGCTGGTGTCCACAGAAATTAACGTAACATTCATTTTTTACAGGAACGCCATCTTGTTTTCTATAAAAATCCACTAGGTGCACCGATTTTTTTAAACAAACGATTTATAATTTTTTCAAGAATGCCATGGAAGATATAGCATACCGTCACGACCATATCCCTAATTGGTTAGTCAGAGGCATACTGATTGTGTCATGATGAACGGAACATTCAGAAGCTCACATTTCGCCGAGGGAATTTGAACCCAACGTGGTAAGGGGCGAGCTTACCGCCGTTATCCGGGTTGCTTGGGTTTTATATCGGTGTTTTCCATCACCATAGAGTTAGCTGAAAATTGTACAATGAACACAAAGTAGGTGTGTTCCGGCCAGATTTGATCTCGGGACCACCGGGTTCCGAGCCAGAGTGTTTAACCATTGACCCACGACGCTCTCATTCAAGATTATATTTTATTGAAGATCAATCATTCTAAAAACAGTTTAAATGATTTATTCGAGGCTTACTGAGGAGTTGTTCCTTAAAGCACGAACATTTTAATTGTTATGAAACTGATCGGAAGTGTAACAAATGTGGTAAAATAGGTTAACGCTTACGTTCCGAAATTTGTACAAACACAATTTCATTTAATAATTTAAGTACAAAGTACTTTTTGTACTCGTAACATAGATGACGCAAAGATGGGTGGGTCATACAGACCCCACATCTCATGTTGCGACACCCGACACCGCTCGTGATTCCCTTGATTGGCTTACAATGCCGGAGTCCGCAGGAATTATGGAAAGGAAGGTAACGTGTAATTTGAAGATAATTTAAAAATGTCTTGACAAGAATATCTACTACGAGTACTTTAAAAAAACAAGATTATAGAATTTCTTAGGGCACACAAATAATTTGTAGACCAATATCGTTTTATATAATTTCACTTTAGATAGATAGATATATTCTTTATTGCACACCAAAACAACAGAAATCAACAGCAAAGAAACACAGATTAATGTAAATGTACAATTTGGGCGGCTTCATCGCTAAAAAGCGATCTCTTCCAAAACACAGGTAGAGGAAACTTACTTACTTACTTTAAATTGTACAAATTGATTTTTTCGCTGTGTTATGGAAACCAAATACAACAAAGTAGCACAAACACCCAGAGCCATTACAACTAAGTTTCATCAAGAAATTAGGAGCCGGTACCGCTACCACGACCCCTTGAGTATCAACCACTACGCTGAACGGGCTTGTAAACTAGCAGTAATAATGGACTCTTGCAAAAGCTTCGTTATTAAGTAGGTCCATTTCATTTTATACAGTAAGGCAGTGATTGCTAAACCGTTACAATATTACATGAATGTGTATGAAACGGAGAGGAAACAAAGCGTTCATACAAATCATCACCCGTGACGATAACGGGTGGGAGCGATCTGATATGCGCCTACACAGTCATGTCAGTCACTATTGTAATGGACTCTGACAGTGGTGCTCAAATATTTGTGATAATCCAAAAAAGTTTTGCATCACTGCCCCCTGACCTTTAATCATAACATTTGTTTCTGATTCTGATTTTTCTGATTTCTTGTTCACAATTCTGCAATATTGAATGAGTGTTATTTGTGTCGGAGGAATTAAAGTCCAGAGTCAGGACTCTGGTTAGCTACAGTTGGTGTGGTGGTGGTATGGTTGGCTATAGGTTATCTAGTTGTGAACAGAACTTCTGATGGCTTGCTTCTTGAAAAAGCACGGTGAGAAACATTCATCTCCTGAAAATAAACTTTGGATGACACATGCAGATTTATTAATTTCAACTTGTAACGGCTTATTACATAAATTTATATTTTTTTGCAGCTTATGTCAACGAGGACGAAGTCGCGGGCGACTGCTAGAATGAAATAAAAAGAGAGAAGCCCCTGATTTTTTGTGCCCAATTGTACAATATTGTGTGAGTGTAATTTGTTTAAGGAGATTTTATTTAGAGAGTCAGGACTTCGGTTGGTTGTAGAAATTGAGATTAGAACTTCTGATAGCTTGTTTCCTGAAAAAACACAGAGTGAAACATAATACATCTCCTTAAATATACTTTAGTTTACTCATTCAGGTTTATCATCAAAGTTTGCGAAACACTGATTCTATTACTCATGTAAAATTACTTTTCATTACTCATACTCTGAAAGTAGGTCATTACTGACCTGAGAAGCGGGCTGAAAGTAATACTTTTCATCCCTAGGGAGAATCACTTTCAACTGACATCTGTCATATTATTAAAAAAAAACTAGTTCTTTTTCACTTAACTATTGAACCATGTTCCAACTTTTTATACAGCCACGATGTAAAATTGAAATAACTTAAAGTTAAGTATTGATTAGAGAATATATATTTTTTAAATAACTTTATTTTATAATTAAGTTTAAACAATTTCTTTAAAATAACGTAGTTTTGAGCAAATTAGTTACCATTTTTCCAATGATAAAAATGAAAAATAATGGCTGAATAGCGGGCCGGCCACAGAAAAAAAAACAAACAAAATAGGCGGGAAAGCGGCAATTCGATCTTCATTAATTATTTCATGTTTTTATTTTTACTTTCCTCGTATTTGTAATGAAAAGCACAGTGTTTACCTCGGGTTAAAGACTTATTTAGTCCCTCGAACTATTGGCGCCCTCACTTCGTTCCGGGCGCCAAACCCCGTCTCGGGACTAAATAAGTTACTTTCACCCCTAGGATAACAATGTACTATTTCATTACTCATACTCTGAAAGTAGGTCATTACTGACCTG
The DNA here is from genome assembly GCA_950022985.1 of Udea ferrugalis. Classification (NCBI taxonomy): domain Eukaryota; kingdom Metazoa; phylum Arthropoda; class Insecta; order Lepidoptera; family Crambidae; genus Udea; species Udea ferrugalis. The sequence goes on along the minus strand of OX465524.1, from coordinate 16,751,164 downwards.
AGAAGCGGGCTGAAAGTAATACTTTTCATCCCTAGGGAGAAACCTTCAACTGACAGCTGTCATATTATTTAAAAAAAACTAGTTCTTTTTTACTTAACTATTGAACCATGTTCCAACTTTCTATACAGCCAATATGTAAAATTGAAATAACTTAAAGTTAAGTATTGATTAGAGAATATATATTTTTTAAATAACTTTATTATAATTAAGTTTCAACAATTTCTTTAAAATAACGTAGCTTTGAGCAAATTATTCCAATGATGAAAATAAAAAATAATGGCTAAATAGCGGGCCGGCCACAGAAAAAAAAACAAACAAAATAGGCGGGAAAGCGGCAATTCGATCTTCATGAATTAATTCATGTTTTTATTTTTACTTTCCTCGTATTTGTAATGAAAAGCACAGTGTTTACCTCGGGTTAAAGACTTATTTAGTCCCTCGAACTATTGGCGCCCTCACTTCGTTCCGGGCGCCAAACCCCGTCTCGGGACTAAATAAGTTACTTTCACCCCTAGGATAACAATGTACTATTTCACTACTCATACTCTGAAAGTAGGTCATTACTAACCTGAGAAGCGGGCTGAAAGTAATACTTTTCATCCCTAGGGAGAATCACTTTCAACTGACAGCTGTCATATTATTTAAAAAAAACTAGTTCTTTTTCACTTAACTATTGAACCATGTTCCAACTTTCTATACAGCCACGATGTAAAATTGAAATAACTTGAAGTTAAGTATTGATTAGAAAATATATATTTTTTAAGAACTTTATTTTATAATTGAGTTTCAACAATTTCTTTAAAATAACGTAGCTTTGTGCAAATTATTTACCATTTTTCCAATGATGAAAATAAAAATTAATGGCTGAATAGCGGGCCGGCCACAGAAAAAAAAAAACAAACAAAATAGGCGGGAAAGCGGCAATTCGATCTTAATGAATTAATTCATGTTTTTATTTTTACTTTCCTCGTATTTGTAATGAAAAGCACAGTGTTTACCTCGGGTTAAAGACTTATTTAGTCCCTCGAACTATTGGCGCCCTCACTTCGTTCCGGGCGCCAAACCCCGTCTCGGGACTAAATAAGTTACTTTCACCCCTAGGATAACAATGTACTATTTCATAGAATTGTGTTGCTGATATGTTATTAGAGGAAATTATAAACTTTGATCCCTAGCTGAGTATCTTTTTATGTAGATCTACTTAAGTATTTGCAATCAAAAATATTGTTATTTTTCCACTGGGAAGGTGGCATCGGAACGCAATAGTTTTTTCGTACCACTTGCTCAAAAAAGTGACATTCTAGCCCGCAAAAAGAGAACATAACAATAGTCATTTTTAATCTGTTGAAAACAGGGAAAGAAAATTGTACTGAATTTCATTCATCCTCTAGGGAGAGAATGTGATTCAAATTTGGAATACTGACCGAGGTTTTCGAGCGCTCATTTGAAGAAGAAGTTTTAATTCTTTCTTCATGACCTGCCAGTATTATGCGACATAGTATAAAACAAAGTTGCTTTCTCTGTCCCTATGTCCCTTTGAATGCTTAAATCTTTGAAACTACGCAACGGTTTTTCATGCGGTTTTTTTCAATAGATAGAGTGATTCAAAAGGAAGGTTTTTATGTATAATAACATCCTACTGCACGCGTGCGAAGCGGGGGCAGCCGAAGATCGAGTTCAGTGGCGTGTAATGAGAGAGGCCTATGTCCAGCAGTGGACTGCAACAGGCTGATGATGATGATGATGAAGCGGGGGCGGGTCGCTAGTATGTGATAAATAGAAAAAGTTTAATAATAAATATTTTTTCGCAAATGGTACGAAAAGTAGAGTATTTTCCTCGGTGATAAAGCTGTCTTGGTCTTGGGTGAACTTAAATCCGTCGCTACACTCAGGACTCGTATTAAATCCCTCGCTTCGCTCGTGATTTTAGTTATTAACACCCTCGCTGCGCTCGGGAGTTAACCTCGAGTCCTTCGTTACGCTCGCGATTTCAATCGTCACCCGCGACAGAAGACACTGCTTTATCCTCTTGGTTAATAATCTACTATTTCATAAAACGTTAGTAAGTAGTAAACAGAACATAATGAAATGAAGTATGTTATACTTGCTTTTCCGTTGAAACTAAAAACGGCGAGATTTTCAAATAAAATAAAGTTGTTATAAAAACATGTTTGTAATGTTAGGAGGCTGGCCAATAACTCCATAATAAATAGCGAAATAGAAAATTATTACGAATTAACAACCACGATAGGGGGAAATAACCACAAACATCTGTCCCATCCGAGATCCTGTTGTATCTACCCACCCGTATCGTGAACTGTAACTTAAAACTTGGATAGTCAGTTCATAATTCGATAAAAGAATCGGTGCTGGTAAATCGACCCTGGTCATTAGCTAAACGAGGGATGTTCGGGTTACGGGTATAAGATATAATTCACCAAATTGGTGCTAAAAGACTCAAGAGAAGATTGAATCAGTAATTTTGCTGTTGGTATTACCAGGTATTTCCAGCGGCGGTATCCGACAGTAAGAAGGCCTGGAAGAATGAACTGACCTGCGTTACTATTTTGCTTGTGTAACGTTTAGTTAGTTAGTTAGACCTCATGTCCGAAAAGTACGATGACCTATGCTGTCGGATGTGCATGTACCTAAATGGTTAGTCGGTCCTCACTTTTCTGTAGTCGATTTAGAGGCTTAACCCAAAGTCGGGATCAGTTGAGGTTGAGAAAGTCTTTTGCTTAGTAGTAAAATCTCACTTAAACATAAAATCACAGAAAAACACGGGAAAAAAACATTGCATCATCAAAGATTTCTTATACTTTAGATCCGTTTTAATTCATTCTGTTCTAAATTATTTGAAGCCGCTTTTAGTATGCATTTTTCAAATTGTGGTGCAGACGATTTATTATGTTCACACTATAGTGAGGCTCAAATATACCTTTTTTTATACTATTTGTAAACATTCCAAATCAAAACTCAACCTTGCACTTTTTTTCTCAAAAATGTTCCCTCTTTATCCAAATCATTTCCTAATTCGATAATAGAGTAGTTTATTGTAAACGGAGTCCGATCATTAGCTAAACAAGGCCGGCTCGGGTTACATTTAACGCGGTTATTCCGGCCAATTACCGCCGGCCTGGTAATTCGGCTCAGTTAATCCGTGGATTACATTACACCCACCTCTAAAGCAAGTCGGGTTTTTGTGTTATTTTAATTTCGCTTGACCACTGGTCGTATCTCAGACAAAATCAGGACTTGAGATTTGAGTGGCGATTTTGTTTGAGCTGATGTTGAGTAAAATTAACTTATTCCATTTTTAGAAGAATTAATTGTGAATTGGGTTTAGCAAAACCTCGTTCAGAGTAACCTAAATTAAAATTTGTTTTCAAAACAACCACAATTATTTCAATCAGCCTTCATTTATATGTCTGCCTATGTAGTTGACTGGCAGGGAATAATAATGTGCAAGAAAACATACCTGAATTAATAAAACCGTAATTTATCATAATCAAAGTTGAAATAACAATAATAAAGATCTGAAAACCAGAAAAAGACATTTGGTCGTCTTGGCAAACCGCGGTTTCGATTCCTGCCTGACTTCTTCTTCTGGTTTTCAGATCTATAGTAAAGATACTGCATGGAAAATGCTAAAAACAATAATAACCATAACAATAATAATTCAGCTGTAACAACAAAATTAGCGCCTTAGATATCGGTTGAATATTTTCGGCTGAGGCATATAGGTACTTGGCATAGCTTCAAAGACAGCTTACTTTCTCGACAACTTGATCGGCTTTTGTGAATGTATCAAGAATAGCCCCTATGGCCTATCCGTGAGTCCTTCCTCACCTGACAAGCGAAGATTAGGGATGTGCCCGTGGCGTTCTTGGTGTGGACAACAGGAAATCCGCTTAGGGAGATTATGAGGTTGCATGAGTGAGGTACAAGAGATCGCGATTATGGTTACTTTTATTGGATCAGCCTAAAAGCTTTAGGCAATACATCAGCAGCATTCCTTCGCGGTCCTCCAGGTTAGTAGAAATTATTTTGCTTCAAAGTTTTCTAAGATAACTTCAAAGTTAGGTAGCACCACATTTGTATTAGTCCTTGCGAACATAATCAGCTACTTATAAGTTTTTCACTGCTGAACCGAGACCTCTCCCAGCTATTTGTTATAAGTTTTGGGATTTCTTTGCCCACAGCACGCTTGACGAACCTGTCCGTCAAACAATGGTCGTTCTCGGACACCAATTAGGCCTATTTTACACCAGAGCTGAGCGAAGCGATGATGTGTGGAGCTGTGTTTCTAAACAACTTATCAAATAACCGTTTAGACGTATTGAAATATGTTGTTCAAAACAGCACTGCACATTTCTGCTTCGACCTATTGAGCTGTTTCCTTTGAACAACAAGGCTGTTTCGTTGCTACAGAACGATGATAGTCTTTTATTACTTGGACCAACGTTACATTCTAGTAACGCTTTCGAACAAGAAGCTTGTCACCATGCCTTACAAGTCGTACGAAAGGCGTATTGATATGCCTCATTTGGATAAGCTGCCTTTCAAAAGCATTAGCTGAATCTTAACATCTCTCTTGATCAGTGTGTCACACACAACAGTATTTTAAAACCCTTATTTTGGAACCACACTCAAGTAAAAAATCTACAGTTAAAAGAATAGAGTGAGCTTCGTACTGTTCAAAACGGACTCACAGAGTATGTACAGTAAAAATAGAGATCAGTAAACGATTGTTTCGCTGTGGCTGTAGCAGACTGTACAAAAGGCCACAAGGGAAGACAATACACTTAGACAACGCCTGTCATCTAATACCTGTCGTGTGTGTGTCGTTGTAGGTTATTTTGGAGAGTGTTGATAATTCACCCTTCCCCCTTCGACCATCGGACCACCAGAGCACTGGCTTGCGACACCGCTTTACAGTGGACGTGCCACGCATAAACACGAAGCGCTTTGCCTCCACCTTCATCATGCGTACCGCTAAGGAGTGGAAGGCCTTGCCGGCGTCAGTGTTTCCCGAAGAGTACAATTTAGGGGTCTTCAAGCGAAGAGTGTATAGGTTTCTTTTAGACAAGCATGCTGCATCGTAGACCGCATCGTCGCTTTCCATCAGGTGAGATGGCGGTCAAATGCGACCATCCTAATTAAAAAAAAAACATTGCGCTAAAGCTCATTTTTCTATTACCTGCTACGCTTCACGCGTGACGCAGATCGTTATTATTATTTCAAGTAGACTTCAATGCGTTACGTGAAAATAGAAGGATTAAAAATAGTATTCACTAAAAGTTTCGAATTACAAAGCAGTTTGTAACCTCATTCAGCGCATTTTCATTAAACTTAATACTGATTTAATTTATTTAAAGTCGATCTTTTTAACTAGCCCACGCAAATCCGCTGTTTTTTCACTGTAGGGGAGTGTGTATTATTAGAATTATATGGATATACAGTTTTAATGCTGCCCCATGCCAAATATAAGCTGTAAGTAAACATAAACATTATTTTAGTAACCTGATGAGCTTAGTGAAAGCTCCCACAGGCGATTAGCTCGCCCCATGTTTTAATAAACAACATTCTAGTAGAGAAATTGATTGCTAGCCATTTTGAACTTAAAGGCTGTAGACATAGAGTTGTGTAGTTGGTTAGGTGGTGTGAAAGTGAGTTGGTCGGGTTTTCAAGGGATACAAGGAGTGTATTGGAGTGATTTTTTACATCTGGTCTGTGATAATTCTTAGTAATGAAGAAAGCTTGATTCACTAGCCTGTTGCAAAATCAATTATACGGTTGACATAATGACCTCACAGTACTTCATTCCTAACTTCAAATGAATAATTTTCCTATGGACAAATGCCCTCAATTCGCTAACAGCGTTTTAAGAGCTTTGAAGCACCACTCAGTCAGTTACAGACTAACAGTTAAAAATTAACTATTAATAAAATTAAATAAAAGGCCTTTTATTTCTTGCAAGTATAGTGACAAAATCATTTTGATATAAAAGAATTAAATAAAAAAGTAAGCTAGATTGAATTTAAATTTTCCATTCAATTTTTTGCTTCTGCAAGAACCCCTCTGCAGGTGAAGGTCTCCTCCAAGGATAGCCAGTCCTCTCTGGACTGGGCTGTCTGAAGCCAGTCTGGGCCAGTTATTTTTGTGATGTCGTCCTCCCATCTGGCGCAAGGTCTACCTCTCTTTCTTTTACCCTGAGGTCCCGTCCATGCTGTCACTGTGTTTGTCCATCTCCGGTATTGAAGGCGCGCTACGTGGCCGCCCATTTACACTTCATGGCTAGAGCTTGTTGTAGTCCGTCGATAGCTTTAGTTGTGTTCCGTATTTTCCGGATTTTTTGAACTTTCCTTATGTTCAGCATGCTGCGCTCCAAACCTCGATGGCATGTTCTTATTTTTTTCTTAACTTTGTCAGTAAATTTCCATGTCTGACAGGCATAAGTGAGACATGGAAGCAAGCATGAGTTTAGTAATTTTGTTTTTAGTTTCGTCGGCAAAAATTAACTATTAAGAAAGCCAAAACATTGAAAAGCGCGGCAGTTTTGGCACTTTTATTTAAAAAAGAGTAAACAAACAACACCATCTAAACTTCACAGAAGTTACACATAATCCGGATAGGACATTTATGAGACATCAACAGTATACCAGGGTATATAATCCATAAAAAATAATTGAATACACTTCAATTAACTTTAGAAGCTGTGTACCAACTTTTTTGCTTTCTTCCTTTTCTTTCAGATTAGTCATTTAGCATTCAGGCTAATAGATCTTCACTGAGGAATAATTGCCATCTCTCATGGCCTGTGCCACCGGGAGGCGTGTGACCAAATCCGCTTACTGCCATGATTGACGGCTGACAGCCAGGCACCACCACGCCATTATACTGCTCATGACAATAGCTAGTATGTGCCAAATCAGCTCGATAAACATAGGGATAGTCGGAAATGGTGAGTCGAATGAGTAGTTCTATGGTTTTAGTTTAGCAAAGAATATTTAACAACAACTTCAACACTACTGAATCTCTTGTGATAATAATTGTGTTGTTTAGGATTTTTTTAGTTATCGCAAATTGAATAACGATTATGATACGATGATGCGAGACGAAGTCATTAACATTGCTGTGTGTGTCTCAAAGTTAAGTTTAAATTGTGTAAGGAAACCAGAAACAACGAACCTTCGTAGTTACTGTTCATATCCGTCCCACTGCTGTGCGAAGGCCTCACAGCTACACTATGAGGTGGCGTGAAGTGAGGTGGTGAACTGCACTAATCGGGTAGACAATATAGTTTAGATGATATTTACGTAATTTAGGACATTATTTATAGCTGTCCTGATATTTATACATAAATATTTCCTATGTTGAAAAGAATAGTCTCAATTTGAAGGCTCCTTAACTGATTTTCATTACCAAACACTAAGTAAATTTGAAGTGTCCTTTATAGCGGTGCAACCAAATTGAGCATTTTGTTTTTAGACTAAGAGTTTACGAAAAAAGACGAAGGAAGAGATTGAGTTCCCTAAATTCCATCCCCATGATATTATTTTGTACTTTGATAGGTTGGCAACAGCTTTTACCTCCCCTTCAATTTCGCCGAAAACTTTCTTGTGCAAACAAGACATAGCCAAGTATTCATCCCCTGCTTTATGTTTTGTCGGAAATCCTGAGTTTTCCATGTTGTTACACGGTGTTAAGGCTTATTGAATGATAATGTGGCAGAAACAAGGGGTTTCGCATCTCTGCTTAGAGCGTGTTGATGTAGAGTGTTTCCATGGATTATATAAGTACGGCACGGCACGTCATTACTATAATACAGGGTATTCCGTAATGAGTGGTTGAACCGAAAGCCCCAGATAGTTTACTTGATTACCTATAAATTCCTCCGGGGTTAAAAAAGTACTATATACCTTTTTATGGCGAATAAAATAAAGAGTTTTTTTTTCAAATTTTCTGTCTCACAATGGTTTTTTTCATGCCATGCATGGGTGCAAATGTCAACATTTTTCAAATAATATTTCGTCCTAGTGTAGCCTGATAAATTTCCTATCCATTAGTTTATCATTTTAGGATACTGTCGTTGATTTTCTTTCAAAAGTATTGAAGTAATGTACGATTTTAATGACTTTTGTTTTTATGAGTCTCAAAAAATCGTCCCTTAAAAAAAAAGTACGACGCTAAAGTGGACCATTACTTTAAAAACATGTACAGTCATTGAGGTTTCTAAACTGGTAGAAACCTTGGGGTTACCTGTTAAATTTGCGAAGATACCTAATGCGATAAATATGAAACAAGGGGCGATATTAAACTTATAGTACGATTAATAATTGTAGTCAGCGAAATGACAACTTCAACAGTGACTGATACAAAAAAGGGTGACCCGCTACAATAGTGACGTTTGGCAATCACTAGACTTAGACATTTAGTCATGCTTCATTTTATTAGGTTTCAAAGCCTTTTTTAAATTGTAAATTTTTAATAGGTACACAACGAATTAAATAATACGATTTAAGAAATATGGACCCTATCTCCATATTAAAACTTCTCACTAAAAAATTATAACCATAGCTGGAAAAAAAATGTTCAGGGGAAGAGGTTCAGGGGAATTAACACTTGAAACCAGGAAAATATAAGTAATTATATACGTTTTTATTCGTTACGGTTGCTATTGATTCCGACTCCGATTCTGAATCGGTATATTCAGAATCGCAATCGGAATCAGTTACATTTATAACGAAGGAATCCGCATATTGGTCTATAATGTGGTCGAGTTGACACATTTTGTCTTCGACTTTTATGGCATGGTGTATCAAGCTGTCTCCAATTATCAGGCGTCACCTCTTTCAGGCCTTCTTCAAATATTTTTTTACCTCTTTTATTTTAAAAGTTTTATTGTTCCTAGCAACGTACCCCTTTGCTTGAGCCCAAACTAACTCTATTGGCTTGAGCTCACAGTGAAAAGGTGGCAGACGCAGGATTGTGACACCGTATTCAGCGACCAACTCTTCCACAGCACAGCGTTCGTAATTTGATTTTAGTAATTTTACTATTTCGATTAATTGAGCCTTTATCATTGTAGGTTGATATTTAATTTGTTTTTCATCTAACCACTGAACAATATCAGCCTTCCGCCAGTTTGAAGTGGGGATACGCTCGACTTTTCTTGAATGGTACGGTGCGTTATCTAATACCAGCACCGCATTTGGCTTTAATTTTGGCAAAATGCTTTTAAGCCATTTCTCAAAACACTCTGAATTCATCTCTTCATAATAGTCCATACTATTTTTCTTCGATTCAAAAATAAGTGAAGGTAGAAGGGAATGTTCTACTGTTGTATCCTCCTAAACTTTTCCAGTTTTATGACCTGTTATTAAACGAAATTCTTACCTGTAAATAATATAATACAGAAACAAAACATTTTGAAACTGAAAACCTATTTACTAAATACAGTTTACCGAAATACCTCTACCTATGTCTCAAGATGAAAGTCTGACCAGTGTGTTGCCAGTAATGACATATGGAAGTGAGACGTGGTCATTCACTACGACTTTTTTGTCAGGCTGTAATGTCGACTAACTTTTAATTGTAAAAACTCGATTTACCACATCACTATTTATTTGGGACTGAAAACCTGCCACACTGAAAATGTCATTTCACTGACTACAATTAAAAATCCGAGTATAGTTTCCGAACAATATTGGCCATAGTAGAAGTAGAAGATGAGTTAACTTGTGTTATATTGAGGTTTTATATGGAAACGCGCAAGTTTCGGATTAGCGGCGCCCGCGTCGAATGTGCGGTTTATTTTATGCGTATCGCTAATGCACTTAGCTAATGAATAACGCCACGCATGTTTTCGTTTAGTTAAACTTACATATTGTAGGGAAGGTAAACCAAATACACTTAAGACCTAAAATAAGCACACTCACACACACTCATGTAGGTTAGCCATAGAGTCAGGAAAGTTCGTTCTTCTTCTTCTTTGCGTGTCGATGGCAGACAATACCATCTTAAAGCTAAAAGTTACGTTGAAATGAGAAGTTACATAATTAGTAGATAGATACATAATATAAAACGTAAATAAATAAGATTTTACAACAAAAGAACTTCCCGTGCTACAATGTTCTCAATAAATGACGTGTGTGTTCTATGTAATACTAAAAGAGTCAGTTAATCGGTTTATATCATAACATAATATAAACGGCCTATATACGTCCCACTGCTGGGCACAGGCCTCACCTCAACTATGAGGTGGAACAAGCCATACTCCAACACGCGGGCTCAGTGCGGGTTGTTGGAGTGGAGTCGGAGTGGAGATAAGTTTATATCATAAAGTTATCTTAAATAGTTTATGATTCTGCACTTGATTTGGCCTATTCATGTAAGACAGTGTGTGTTGTGTATGTAAGACAATGTCAACGTAAAATAGTAAAGTTGACACGTTTTCAATGACAGGCCTTTGCCCCCCGCGCCAACCGCACGCTAAGGTGCCCGCGCGCGCGCCGGCCGCACCCATCGGCCGCGGGGCTCTAACTCACCCTGTGATTAGTTTATTTGACAGGCTAAAGATGTATTACGTGTAGCATTTTTGCTTAGTGAAAATTTTCTTTTGAGTTTTAGCGCAAAGCCATTGCTTCATTTGACTGATTATAATCTTTTGATGACGTGAATTGGTTCGGAATATCTAGAGCTTGCATTAAAAATGTGGCTTCCGGAGTGGCTAAAAGAGCTTTACTGTCTGATGAAAGCAAAACTACGGTGATAGTCTCGTATGTTGTTTGAAGCGTCACACAAATCTAAAACCAGTGAACTCCAGGGAAATACTGTTTCAATTTTGTTCTATTATACAAATGTTAGATAGGTGGGTGTATTTGAAGACTTTGTGAGGTCACAATATGGTTCTGATGTCTGTAGCCCGGTACACACAATATCAACTTTGTCAATCACACATTTTCTTCAACAAACTCCTGAAAATGCTTTTTAGTGATATACTTATAGACATTTATAGTTGTCGTTAAAGTAACGATAGCCACATTATAATTAAAAGAATTATAAAAATTAAAAGAAGCCACAGCGGATTGATACTAAACTGTTACCTTAGGAATTTATTTCAATCCAGTTCGTTAAAATATTGGTATGGATCCTGACACTTAATAGCAGCCTGCCGCGCGGACAGCGTGCGTGTGAATCACCCGCAACTTTGCGGTTACCGGCGATAAATCCTGCAAATCATGTCTTCTGGATCATAAAGACCGATATGGGTATATAAGACCTTTACCTCGTAGTGCTATCTAATCAGAACTGTCCAACTATACATACATTTTAGAAGGAATAAGTTTAGTCAACTTCGAAGCCTTCAAAGCTTTCAGAATGACCAAAAGTTTCCTTAATGATTTGCATTAACATTAACCACCTTTTTAGTACCTACTGGTGTATAATGATAACATTAAATTTTGCCACCTACTTACAGTACCTACTTAAAGTGGCGAAGAAACTTCGATTGATTGAACCCTTATTTGGAAATCATATAGGTGTGACCTTTATTTCAAATCTAAACAAACGTCAAACGTAAAAGGAATGTGCCTCCTACTTCCATTGGATTCATAAAATGCTTACAATTCACTGATTAATATCGACTCAGATTCCTGACTTTATAAGACAGTGCTCATAATATGAGGTAGTAATTGTGTTGTTGGTTGAACAATGAAAGGCTATGCAATTTATGTTTTCAGTCCGCGTTCCGCCATAACGACTCGTCTCACAGTTCCACATGACGATCTCCGTAATAGTCGGGGCTGTATTCATATTCAAACGGGTTCCTGCAATGGAAATATTCAGTGCTTGAGTGTTACGCGGCATTGTCGCGGACTACCACAAAGGCACATTTGGCATATCTGCTAGCAGCCTTCCGTAGTTACGCGTTTTGTGGCTCTAGGGGTTGGCCTGTGTCAGGAGATATAGCGGATGCTTTGTGGAAGTATATAGCGACCCCTGCCATCTTTGCAGTGCCTCAGAGTGCCTTGATCTGGCGCCATCTCACACTGTCATCATTTGAAGTTGCGCAATTTTAACGGTGCTGTTCTTCTACGATACCCTGGACAAAATTCCACACAGCGCCATCTAGCCTCAAAGTGAGCTACATAAAGCTCGTGCGTTTTGTGAAACGATTCCGAGGACGACGATAATGCGCATCAGCAGACATTGTATTCTGTATTAAAGTACTCTGGAGTTGAGCTTGTTCGTCCCGAGGCTAGGCAACTAAGCGCGTTGAAGGGTATTGTGTTGCTTCTTCTTCTTGCCACTACCTTCCAGTTCCAATACGTCGGCTCAGTTTGGATTTTTGGAGAGATGTTTGCATGTAGGACTAAGCATCGAATGAGGCTTACCGACTGCTTAACGTATCTTACGAAGCACGGAGATGTCAGAAATGTACATCAGAAAATATTTATTTAATAACTAGCGATTACAATGATTTTTCAACATGTTGTAATATAGATTGGAATTGCCATTGAACCTGTCTTGCGCTTTTACCCACCTTATAGTGCGGTTCCATTAGTGCGTGAGTAGGCCTCACCCAACAATTTAGAGTTTTCTTCCTAAAACCTCTCATGTTCCTGTAAATCACGCCAGCCCCTCAGCAGTCTGCAGCCATCCTTTGTTCATGCGGCAGTTTAGCAAAAGCAATTTCGTGTTTTATGCGCCGGCAACAGATACGACGCGAACGGCCGGACGGGACGGCCCTTGAATAGCAACGCGGCAGGCGACGTGGGCGATCTATCACAAAATAACACTGCATAGGTATTTTTGATATATAAATGTGTCGATAACTTTGAAGAGGATCAAACCTCAAAGAGATCTTAAGTTTGTGGTAAGCTAAAGTGCTTGTCTGTACATGAATAAAGTTAGGTCTAACTAACTACAAAACAAGTCTCTGCCTAATTCGAGTATGAAATATATATACCTACACAAGCTCTGGGAAAGTGTGTTGTACTCCGGGAAAGTGTGTTGTAAGTTATTTTGTCTTTTTTGGTAAAAAATACTCTAGTAACATGTCTATCATTCGTATGGAGTTTTGTAACGAACTAAGTAAGTACTATAATTTATAATGATTATACAACCTATTTACTAGTAAGAATACAAAGTTAGAAAGAAGGTTGAAAATAAGCTTAATCACATTAAAATTGGATTACTGGCGATCATAAAAAATTTACATTTTACTTACTTTCTTGCTACCAAATCGATAGGGTCTGTTGAAGGATCAAATCATAGTCTCTAGTCAGCCTTGTTACAGATTAGGTATTCCGAAAAAACATCCAGGAAGGAAAAAAACGTCCATCATCCAGCAGATGAAATTAATGTCTTTGTAAGCATTTAAAAGTTCGTGTTATTCTTCCGTACACATATGTCTCACTGAGAAACTAAATCAACGTATAATATTAATATGCTTCCTCATATTTTTATAATACTTTACAAATGGTCAGTAACTATCTAGTAAGTACCATATTCGCTATCAAAACACGAGCAAAAACCGAACTAATTCACCATCTGAATACAACTTTGATGTCACGAAATGGCTTATTGAAATGCATTTAAGTGCATGCCAGTAATTTCATGTACGATTACCCTTAACCATGCGCGGGCGGCGGTGGGTCGCGCCACTGTATAAACCATACAGTAGGCTATCTAAGGCCGCCCGCCGAGTTATTAGCCTAGCGTGCACACAGACACGCGGCGCAGCCCGTCCGTACTGCCCTTTACTCCCGTTAAGTAACACCCCAATGTGTAACACTGTGACACATTGGGAAAAAAAATACCGATGAGTCACACTGTTACACATTGCCACTTTTTTTTGCCCGTTGAGTGCCAGTGTTAATTTAACAGACTTAATACAAATATTAACCCACAAATCAGAGGTTTTTTTCTATTGTTTTTATTCCAATTTTTTTAGTTGAGTTTATTTCAAGTACTCCAATATATCACAAAAAGAATAAATAAATATATACCGTAGTTTTTTTATGGGCGTTAATAGGTTAAATCATAATTGAATATTTCTGTTGGTCAATAATTTAAAAATATCACAATAATTTTAATCTTTAAAAAAAACATTATGTGATTCGTGATTTATTTTACTTAACGTATCTTTACGTTCAGTTGGTTCAAGAAATACTCGTGTTTGTGGGTTAATATTTGTATTAAGTCTGTTAATTTAACACTGGCACTCAACGGGCAAAAAAAAGTGGCAATGTGTAACAGTGTGACTCATCGGTATTTTTTTTCCCAATGTGTCACAGTGTTACACATTGGGGTGTTACTCAACGGGAGTAAAGGCGTACTGCCGCCTCCCTATGCCCCCCTATTTTATGCTAGCGTGTGCGTGTTATCGCGTGTGCGTGATATCGCGACACGGCGCGCGATGCTCACGCACACATTCAAACCGAGAGTAGCACGTTTGTGTTTAGATGTTCTACTGTATGGTTTATACTGTGGTCGCGCCGACCGCGGCCGCTCTAACTAACCGTGGCCGGGCCGAAGGGTTGGCTCTGTGATCACGTTGGATGTCATTTTTGGTATTCTTGTTGCTCGGTCGAGCGAGCTCTATCGGTATTTTGCTAGCAGGGTTGATAAAGGGTTGTTGTCAGTCGATAATCGTGTCTGTGTGTTATGATTTTGTGGGACAAAAGGAAAAGCAGGTCTTTTAGGAACCAATAAGGATGGAAAAATCTTTGGGAACTGTGTTGGGATAAGATAACTATCACAAGATTTTTTTACACACTAAGCAGAACTTGCAGTTTACCTATTAATCTGAATATTAGAGATCAAAGTCCCACGCCGAACTTCCCATGGATCATCCACAAGACTACATTTTAACTAATTCAAACTCTCTAACTAAGATTTTGGTTAATTATACGTAACATGGTTCACTATTGTGTCACGGTTATGTCAGAGGTGTGTTTCATCGATATTTTCCATTACCTGTAAATTGTATCAAGAACCAAAATAAGGTGCTCCAGCTAGTTTGCCAGTCGATTGCGTTCGAGCTCTGAGCGAGAGTACCAACCACAATAAAAAAACATTTTGAAAAAGATGTAACTCTCCAACTCTGACCAAACAAAAAAAATTACAAATGGTAAGAATACGTGAGCTTCTGCTTCAAGACCCCAAATATTATATATTCAGGGCCCGGGAATCCTCACCAGATTGGACAAAGGAAATTCTGTTTTTCGGACATTTGTGATTACCAATCCGCGGTGTGCTGATTAAGTAGCGATAACCACATCCTATGATTGAGGCTGGTGGGGTCGTTAGTTTTCGAACGTTGGTACCGATCGTTATCGCTAGATGGCAGTCGTAAACGCAAGCCCGACAGAGCACTAAATACATTACGATTGCTTAGAAAAGCTTCGAAACCAGGTTAAGTAAATTGCCTATTCGTTCTTTGCCTGTTTTAGTAACTTCCCACAGTAAAATGAAGTAAAACTCCATACAGCAATTCTTTCAGTCTAGAGTTCGTTTGAAAGCCGCCAGTCGCATCTCTCTAAAAGCCAATTTGCGTAAGACATGCTTTAACACACTCCTTTAAATTAGCTGTCGGTGTTTTCACTTTCATCTAGCTACAGCTAAATTTAAACGATCAAGCCTCTTAAGGGTTTAACCCTTCACAAATCATTCTCGCTAAGCGATGTGTCCAACCGCTAGCGATACCTTGCGACCGTAAACTGCGCGTCATGACGTATGACGCATTGTCTCCTACGCAAAGTTACACGCGCGGGTCGTAACGACCATTCTGCGCAATGCAAAGTGTTAATCTCTGGATTTAAAGGCGAGTATCGCACGTGAGTTACGGCGTTGCAAGCAAGTCGACTTAATACTATGTTGCGACACAGTAGCCTCACAGATTTTACTTTCAAATTTACAAATGCAAAATAGCATATTGTATTGGATGTGGTAGCTGTCGTTTTAGCGAGTTTTATTATTTCGCCGTTCCTTAACAGCTGAGAGGACGATCAAAATCTTCATTCTTCGCGTGAGACATTCAGATTGCTTATGGTGAAATTTCGCTCCAATAGGCTATTGTGTGTAATACGGGTGTTTGCATCTCGTGTCTCGTCTAGGGCAGGCTTTGCGGTAGTTTAGTAAAAATGCAGAAAACTGCCTTGTTTTCAAAACTCATAAGGGCCTATTGAGTTTTGAAATATGGCTTTTATATTCGCTCGTTTCTTTGTCAAAACGAATTTATACCTTAGCTTAATAGTATTCTAGATATTTTGTACAGTGAGTTCAGAATGCGCTTTGTAACAACAGCTTGTATTCGTGTCACCGCTGGGCACAAGCCACTCCTCAACTATGAGGTGGCACGAGCCACACTCCAACACGCGAGCTTAGTGCGTATTCTTTGCGCAGTAAGGCTGGTGGGAATCCTTACTGCCAAATATTTTCAAGCCACCCCGAGACCCAAGAAAATAATAGTTCATGTAGCACCAGGCTGCCTATTTTCAATTATCTTATTTTGCGAAATGACATTCTTTGCAATGAAGCAAGAACAAATGGGCGGAAATGGGTTGCCTGTCATGCCGTCATTTAACAAATGCTTACTAGACCCGGAAAAGGCTCTACCTTGTCGAAATCTAAAGGAATGTTTACGAAACCAAACAGAAAACGAAAGCTTACGAAGGACAGATGCATTACCAAATGTATTAAACATAATTTGATAGGTAGAGACGATCTACTCATAGGGATTGCTTTAGCACTAAACTAATTTTGTGATTACCTAAACCCAGATCTCCTTTGGAAGTCCCTATTCAGCTTTCCAATCCCATCTTGACGCCCACGACAAAGTATAACAAACGTTACTATCAAATAATACGTAGCAGGCACAATGGAAGAAAATATATAGAGGGCGGTGATAAATCATAGTAATGGAGTGCCACAATGCCTCTGCAATCAGTAGATGACGTGCTTTGTGGCCCTCCCACTGAAGAATTTATATCAAACAAAGATACCGCTGAAAGGGGCCGCTACCCCCTTATCGATCGGGGTGGGGGTAGACAACCCCCGCCGTGTATTTCAGCCGTACGAATTACAGCGAGATTTATGTTACGAGAGCCACTTAGCAAACTGTCGGTTAATGAATATGACCCGGGAGTATTTGGGCTAACTCGATGTAGAAGTGCGGGTGTGCTTGCTTTATGTATTGGTTTTTTACAGAAGGTAGATAGATATATCCTTCATTGTACACCAAAACAACAGATATACACAATAAAGAAATGTAGATGTACTTAATGTACAATTTGGGCGGCTTTATCGCTAAAAATCTTGGTTGGTTGTTTTTAAATCTTGAGCTAGTCAAGATTTAGTTTGACCAGCATTATGTCTTTTTAATCGACTTCAAAAAAGGAGGAGGATCAATTCTACTAAGTATGTTCATATTTTTTTTATGTTTCTTCAGAACTTGTGGCTGGTTGAAAAAAATTGAATGACTTTTTTTTTTGGATGCCCGTGGCTCGCGTTTAGTCTGTTATTGAACTTATAGAACTGGAACAACTTCAGCCGAAACTGAGTCTAAAAATAAGAATTATTGATGATTGGAAAATTTGCGTTGAATAATAAGTTGTCGAAAAATAGGCAATTATTTTTAACTTTTTAGTGCATATTGATTTGTTTTGGAATAGCTTTTATTGACGTGTGGTTTTTATTGTAAATAAAATGCGTTGTATATTTAACTACAAAATATTGGTTTACTAAGAATGTGGCATAGTAATCCTGATCCATGAACATTATTTCTTAAGATTAGTAAATTAATAGAAATGGTTAAACTTAAAAATATTTTCTTCTTTTAAAATATACTAAATATGTTGTAGTTTTCGCAGCGAGAATCGTTTTCAGTTCTGGTTTATATTCATATATTTAGGAACATATGCATTAAATTTCATAAGAAACATATTTCCTCACTGTTAGCGTGCATTATTTCCCCGTCAAAAAAAAAAAAAAGGTGTAGTGTTGGGGTGTTATAATTAAAGTTGGGATTAGACCTAACTTTTTTTTAAATGGTTGCCATTAAGCTTCATATCCTTATTAGTCAAGATCTCGCATTCCACAAAAAAATATGTTGGACCACTGTGGGCCAACCTGCAGGCATTAAGTTGTCAAACTGGCTACAGTGTTCAAAGTGCTTTTTGTTATCTGGAAATGTTTCACGAGGCTCTATAATTATCTGCTAAACAAAATCCTGGTTTAAATTGCTCTAAAACCAACAAAAACAAACTCTAGTTTTGTAGTAAGTATAGCTGAACTGACGCCGTCTTACATATTTGTTTTTTTCCATATTACAATATCCTATGGCAAACACCGACTAATTTCCTTACACGTGCAAGCATGTCACAGATAATTGAATCGACTTAATATCAGATGAAATTTCAAAACATTAATTTAATTAGGCACTCACACAACGTTGGAACGATTATATGTCAGCTTATTAAAAAAGATAATAATAAGAAACAGACATTCAAAATTGACACTTAGCACGGTAGCTCAGACTTGCGTGACTGTGAACTTGTGTACTTGATAATTGAATATCATCGACTCTACACCGTGAGCAAAATGCTCATCTTACAATAAGACACATATACACTAGTCTGGACTTGAATTTGAATAATCTACAGGATGCATCTACTGATTGTAGTAACTGACAGTTGAAATTGACACGTAACACGGTAGCTCAGAGTTGCGTGACTTGTACACGTACTTGTGTACTTTATAATTAAATGCTCATGTTACAATACGACACACATATTGCTAGTCTGGACTTGAATTTGAATAATCTACAGGATGCATGTACTGATTGTCGTAACTGACAGTTGAAATTGACGTAACACGGTAGGTCTGAGCTGCGTGACTGCGAACTAATGTAGTTGTTAATTGAATATCGTCGAGACGACTCTATGTCGTGAGGGAAATGTTCATGTCAACAAATATATTAAAATAATTGCAACGGCACATGAATTTGATTGACGTACACACTATTAACTGATTAAAAATTGAAATTATGATAAATTAAATTAAACAAGTTATTCTAGTATCTAGTTGAAATATTTGCAACGAATTTCAAATCGTGTTGAGTATCTAAAACAGCTGTAAACTATCTTATATTTAATATGCACAAAAAACTGTTGAAATAGGGTAAAAGAGTGCTTAAAGTTGAAAAATTATGACAGCAATTTCTAATGAGTTGGTAGTTTTAACCCTGGTTAACCAAGGTTTTAAAGCATGTATCTATGTTGATTAGAATTATACGCTAAATGTCTTATCAATTGATAGATTGTCGAGTTAAGAATGGCTGCTACCAATGTTGGAATTCCCACACTGATATTGAATTTAGATGAATTATCTATATAAAAAGACAATTTGGCCTAACTAAACCTGCTTGTTTTTGATCCTAAAATCTGTGTTATTATTCTTCTGGCTTTGGCCTGCTGTTTGCATATTCAGTAGAGGGATGTACTTAAAGAATTAATCCGAGTTCGTAAGTAGATTTGCGGGCCGATGCGGTAATCAATCGAGAGCTGCGTCGAGCGCAGAGCGGCAGAAGGCAGAAACGTACAAACTGGAAAAATGCAAATTGAGCGCAAATCCCCAGAAACAACGCAATCTCTACAATACCCATCCCGGACTTATTACGTGTTTGAGACATTTGCTATTGCCATGTAGATCTGGTAGAGTCCAGAAAATAAATAAAAATGTACGGTCACATCATGCTATCCAGAAAGATAGTCAGCATCAAAATGATGTGTGTCATCAGAGTGGTATAAGGTAGGTATTCATGGTTTGACAAAATCAATTGTAGTGTCTTTTGTCATTTGTAACAAAATTTTAATTGTGTAGTGACAAGGTTGCTTTTTTAAATACTTCAGGCATATTCGACTCACCATTTTGATGATAACTGTACAAGTTTTACCGGATAGCCTGATGTAGATACTGATGACTTATGTGATGTGATATATGTTAGGAAATCCAGAAGATATAATATAATAACACACAACATAACATACACAATGTCATATACAAACGCTCACGACTATATCTAAAACGGGCTAGTCAGAGGCAGACAGACAGTTGACGTCCGAGCGAATGGGCTGAAATTGCTACGGAGCGAGCCAATCGTATCCGCTTTGATTAGGTTTTTTGAAGGTGTCCATCACCGGAGAGATAGCCATAATAACAGTGTGATATAAAATTACTATCAACTCTTTGTTGCCAAAATAATGTATGGCGTAACGTTAAGTGTTAAACTTAGTTTCAGTATTAAAAAAAGATTACCGATATTTATGTCTATGACATTATAAAAACAAAACGATGAACGTATATGAACATTAAACATAACTTTTTTTTGTAAATTAAGCGAAGTTACTCATGCTTATATTAAATAGATTATAAATTCTAAATAATATTTACAAGAGATATAAATCAATGATTTCTTTGTTATAATGGCTTTAAACCTAGCGTTTAGAATTTCAAATTAAGAAGGGCTCTTTTTTGTAATAGAAAACTCCCATGAGATACTCATGCTAAACTACAAATAAAACCCCTGTTGGTCGGTCCATAATAATTCGATACTTTATGTATGTAATATTTCTATTCAAGAATCGAAATTTGCACGGGTAACTTATTTATTAAATGTTCCAAAGCGAAAACCAGATGGTAATATCATTTTGTTTATAATTTAGAAAAACTTACATAAAATATATTTGAAATGGTGTGTTTAATATTTCAAAGTTAAACGTGTTAAATTGAGCCGAGAAAAATGTTAAATTCATTGAAATCGACTTGAATTAAGTTAATGATTACAAATTACTTACTTACCGAGCGTTTGCGTTTGTAGAGCGCCATTTATTATCCCACTTTGCAATTATATGTCTAAATATAGTGAAAATATTTTGCAATGCTCCGTTACCTTTCGCCTCCTGACAGCTAATTTGTTAATGTTGGCTTTAGTAATTATTTTCGGTTTTATTTAGATGTGTAATTAACCTATAAAGCACTCAGCGGGTCACACCTCGTTTAAAAGCTCTTACATACTGCTCAATAATTTTACGAAGAACTTTATTGCCAACTAAGTTCTCATTGCTTGCATAACACTAGACTACTTGAAATTAAGTCATTAAATATTAAATAATAGTAGAGCTATTTAAGCAGTAGAGAAAATGAGTGTTGGTATATCATTATAGGTCATCAAAATACATAGACCACATTAGCAGATTCTATACCTCGACAGTCATCATCGACATCAGTCATAAAAGGTCAAAACATTTGCACATTCGTCATACACACACATGTAGAAACATTAACAAATCACATATAACTCAAAACGGGTCGGCTCTACCAAGCAAACCTATAATAAAAAACCTATTACTATCGAGACACGTAATTTGTAAATATACGAGTAACACGACCCACAATCCCGTAGGGGGTTGGGGTTTGGGCGGAGGGGGAGAGGGGGTACCTGTGTAGAGTTACAGCCGCCTGGGTGTGGTTTGCCGTTCAATAACTTAATACTCTGGAAAGGCTTTCACGCTGAAATCTCGCTGAAGTGTAGCGCGACTGAACAGTTTAGATCCTTGAAATTTTTGAGACTTTTCTCGAAATAAATATACGAGATGTTCTTAGTACTTAGAAAATGTACAAATTAGGTTGAAAATCAGTGGTTTATTCATGGAAGTAAACTTAGTTAAATAAAACATTTTGGGTACAATTACATTTGAGTAATTTATGGTAAGTTCTCATCGCACATTGTCTCATAACTGAACATGTAAATAATGTCGATCGTGGTACCATAGTTATCTTTATATCATCATTTAGGCCTATGTAAATGTTGTTCTTAATTGGATAAGTTACCTGAATGTTTCAATAGGTTTTATATTCAACTCAGTATGTTATCTTATGAACATTACGGTGTTGGACAAAATACGTAATTTTTTGACCATCAAAATTGGGCATTTGGGAAGCCTGAATATCAACGGTTACTTCTATTTTTATATGGAACCTTTATAGTTAACTTATACACGAATTGAGTGGGAGAAATCTTGAACATTATCTAGGTTTCCTTCGACAGGTTTCCAACTAGGGACGTCATATATGCAGCAAATTCTCAACAAATTAGATGGAGGCTGCAACTTAGTTGGGTGGATATGTGGAAGCTGGAGGCTATTAATTGCAGGTTTGCAGGTAATCGATCGAGGTAGAGCACGAGGTGCGTCGAGGGATCATAGAGTGTCGGTCGGTGCGCGGCGCGGGCGGCGCGGTGTGCGTGACGGATCATGGCGGCGCGGGGGGGCCGCGCCCCGCCGCCCTCGTTAAACGCGCCCGCCGGATACGCGCCGCGGCGCGGTTGAAAGCTATCCGGCCCCCGAGCGGGCGGCGCGCGCGATTGGCCGCCGCCGAGCGCGCACAGTAACCGATAGCCAATCGCGCGCGCCGCCCGAGCACGCCCCCGGGCGCCCGCCGGCACCGGCTCACACCGCGCGCGACGTCGCCGCGCACACTCGCACCGATGCGCGGCTCCTGGGACGAGTCCACGACGGCGGCGCTGCACGCGCGCATCCTGGAGGCGCACCGCGGGCCCGCGGCCGACCGCGCCGCCGAGCCCGCGCCCTGCGCCGACCAGCCGCCGGCGCTCACCATCAACTCCGTAGAACTCGCTGCACCGACTCCGCTACTCCCGCTGCCGACGCTCTCCTTCAGCGCCGCTCAAGTTGCCACCGTTTGTGAAACTCTCGAAGAAAGTGGTGATGTGGAACGACTCGCCAGGTTCCTCTGGTCACTCCCCGTCGCACATCCCAACGTTGCTGAACTGGAGCGCTGTGAGGCCGTACTCCGAGCGCGAGCCGTCGTAGCCTTCCATGCGGGACGTCATCGAGAATTATACTCCATACTTGAAAGACACCGTTTTCAACGGTCGAGTCACGCGAAATTACAAGCACTGTGGTTAGAAGCGCACTATCAGGAAGCTGAGAGACTCAGAGGACGTCCTCTCGGGCCAGTCGATAAATACCGTGTCCGCAAGAAGTTCCCTCTGCCTCGTACGATTTGGGATGGAGAACAAAAGACGCACTGTTTCAAAGAGAGGACGAGGTCACTCCTTCGCGAGTGGTATTTACAAGATCCGTATCCTAATCCAACTAAGAAGAGGGAATTGGCGGCAGCGACGGGTTTAACGCCGACGCAAGTGGGAAACTGGTTCAAGAACCGACGGCAGCGAGACCGCGCGGCGGCCGCCAAGAACCGCTCGGCGCTGCTCGGCCGCGGGTTCGCCTCCTCCTCCACCTACGACGAGGACTCAGTCGACTCGGAGATCAACGTGGATGAAGAGTAGCCCGCGTCCTATTTTATAGACTGATAGTGTAAATAATTACGGTGATACAATTTTTACAAGACGCGACTCTACCGACACGTTCGGCCGTCGCATAAACATTCTCAGTGCGTTCGGACGATGCAATATAGACAAAAGTTATCGATTATCCTAGTTAGATTCACGAAACCCGTGATGTATGTGATGTTAAGGCATGGTAACAAGTTTATTAGGGCGTAATTCTATTGTTGAAAGTGTTAAGCGAGTTCTTGAAGTAAAATCAGCAATCCGCGTATCAGGTATGTACCATTCTACTTTGTAGCAAACATTCTGGAGTAGGCATAACCTTTTCTTGAAACTGTTTGAAGTTACTTTATCTTTTTTCCATCACTGATAAACTTCACGAAATGAGGTAAAACAGGGTTATTTTTATGATTTGATTCAAATCACTCTTTACTCACTCAGTGGAGTAATGCTTAGTTTATTTATTTAATTTCCTTATAGGTAAGATTTTTAGACCTACTTTTTGCCGAGAAGCATTTACTTACCTAAATATTTGTATATCCTAACTAATTTACCAATAAAGTATAGTTTTATTTATATTATCAATTTTTAGTTATACATTACAGTAATTATAATGATGTAGATAATTATGTTGGTGGAATATAAATTATATGTAATATGATATTCAAAGGTCTGTACCTGAGCTCAAATGACTACGTACCACTTGCCCGTTTTAGAACTTGTTGCGACTAACATTTCATTTGGCTATACCTAATTAATTTATTTATTGCAATCAGTGAAATTACATAGAAATGTTGATAATAATGCTGTAAAATTATGTTACATCACTTGGTATTAGTAGACGACAATTTTAACTTTTATACGTTTAGGCCTATTCTGTTGTGCGCGGTAAAATGTAGAGACAAGTACTGGTAGTGTGTAAAAAAAAAAATGCATACATATTTTTTAAAATTTATTAACTTTTTCCTAGTAACAAAGCCTCTTTCTCCAGTTTTTTTTATGCGTGTACATACCTACTTAGTATAAAACAATGAGATAACGCTGAAATAGTTTAGAAACTTTTCTTGACAAAAAGGTTCAACAAAAATAGCAATAGAACAAGCGTAGATTCCTAAAATCTAATTTTGGTTTAATAAAGACTCAAACAATGATCAAAATAATATCAGTATATTTTTTCAGTTGGTATTAAGATATTTACATATCCAAAAAATAAAATAATACTTCGTTCAAATACGTTGTTAATGCTTTTGATAGTCATCACACTATTTATTTAAGTATCATGCAAGATGTAGAGTTTAAATGAATAAAAAAACTTAGTATTTAAACGTAACTAGTAAGAGGCTATTTTTAAAACATATTTTACAGCATTCTTATAACTCTGCCTGTGTCTGAGGAAAAAGTATTTCCAATAAGACCTACCAATTATTCCAACTGTATTTTGTGTAGTTTTCATACCTACAAAATTTTGTGCATTATAGTTAATATTTGGAAACGTTAGGTTACGTAGGCTATAGGTATAGACTCGAGAGAGATTGTAAAAATGTATAATATAAACAAATGCAAATTGTAAATATGATATCGACTTACATTACAGTCATTAAATTAAAATTGTTAATAAAATTATATTCGTAAACAACTAATTTGTATTATTTCAGTCTTGATCTCCTTTAAAATTATTAAAACATGATTATTTCATCGAAAATAACAGACATTGAGCAAGAAGTTATTAAACAACTTTTTTTCTTGTTAAGAGTCCCAGGAAGGAAAAGAAAACATATACGTTATGAATAGTTAGGTACACTTAAAACTACATTGTGCAGTTATTTCCACAATTGGCAAAGCCTATCACGTGTGAACCATATAGAGACTGCCAGATTATTAGAATAAAACGATTTAACTACTCAAATTAACCTACTTGAGGAATTGCAGGGCATTATTTGAAAGATTTGAAGATTTGAAGCCCAGATTAGAAAAAAAACTGGCTCGACTTGCCTGTAAAAAAACCTCATTTGTTTCTGTTTTTTAATTTCATGGTAGAAGACCTTTTCAAATTGTCTTAGCATGATGAAGTCATGGGTTCTTTGTGTTCCAAGTTTAATCATTTATTTAAAACTAGAAGCATCAATAAAAGCAAAAAATATTATATTGATAAAAAAAACAAAAACATCATGAAAATTGCCTTCGACAAACTGGCGTTATCTATGTCAATGTAATGGTAGAGTCATTTTACTTAATATCAAGTTATTAAGAGATAAAAGTCTAGTTCAATCAAAATTCGTTCAAAAAGACCTGTTTTTTGAAAGAAGTAGTGGAGCTTTCTAATAATTAAATTATCCAAAAAAAATATAATAAAAAATGGACAGCAAAATTATATGGATATGCAAAATACACAGTGAATAGAGAAAAATAAGACATAAAAGCAAGCCACAATTTAGAGTTACTCCTTCCAAACATGTTCTTTGACAAATAAATTAAAATGTGAAGTAAAACAAAAAAAAGAACACGATCAAAAAGGGACAACTGTACCGGAACTATACCGAAAGTATACTGATATCTTAAGATTGAGACCGACAGACTGGTACCATAGACTGTACGATCAGTGGTTAAACAGCGGTAACTATTTCCAGACTCACTAGTAAATAGTAGTACTACTAACAGCTACAGACCAGAAACATGAATCTATACTCACAATTGATTTGACCTTTTTGGAATATAATAAATATATCTTAGACAAAGTTGAAAATAGTATACGAATAAAAGTGCTGTGAGATGTGTGCATTTAAGTCGCTAGGATCCAGGTTGCTAAAAATAAGAAGCATAGAGATATAGACCATGTTTGAAAAACCATTACAATATTTTAGATGTGGTCACTAACATTAACACAACTTCGTACAGGCACCGTGTAAATGGTTCAAAAAAACGTCACTAGGAAGACCTAAATAATTAAACACTCTGTAGATTGGCAGGAGTTGACTTAAAGAAGGAATCAATTAAAGAGTTTGGAGGAGTGGAAAATTTGGTGTAGTTAGACACTAACATTAATAAAAAAATATTATAAAACAGATGGCTTCAGTATGATGAAACGCGACGATATTAGGTATCATAAAACATGACCAGGACGTATTATATCTATATGGCACAGAGGCCAGTCCATTAGTTACATATGATAGAAATATTTTTAATTATCAATAAAATATAATGGTCGGAAATACCAACACAAGTCTCTACATATTTATATGTATTATAAACCGATAGTTATGGTCCTTTAAAATGGTAGAGTGGGATATAAAACCTTAGAAGTGAGAAGACGTAAAGGCTTATTTGATCGAATAGAGACAAAAGGCCGTTATAACGGGAAATGAAATAATAACAAGTTGAAGAGAGTGTAATTGCCGCTATAGGGAACGCTGTAATTGCTTAATCAGCGCTGATCAGCCATTAAATCAGTATCAGCGATGATTAACCTCATTAGAGACATCGCGGATTTGCACTTGCACCGTTTTACAGGAAAATAGACGTTTTATTTGAAAATGTAATTGAATAATTTGCGCGTTATTCATCTGAGCTGTGGTGAAGAGCTATTTTAAGTTCGAAATTCACACCAGTAAAATAATAACATTGAATTCATTTCAAAGTTTTTTATTTATTTTGTTTATTTGCGTATTCAACTATGAATAATAAATAAATATTTTATTTTTTTGCAATAATAGCTAATGTTTAACTTTATATTTTATTCAACCTAAAAGTTGCTCTTGCGAATTTTTGCATTAAAATTCCATCTCTCCATTCTAACATAAAGAAACAAATGATAATTTAAATAATAATAACACAATAATTTATGTATTTTGTTAATAATGCGCTGATGAATTATCTAATTAATTTTTATTATCTGGAAATTTTCCATACTTTTGATATTTGACTCTACAACTGTTTAATCATATTATTAAATTCTATTGAATTGTGCTCCTTGCTAAGCATTTTCAAGCATTTCTTTAAGATTTATATACACATTGAGATCCTATATGGACCATAAATAAAGTGGTCTTAATAGGTGTAGATCGGGAAGACCGTATTTGAATAAAACGAAAAATCATCATTATCATCAACTACTTTCTTGACTTCATAAAAATCGAATTTCTTTGAATGTATAGTACAACGAATAATAGGACAAGTAATTGGGATAAAATGCTAATTATTAATTTTGGAATTAATTTAAAGGAACAATAGATAATGCCTATGAAAAACCGTCCACGGTCCAAAGTTGTATAAAACCGGAGTTTGTTTAAGTGGCTCAAACGATGAAATGATTTTTTGGATAAAAGTCCAACTTTTAATAACTAAAAACGGTTCCGTGAAGGAAGAAAGTTGTACCATCATTTGGTATCATGCCCAATGATGGTACAACTTTGGTAGAGTCACATTTAGTGTGTAACCAGTGTATTTATGTATTCATATTAGATATAACATTAATATTCAGCTAATAATTCGTATATTTTTCTTTGGTTAATTAATTTGAAATTTTGGATCGGGCCTATTTCTAGAACGGGTATTTTTGAACGGAGCTGTGCTTGTGCTAAAATGGTCCTTACTCACAACTTCAACAGAAAGAATTGACTAATATGCAATTTAACTGCCATAAAAACAACATTAAACATGTTTTCGCAATGTAATATCTTGCGTGCACGCAGCAAAATTATTGCATTACAAGGTGTTAGACAAGAACATTGTGTGGAGCCTTGACGCAAGATGGCGGTGCATGCCTAAAAGGTATTAAATGCGCTCAGCAATGCCATTAGATATCTGTCCATTAATATGGGTGTAAATCAATTTTTCTCGTGATAATGGCGGAGATAAATTCCTATATGAATATGAAAAGACATGAGTTATTAAGGATATAAAAGAATTTACGATTGTGAATCGTTTTGCTTTGACTTATGGCGTCTTGAGTTGTGACGTGGTTGAAAGATGTTGTAGGCTTGCAATTGGCATTAGAATGAGAATAAAATGACAAGATTCATCTTGTTGGATTTGTTTATTTATTATTGCTCAATTGGTTATGCTGACCAATATCAGCATGATTTCTTTTGAAAAATATCTTGAAAAATTAAGTTCAGGATCATAAATAGACTTGACGGTATTTTTAAAATATTTATTCTGGTGAGTACGAATTTATAAGCTTCTTTACGACTAGTCTGTATAGCGTCTTTATATTATGTAGCCTTTAGCCACTTAATTCACTCTTGTAACCTGTCTACGATATTGTGAAAACGTGTCACTTCGGCTCAGTCACAACACCCGCCTGATTAATGCAGGTAACAACTTAAACGCGCCTCATTGACACCACTCAGACGATTATTTCTAACCAACCATCTTATAAATCCACACGTTTCAAACATCCAAATCAATACCAACCTTACCACTTCATAACATGACGGGTTATTCCGTAACAGCTTAAAACGTTTACGTTTTTTAAACTAGTCTATTATCAACATGCCACGCATAAAAATAAAAACAATTGATTGTAAACCTTATTTTTTATATTACATGATTAGTAACGGCATTAAGATTCAGACGTAACTAAAAAAAAGTAAATCGGTAAGCCTGGCTTGTCAAATTTTAATACGAACCTCCGTCGTTCTTTTTTTAAGTGTAGGTTAAGGAAAAAAATGGAGTTGGCCGTTGAAGTAGACATGTTAATTGCAACTCAAACAAATTAACGGACATATCGTTAGCTAATGAGTCTCGAATGGACGATGTCTGCTGGTTGGAGGAGGTAACGTCATGAAACATGAAGGTACAGAATGTTACCGAGGCATTGATAGGTTTTAATCACCTATTTTTTGGTCACGTGATAGACATGACAAGACTGCAAAGATGCTTTTAGAATTTTACTGACTGGCTTGTCAGTTACTTAGATGAGTTGATGAATGAGAGTTATCTTACTTTTTAGTAAAGCACAGCACAGTTTCACGGCTGTGCCAAAAAGTGTTGGTAGTGCAGGTAGACTAACTTTACGTACTGACGCTTGCTACGCTTCTGTTCGAGCGTTCTGTAGAGTTGTAGACTCGAATTTAGCTTTCATATATAATACTTCCTGTTTGCGCCATTATAAAAATATGATATATTGAAGGCTCACAATTAAGGCCTATGTTCAGCAGTGGACATCATGTGGCTGCTGATGATGATGATGATGAAGGTTCACAAATCATTGAGGTAAAATCTCTGACAATTTGAATAGTGCTTTCGTAATCACCCAATACTAGTACTTAAATACCAAGAGCGCAGTTAAAAGCAACCGCTGAAAGCTTTCAACCATGATTTCGTAGACGATAAAAGCTCGCCTACACCTTAACTTGACTTCTATATTATATACTGTTGTGAAAATATGAGCTCTATAATATTATAGTAATGTTGCAAAATCCTGATAACTATTATTTGACCCTAAATAACTCATAAAATACTTCAGCTGTTAGGCAGCCTAATGACTCCACACCTTATTTGAGGTGTGGTTCGGGTCGCCACCTAGATTCGCTGAAGTTCGCGCAGCACTTAACCATTATAATCAAATTATCTGCACCTGACAACACATTAGCCATGATTATAAACTTAGATAGCTAAGCTAACATAAGCTTAGAATGTAACACTGTAATTAGGCAATATTGTACAAAACCCTCTGATCCACGCGCGTATCTGACAAATATGCAGACGGTCGCTAGTTTTCGCTAGAAATAAGCTTCAACTTAGCTTCATTCTGCCTCTACGTTAACAAAAAAGAACTCATGTATTTCTTAAGAATTGCCACGATTAGTATCTCCATACTTGTACAACTATAGGTATATAGTGAATAATACCGTCTCTGCCCTCTGTATCTTAAACTTTATGCCATCGCCCAGGATAATAAGCCTAAGTTCATTTTTGAAGCAGCTGCTTATCTCACCCGAGAGTAGGTATTATGAGTTGTCTGCGGAACGGTTTCGAACACTTGTTGGTCAAACAAAATTTAAGATTAATTAAGTATCATACGTTTTGAGAAGTGCAAATAATCGTGCTTTTTATTAAATTAATGCACGATTCACTTTTGCGAAAATACCTACGAACATTAAAACAAAAATTAAGTAAGTAGACTGCTGTTGTTGTATCTAGTTGTGTTGACTGTTTAATAAATTATTAGAAGCACAATCTTAGGATTGTGATTTTACAATCACAAGTTAAGGCGCAATTTCACAACAAATAAATATTTCATTTAAGAAAGTGCTGTATTGAACTTTATTCAATTCCAAGACTAAATTATGAAAAGAAAAATTTTATTCAAAAAAATGCTTATTTTAAAACAAAAAGGTCGGTCGCCATTACAAGTAGTGTAGACCACTAACTAACATCATAAAGATTTAAAAAGTAAAAAATGTTCAATTTCAAACAAAAAATAAACTGAAATCAGCCTTCACTACGTTTGACGACCGATTTAGTGTAATGGTTCAGAAGTGGGCTTTTACACCAGAGGTCGCGAGTTCGATCCCCGAACAGTATAAAAAATTGCATTCATGAACATGTCTGTATGTACTGGGTCTGGGTGTTTCCTATGTATATTAACAAAAAAAATAGTATTTTAGTATGTTCATCCGTTGTCTAGTTTCCTATAGCACAAGCATGTACATAGTTCCTTTGCTAAATGGCGCTGTGTTAAATAGTGTCCAGTGATATTTATTTATTTATTACCCAACGTACATACGGTCAACGGCATGACAGAACACATGTGCGGTCATACTCCTCGCTCTATTGCAAAAAATGTCACTCGGCAAGAGCAACGGAAGTAGGTAGCCTGACGTGTTTGACTTTATGGGTACCTACTCAAACAATATTCTATACAAAAACTACTACACACCCTTGGCCTTAGTATTGAATGTAAAATTATTATTCTCAATATGAAAATGCACACAAATATCAAACAATAAATACCTATTATAATTTCGAGGATAACGCTGCCCACGGAAAAAATCAAGAAACCATGTTGTTTATTTTTAGGCCTATTGACGTCTCCATCGGATCGGATTCCCGCGCGGCGCCGGCGCTGTCAGTTTGACAGCTCGAAACTGTTCAAACTTCTTGCTCCATACCTTTTTTCGACTTTTATTTTTAAACAGTTCTATCTTGTCTTTATTTTTACTAGTTGACAAAACTCTTTGAGCGCTGACTCTGTTGATTTCGGTATTTGTTTTTTTAACTGTTGAATGAAATCTTTTTCGAGTTGTTTGTATTAACATTTAGTATCTGTATGGATACAAATTACAGTAAATGTTTTGATAGTAAGGATTCTTGAGTGGTTAAAATAAATTCCCAGACGAATTTAAGGAGATATGTCCTTTGTATTGTTTATAATGTTTAGATTCGTGACTTAGGAGTTTTTTGTTTAGGAATAGCATCAAGTACCTACTCCTAATATTTCTAAGTTATGTTGTTGTAAAAATGTGTTAGTAGTGACACTGTTCATATCATAAAGGCTCTAAAAAGCTCATTGTTTTTTTAGGAAAGCCTCTTTGGAGCATGTGTTTTCATTTGCCGAAATTAACATCAATTAGGTGGGAAAAAGTAAATTATCCCAGTCCTTTAGTGGCCCGGGTCTGTGGACAGGCTGCCCGGGGCGGGTGATTCATTCGTGGCCATCCATCATGCCCACGCGAATTCGTATATGACAAAGGGAATCGTTTTATTAATTAGACATGTGTTTTGGTTCTCTTAACGCAGAGTTTTTGGTAGTTATAATGCGCATTGTTTAGATGTGAACTGTCTTAGGACTTGTCTGACTGTTTTCGGATGGCATTCCTTGATATCCTACTAGTATTATAAATGCGAAAGTTTGTATGTGTGGATGTGCCGTGTTGCTCTTTCACGTAATAACTACTTAATGGATTTAAATGAAACATTACAATAACATAGGTTATACATCTGAATTTAAACAAAGGCTACAATTTATAAAAAATATGACTTTTTTTCTTACTTAAGTCCACGCAGACGCGCACAAAGTCGCGGGCGGCCGCTAGTTAAGGAATAAAAAAAATTTTTTAAAAAGACCGTAAACTGCAATGATCTTTTACACTGTGATGGTGCGTTGAAGCTGTACGCTGGTTTATAGCTTGTCTAAAAAATATAAACGCTGTTGCCACTTGAGTTGTCAAGTAGAAAATTGTTTTGTGAATTATTATGATGACTGTTACGGCTTATCTACATTTGAAAATCTTGCCACCGCTTTTAGACAATATTTATTTACTATTTTTGGTCTTTAATATTTGCGTTGCCATTTACTTTTTCCCTGCTATCTGTTTGCGATTTTTTTATTTTTGATAATCACTCCTCATCAAATTGTACATTTACTTGTTCTTACCTGTTACCAATATTGTTATTTAGTGTGCAATAAGAATATTGAATTACTTACTTACTTACTCATAAGGACAAAGCATTAATAAAGAATTTAAAGTCAGGATTTTGGTGGTCACCTTCTTCTAGTAAGAATGCATCATTACGAACTCTTTACTAATATTAAAATACTACTACAAGCAATTCGTAACTTATACCTATAGCGTGTAACGGAACGCATCTGACGAATGTTTTTATTCCGAAAGTTGAGGGTAGTTTTTATGCATCAATGTTTTTTCTGCCTACATTTTCATTCCTTTATTAAATGTGCACTGACCACTGACCGGGACGAACGCGATCAGCGCTGCAATATTTTTGGCAAGCGCTCCGTGGAGTGACAATATTATCCTTTTTAAGTGCTACGTACATTTTGTATCGGTTAATTATCTATGTGAAATATTTAATTATCGTCAAGGGAAGTAGTTCGTGCAATGCAACCAAGTCGGCGGGCTGGTTCTACAGCTTCAAATATTGACGTAAATTCTGTCAATGAGGAGCCAGGAGTTGAAGACAAACGATTAAGGTTTGTGGAATTGATGTTTACGTTTTTAGAACTATATTATTTGTCCTTAGCGCTTAATTCAGGCAATCTGTATCAAAGCTTCAGTCTATTTTTTGGGTAAGTGAGGACATCCAGTTGAGTTTTTAAACCCGAAATCGTACTGGAATCTGGAATAATATTAGGGTGAAGAATATGAAGAAGGTATCTATATTTGAACGTCACACTAATTAGCGAGGCCTTTATATTGAAATTAAACCATTGATTTAATGGATGAGTATAATTATTAGCCATGTCGCCAAACTGGCAAAAAGTTGGTAAATGATTACAATTCTTGTTTCTAAATACATACATATTCAAGAAAATTTAAGGAAAAATAGACACACCTATCTACCAAGATCATTCATCACTCAGAAAAAAAAACAGTGCGAGTTACATAACATGTCAAAATAAAGCATTTTTATTTGAATTCGGCTCATGTTATGAAAATGAAATAACTTCGAAATGAAATTCAATGGCACAAATCAAAAAATACTAGAAACATATAAATTTACAATCAAATAAGTTAAGCAAATACAGCATTTTCCGTAAATTCAACAGCGGATTAAAGTGCATTGTCCAACACAGGGTGTTTATCTAGCGGCCATTCCAATGGCCGTTCACAGTGTTATGTTTATGTCGTTTTAATGTTGATTTATATTGAAATCGGAGTTATCTGTCCCGACTAATATTAAAATATGACACAAATACCACACACGGCACATGCAATTTGTCACTGAAACGTCGGGCTAATACAGGTAATATAGTAGTTCTTATCGTAGTGTAAATGTTGCAGAAAACCCATTTTTTAGTGTTTATATGACACGAATATACTTATTTATTTTCTTTATTGGGGAAACAAACAGCCTTAAATAACACATGGGTTTAACTTAAATTAGCGAATACATTGGCATTTAAAGTTTCCACTGCTAATTATTACATTTTAAGTTGTTAAAAAGAAACAAAATCAAAAGGTTTAGGTGAAAAAATAAACTAAGAAAGAAATCCAACAATAGATTTCAAACATACATTTTACTGCCTAACCACACCAGGTCTCACCTGGGGGTCTAAAACGGCAACATTTTAGGTGTTTCATATATGAATCATCTAAGTGACGTTTCATCTGGTGAATTGCTAAAAACGGTAAAACGGCGACATGAAAAGTGAAACACCTACTTGACGTTTCATATCTTAGACAT
Organism: Udea ferrugalis; assembly: GCA_950022985.1. NCBI lineage: Eukaryota > Metazoa > Arthropoda > Insecta > Lepidoptera > Crambidae > Udea > Udea ferrugalis. The sequence goes on along the minus strand of OX465524.1, from coordinate 16,716,639 downwards.
ATTTTTCTTTTTTAAATTTATTTCATGGCTTGGACTCTTAGACATAGTTTGATGACCAAAAAAAATAGTGTCGCGCCTAATAATTGTAAACTTAACGGTTTTCATTAAACAAATATTTTCATCATTAAAACTAATAATTTAAGGCTTAAAAAGTAGCTTATTATTGAATTTGTGTGATTTCTTATCACTAATAATTGTAAAATGTTTTAAATTTACAATTTTTATGTCTGGCAAAGAGGACCGTGACAGGTGGCCTAAGAACAATAATGTCACAGCTGTCATTCGAAATTGTAAATAATGTTCGTGACAACTTGTGATAAAAATCATTTTCCGACCGGAAACGATGAATGAAGACAAGAAATTGGTGCTAGCTAGGCATGTTCTTGAGATTGAAGATATTTGCAAGGAGACATGACTCTGTAACAACAAAGCCCGAGTGATTTGCCAAACTTCTGCCTCGGCAATGACGTACAAGACGACTTTATTTGGGAGCAGATTTTTAGGTTTTAGTGCCGCACATTTTTTAAATAATACACATTATAATAACAAAAACGTTTTTTATTTGCTCGATAATATTGGAATATTCACCAGAAGACAGCTAGTTAACGTAAATGTGATGAACTAAGTTCTCAGGAATTTCATTCAAAATGTGATAAACCTTCAGTGTCGTTTCCACCACGGTCTCGGAAATTGGTTCAATTTATTGTCACTATTATGTATTCTTGGTGTCATTATAATAATTCACAGTAACACATTTTACTAGGAATAATTAAATTTATCCTAAAAACGATTAAATAATGTTTACTGCTATGTGAATTTGACAGCTCAGCGCTGTCACCTAGTAGGGTAATTTCGTCTGTTCGCGTCCATTTAGTGCAGTTGCTAAATTTGACAGTGAATCTAAAAATGCTCCAGCACTGATTTATATATAAAACTGGCTCACCCGGCGAACTTTGTTCCGCCTTAAGGGCAATAAATAAAAAATGGAAAAAAAACAGAAAAAAAAGTATCCTATGTCCTTCTCCTGGCTCTAAACTACCTCCATGCCAATTTTCAGCTAAATCGGTTCAGCCGTTCTTGAGTTATAAGTGGAGTAACTAACACGACTTTCTTTTATATATATATAGAAATATATAATGTATTCATTATAGTCTAGTTTATTTTAGGATCAACTTAAAGTTTTTTTCGAAACATTGCATTTTTTTAATAGATAAATTACAGAATTAGGTGTTTTTCCAAAAATGGCAATTAGCGTCCACTGTAGACCATTTCGCGGGAATAATTTATCAGCTGCTTTACTGCCAGCATTAACTCTTGGCAGGGGACCCTTGCACATCCAACTTCCGCTTTGCCAGCTAGTCTCCCTAGCGCTGATTTGCATCCCTTAACAATCGCTGATGTTGTCGCTGGTTGTTGAATGCTTGCAGTGTTACTCTTACCTTGCTGTCGCTGTAGACCGTCACTTTTGTGACATCGTTGGGACGCTTGCCTGCTATGTAAGCGCAAACCAGAATGCATACATTTTGGTTTCAAGAACGCTGGCCAGCCTGCCCAACCGTACTGATCTCTTTATCGCCGAGCCATCATCACATAGTGCGTCTGTGCACGCCAGCAACCAAGAGTTTGATTGATTATTTCCTGAATCCGTCTGTGTAGCATATAAGACCAAGTGTCTGTTCTCAAGTGGTCTGTCTATGAATGAATAAACAGTAATCAGGTCTCTTCATTTCGCATTTCATTTTACGCTTTCTTTAAATGGTCTTCAGTTTATGTTCTCTCTTCATCATTATTTCTTGTCACCGAAGACCTAATTAATGTCTTGACTAATAAAAATGATGAAAGGAATTACTTATTTCATTTAAAAATATAATTATTAGCCGTAGTCTTAGTTAAAAATGTATCATAATTATGAACAATACATTTGAAATTATTTTTACCAGCAAGTTAATTTTATTGCATTCAAGAAAGTAGTGGACGCAATTTGGTTTATGATTATCTCCTGTAGGTAAAGTTTGCGGCCATAGCCGACGCAAACGCTAAGTTCTAAATAAGATGTATTTAATTCGCGTCTACCTCATTTTATTCGTTAAAAATGTATCTTAAAATTCACATAAATCAATAAAAAACATCCGAATGCGCCGCTGCACACTATTTGTCCTTATGGGCGTGTGTCTTTGAACTTAACTTTGAAGTATTAGCATTAGTGACGTATTTTTAATTGTTGTATTAGTTTACTTAATTTCGAGGATTTTCCGTAAAATGGACGCGAACGGGGTGGTGGACGCGAACAGGCGAACTGACCCTAAACATCTAACATTCCTCCAATTTGACGTTTAAAAGTGCACCATTTTACGAATTACCATACAAAACTGTCAAATTGTATGAAAAAAAATATGAAACATATTAGGTTCATAATATGATTCACCTAATAAGTTGCCATTTTAGGATTTCAAAAAGTGTTTCATATTATGTTTCAGATATGAAACGTCTAATGTCACCATTTTAGCCCCCCTGGTGTGGTTGTCTTAACAATTTTCGGAATGTCATTATTTTTTCGTGAAATATGTCAATGTGATTATAGCTAATGTTGTGTTTGTTGCAAGCTCTTATGATAAAACTGTTTATTCTATAATTAGTCTTGCAAGTCGGGGTACTGAATATCTTTGTGTGCGTATATACACGCTAAGAGCTGGTTTTAGTTTACCAAATGCAGTTAATCCAATTTAAAATAAGACTCCTTATAAACTCATCACCAATGTCATCAGCAACAAATTCAAGAAAGTTGCCGCGTAAGTAATAGTTTAATATCTCTAGGATATCTAACACCGTAATCATCCTACCTCGACCTCAGCCGATCTTATAACACTCTGATATATTTTAAAATATAAACTGTTACAAATAGAACGAAACCAAAAGCCTTTTAAAGGTTAACATTCATCAATTGACAAACTGCTTCACATTGGCATCTGATATAAACGTCTTGTAGTGGTTCATAAACTGTCCAGTTTATAGGCCTGCGACCAGCTGACAGGCCAGGGTATTTACGAGCGGCCGACCACAGGACAACCAACACCGATTTGCCCTGACGTATGGCCGGGCTGACAGTTTTTAAGTTGAGCGGTGAAAAATGGGCTAAGCACAAAGAAAATGCGGTTAGAACTTTCAAAATGACGAGAGGGAATGGGTTCAGCGGTAAATGGTGTGGGCTTTGTGAAGTTTGGGTTTGAAGGCATTATTCGACATATAATATTATTGTGGAGATCGTCTAAGCTGAAATGAGGTGCCCCTCCACTGCATTTACGCATACAAGCAAGCACTCTTGTTTGCGCTTAGACGATCTCTAAACATGTGTTGCATAGGTTTCTATGGTTTATGTTACATTTCTTATGTCCCTTTCTATTTTAAAAAAAACATAATTTGTGATTGGTTGCTATACATCTTTCATCAAATGTTTAAAAGCTTCAAGTATGAGACGATTTAAGCATACATTTTTTAAACCTGTGGTATAAAATCAACGATCTACATTTTCAGTATGTTGCTATACTATAACCTATAGCTCTGTTATACATTTTGTGATAAAAAACTGTTTAGCGATAGACACTACATAAAAAAACACATTGTCTGTCGAGAGGTTTAAATACGTAAACATCATGTAAAAGGGCGCCTGACAAAAAGTTATTTTAGTGTTTTTAACTACAAAACATTATTGCAATTTAGCAAAAAAAGTCGATGTTATATCTTGAAAAAATCTAAAACTTAACCATCTACAATTGAATCGTTGATTAATTAAACACTTTATTTAATTAATCGCTTCAAACGAAGACTTTCCATTCGATCGATTTTTTGTCGCAAAACCGTTTACACACTGATAACCGTTGATAGATGTCGCTGTCAATGCCGTTCGAACTAGCGATGTTGATAAATGGCGCTAATAGTTCAGTAATAACCTTTAGCCCCTCAAGTGTCGAAAACCCGCTGCGCCCGAAGAACCTTTTTTAAAGTAGACTAGTACCCGCTGCGCCCCTTTTTTATGAGGTTTTTTAATTTAGCTCTAGCGTTGGTCCGAAGGCATTGTTGGCTGTGAAGTTGTGTTTTTCTTTTGAATTCGGACCGCGGCTTGACGTTTAATGTCATAGACATATACCTTCCATTAAAAAAAAGTGAGTTTTAGCCTATGGAAGTTAGGTTGGAAATTTGACACCTTTTTATTGTTGTGCGTCAGGTTTTATTGTAATTTTTCTGCTTTATATAGGAACGAATTATTCTTATATCGTCTAGATAAGTCTATGACCTAATGAAAATAATATTAAAATATGGTAGTTATCGATTTCATTTTCAAACTAGGATGAGTCATAGCACAAAAAGAGAAAGTTTTACTTTCTCCACTTTCTCCATTTTATTTAAGAATTTGAAAATCTACTAGGAACGTATAAATGTAATAGTTATAATTAGGTACCCTGTAAGGATGGAAGTTAGCGAAAATAACTTCCATCAAATATGTTCAAGACCGATTTGGTGTAATGGCTACGAAGTTGGCTACTACACCAGTCGCGGGTTTGATCCCCGCACAGTACAAACATTCGTGTGCAAAAACATGTCTGTTTGTACTGGTCTGGTTAGGTGTTTCCGATGTAAATAATGTACGTATGTATTTAAGTATGTGTATCCGTTGTTTAGTATACCATAGGATAAGCAATCTTTCAAGCTTTACTTAATTTGGGGCTATGTGGCGCTGTGTGGAACTATGACACATATTTTAATTATTATGATATAATCTTAGGTTAATAAAACTGAAATCCCTAATTGGCAGTAAGGAACAATGCTTAAAATAACTAGTATTACTTCTATTCAAAAGCTGTGGATTGGTTGTAAGCAAATAAATTAAATAAAACTAACGTATGAAGCTAAATATCTTGAAGAAGCGATGAAATTGTGTATTCTAAATGTTTAGATCGCGCCCACGCCACTACCTATCAGCAGTGGTTCCTGACATGCCCACAATGGCGATAAGTCAGCCTTTCTGACATAAATGCGGATGTTCACGTCATAATATGACAGCAGTGCAGTTATGATAGGGTTAGGTAGACCGAGAGAGACCTGTCGTAATTAAAAGGCGCTCCTTGAATTTTTATTAATGTTCATGCTGGATTAATGAGAAAATGTTGAGTTGTTGAAAGATTTGTTAATATATTTAAAAAAAATCAAATTGTTGGTGATAATGTTGTTAAATATGTTACATATTTGTGAACAGTCAGTTGCTAGGTACCTGCTCAATATTTAGGTGTAAAGATCTTTCTGGGTCCAGTGAGGCAAAAAGGTGAGTACAATAACATTCCTTTTTTTTGGAGATTCAAAGCTCAGAATGAATGAAAATTAGTGCGACTGATCTGATTATTTTAAATAAAATCAAAATGCTGTCTGTTTGTAAGTTCCAGTTCGTGTTTTGTATACAAAATCTAGATTCAGAGTAAAAATAGAGCGCTATTTTCCTTCTTCATGTGTCGTATGGTCTAACAGTTTGTACAAAACCTGTAGAGCTTCTTCCCTTTATTGTTTTCCACTTCTGTTGTTTCCGTTCTAAATTGTTGTTTAAATTCCAATGCTTCTGATTGAGAGTGAAAACATTGACACAGCAAAGAGCCCTATTTAGCTAAATACGTTGGTAATGTTGGCACCCTTGTTGTTACAGGCAACACTTGGGGGTCGAGGGCCTCTGACTTAGGGGATGGTGGAATTTGTAGACAGCAAGTGAGTAAATCTTTTGGAAGTTATATTTGATGGCTGTAGACCATTAGTTCTATAATACTTACCTTTCATTTGTGAGGCAGATTAAACGATAACTTCTTTTGCTCTACAACTATTTTTATGGTATAATTGTGTTTCTCTCATGTATGAGAACGAAGCTAACGAAGGGCCCCGAAGTTTTCGACCTTTATATCTATAAAGGTCGAGAACTTCGTGGCCCAGCTCTACCACTCATTATGTGGTATCGAGTTTGGATAGCCAAAAAAATCCCCTTATTCGTAAAAACTTGAACAGCGCTTCAACAACACGTTAACTTTTGTATAGCCTTGTCTCTTTCATTCTTGTTGCTGGCGCCATTTGCAAGTAACTGACATGACACGTCAATTGCTTGAAGTATGCTTTAGCGTGCTGGTCGTTTTTATGAATAAGGGGGTTACTCTCCAATGATCAAGTTAGTGTTAATCAGCTCGGCGAAATGAAGCCTTTTGAATGTTTTTTGTTAGTATTCCTACGATGACTACGATGAATAGCTAATAGTCATGAGCGTATGTGAGAATGTTTATAAGGTTGCTTCTATCGTTTTCTGTTATTATTATTTTATTACATAAAAACGTTTTTATCAAGCTTAGTCAGAGGCCTTAGGGCGGCTTGATAACATCTGACATTAAGGTTGATCACTAACCTTACACCGCTCCAACAATCCGCACTGAGCCCGCGTGTTGGAGTATGGCTTGTTCCACCTCATAGTTGAGGTGAGGCCTGTGCCCAGCAGTGGGACGTATATAGGCCGTTTATGTTATGTTATTTTTAATAATATAAAGAAGGTTTTAGTAAGTGGTGGTTTTGATCCCCGCGCAAAATAAACGTTCATGTTATGAAAATTTGTGTGGGTTTAGCAAATAGTAAAAAGAAAAAAAAACACTTTATTATTCAAATGGCTTTAGCTGAGTAGTTACTACTTAAATGAAGAAATATTCTACCTGCCTGCTCATGCTACTAATATTATAAATGTGAAAGTTTGTATGTGTGGATGTGCCGTGTTGCTCTTTCACTTAAAAACTACTGAATGGATTTGAATGAAACTTACAATAATATAGCTTATATATCTGAATAACACATAGGCTACAGTTTATAAATAAAAAAATATTTTTTTTCAATACTAAAGGCCATGCGGACGACGTCGCAGGCAGCGGCTAGTTTTTTAAAAAAATATGTCAGAAGTTTGTTGCTTCTATAATAGCAGAAAAAACGCTTTCCTTCCCCACTTGCACCCAAGGGGTCCGTTTTCAATTAACCGCTATTTGTGAAGGAGACAAGAGTCGGCCGACGTTTAGTGCGTTTCGCCACCTCGCGTGTGTTCATGGGATTTCTCCTGGGAACGGGGACTCCCCGTCTCCTGTTTCTTGGGGGACACGAATTAAGATTGTAATTGAATAAGCCCTTTCATTTGGTATTATTTTATGGCGAAGATGGTTTTGGGTTCCGGCTTTTTATTGCTGATTGATATAGGTAAAAAGTATTTTCAGGTTTTTAAATACAACTCCGATAGCACATAATCGGCGAAGCTCCTACCGCATTATTATGGACACTCACTTAAAACAATTTTAGAACTACATGATTATAGCTCGTTGGGGAAACCTGGCCTGGGAATTCATTCCATAATAATTCAAGTATCCTGGAGGCAGTATTATAAGCCGAACTGTAACAGTGCCCTGTAAGGTAAGTGAGTCGAAGTCCTCCGGTATGGAGACGCCCTTGGGGTAGCCGCGGATGTACGTGCTCAGACATAACGTGGCATTGCTTAGACATGGATTAGATTAGATTAGATTATTTATTACTCGATATACAATTACAGGTGTTTTACAAAATGACAAAATACATGAATGTATAGTTGAGATCGTCAAAAATTACAGTTATAAAATAATAATGTATAAAGACAACACGTCAGAAAAATAATGTCAAGACAATAACAATAAAACATGGTTTTATAGTGTGAGGATACATTCTCACGTCATCAGGGTACACCCTGATGACGGTGTTTTTAAATCGATTGCTGTTAGTCCTAACTAACAGCAGGCACCACCGTCATCAGCTAGCCACAGCTAGCCTAGCTAGCTAGCCCAAGCTGGCTAGCTAGGCTAGCTGTGGGCTAGCTGTGGCTTTCAAAGCTTTATCGGGCAATGGGGTGAGTGGAAGGCTCACAACCCTTAACATTTAAGAAACGTGCCTATAGGTGCCCGCACCCAGGGGGGACCAAGCCTCGGCTTAAGAGTGGTGTGGAAGGGACTGACGTATAGTCAGACCCAATATACTTAATGTGAGGGCCTACCATGGGTTCCCATTTACGCAGCCGCGCATCGACGCATCTGTGTGAAGTATAGGTAGTTTAGTATTAGATGGTACGAGATCCAGCAATGTCAAATAATTGATGCAGACTGAACAGTAAGTGTTGTAAACTAACCTATGCTAAGCAGTGACATACGAGTTACCACAAAATACTTGGATTAATATTTAAAAAATGAGATACTCTAAAAACATTTTTTTTATCAGTATTTTTATTTTATGATACGATTGTTTCTTGAATTGACTTCCACTTGGCGTCAATATGGACCCTAATGGTTCCAACTCAAAGACCTCGATACACTTCCCTCGAGAGTGACCCAGTGCTCTCGCCCCCGTGCCCCACAGCCGCGGGCGCGATCCACTGCAGGATATTGCGACCCTCTCTGAACAATTAATATCTAATATCATGCTCATATTCACTTTTGCATGCTTATTTGCGGAGGATATTTGAGGAGGGCTTGCATTCCAGTACGGCTCAATTAGCTGGGAGAGACTTGAGATGGAATATAGCAGTTTCGATTACTTACTTACCATTATTTTGAGGCATTCATAGTTTTAATAATGTTAAATCAAGTCGAACGAAGAAGAACGAAAAATATTATGAACAGTTGTCCTGTTAAAAAAACTGGACGTATTAGAGCAGGTACTTAAGTTCATTTATGCTCGGTGAAAAAGTGTATGGACTAAGTCCACGTGAGAGAATTCTTACTCAAATATTTTTATTGTAAATCTGTAACAAGTTCTTTCCATACGTTACCTTACCAAAAATACAACATTAGACACATAATACATAGTTAATATGGATTACAAAAACACAAACATAACACAACATGACATGAGTACATAATGTAACGAAGACTTGCAAACGACTAGCTAAATAGCCGACGAAAATAAATATAAGTAGCCTCATACAAACCATCATAAACACAGTTTGTAGTCTAAATTTAGATCAGATAATCTACAATCTTCTACTAGATATGAATAATTTTACAAGAAACGGTCGATTTACTTCTCTTAGGGGCTCCGTATCTAAAAGGTAAAAACTTAACCCTGTTACCAACCCTCCACTGTCTGTCTGTCAACAACAACAATTTCTTTAAAAAAAAAAACGTTTTTTATAAAAGTCTATAATGAAGGGGTTTCGTTACGTTTGTTTTAATTACTTCGCTGTATACCCATACAACAGACGTAATTTTTAAACATTTTTTAACTCGATGATAGTACGGAACCCTTCGTGCGCGATACCGACTTGCACTAGGCCAGTTTTTTTAGATATTTAACTTGATTTCTTGAGAACTTATCGGATATATTTTTAACCTGCGAATAAGAAATTCTGTTTACTGTTTATCTAGTTATCTAGTATTAGTTGCCAATAATAGAATGGAATTCAATTTATCTGGTTCAACGTCATCAGTCATCTCATCACATATACTTAGTAGTAAATATTAGTAAATAAGAATGAAAATACACAAGAGAAAAAAAGCAACATAACTGAAGAAAAATAAAGTTTAACTAACATAGAAATGGTATATTAATAGTGTGAACCAAAATGGTGGCCACTCAGCCGTTTTGTCGTGACAAAAGAGCCATGACCCTGGTTTTCTGTGATAACCACTAGGCTAAGAGGTGTTCGCAAAACATCAATATATTTTTATGTGTTATTGTCATACTTGCACAAAAAAAAATAAGACCTTTTGATGGTCTATCTGATCATGCAACTTTGTAGCTGCAATGAAAGAAAGAAAAATAATTTATTTAGTGACATACAGAGCAAATATAAACATGATAATGCGTTTTTGATGCTGGGGTTTAATTTATTCAGCGTTCCAGAAAGACTATTGTACTTAATGAAACACTTCAATCAACTAATTTAATAACAAAATGGCTTTTTGTGACCTACTACAACCAGCCATGGACAATGTAGAGTGATAAGTTATTGCTTAAAAGCAATAATAACAATAACAAACATCATCAAATATGACGGACAGGCCAAAGTTGTTTAATCTATTTATTGGAGAGACAGTAAGTCAATCGACTGATAGGTCTTTCCCCAAAGCAATTTATCTTTATTGGATCGAGGCAAAAAGAGAGTGTTTATAGTACGAATTTCATTTGAATAAGGCTATTGGCTTCTGATAAAGGGAAGGAATTCAACACTTGACGCCGTTATTGAGCTACAGTGTAAGGTAATTAGGGTATAAAATATTATTTTTCTTTAATGTGACAATGATGGTAACATTAAGAAATTGCACGGATGGTTTGGTTGTGAAGTTGCCTTTAAAACTGTAACACTTAATTAAGGTGTATTTTTTGCTGTGGAAATAGGCAATTGTTATTTTAATTTGAGCTAAATGGTGCATTCAATAGGATACACATTGCTATATATTATTTGACCTGCCGTTTCGTGACTTATGGCTAAAGTTGTACCACTTATACAATTGAAAAATACCAATGTCCAAAAGATCAAAATCTCAAAAGGACAAGGTTGGAGCACGATAGAGCATCAATAAGGTAAGTAAATAATAATACACCTGCTCCGAATACAATTTGAGCCTTTTGCAGTCGAAACTCTTGGCCCCTATGTATCTAACTTACTAAAGATACTACCATAAAACCAAAAACCATAACTGGTGACCCAAGAGCTGGTACAGACAACAGCACATAAGTTTACCCCATTTCCGTTTTTTCTATCGCTCTTGTCAAAGTCATTTCTTTGCAATAGAGCAAGGAAGACTAACCGAAAATGGATAGAGTGATGTGCCGTCCACCGTAGATTCCTTGCACAACGTGAGAGTATGGCTGGACAACGGGTGAATGCTGCTAGCATCGTGGGGATCAAACTAACACATCTAAGTGATTAGTTAGTTTTAGTACAAAGAAAAAAAAACAGATTATTCCAATAAGCCATTTTGTACGTTTGAATAGCCTAAAAATTTCCCAATTATAGTCGTACATTGGTGTCGTTACTATCTATTTGTAACTGATACTATGTAGATACTTAGAAATAATAATATAAAATAAAAAAATCTGCTTAGATTGGGGCTAGGTGATCTAGGGATAAGACAATTTTAAGAAAAATATCTTTATTGCACAGAAATGCATATCATAGTCATTTTATAAGATGTCCCACTCATTTATTCTTCATTCACTCACTAACTATATTATCAGATAATATTGTATGCGATACTATTATTACTCGTGCCCGTGGTTCAGTTGTATTTTTGCAATGTTGGCCTTACGAGACTAACCATCGCTAAACTACGTCGTTGCATCCTTAAAAAATATTATATGGAAATATTGTCAACAGGTTACCAAAATTTTATACACACAGCGATGCATATAATTATGATATAACTTCGCTCAATGCACGGTAAGCTCGTGCAATCAGCTCATAGTTATTGGTTTCCGCACAAGCAAATTAAGCGCAACATTTAAGACCACTTATTTTGTTTAATATTTAATTATTGTAGACTGATCAACGAAATTACGAATTGATGGCGAACGTCACGAAATATCAAGTTAACAATGTTAACAGACTATCAATATTGTGTTTATAATAATGAGTAAAATTGTTAAATTACCCGCACGATGTGCCAACTCCCAGGCCCAATTAGAAACAGAACATGACTTAGAAAATATTTCGCTGACATTTATGTTGATAAGAAAATTGTCGGCCCGCGGACTTGGCACGTTTTCGCTTATTAAGTCATAATATTGTTTCGGACAAAAAACGTTATTAAATTCAATGAGCTATGGGTATCGAGTATGGGTGCGGCATAAGCGACCTTTGCATAATTCTGCCATAAACTATAATTATGTTGGTACACAAAAACTGCTCCCATTATCGTGACATAGTTGGATGTAGATTAATAGCCCTGTGTAAGTTTTTGTCGGTACATTCACTTTTTCTTTGTGGAAAGTTTGTATTTCAGTTCTATTCTCGTTTGTGTCGCTTTTTACCTAACTCGTGGTTTGTGTAATTTTGCTATGTTTTATGTCAGTCATTGTTGATGGTTAAGTGACAATGTTTTAGCGCTAAATAGTTCAATTTATTTTCTTTACTTTGGAATTATTTAAGTCATGTTATTGTCATTGGACTTGAGAAATGAGAAAATGTTGGTATTGTAATGTCTACATCTGACAGTTAATATCTATAATTTTACTTACTAGCTATAATCATAAACAGTGCTCTTATGTAAATACACACATGCCTAATTTGTCACTCTGTGACAATGACACAATGTAGTCACTTCTGCGCATTTTGTGTAGAAATTAAGTCAATATGTAGGTAAGTGGATGGAAGACTAGGGCACAGTAAAGGAATATAACAGTATTGTGACTTCGACGAAGCGGACGGAACGCGAGTTATACCTACGCGTCCCGGTTACGAGGGTGATACGATGGTTGTCAGTCGCGAATGCGCCGCGCGCCGTGCAGTGTCGGACGGCCAGTTTTATGTGTTTTGTACCATTTTCTGAACATAATATTGTAAATGTACTATGGCAGGGCAAGATTTTTTTTTATTGTGCTGTTTTTGGTTGTTTGAATTCATCAAGAACGCACCCAGAGATGTCATTCTTTACATTACCTACAAACTCCGAAAGGTAAGTTTAAAATGTTTTGTTACGTACCTACATAATAGCACGTAATTTGTTACAATATTTTTAAAGACAGGTATTTCGCTCTATCCTCCAAGTAATACTCCTAGATTATTGATTAAATGAGTTGACAGGGTAAAGGATAGTGACAGACAAGTGAAATAGGTGGTTCAGCGGTAGATAGTATAGGTAGGAATGACCTTAGGTCGGAGTTTCATTGTGCGCACGATACGCATCAATTGGTAGTGAGATTATGTACCTACATACCTACTCTTCGAGTAAAGGATTTGCTCACGCAATAGTTTTCTCAAATAGCTAGTCCGCCGCAAAAATTGGTTGATTGTAGGTAGGTATTAAGATACAATAGTCAATATTTAATGTGTCAAATTTAAAACTTTGTTTTTTTAAATACAAAATTATGAACCAACTTAGCGTGCTTTATGGAATATATCCTGTTTCCATTCACATACGTAGGTATTTTATTTCTTTATATAGAAATACAATATTTACCATCACGAAAAACAGTTGCAAAACAAGAAAGAAACAAGTATCTGGATGTTTTAAAATACTACAGGCGGCAGCCCTATCGCGTGGCGACGGACCGCGCGGCAGTAGGCACTTAACTCAAGGACGGGGCCGAGTCATATTACTGCTATATTCCTTTACCGTGACTAGGGACAAAGAACTTTACAGGTACTTCGTCATCCATCACTCTGAATATGGATAATCTCAGTGACGTAAGCTCATAAGAAATATCTGTAAAAATATTTTGGTTATGTACAAAATGTGTTTATGATAGTGTGCAACATTTGTTTTGTTACACTAACAAATGAATACAATGGGGTTTAACACTCTCTTGTGTACCTATTCGTTAAGAATCATAATTATTTGGAAAGCTTCTTTTGATTTTCGAAGCCAGTCTTATGTACCCTTTGAACGCCGTTTACGGATATATCCAAAAACACAAAACGTGCCTGTGACGCCATTGACGTTTATTTCCGTCTGCAAGTTCGGAGGGAAATATGATTGTGTTGTATTCGTTTTTATTCAAAAATCAAAATTTATATTTATAGACCATATCTTAAATTCAAACAATAAATAAATTCCTATTCTATATTGTGGAATAAAACTTAATTAAAAAATATATTTTGGAGGCACCCAATTCATAGCGTATTTTGTATCAATCAAACGCCATTGACGTGTAAATCCGTCGATTAGTGATGTGCAAGTTATGTTACGGTATTTATGCCTGTGGCACAGTAAACAAAAGACGGCAAGGTATGCCTAAATTCGATAGACTAAAAAAGGGGGAAATGAAAGCATTGTACAGTGGCTCCTTGATGGCTTCGAAATGGGTTGATAAAAAACCAATCCATATGTTAAGTACCATGCATGATGCATCTATGGGGCCGACAAATAAGCTTGACACATCTACGGGTTTGCCAGTAATGAAGCCAGAGTGTATCATAGAATATAATAAAAATATGGGAACAGTGGATACAGCTGACATGATGCTAAGCTCATTACAAATAATAAGAAAAACAGTAAAGTGGTACAAAAAGTTAGCGTTTCATATAATAGATATGCATACATTAAATGCGTACTATTTTTACAGACATATTAAAGAAAATGCCAACTTACATTTTAGTTCATTCCAAATTAATTTAATACGACAAATAATTGAAAAATACAAACCGAACGCAGATTCAAGACAAGCTCCAAGTTCGTCCCGTTCAGTTAATAATCCTATTCGTTTTTTACCTGGAGATGCAGCGAGACACATGCCGGCACATATCCCGGGCAAAGCATCATTACGTTGCAAAATGCCTACACATAATGGAGCCAAAGTCACAAAAGACACTAGATATAAATGTCCCGAGTGCAATGTTGCATTATGTATTGTGCCATGTTTTCGAGATTACCACATGAAAAAAAATCTATAGTCACAAAAGAAAAATGGCTATAGTGTATAGATTTTTTGGACAGAAGGTTGATACTTAGAATGCTTACAAATTGGCGGCTTTAGCTCTGAAGTGCTCATTAAGGCGCATTTGCCGCCACCGCGCCTTAAGTGTGACAAGTAATACTAATTATACTTCGTCGCTGCATCCTCGGGATTTTATCACAAGGTAGTACATTTCTTCATGTACCAGGCATCAACACGTTTTAGAGCTGGTATCACTGAAACAGAAAAAAAACAAATTCCCTCCCTACGGTAGGTGCGTCGCTCTGACAGGTGACAAGTTCATCATTTCGTTTCTAGTGTTCGGGCATCGACACACCCTCTCTCGTTATATTTTTTATATAACGGTTTCTTTAAGTGCTGAAGTGTTTGCAATAGTTGTAGTAGTGTAAATCGATAGATCCTAAATTAAATACAACGTTAAGATCGTACTTACCTTTTGTTTTAAACAATAACTAAATACGATCTACAATAAAAATCTACCCACATTTTCTTGCACAAAATGTTTTAATAAGAGAACTCGTGATTAAAAGTGAATCTTCGTATGACTGTAAACAAAGCTAAGCAATAGCATGACGATGCAATGTTTAAATTTAACAAAACACGTAAATGATGAGACCGTGAAGTGGTCTTAATCAATATTGGCATTAATTTTAGCTGTTTATGATCCTGTTGAGGCCTGTCCAAAATGGACCCACCGTAACGAGATTACGATAAAACGCACACTGAGTGTGTGTTTCCAACAAACGAGACGAACAGAAGAAGAAGATCCTGTTTTTTCCCGTACCAAGTTGGTCGGTGCATTTTCAACAAATTAGCCAAGCAGAATAAAGGTTCCTGTTTATTCCTGTCCAAGAGGACGTCCCGTAACGAGAGCACGGCCAGGCCCACAACGCGAGTGTGGTTTCGAAAGCATTTTAAGGTGAAAATCAAATCGAAGACCAAACTGTAAGTTATTTTGTGCTATCCTTGCATAACAAAAACCTTTCTTTCTAAATACACTAGTACCTAAAAACTTCAAGAATAAGATTGTAATTTCAATTGAAAACTAACGACTAAGAATAAGTCTTAGTAATGGAAGTACCTGACATTGAAATAATGTTTCATTTTGCTACTACACAGACACATCTGAGTAGCCACGCCACAGCTTTTGTAGCTATACAGCTATGGCTAACATCATAACTTACTCTAGTTGCTATAAAATTTATATTTAAATACATTTGATACCACTTCGTGGTTACCGTTTACAATATTCATAATATGATGAAGGCTAACACCCGTGTTACCACGGGATAACCACTCACGTAGGCTTGCTGCCCACGAAGTTCACAACATATGAGGAAATGACAATCCAATGCGGATTTAGCAGAATGAAGTATTCAATTAGCTATGTAATTAGAGGCCGACGCCGAAAACCATCCCGGTGAGTACCGGTGCCTAAATAAAAAACAATTTTATTTATTCACTTCTTAAAAAACCTGGGGGTTGGCCGAGAGTCATCACGAAGGTGTTGTAAAAACCTGGGGGTTGGCCGCGAGTCATCACGAAGGCATATAAATACAGAAAAATGATCTCAAATTTGAGACTTAATAGCTTGATCTGTACATAAGGAACAAACCTGGGCGTTGGCCGTGAGTTAACATGACGGTAACGATATCGCAATATCTGAATTAAAGGCCTATATTCAATCCGTGAATGGCCCATGAAATGAAATAAAATAAAATGAAATAAAATGAAATAAAATGAAATAAAATGAAATAAAATGAAATAAAATGAAATAAAATGAAATAAAATGAAATGAAATGAAATAAAATGAAATAAAATGAAATCAAAAGACATAAAATGAAATCAAATAAAACATAAAATGAAATGAAAAGTATTTTCATAGTGATTATGAAAAGTCAGGTATGTATTAAACAACCTAGCCTTACCAGTATTTTTCTGTATCTTACCTTGCTGATGGTTTGATAACCTTACCTGGTGGCAGAGAACCCATGTAAGTTTTCCAAAATTTCCTTTATTATTCAAGAAATAATTATCTATGACTAGCAGCCGCCCGCGACTTCGTCCGCGTGGCCTTAGCTGTATGTGAAAAAAGATTTTCCCGCTTTTCTGTTGAAATTTTGCTGAATTTTCTTTGCTATAAACCTCACGGAGCGCGGGACCTTTCTAACGTATGCAAAACCGTGGAAATCGGTCTGTGCGTTATAGCGTCAGAAAGGAAAACCCGACTTATTTTTATATAGTAGTTTATTTTAATATAATAAATAAGCAAAAGCATTTGAAAGAACATGAATTGAAGAGACACTTAAATTCTTTATTATTAATAGTTTATTCTTATGAAGCGATAAACCTAATCCACCTAATAATTAACACAGTCAGTATTTAATGCAGCCACGCGTTTAACAATAACAAGTTGAATAACAACACTTAATAATGGTGTAAGTACATAAACACAGCCGTCTTTTAAATGTATATGCATACATGTATCTACTTGATTTACTTGTTGTTGAGTGGTGTGCTACGCACGCGGATTTCTTTTATATGCAAAATGCTACACTTTTGCCGTTTAGCAAACATTAGTGACTACTCATAATTCAGCAAGCGTTAAATTTGTCATTTAACGATTGAGTAGATGAGTTTTAAAGGTATAACTGCTGTTTTAGCCGTTCAATAGGCACAACTTGTAATGTAGACTTGATTTAGTACCTCGATTCCGTGGTTATTTTTTGAAATAACAAAATCAATCAATAGGTATAGTGGATAACCAAATCCAAGCCATGACTGGTTTTGACTTGGGATTAAAAGTTATAAATTGAACTAAAACCATCTCACATTGATCGCATTTCTGAATACAGGAAATGTATTGGAAAAAGATGTTTATTTTGTCTCGATTTCAGTAAGACTAGTACTTAGTCATTTGCAGATACTCTGACAGCATATACATAAAGACAAAAATGTTTGGTAATGATTTGCAGATTGCCAATTTATAGGAAGTAGTTTTAGCTTTTATTGTTCGCATCTGGCAAGGTTTGTTGATTAGGAAATAATTGCAATCAGATGCTAAATTACAATTTAATAGTTTTAGTATTTGATATTATGTAGGTAGGTGACCTACCATTAAGAATTTGTTGCATACGCACTCACGAGTAGAAGACATCGTGGTCTTTCATTTTAAAATGACCGCAATAGGTTATAAGTTAGGTTTTTCGTGAGAATAGGACTGAAATCACAATAATAATTTAATGAAAAATAATGCCTTCGCATAAGCAACAGCTTTTTTATTAGTTTACACTTTAGTAGTGTACCAAGCCAAACAAGATTTTGTCATTTAATAAGAAATTCACAGTAAGAAGATTTAAGGAGAGAAGTCAGTAGAATATCTTAATACAATTCTAACCTTAACTGTACCAACAGGGAACTGTAGGTACCTGCCTACTTACAGTGTTACGCATATTATTCGCATAGCGATAGTTAAAAATAGACGATTTCCACTCACGAAAACATTGTCATAAAGAATAGTAAGACGTCTCATCCTTACAAAACGCCCCAGCTTTCACCAGAGTGGCATAAATTACCTAAGTAGTAATACCTCAGTTAGGTTATTAGATTAAAAACATAGGCCAGCTGCATTGACTAGGTCATGTGTAGTTTCTATCTTGGAAGGACATTTCAATCAATGAGAGTCATAGAAACTCTTAAGAAAAATAATAAAAACTAAAGCTTATTATGCCTAGGTTATTATTCTTTCGGATTCTAAAGTCTGCTTACTCTGTGCAGTAGACAACATACTTACATTAAGAAATATTATCAGCAAAAACTAGGAGAGTAAGTTACTAACTAACTTACTTTAGTACCCACTGCCGTTGGGTTCTATTTGGGAATAGGTTTTCCAAACAACAGCTTTAGTTGAATTAAGTTATGTGACTAATTATGTGTCACCCACACAACGAGCACATACAATGCTGGGCATTTAAATTGTTGTAATAAACCACTGCCCAGTGTACTTGTATATAATTATGTACCACCTTACTTTACATTTATTACGAAAATATTAACGGAAAAGTTGCAGCTCAAGCTGCTAACCTGTTTCAATAGACGTCGTTCTTTGATCCCGAATTTACTATGGATTAAATATTCGAGTAAATTAGGTTTTATTATTGGGTGGTATATGTATACCTGTTCTTGTGTGTGGTAACAGCAAAGTTCATACAGTTACCATTAAGTTTTTTTAATTAACATTGCTTAAATTAATATTAATTATTATGCAAAGCATATTTATAACATGAAGTTATCTTAATATATATTCACCTTGGAACATAATACTGAAGCTGCGATGATCTTTTGACTTTTGGTCATTGGTCCTTAATTTTGTTGCGTTTTTATAGTAAACAGGTAAAATTATAATAAACGTTACCTATTTCACATCAAAAATAAAATTTGGTATCAAATTCAATTTAGTAAATCCTTGATATTGATTTCCCTAGACCTCTAAACATCTACCTTGTGATAAAATCCCGAGGATGCAGCGACGAAGTATAATTGATGATTAAACGAACTTACCTTAAGTGAAGTTCTATCATAATTATATGAGTCGCTGCATCCGAAGGGATTTTAGCTCCCACCCTACCCATAGTTACCATCATACCCTTTGGTAACTGACCCGAGTAACTTTAGGGAAATCTGTCTCTAAAAGAATGATGAACTTGTCACCTGTCAGAGCGACGCACCTACCGTAGGGAGGGAATTTGTTTTTTTTCTGTTTCAGTGATACCAGCTCTAAAACGTGTTGATGCCTGGTACATGAAGAAATGTACTACCTTGTGATAAAATCCCTTCGGATGCAGCGACTCATATAATTATGATAGAACTTCACTTAAGGTAAGTTCGTTTAATCATCAATAGTTCTAGATCCAGTATCTTCTGTAAAATCTTTATATAAATATATATACTAGCTGTGTCTGCGACTTCGTCCGCGTGGAATAGTAGGTATATCTGGCAAGTCCTATTTCAATAGTTTTAATTTTTTGATTTATCGATGTATACCTATCTCTACTATAACTCAACACTAATTGTCAATAAAAAATATGTCTTACCAACGCCAATGACGGATTTATCCACCGTTAGTGATGGGGTTGGAAATTTCGTTTCATTAATGTTAGCTGATGTTCTTCCTATATTTTTTTACTAGTTTGTCTTAAATAACAGTTTGTGATTTAAGAAGGAAGTATGAATAAAAGGTCTTAGTTTGTTAAAGCCAATAAAAATACTGTTTTGTAACAATTTTGTTTTATTTTAATACTTTGTCGATAAAATTAGAAACAACACTATATTGTTACTCGCGTATTCAGTCGAAAATGTGTCGTGGCGTTGGGCAGCGACATGCATTTTCAAATGTCGGCGTCCAAAAGGTTAAAGCAGGCTATTTTTTCTACAAGGCATGTCAAATACAATGATTACTAGTGATTAGTGATATATGGTTGACAAATGGTTGTTTCAAAATGCAAATAAGATTTATACAAGAACAGTAATATATTTCATCAAATAGTGACAACTATGTGCAACACATCTGGCGAGTAATCGGTAAGTCTAATATTCTCATTTTTTCTATTCTACAATTTTAGATAATACCTCATTCTGCAAAGGAATTAACTCTAGCTGATTGCTTGATATCATCCGCCAGCAAGGTTTCACACAAGCCTTAGACCCCTGGCCCTTCAACCATTCGCAATGAGCCCGCGTGCTGGAATATAGCTTGTACCATACCCATAGTTTAACCTATTGAGAGATAGTTGAGTTGGCCTGTACCCAGCAGTGGAACGTATAAAGGTGGTTTATCGTAATTTAAGTAAGTAGGTAGGTTGGTGTAAAACTAACATTGATAAAAAAGCTTCAAAAGCACCAAAGCGATGAAAGCTAATCATGTTGAGGCAAGTTGGGTACACTCGTCGAAGGTAGGGCTCCTGTAACCGAATCAGCAGTGCACGGCAGCAATTTTTGTCCAATCTGCCGTATTTCCGCCCCCCCACCCCCCCTGTAATAGGTACAGCTCCATGTTGCTCCGTTTGTAAGTGGAATGGTGTTGACCTGGTTACGTATCGTGTAACAACGCGAGGGGTCAGATAGCAATTTCGAACATTAATTTTTCATAGGGTAATAGAACTTGAGATCGGATTCACTATTTATTTTCATTACATTTATTAATTACATATCACATTCAATAAGGTCTTAAAGATGAATTCAGCAAAAGCATTCAGATAAAGCAGCAAAGGTGACGCCCTGGGCATAGCAACACGTGTCAACATTTTTCCATGAGAGAGAGTCGCAAGTGGGTAAATCAAACCTCAGATCTAATTCTAAATTAAGATTGTTCACTTTCGACTCACTTCGACGGGGATGATGTTACAGAACTTAGATATCAAAGAACCACTGAAGGAACCTGCATTGGTATCTCAACAGATCAAATCCTTTTATCTTTGTAGTTATGTATTGTGGGAATTTTGTGTCTTGACCACATACATACCCGTAAATCCGTTCTGGTATTAGCGGAAGACCAGCGCTGCGGTGTTATTATGACACCCAGCATATGCTGAGCTGATGCCATTTCAGTGATACTTTCTTACTTCTGTATGTATAATTTTATTGAATGTACCTACTGTGCCACTGAAAAAATATTTTTTACTTTTTTATTTTACTTTTAAATAAGGTAGGTCCTTCATAATTTTCCCCCTTGGCACAACTATCAAAAGATATCTGAATTTGTAACAGAATTTCCCAAGGTATAGGGTTACAAAACAGCTGTTTAACAGTGATGATAATATGTATTGTTTCTAAGTTTTACCTTCATATTTGTTTATGAACCCATTTTGTCAAAACTTTTGACCTTTTGTCAATGTTAAATTAAAAGTATCGTTCCTGTACAGATGTGATGCTGTAAACAATTCAAATTGCTAGTTCATTTCGTCACTGAGCCGCGTGTGATTACGTGGCGTGTCTCTCAAGCCGCGATTCGGTCGCTATTAGTGGCGACCTTGCTCGACCACACGCACGGAAAAACTTTAAAAAGCAGTAAACTGGCTCAATCAGGGCTGCTGTTTTTGAATTAAATACAAATAAACAACCCTATTGTCTTGTTTTCAACAGTTTTCGTCGAACTCAAACTTAAACTCAAATCTTTTTTTTTTTCATGTAAACTTTTAAAAGTGTTTACGCGAGGTAATGCCAAAAACACTTAATGTAACTCTACCACCGGTTTGGAGGCTGGTGGACCCGCATTTGACATGTACGTAAGGAAGTTCTTTATTGTGTATGAAATTCAAGGTAAAATAACTGTGTTTTGTTGATTCACTTAATTATACCTTCAGAGGCGTAAACAAAAATAAAACAATTATTATTACAAACAATATAAACATTTTAAAACTAAATAATAATAAAAATATAATTTAAACTAGGGCTGATAATAATAAAAATAACAAACATTAGGATAGAATAATATTAAAAATTAAAAAAAACCTCACTGCTCTCATGTTATGTAGATATCTACGTTATGTGTAACCGTATGGGGGTGATGGCTGTGAAGGCTCTCTTTATGTTTTTTTCACATTAAGTGTTTTGTTTTGGACTGCTTTTGTTTTGGGTGCATGTGTGCCAACGATGTACACCACTCGTATCAACCGCACTCGCACAAAAACGACAGAAAACGTTTGATTTTAAGACCATACCAGGACTTTAATTAATGTGAAATTTCTATCCCTCCTAATTTTCTATCCCTTTATATCCTATTTATATAGATTTTATATCTAATAAGTGGTTTTGATAACATGAAAGGCTACATGCTAGTTGGAGTGCGCTGATTCTGTCTGGAACGAACCGCTTTTTGAAGAACTTTTCGTCATCCAGTCGGCCACTCAGGCTGTAGTATCTGCTCACCATTAGGTTGTTGATATCCTTGCTCATCATAAACAAAAGCGGCCTATATGCGTCCCATGCTGGGCACAGGCCTCACCTCAACTATGCGGTGGTGCGAGCCATACTCCAACACGCGGGCTCAGTGCGGATTGTTGAGGGGTGTAAAGTTAGTGAGCAACCTTATTGTCATATGTTACCAAGCTGCCCTAAGGCCTCTGACTAAGCTTAACGACAGAAATCTAGCGACGTCAACCGGGAGCCTTCCGAAACACGGAGATGCCCGAAAATACATCACTAAATTTCAGTCGGGGTGGTCACACATCCCATTTCCGACCCAGCGTGTGTTGCTTTACAACAGTGATCGTCGCGAATTACTGTCACAACTGCACCACGGGCAACCCTTGCTCATCACCGAGCAATAAAAAATAGAGATAAATTTATCATGCCTGATGACAGCCCTGCACAGATTCGCTTAATGATCAATCCGTGATATCACACGCTCTAAAGCTTAGTATGAAGGTTGTTGACATCATTTCGGTGATTTCTGATCCTTGACTTTGAATGTGATGAAACATTAACCATAATGTGTATTATAGCGTTTTGAATCAATTTAGCCTTCACAACAACGTAAGGCTGAAATTATGCAAGCTCCAGTAATATAGTTTGGAGTAGGTAATAGACGGTTGGGATTTGATCAAACTGATTCGCAATTACAATTATGCTAAAAATATTGACCTCCAAATGTCAATAGTGTAGTTGCGTGGTTTTGTAAGTTTCGACTGTTACTTTCAACTGAAAACTTAATCGACAGAGCATTGATGACGGCTGGCCATGATTTGGCTTTTCTATCTTCTATAATTAGTAGAGTGCCGTAAGGCATAAAAATGGTCGAACCTCGGAACCCAGGGCCAGTCAATGAATCTGTATATCAAGTATGAGACTGCATTATATAAACCTCAAATAAAAAAGTTAAAAAAAAAAAAATTGACCGATCTCGATTTTTTTTTCTTTTTTTTTTAAGTCAGGAAATGCCTTTACGCACCATGACACGCGACTAGGGGAAGCCGCGGGCCGTGTGTGGGACTCGCCCCTGAAGGTGACTTCAAGGGAATACCCACTAAAACCTGACTGTTCCACTCGCACCAGTTTCTGTCCAGGGCCACAAGAAGCGTGAGCATAGCATTTGCGACACCTGGCTGGTCTTGCCCGTTGGGCTGGCGCCTTAAGAGAGGCCACCCGGAATTAGGCGGCCATCATCTTGGGTCTGCAGTGCAATGGCTGGGAGCCCCCCCGAGCTCCCGGCCTGCAAAACATATTAGGGCGGACGCTGGTCGTCCACCCTTCTACGGCGGCGTGTGCGCCGAGCGCGGCATGGTAGTAGAGCCTCCCGCTCTCGCACACGCTCAGCCTCCTCCTTCGCTACAAGTACCGCTTCACAAAACTTAGCAGTAGCGTCCCACCTCTCTTTACTGGTGGCCATCGCTCGAATGATCGAGGGGAAAGAGAGGTCCTGGCCGACGCAGGCAATAAGGTCCCGCCGCTCTTCAGACCAGGCTGGACACACAGCAAGGGTGTGGGTCGCTGTGTCCAGGGGGTCAGCGCAATGATGGCACACGGCAGTAGGCTCCCGACCAATGCGGCATACTGTCAGCATTTGGCTGAGGCGGTACGTGAGGTGCCCGTGGTCTCGCTCCACCCACTCTTTGAGCATAGGCCTTACAGCCAACACTGTGTCTCTGCCAGCTGTGGGTTCTTCTAGCCGGTCAGTCCATTTTGCAATAGCAACTTGGCGCAGTTCGTCACGCTTCCCTTCCATCTCCCGGGGCGCCATGCGGTTGTCATTGGCCACTTCAGTCCTCTTCCACTCGTAAAGAGCGGCAAGGGAGCGGGCTTCCAGGTCCCATGGCACTTCTCCAGCCAGAACAATTGCAGCGTCGTGGGACACCGTCCGGTATGCCCTGATAGACCTGACGGCCATTACTCTTTGCGCTTTTTTGAGCGACTTCACGCAGCCCGCCGCCAGGTCATCTGCCCAGGCGGGTGCACCGTACAGCGCAATTGCATCGTCGGACCGAGCACTTTGGCCCACCCAGATTAGGAAGGAGCCTAGACAGACCGCCAGCCGCAGCCTGCAGTTTCGGGCCCAAGCTCTCAAAATGGGGCACAAACGTCCACCTTGCGTCGAGTATCAGCCCAAGGTATTTTAGTGTGGTCTTCACGCTAATCGTGACCCCGCCAACAACAATGCCAGACCCTCTAGGGGGCGCGCGCCGCGGTCTGTGGAAGCATATTGCTTCGCACTTTTCAAGGGCGACCTTCAGGCCCAGGTTCCGCATTTTGGCGACAGTATGCGTCACCGCGACCGTGGCCAAGACTGCCGCATCTCGGTAGGAGTTCTCAACCGCTGTGACAAGGGTGTCGTCGGCATAGGCTGTTACATTAACTCCTCTAAGCTGGGCGCCCCTCAACCTCGACCTGCAGTCCCTAAAGATCCAAGATCAAGTTTTCAAGTTTGTAATAGTTGTTCTTTTTAAAATATGACTTTTGACTAATATAAATCAATGAAAACTCCAAAAAATTAATAATTGTTTATAATAATAATAAAAAATTGAGAGCGCGGAATTATTTTTTTTTAACATTTTTCTAAATACTATTTAAATCATATTTTCAAGGTTTATATTAAGATTCATTGACTGGCCCTGGATTCCGAGGTATAAACCTTACGGCGCTCCACTAAATATAAAAGAAAGTCGTGTTAGTTACTCCACTTATAACTCAAGAACGGCTGAACCGATTTAGCTGAAAATTGGCATGGAGATAGTTTAGAGCCAGGAGAAGGACATAAGATACTTTTATTTATTTTTCTTTTTTTTTACTTTTTTTTATTTATTGCCCTTAAGGCGGAACAAAGTTCGCCGGGTGAGCTAGTGTGTGTGTTAGTTACTCCACTTATAACTCAAGAACGGCTGAACCGATATAGGTGAAAATTGGCATGGAGGTAGTTTAGAGGCAAGAGAAGGACATAGGATGCTTTCTATCCCGTTTTTTTTAGGTTTTTATTGTATTATTTTCAATTAAAATAAAAATCTGCTTATTTTTTGCCCTTAAGGCGGAACAAAGTTCGCCGGGTCAGCTAGTTTTTTAATAAATGCATGATTCTCTGAGTTTCTACTGAACACTAGCAAACGCGTAAATTGTTTGTATGGGATTGCCTTATAGGACGATATTGTATTCAAATAAAATAAACCTTAGACGCTAGCGACTGCTTAAACAAAAACTAATAGTCAGTAGACTTTCTGTTCTTAACTTGAAGCCATTGTAGTTGGACGGTTCTGTGGTTGAACAAATCCACGGTATCTTATAAGTGGCAAGGTGTTTTAAAGTGGACATGCCAGTATTACTAATTTGTAGCTATTTGCAAAACTCTAATCATTTATCAGCACTTGTGTCATCAAAAGTGATAAAATAATGTAAAAGTAGCTACCACCGGTACGGACGTTGCTTTTATTGACAAGACTCCAGTCAGATTAAGTTACTGTCTTCAAACACACTCATATTACAAATATCAGTATGACAAAATGTTCGCAGGAGTAGATTTTCAGTTCAAGACAATGGACAAGAATCTTATGAAGTTCAGTATTTGGTTTAACATGAACTTTCCATAATAAACTAACAAAGCAAGTATATCAATTCAGTACAACCCCCGCAAAGATTCACAATCAAAGGCGGCGAATCGCTCAATCAGTCGGCTGCCACCTGCCAACTTTTTCAATTCTCTTCAACTTGCCAGCGAGATTGAAACAATAACACAGGTTGAAACTCCTCTCCCCCGGGATCAACCCCCGGGAACCCCCGGCTACCCCTCGTCACCCCAACCGCATCTCACTGTATTGATTCGATTTGCGAAGCTGGATGTTGTTGTATTGGAGGAGAAATGATGGTTACGAGGTTATGGAGTTCTTTATGACTTTATTATCTTTTGAATAAGTAATAGGTGTTGGGGATGAGTTAATTTTTTGATAGGAAATTGCTTTTGTGTTACTAGGTAACTTAATCTTAGATAGGATACATTTTTGTCACTCTACAAATGAAACCTATGTTATTATTTTTAGCATTTTCCATGCATTATCTTTGCAAAAGATGAAGGTGAAGGTATATTTACCTTTAACATTGATGGAATCACCATAGCTCATAGTGTACCTATGTATACCAAAAAGATCCGGCCGGTCTGTTAATAATCTCGGTAGCACAGTGGTTAGTGCAGCCGCCCGGTTTGCGAAGACGCGGGATAGATTTCCGCCTGAAGCCAAGAGCGAATGTCTTTTTCTGGTTTGCGTATCTTTAAATGAAACCTAATTGGCTGGAAAATAAAACATTCGTAACGCATAATGTGGCCTGTAAAAATACATATTAAAACAACGCGTGCGGTTGGCGTTACGACGAGACACCGTAATAACGCAACACGGCATCGTTTCACGGTACGACGTCTTGTCGTAGGAATCTAATACGAGCAAGAGATCTTCTAACGATACCACCTCGTAGCACGATGCGACGCGACGTCGTATCATCTAATTGTGTACGATCCCCTACTCACGAACTGGAATGTATTTCCTTCCAAACTTTTTGACAGATACTTATAGGTATTTAATTTGAGAATTTAAATACCAATGAGTTTTTTGTAAGCCGGAACGATGTGAGGAGAACTTTTCAAGAACCAGAATAGCGTTCCGGTCCATTTTGACCACTGGCATAAACCATTTATCATGCATCCCGTAGGACGACCCGCTTAGCTCTGTGGTTATGAGTGCTAGGTGAGACTCAAGGGATCACTGGTTCGCTTCCCGTGCCAACGCAAATGTTGCTCATTGAGAAACGAATTACTCCAGGTCTATCATCAAGCAAAATATAGCATGTGTTGTTCAGCAGCCAATCAAATATGGCTCAGGACGGGTTTTGGTAACTACGAAAAATTTTAAACGACTTTTAGCTAGTGTTAAATAACGGTTTCATAACTTTTCAAATGCATTACTCAAATCTTATATTAGGTAAGCGAACTCAAATCATGGCACTTTTGAGATCCTTCGCTACTTAACATAAAATGTCTACGACTAGAAAACCGTACCGTAACCTCCAAAACACCATAATTTTACAATTCACGCCCCATTACCCCAAAAAAATCTAACAATGACAATGTCACGGCAATTTACCGCAACAAAAACAGATTTGAAACTTGTCGGGTGGGAGAGAGAGGCAGCGTTAGAGCGGGATGGCGTGCGGTTTGTAGAGCAAAAAGAGGTGGGCAACTTACAGTGGGCATTATACGGAAGCTGCGTGTGCGCAGTGATTATGTCGTTGAGCCATAGTATAAAGCATACAGTAGAACATCTAAATACAAACGTGCCACTCTCGGTTTGAACGCGTGCGTGAGCGTCGCGCCCCGTGTCGCGATATCACGCACACGCTAGCATAAAACAGGGAGGCATAGGGAGGCGGCAGTACGGACGGGCTGTGCCGCTTGTCTGTGTGCACGCTAGGCTAATAACTCGGCGGGTGGCCTTAGATAGCCTACTGTATGGTTTATACTGTGGTTGAGCTGCGATGGGCGAGCGCCGCCCCGCCAGTTGTCGACTATTATTTTGCTGCTGTGAAGAAGCGATGGATTCGTGAGATGTCGTTATCTGGTACTTATGGCTTAGAGGTTTCAGTTTGAAACGAGATTAAATAAGCATAGATGTAAATTGTAGAGTAAGATCACACAGTTTTATTTTTCAGAGGCGTACGGTCTTATATTGTTATTTATTAAAAATGAAAAGAATGAGTTTAATTAGCAGCTACACTTTATAAGATTCATATTACGTGATCACCTAGTCCATAGCTGCATATAAAATATGCTTCCCAAGTACGCCACAACTTCCGGGTTTGAGCTTCTGCATTCAATCTTCAGGGCATCGGTCCATCTGTCAGGAGACCAACCATGGGCGTACCCAGGTAGGAGCAGGGGGGGGGCAGCTGCCCCCCCCTAGAAGTCAATTTTCCTTACAAGTGGGTATTAAAAACGTATTTCTCTCTCTACGAAAAACGAAACAGGTATGAGCTGCCCCCCCCTAGCTGAAATCCTGGGTACGCCCTTGAGACCAACAAAGAAGATTGAACATTTGTAAAAACGATTTAAAAATTCATAAGCACGTTTTCCAGATAATTCACAGTTATTTAGAACGTGTTTTTTATCCTTTTAGTACGTATATTATGTACAAAATGTACTGTCAACTGCACATCAGGCTACTAATTTCCGTTTTTTATCTCGCTCATACCAAATGAAATTAATTGACAATAAAGCAAGGAGGACTGACCAAAAATGCGTACCGTGATGTGCCGTTGACGGTATATGTCTATTAACTTAACAAGTTCGGTCTATTTATATGTTTATTTTTTGCATGCAGTGTTTACCTATATCATAATGTACTTTTAGACTTATGATGTATGTGTGTATTTTCAACGTACGTATTATTGTACAATTGTTGGTAAACCAATAAGTAAATAAATTTTAGACGTAAGTAGATGGTGGAGGAACAAAAAAGTTAATCCATAAAAATGCTACCACACAAAGCAGTTTACTTACGTATTACCTATTCGTTCTAAAATAATAGAGGCGATAATAGTAAAGACTGTGACACATTTATGTGGCTGTTTACACTGGAGTCGGATGTAACAAAACAGATGTTTATCACGAGCTTGTATCGGAAAATTACAGCTTTGACGAAAGTACCTCCACCAATGCATTTGTATTGAAACACATACATTGCGGAGTCTGATTATGGGCGGACTTACAACTTCGAGGTTTGGCCAACAAATTTTCTGTGGTGATGGGTCTGGGTATTTATTCAATACTAGCTGTCCCGACAGACTTCGTTCTGTTGTCAACCATTCAGTGTCACGTGACAGGTGGAAACGGATGCTATGAGAAAACTAAACTGTTGAGCTCGCTTTATTTGCAGCTTTTTCTCATTTTTACTCACCTTTTTTACCTTCCCTGGGCCTTCAGAAATATTTCAAAACAAAAAAAGCCAAATCGGTCCAGTCGTTCTCGAGTTTTAGCGAGACAAACGAACAGCAATCAACGGTACGCTCAATAACAGTATATCCGTTGTCATACTTAAATTCTTTTTTTTTCGTAAATCCATACTTTATGTACTTTAAAAACACCCGTTCATACGAGACACGTTTAGGCACACAAATGCTTGTACTGTGCGGAGTATGATCCCGCGACCTATTGTGTAGGTAATAACAAACCTCTTTGAACATTACACAAAATCGACCGTCGTACGTTATGATCCTAGTGCCATTACACGAAAAAGTTCATTTGGGTCTAGGGTCCTTAAAGCAAGTTTAAAACTGTTTGTCAAATAATAAATAGGAGTTCCACAAAGTCAACGACAGATAATTATGCCCATAACAAACCTAACTATTACTTCCAAGAGTTGATAATCTCCAGGGTCTTACTAGTTAGGTGGAATTGCCAAAATCTTCATTGATCGAAACAACGGTAATAACTTAACTAAACAAATATTTATGTTTTTGACCTAAGCTATCCCGAGTTCAAATTAGTCGAAACGTCTAGTTGAGACAGTTAAAGTCTATGTAACGAGTCGGATGTAGAGGTGTCTAAGTTAATATTACTTAACTGGCATTCCTTGGGAAATAACCTTTCTCCAATATATTTACATACATACTTACCTACATACTGCTCTAAAATGTAAAATCAGGACAGCATTCAATTCGTAACAGTGCTTAGCTCACGTGTTTATATTCAATGAATCAAATGTGATTTGAAGCCAACTATTAAGTATTCACCTTTTTTGTACCAAAAATTCGGTTTCAACAAACACTCATAATTGGTCACGCTCGCATTTAAGTCAGAATACGCAAATATTTTTCCCAATTTTCATATGCAAATCGTGCGCAATGTGCAGTGAAGTTTAACTGACACTCAGATTAGACTAGGAGTTATCGGGCTCTTGCGAACGCTCCACTTTCTATCGTGAAACAACTCACTGTTGCATACATGAATTATCGATCAGTATCGACATTATTATGTACACGCAATGATCTCGCAATAGATTGGCGGGTTTGTGGTGACCGATGCCGATATGTCACAGTCATGGGTAGTGTTGTAAAACGTCAAGTATGTGAGTCCAAACTCGACTCATGCTCGACTGTACTGCTGGACAAGAGTTTGGCATTTGCCCTGGAGACTTTTAGGTGCTAAAATCTATCTTTAAAGTGAGTAAAGCTGGAGTCTTCTTGTTCTTTCTTACTAACAAGAATGTTGTGTATGTGGAGCGGGGTTGTTTGCGAGAAGTCACTGTAACGTTGTGATTATTGAATTGGAATTAAGATTAGAAAATAAGTAAGCGGTCATTGTGACCTACGACTTTAATAAATAGTCAAACATAACATCGACAGGATTTGGGATGACAATTGGTTGTCTCTACCTTACAGTCACCATTGTCTGTGTGTGCATAGCTTTATTCTAAACTCGCGCTCTAATGACTCACGGAAGCCTCTACTTTATGTTCGTTAGAGTGTTTTAAGCCACTAAGTCCGGCAAAAGAGAATCAAGGTTTGGAATATAGACTCTCGAGCGAGCTCGAGTTTTTCACAGCACTAGTGCAGCGGTGCAGTTGCGTGCGGAACCGGCGGGCAGTGTGTCGCGTGAGCTACCGTGCCCGGACTATAGTACACTTAACGTGTATGTCATTAATCACACTCTGTTTTTTTGTGTAAATGCGATTTTTATTGTCCGTACGCGAGTCGTGGATCCATTTGTGTTAATGAGCGCCGCAAGGTGGCCTTCCCGATTAATTCAATGTCATTTCACAAAGTTTGTAATCAGGGCCCCCTTCTGTTTTTGCGACCTCCTCCCTTTTGAGGTTTTTTGTGTGGTAAAGAAGCGCGTGTGAAGTCGACAGTTGCACTCTGATGGAATCCGCGGTTTGGTTCTAGTTTAATCCCGGATTGTTTTAAGTTACAGATGTAGTTGACATATTGCGGATTTGTTTGCAAGGGGACAAACCTGAGGGCCTATCTTGTTTCGTTTGATATTTTTGTAAATATTACATATTTATAAGACAGTTTTACAAATCTGCAGTTTGAAAGTAGATGCTAGATAAATTTCTCTAGAATAACTAGACGCAGCCTTACCCAAAAAGGAGTAGAGTACCAATAATGCAATTTAGTTCAGTTGATATTTCCAGTTTTACCAAAGGAACGTTGAAGTTTTGGATATGAGAATTTAGCAGATTGTGTTGGTGCTATGTCCGAAAATATTAAACTGTTTGACGCAGCGGACAATCATTAAATGAAATCATGGGTAATATGTAATTCATTGAATTTACATACTCCAGATCCTGAGCAGACAGTTAATCGAGCTGATAAATTGCAAATGAAAATTTGAAATTGTCAGGAAATTGATTTAAGAAACTTTTGACTTAACTTGAAAAGTTTGCAATGCTTTTGAGAGTGAGAAGTACATCTAAGTTGGATGCTTAACACCATACGTAACAAGCAAACATTAAAAGAAAGAGATAACACGACATGCAAGAATCGTAAGGTTAGGCAGGTATAGGTAGGTTAGGTATTAGGTACCTCAACTGAGCGCAACAGATTAGTGTCTTTATTTAAATCGTTTGGATTAGATTATCAATTTCAGGAACCTACTAGAGTTACAGCCACCACGGCTACTTGTCTGGATAATATATTTTGTGATTGTACTCCGATAAATAAATCTATTGTGTCCGTTTTAACATCAGATCATTGCGGACAAAAGATAACATTTTTAGATAAGGATCTCACCAAGTCTAATCCTGCGAAAATCATTTGTAGACCAAAGACAGGACATCGAATAAATCGTTTTAGGGACAATTTAAAGTGTAAGTTACCTTGCATTGTTTATAAGCCAGGTGACTCGGGAAACCTTTACAAGATTTTTTTTGAGTGTGTTAAAGGTGAGTTTGATGCTAGTTTCCCTCTAAGAAAGGTGACTCGTAAAGCTCAGTCAAAGTTTTCTGAATGGGCCACACCCGGAATTTATAAAAGTAGAAATAAAATGTATGAGTTGTATGGCTTGAAAAAATACAGCGTTGATCCAGTTTTTATTGAGTACGTTAGAAAGTACTCTAAAGCTTTTAAGAAAGTATGTGCAATGGCCAAGGCATTACACATACGTGATAAAATATCTAAGTCCCAAAACAAAATAAAAACCACTTGGGACGTAATTAATCACGAAACGGGTAAAACGAAGCATCATGATACCACATTATCTTTGAATATTAACAGTAGAATTATTAAATCAGATGCAAACATAGCTGAAGCTTTTGAAGACTACTTTTCTAATATACCCGTGGTCACTACAGCTTCTCTGAATTCATGCCCAGCTAAAGCAGAACAGTTGTTGAAGGACAATGTATCCTGTAAGGCTGATGTATTTAAGTTTAAACACATAGATTCACTTGATGTTTTAAAAACATTTAAATTAATTAATAAAAAGAATACCACCGATCTTTGGGGTATTTCAGTAAATATTATTAGTCATATAGTAGATGTTCTTGCTCCGTACCTAGCCATAATTTTTAATGACTGTGTTGATGAAGGAGTGTTTCCAGATTTAATGAAACACAGTAAAGTGATACCTCTTTTTAAATCGGGCAGTAAACAGGACCCTGGTAATAATAATAATAATAATACTGTCAAAGCCGATTTCGGCTACAGCGACTGCTGAACGGACTCGACGGCAGCGCCTCACTGCCCAGCGCGACCGTGAGCTCGCATATGACTGTTATAGCCAATTTTGGCTTTAAAAGTCCTTAAGCACAAAGGGCAAGTGAGCACGCCACCGCAATAATTGTAAATAAGAGCCGTAGGTGGTCTGGCATTTAACTCGTCTCTCTTAGCGTCGAGTTCATCCCTTCGCAAGCACTCAAAAGCATTGATGTTCTGCTTTAAGAGACGTCTCCATTCCGGGCGTCCAACAGCAGTTGACTCCCAAGTCGAGGAGTCAATGTTGCACGCTTTCATATGCCTTTTGAGCACATCCTTATACCGTAGAAGCTGTCCGCCTTGCTTGCGCTTGCCTTCCTGGAGCTCACAGTAAAGAATGTGCTTTGCCAAGCGTTTCTCTGGCAAGCGGAGGACATGGCCACACCACCTTAGCTGACGCCGCATCAGATATGCTTCAATGCCACAGATCTTAGCGCGACGAAGAACTTCTGTGTTTCTGACACGGTCCGTCCAGTGAATGCCCATGATATCCCGCAAGCAACGCAAGTGGAATTGATCAAGGGTCTTAATATGTCTTCGGTACAGACACCAGGTTTCTGAGGAGTAGAGTAGGCCTGGCAGAACAATAGCTCTATAAACTGAGATTTTTGTAGCCATCTTCAGATTATGCGAGCGGAAGACCCTTAGTCGAAGCCTGCCAAAAGAGGCAGAGGCAGCAGCAATTCTGCTGTTTATTTCGGCATCAAGGTCGCATAAAGATGTTATCATGCTGCCCAAGTATTTAAACCTCTCCACGCACCTCAGAACATCTTGACCCAGACAGATTCTAAGAGGTTCGTCTAATGCCACGCCTGACGCCATGACCTCCGTCTTGCTGACACTTATCTTGAGACCAAACCTCCCACACGTCTCATCAAGACTAGTCATCAACTGCTGTAGAGAAGCTGGGGACTCGGCTAAAAAGCACAAATCATCCGCGTACATGATCTCGGTGACCATCTCATGAGAGACTTTAGTGCGGGCTCTTAGTCTGGCAAGATTAAAAAGCATTCCATCAGTCCGGAAACGTATGCGAATGCCCGCCGATACACTTTGCAGAGTTTCTCTGACGACAGCTGCAAAATAGATGGCAAATAGCGTGGGAGCAAGAACACAGCCTTGCTTAACACCACAGCTCACAGGAAAGTACTCAGTTTGTTCCCCATCTGCGAGCACACAGCATGTCATGCCATCGTGCAGCAGCCGAACTAGACGCACAAATTTTTCCGGGCAACCTACCCTCTCCAGAACAGCCCACAAGGCCACGCGCGGAACACTGTCAAAAGCCTTTTCCAGATCTACAAAACACAGAAACAATGGTCGATCCTGCTCACGACTCTTTTCTTGCAGCTGTCGTATGCAAAATATAGCCTCACAAGTTCCTCTCTCCGGGCGGAAACCAAACTGTGTC
The DNA here is from genome assembly GCA_950022985.1 of Udea ferrugalis. Taxonomy (NCBI): domain Eukaryota; kingdom Metazoa; phylum Arthropoda; class Insecta; order Lepidoptera; family Crambidae; genus Udea; species Udea ferrugalis. Next base: position 16,681,856 of record OX465524.1, on the reverse strand, counting down.
TCCGGTAGAATCGCCTCCGAAACAGGCACAAGCCGGTTAAGCAAAACCCTAGCAAACACCTTTCCAGGGGAGCTGAGAAGCGATATACCTCGGTATGAATTGCAGTTAGATCTGTCACCTTTATTCTTATATAAAGAACATATACGTGAGATCTTAAATTCAGAGGGCACTTGCTCTTCGCACCACATTCGTGTGAAAAGTTTCCAAATCGCAGCATGGAGCTCCTCTCCCCCATACTTTAAAAGTTCACCAGGGATATCATCAATGCCAACCGCCTTTTTATTTTGCTGGCTCCTGATAGCCACTACGACTTCCTGCAGAGTGGGAGGATCGTCAAGCCCAGATATCAGCGGGAGGGGTGGAATGGTCTCAATGTGCTCAACATTAGCAGATCGATCAACATTAAGCAGCTCCGCATAATGTTCGGTCCAACGGTTTAGCACATCCTCCTTGGTCGCTAAAAGCGCCGTGCCGTCGCGTGTTCTCAAGGGCACGCTCGCTCGCTGAGCTGTTCCTATGAGTGCTCTCAACTCACCAAAGAACGAACCAAGCTGATTTGTGTCTGAAAGCCACTGTAGATGGTCTGACTTTCGTAGCCACCATTTATCTTTTATCTCCCTAGTCATCCTTCTGAGGTCAGCGCTGCTCTGCCTTACTCTCTCTGATATATTTTTCTGACCGTTTTGCTGCTGACGCAGAAGGTCACGGTGCCGCTTGAGGGCTCTACTCAAAACCTCATCACTCTCATCAAACCAGTCTTCGTGGAAACGCTTCTTAACGCCCACGGTTTGTTTTCCAACTTCGACAATCTGAGAAGTGAGAGCACTCCAGCTGGAAGCGATATCACCGTCGTCGATGTTTGACGCTAATTTATCAGTCAGGCGCCTCTGATACTCCATCTGCATCCATTTTTGAAAAGATCATACTAGAACAACTTTTGAGTCATTTTCATGAGAATAAACTTCTACACAGGGAACAGTACGGATTCACTAGAGGTAGTTCTACTACAGATGCTGGTATTGCGCTCGTGAAACACATCTTCAGGGCTTGGGAGAGTGCTCAGAATGCTCTTGGTATCTTCTGTGACTTATCCAAAGCATTCGATTGCGTCGACCACCTCACTCTCATACGTAAGCTCGATTTTTATGGTGTTAAAGACACAGCGTTGGATTTAATTACTTCATATCTTAGTTTCAGAACTCAAAAAGTCGACGTGAATGGCACTTCATCTTCCGGATCACTGCTCAAAATGGGGGTTCCACAGGGATCAATTTTGGGGCCCTTTTTATTTTTGATTTATATAAATGACTTACCTTTTTACGTTAGAGACCTTTGTGACATAGTTTTATTTGCAGATGATACATCACTAGTTTTTAATGTCGATAGAAATAAAGATAATTTTGATGACGTAAACAATGCACTTTCTAAGGTTTTGCAATGGTTTACAACCAACAACCTTCAGTTAAATGCAAACAAAACTAAATGTATTAATTTCAAGTTGCCTAATGTTAGAAACAACCACATTGATTTGAAAATAAATAGTAATGATATGGAGCTTGTAGATTCAACAGTTTTTCATGGAATGACGATAGACTCTAAATTACAGTGGAGCCCTCACATAGACAAGCTTTCAGGCAGACTTAGCTCAGCTGCTTTTGCTATTAGAAAAATAAGATCTTTGACAGATGTAGACACAGCTCGATCGGTTTATTTCAGCTATTTCCACAGTATTGTGTCATATGGTATTATACTTTGGGGCCAGGCAGCAGATATACAAACCATATTTATTCTTCAGAAGCGAGCCATCAGATCCATCTACAAGCTTCGTGCACGGACCTCGCTTAGGGATATTTTTAAGGAAGTTGGGATTCTTACTGTGGCTTCACAATACGTTTATAATTGTATTATATTGGTGCGAGAAAATATTAATCTCTTTACTAAACATAGTGACATACATGACAAAAATACGAGGAATAGGAATAAAATTGCGCTTCCATTATTCAGGTTACAAAAGGTTTTAGGTTCCTTTATGGGGCAAGGTATACACTACTACAACAAAATTCCAGAAGCAATTTGTAAGTTACCATTACATAGGTTTAAACATCATATTAAAACTGTCTTATTAAAAAAAGGATATTATACCACAGCCGACTACCTTATGGATAGGAACGCCTGGGAGTAGCTCTCAGCTCGACGCGGACTCCAATTAGCCATTTTGTAACAATTATACGGATTCAACATAATAATGTGAACCAACCAAACATTTTTTTCTTTGAATTGTATAACTGGATGTGAACCTCAAAACTCCTTTTTTATAATGTTAACCAGGGGGGCTAAAACAGCAACATTTTAGCATTTCATATTATGATTCAGATATGAAACAGATCTGAATCACATTATGATCATAATATGATTCAGATCTGTTTCATATCTGAAACGGATATGTTTCAGATCTGTTTCATATCTGAAACATAATATGATTCATATTTAATATGATTCAGATCTGTTTCATATCTGAAACGGATATGTTTCAGATCCGTTTCATATCTGAATCATAATATGATTCATATTTAATATGATTCAGATCTGTTTCATATCTGTTTCATATCTGAATCATAATATGATTCACTTAATAAGTTGCCGTTTTAGAATAAAAAATGTTTCATTTATGATTCAGATATGAAACATCAAATGTCGCCTTTTTAGCCCCCCAGTAGTCTTTTCTAAACAATATTGTTAATTGCTTTTAATAATTTAACATTATTTTGTGCACTAACCATTTTTTTGAAATTGTATAACTGTATGTGTACTTAATAAAATTGTAATTTACTAACGGATTATTGTACAGAACATATTGAAAAGAGTAACTGCTGAGTTTCTTGCCGGTTCTTCTCAGTACAGAAACAACTTTCCGACACCGGTGGTTGAGTCACATTATGTTTGTATACTGTGTATTTATTTATTATTTCTATTATAGTATTTAAGTCTATTATTAAGTGTATTTTTGTTTGTTTGATTAAGTTTTTGACGATTTGAAAGCACTTGTAACAGGTCTATTTAAATAAAGATATTTCTGATTCTGATTCTGATTCTAATTGCGGAACTCAAAGTCAGTGGTCGTGTCCGCGTCACGAGAATTAGAAAAAGACGCAAATAGCCACGGTCTCACTCACCCTTGCTCATTGAGACTCACCCTTGCTTAATGGCCCGGTAACTAATATGCAAGATACGGGGAAATTACACTACAGACTGTCTGTAAGATAACTCTATGCTCAAAGGTTAAGAGTACCTTCAACTGACGTGCTTATGAGATGACTAATGGGAGTGTTTGAAGCGCGAGGTGTCTTTTTACTCTCTGAATTTCCCTTCTTTCCTCTGTTTTTTCAAATCTTTCTTCGTCTCAATTTAAAATCGCCTGTTGCGTCTCTTGTTTCATAAAACTTCGTGTCGATAGATCTTGCTCTTTCTTTGTTTTTCTCTAACTTAACATCATGCAGTGTTATTGGCTTCAGGTAATACCTAATGATTTAAAAGATTTGGTCATTTATTTAACATGTCAAATAAAAAAAAAAGACTTTTTCTGTAAAAAAACATAACTAACCTAGTATTGCAAAAATTTATTTATTTATTTATTTATTTAAACTTTATTGCACAAATAGGGTACAATAGGCGAACTTAATGCCATATAGCATTAAGTTCGCCTATTAAAAATGTTACAATACGATGACAAGTAATGTTGACCAGTCATCCTAAGCCCGATACGGCTGTCTGACATTGCAGAGAACCGCTATTTAAGTCGGCATACCTACTATGCTTTGGAATAACCTAATTCTCATACAACAATTGCAATGCGAAGGGTGAATACCTGACAAACATGTTGTTTTTCTCTCTTGACTTTTGTACCGATAAAATTCATAGTAAAAGTAATATAAGATAGCTTGTGAGTTTTAATCTAAGTTAAAGTAAAATGAAGATAGAGTAATATTTTGCGCCGGCCCCCTAGTTTTTATTAAAAAATCCAAAAGATACGCCTGTAGATAGCAAAAACGTAAGTCATCTTTTTCTGCATACTCTATCTTCGAAATATCATCAAAGACTGCCGCTGTTTGCAGCAAGTTTTAAATATTCTAATGAGTTGAACGTTAGATCCAACCTATGCTGTTGTAGATCATGTAATAAATAAAGATAACGGAATATTTCTGGTCGCTTGTTCGTGTAAAAATAGATATTAACTAAGTAATACGCTGGTACTTTTAGTACTAATGTTGTTTTATCCGACATTGGATCTAAGTTTGCAGGTGTGTTTGATGTCTAATGAAAAAGAAGACCATAATATTATTGACTGTGAAAGAAATTCATAAAAAAAAAGAGGAAATGTTGTTTAGATATTACTTAACTTAGTAACTATTTTAAACATTGTTTTTGGAATGCAATACTTTTATGTCAAACCCCATTATTAGCGATCGTGATGACTAAAATAAGCCGATATTTTTTCAGTCGTGTCCAACCAACCAACCGACCAACTGTTCAACAAAGTCCTACACTAAATATTGCTGTCCTTATTTAGTGTGGGTAATTACTTTTCGCCTGATATTTTATACACCGTTATTTTTCTAAATACTGCTCTAAACCAAAGTTTGCCATTAAGAAAGCCAAAAAAAGTATTTGAAATCACAATTTGCTACGCCAGAGGTATTATACTTGAATTTTAAGAAATGTTCAATGGTTACAAAGCCATGCTACTGTATTGTATCCCCTTCGACACTCCTCGTCCGTTGGCCAATAATTACACAATCATTGGTGGTTTTTGTGGGTCCGTCAGTTCTGTCGTGTGGTTGTTTTAAGGATAATTTGATCGGTGCCTGATACGTCAGTTGTCAAACACGAGTGGTCGGTAATGCTGCGCGGACGCAGGGTGACCACGCTGACGAAAACCATCGGGACTGTTTTAATAGCGGACGCTGAGGCGAACATCGCAAACAAATATTTGGGCAGAGAAATAAGGTGCACTGATCGATACAAGACTTACGCCTTTTTCCGCTTCAACTCAGGTGCTGTACACTTTTTTTAAGTTAGGTAACTAATTTACTGTACCTATGAAAGTCCCTGCAACGTTTTGATTTTGGTGGACAGTTTGTAATAAGATACAATTTAATTAATCTAACTGAAGCTGAACGAAGACTTATATAAAATTGGAGTCTACATACCACACCACCACGGATTTTTTCCTCTCGGGGTAGGCCGAAATCACTTTCCATTCTTATCAACCCTTTCATACATGGTCGCCGAATAAGGCAACTCTAACATCTAAGAACACATAATTATATCATCATAGCTGTAGTTTGAGTTTAACTGTTACACTGTTAACGTCATGGTGAACGGAACATGCAGAAGCCACACTTCTCTGAGTGAATTAGAACCCAACGTGGTGATCGTCGAGCCAGCCGCTGTTATTTGGATAACTGGGGGTTTTATCGCCGTTTTCCACCACTGGTAGGTTATCTAGATAGAGTACCATAACACAACATAACATAAACGACCTATTTACGTCCCACTGCTGGGCACAGGCCTCACCTCAACTATGAGGTGGAATGAGTCATACTCCAACACGCGGGCTCAGTGCGGATTGTTGGAGGGGTGTAAGGTTAGTGAGCAACCTTAATGTCAGATGTTATCAAGCTGCCCTAGGGCCTCTGACTAAGCTTAACGCCTGACATCTAGCGATGTCAACCGGGACCTACTGCTTAACGTGCCTTCCGAAGCACGGAGATGCCCGAAATACACATCACTAAATTTCGGTCGGGGTGGTCATCCATCCCATTTCCGACCCGGCGTGTGTTGCTTTGCAACAGCGATCGTCGCCGATCACTGTCACAACTGCGCCACGGGCACCTTCAGAGTACCATAATTCCTAAAAAGGTTGCCCTACATGGTCACCCTCCCCGGCCGGCGACGGTGACGCTGCAAGTTGCTCCGGCGCCGCCGCGCCGCGCCGCGCTAGTAATGGCGACATGATGACAGCCCGCGCCAACCAGCCAGTCGTGTGAAACAAATACCATGGAGGAATGCGCTTTTTAACATTACTCTCTAAATGTACTAAATTATATGTGGCTACTGAGCAAACAAGCTAGTTGAAAATTTTTAAGACGTAGACATTTTTAAGCATTTTTTCTTTACAGTTTGTCACTTAAAGTCAGTTGGTCCATACTAGGTACCACGACAGGTGTCGGAAGGTTATTTCTACTGACACAATACGAAAAGAAGCTCAGCAGTGATTGTGAGAGGCCGGAAACAAAAACCTTACAAAATGTCACAAACTCTACATCAGCTGCTATTACTTGACAAAATCTCCTGAATTTCATAGTGTATTAGCTGAAAATCAGGGTTATGCTTATCACACTCCACACGAAACAGGATTTTCCAAACCTGCTCAATTTAACGCCTTGTGTTTGAATTACGAGTGCACATATCTCGCTAGTCCAAATTAATTAGTTAACCAATCAGGCAGTTAATGTAGTAGCTATAATTATTATTATCCAGTATAAAATTATTATTTTTATGACTGGTCACTTAAACCTAAGTTACAAAAACAGAAAAATACTTAACTTAATTTTCAAACCTTATTGGTAGAATGTCTTTTTTATTATGTGATCACAATCAGCTATTGAGCTATCAAGTCCACAGAGTCCTTAATGGGAAAAACCAAAATATTTTAAAAAATAACTTACATGATCCACAATCTAATGATTTGTGCGAAATACTTTCAGGGGTAGATTTTTGTTTTATTACAATATTAGTATATTTAAGTTTCTTAGAAAACAGAATCACTGCCTCTACTTATAAAGCGAGCCAACGATCCAGCCCCATATCCGAGGAGAGGTACTAAAATGTATGGTAGATCTATAGATCACATCATTATAACTTCGACGGATACAGGTTAAGGTTATTTAACTTGAATTCTGGTCAGTAGCATTCCAAAAATATATTAGTTTTATTAGAAACAGTTAGAAAATGTTTGATAGTTAAATTAATTTTAAATAAACACGCTCGGATGAAGAAATAACTAAGTAAGTACACCCTATCGATAGGCCACCGGTCAATGATAAAAAATGGCATATAAATGGCTGAATAAACAGAAACAATACTGGTATTGCTTCAATGAAGGAAGTAATACATTAATACTGTAATAACCGTAAGTATAATTGCTGTATTAGGCAGGTCGATTACAGACCCAACAATGTAGTATTTAAATTTTAATGTGTGTTGTTATAGCTGCTTATTTATACATTTTGTCATAAAAGTTAAGAGGGTTTTATTGGATAAATAAAGTTATTTGTTAGTTTTTAATTTATCAAAAGCGGAGCAAAGTAACTAGGGAATTATCGTTCACTGGTTATCCTAAGCGGCCGGGTGTATACTTAATGTTCACTCAAAAAAAGGTCAAAATATAAATAAATACAGGGTGGCCCAGCGACAGTGGTCCAAAAATTTTTTTTAGGTAGAGGGCATCATAACAGGTCATTTAAAAAAAACATTAGTTCCGCGAAAATCAATACTTTAGAAGTTATGATTTTTTCAAGTTTCTTTTGAAATTTCTCAACTCCAATCACTTAATTCACTCTTGTTTGGAAACTATCGCACTGATTCAGTTCAAATTTGGTATAGATGTACAATAGTAATGTAACAACCATATTATGTGTGAATTTTGAGTTTATTCTAAGACAATTTGTTTTTTTTTTAAGTTTCGTCAATAATTTTTCGCCATTTCAAAAACTAATACAATTTTCAAAAAATCACTGCTGCAATGTTTGTGCACTTGATGATTTGTTTATGATCTTAAAAACTGTCCATAAGTATGATAAAGCGATGAGTATGTAAAGTAAAGTATGAGTATGTTGAAGCGATGTGATGCTGTTTTTCAAGAAGGGTGACAAAACTCTCTTGAATAACTACAGACCCATCTCGCTTCTGAGCCATATCTATAAGTTGTTTTCGAGAGTCATTACGAATCGTCTCGCTCGCAGGTTTGACGACTTCCAACCTCCCGAACAAGCCGGGTTCCGAAAAGGCTATAGTACCATAGACCACATTCATACGCTGCGGCAAGTTATACAGAAGACCGAAGAGTATAACTTGCCACTTTGCCTAGCGTTCGTGGACTATGAGAAGGCCTTCGATTCGATTGAGACCTGGGCAGTGTTGCAGTCTCTCCAAAGGTGCCAAATAGACTACAGGTACATCGAGGTTCTTAGGTACCTATACCAAAACGCCACCATGTCGGTCCGATTACAGAACCAGAGCTCTAATCCGATCCAACTACAGCGAGGTGTGAGACAAGGAGACGTCATCTCTCCGAAATTGTTCACAGCTGCGTTGGAGGATATTTTCAAGCTTCTGGACTGGAAAGGACGCGGCATCAACATCAATGGCGAGTACCTAACACACCTACGATTCGCCGATGATGTAGTTCTTATGGCTGAGACCTTGGAAGACCTGAACATAATGCTCGAAGATCTCGGTAATGCTTCTCAGAGAGTGGGTCTTAGGATGAACATGGACAAGACCAAAATCATGTTCAATGCCCATGTTGCACCCGCTCCAGTTAACGCTGGGAACATTACACTCGAAGTTGTTGACCACTATGTTTACCTGGGACAGGCAGTCCAGTTAGGTAAGTCCAACTTCGAGAAAGAGATCTCTCGTCGAATCCAGCTCGGATGGGCAGCGTTCGGGAAGCTCCGGCATATATTCGCGTCCGAAATACCTCAGTGTCTCAAGACGAAAGTCTTTGACCAGTGTGTGTTGCCAGTAATGACATATGGGAGTGAGACGTGGTCGTTCACTATGGGTCTCATAAGAAGGCTCAAGGTCACCCAGCGAGCAATGGAGAGAGCGATGCTTGGTGTTTCCCTGCTTGATCGAATCAGAAATGATGAGATCCGCAGGAGAACTAAGGCAACCGACATCGCTCGAAGGATTGCATCGTTGAAGTGGCAGTGGGCGGGACACATAGCGCGGAGAACCGATGGCCGTTGGGGCGGAAAGGTTCTCGAATGGCGACCGCGTACCGGACGACGTTCCGTGGGCAGGCCCTCCACAAGGTGGACCGACGATCTTGTCAAGGTCGCGGGAAGCCGCTGGATGCGGACAGCGCAGGACCGATCGTTGTGGAGATCTTTGGGGGAGGCCTATGCCCAGCAGTGGGCGTCGTTCGGCTGACATGATGATGATGATGAAGTATGATAATAGTCTATGCAAAAACTTGAAGTGATGCAACTAATGGAACACTTTTAAAATTAACATCATGTACGGTAAGTGGCTAAAACTCAGAATGGGTAATTTCTGCACTGACCCTAATTTAAAAAAAAAAAGTAGCCAAAATATTTTTTTTCGGATAGAGGGCATCATAGCAACTCATTTAAAAAAAACATTAACTACTCGAAAATCAATACTTTAGAAGTTATCATTTTTTTAAATTTTGGGCCTAAGTGGTTGAACTCAGGGACTTAAATCACTTGCGTTTGTATACTATCCGACTGACGAACTTCAAAATGAGTAAGAATAGAAGAGAGTGAAAAAGGATTTATCTCATTTATTCATTACAATACAATGAGTGATACAAAAGGCGGACTTAGTGCTGTTAAGGCATTATCTACCAGTCAACATAAAATAAATCAAAGCCAAAAGTATGGGATTAATTATTAAGTCATCCCATATTTGAAGTACCTTAGTCGGATAGTTTACAAACAAAAATGATCTATGTCTCTGAAGTTCAACCACTTAGGCCAAAAATTTAAAAAATAATAACTTCTAAACTATTGGTTTTCGACTATCTAATGTTTTTTTAAATGATTTGCTATGTTGTCCTTTATCTGAAAAAATATATTTTGGCTATTTTTTTTTAAATTAGGGTCAGTGCAGAATTGACCCATTCTGAGTTTAACCGACTTACCGTACATGATGTTAGTTTTGAAAGTGTTCCATTAGTTGCATCACTTCAAGTTTTTGCATAGACTATTATCATACTTATGGACAGTTTTTAAGATCATAAACAAATCATCAAGTTCACAAACATTGCAGCGGTGATTTTTGGAAAATTGTATTAGTTTTTGAAATGGCGAAAAATTAGTAACGAAACTTAAAAAAAAAAACAAATTAACTAAGAATAAACTCAAAATTCGCACATAATATGGTTGTTACATTACTATTGTACATCTATACCAAAGAACTGAATCAGTGCGATAGTTTCCAAACAAGAGTGAATTAAGTGATTGGAGTTGAGAAATTTCAAAAGAAACTTGAAAAAATCATAACTTCTAAAGTATTGATTTTCGCGGAACTAATGTTTTTTTTAAATGACCTGTTATGATGCCCTCTACCTAAAAAAATTTTTGGACCACTGTCGCTGGGCCACCCTGTATAATATGTAGGTATATAATTCAGTTTTTGGTCTATGGGTACTATGGGTTGGGCTTGCTCTCTAACAAATTGTCTGGATTTCAGGCATACTACCAATATATCACATATTACTATCATAAAAGTTTGACCACTTGTATCTGATAAATAAGGCAATATTTTTGATACATTAGTCTTAACCTAACTAAGATTTTGCTAAAGTAAGTATAAGGGTCCATTCACCATCAAGCCAACTTGGGTCAACCACTAAAACGTCAAGAAACTCTGGGCCAGGCCCAACTTGACATTTGCCGCCAATATCTCTCCGATTTCGGCGAATATGAATCAATCAGAATCGAGAGGGCCCGCTGTGAACCGGACCGTTTGCTCCACCTGTTGATTGAGACGTTCCCTGGCGGGCCCACGTCCGTGCCCCGCGGGGCCCACGTCAAGCTGCGCCTGCGTCTGTCGCGGCACAGTATAAGCCATACAGTAGGCTATCTAAGGCCGCCCGTTATTAGCCTAGCGTGCACACATACACGCGGCACAGCCCGTCCGTACTGCCGACTCCCTCTGCCTACCTATTTTGTGCTAGCGTGTGCGTGAAATCGCGTGTGAGTGATATCGCGACACGGCGCGCGACGCTCACGCACACATTCAAACCGCGAGCGGCACGTTTGTATGTAGATATCTTACTGGATGATTATACTGTGGTCGCGGCGATGTTGCATATCATCATTGTATCGATATTCATTGATGTTTAGTATTATCTGTAGAATTATTCTAAATAATATAGCTCTGTCCTTTTCTCCCTTACGTCTCTGTCTCCAAAACCAACACGCTCTTAGCATAATTAAACGTTATAATTAGGAAGAAGTGAAACTAGATCCTAAAAACAACAATTAAATGTGACCAAAGGTGTTACAGATAATAAACAGTGTTATCAGTGCTCAGTGTCTGATTTTGAATCTCCTACAATTGATAATCATGTGGCATGCTGTAACAACAGCGAATACTTGCCTATACTATAAAGTGCATTTTTTACAGAAAATATATGAGGCCTTTTCTGCCGTATAAAAACACGATTTCGTATAGTTACTTACTAAGCAGAGTGTCTACTGTGGACGTCAGAATACATGCTCAGACTTTCAAGAACAGAAAATACACAAAATGGATCAATAGGTAACTTGTTATTGTGTACAGCTATATTCCATGAACAGCGAGTTAAACCGAAGGATTCCCATTGCTAAATAAACTTATACATAATTCAAGATAATTTTAAAAAATATAATCGAGAATGGTGAAGTACTCACATAAGAATGCACACATTTGGTACACAGTGGAGGGTAATTGCATAGAATAGATAGATTCCTGAAAACATATAGTAGATATTAACTAATATTACCTACTTTGAAAACTGCTGTCCATTTTCCCGAATATAATGGAAAATACAAGCTACGTTTAATCGTGTGTCAACTATAAACAATACTAGAAACGGGACTAATTGTGAAGAGTTACAAACGACCTAATTATCTTGTTATTTAACGCGGTATCACATGTCAGAGCGCGCACGCAAAATGGCGATATGTAACCAACACCAGACAAGTTGAGTTGTCTTGTGGAATAATATCACGACTTATCAACACAACACAATAGACTCGTGACGTAAGCATGTACCGTACACTCTTGCTGGTAGGTACTTTTTCTACTTGCGTTTGGCGAGAAAAATATAAATAGAGAAAAATATTTTTAGTCTCTAGATTCTAGACAGGTATAATAAATAACTTTCGAACGGTAAATCTCTGACTCTGTATCTTTCTTTTAAAATTCACCGTACACTTGATACATATTAATAAATTATCATCAAATAATGTTATTTGTTTGTGGCGTGTAATAGGAGAGGCCTATGTCCAGCAGTGGACTGCAATAGGCTTATGTGAAGATGATGAAGAATGTTATTTGAGGCAGATATATTTTTGATGTTCAATTAATAAAACGACAAACTTTAAAGTGACAGTAAAGTTTACATTTATTATCGCATACCTAAAGTTAGGTTTTTCTTCGTCACTTGGCAACTAGAACTGCCATACTATTTTTTTTTTACGCGGGCGAAGCCGCGGGCGGCCGCTAGTGTTGAATAAAACAAACCTTCATCAATTGTTTTATACTTCCAAACAAAGAAATGAAAAAGTAGATTGATACCGCCCAAATCAACCTGGATTAAAATAAGTTAGACGTTCGATGTGATACCGTGGTTTGACATGCGCAGCGTCGCGGGGTGCTCGGTTTCTAAACGTATCGCTCGATCAGTATTTACACAGCCGATCCACGCTTGCGCAGATCTCGCGTTCATCTCAGCACTGACAACTTTGATGGCTGCTCGGTTGGATGTCGAGATGTTCTTCGTTTAGGTTTCTTGTAACCATCATTCTTCAAGATTTTGGATCGATCTGTTTTTACTGGTTTGTTGGTTGGATATTCGACCAACTTTCTACTTTTAGATTTTCTAGAAGTTCATACAAAGCCAAAGCTCTACTTCTATGTAATTTAACATGCTGAAGGAACAAACGCAAATGTTCGTTACCTGAATGCTTGACATGGTTGGAAATCGAGCTCACGACTCGCAATGATCTTGTGAATAATGTGCAGGTGCCTATTTTCGGACTTTTGATTAGGTGCAGTAAAGTGTTCACTAATTTGATAGAAAAAGACATATTTTTCACGAAATCTCTGATTTTCTAAATGAGTCTGCAGTGAAATTACAGGCATTTAACTACGGCTACTTATAAGGCCCTAGTTCAAACATATAAAAAGTCCTCGGAATGAACGTGACTATTAAGTTTACTTATTATTTAAACAATATTTTAAAAACCCCATCGGAATTCTCTACAAAAAAAAAACACCACAGCATCCTATCGATATCTAAATCCTGTCTCATCAACAAAAACATATTTTATTGCCCTTTTAGTATACAACACACCTGATGCCATCGACACGGCAGACGAAGTCAAAAACAAAAGAATTTTAATCCCAAAAAACTTGCCCAGCTCATATGGAAATGCTATCCATCCAAGGGTCCAAGAAACCACTGCGTCATTGTTGAGTGATCTGGTTTTTTCTCATCTCAATAATAAATTTGGACACAAAATAAATAGTTATATCCCAGCGTGCTGTAATTATGTTGTTAATAGGTACAATGTAGCGATCGGAATCAATCGGCCGTCATTTGCTTGACGTTTCAATCAACATAGCATTGTTTGTATTGTACGTTTAATATGTATAGATTGTGTTACCGATATACAGGTTTTTTATTAAGGTATTGTGAGATTGTTTTTGTCTGTCAGCCCGGGCGCCTCTCACGATCGCGAGGTTTAGACTGACTATCACACCATTTTGTAACACAGAAGCATTTTTTTCCTCACAGTCACACTAAGTAGTATGATACAGAAATTGCTTTTCTTCATAGAAAATGAATAAATATGTCAATGTTAAGAACAACTGTTTAGTTTTTGACCTTGATCTCAATTTGTAAGGAAATAGACGCAGCAAAAAGGTTGCTTTTAGGAAGTATGAAGCCGCATGAAGTCCATTGCGGAAAATAGGTAACACACTGGTTTTACAATTTCGTTTGGAGGAAGGAAGGTGTGTTGAAAGAGAAAACATCACCTGATTTCTCGAATGCTGCTCAATCAAGTGTGATTCACCAATTTACCTCTTTCTCGAAGTTGGACCTACCTACAAATTCAAGAACCGAGCCTCCAGCAGATACGAAAGTGGGCGTAACACGGGCGTTTGACATGACCTTTGTCTCGTCCATGTTCTTTTTTAGGCCCACTTGTTGGGAAACTCGATTAAGGTTTTTGATCATGTCGCAAAACTCTTTCAGCAAATCTGCCATGATGACGGCTATATCGACGGCAAACCAAAGGTGGGTGAGTAATGCTCCTGGCCATTTATGTCAATATTGTGACTGTTAGGAAAAAAATCCTCTGTGTCACCCTGATTTGCCACACTGGTGTGACAGTCAGTCCGATCGTCTCGGTTATCGGTCTTGAGAAATGTTTGACGACTCAATACCCTGACAATAGTTTCGGGTTTTGATTGATGATTTCTGGACGTGGAATTGATCTCGCTTGTGTTGAGACAGTAATTGTGCCTAACGTAATTTTTGCTGGACCTTTGAATGCGATTGCGATTGGAGTAATTATAAGGGCAATTAAGTGCGCAGGGGCCATAATAGGTACTATTATTGTCGTACTAAAGAATAGCTATAACATAAAACATAATAGATTGTAACACCTGTAAGCAATATTCGACTTATAACCTTAAGTTTTTGTAGTACTTTTATTTTAGTGATTGGTAATGATTAACAGAAAAAGGTTTCTCAAAGAACATGCCTTTTAAAGTAAATACAATTTTGACATTGTTAGGATCTCATTTTTGCTGATATACGAGTATGTATAGCGCATTGAATTGAAAGCTTCTATATATTTCGTGAACAATAACATCGATACCACCAAGTAGTACAACGACCTTTAAATTATTTTAACCCCCTTGGGTTAGTGAGAGAGAATTGAAATATATCTCTTTTTATTTTTATTTATACATATATACACACAAGGTTTCAAAATTTTCAATATCTAATATCTAATATCTTTGATTTTGCTAAAATTTTGAAACCTTTTAAAAGAAAAATCTGTCTTTTTTTTAACGTCCTTACGATTGTACAATAATGCTACCACAATGAATTTCTTTATACAATCTGAAAGGGCAGATATAGCAGTTTCTGTGTCCTAAAAATTTCTACGTTGGTATCAATATTTTAATTTTTACAGCCTCCCCAATAGCTATACTTTGTATGAAAATGCTTGAGATATCCCTAGACACTTTTGATGTGTGTATATATTTTTCACATCTATTTTTCCGACTTTTTTTTTCTCTACCGGAAAGTTGTCTGGAAGAGATCGCTTTTAGCGATAAGACCGCCTACATTGTACATTTAAATCTCTGTAAGCATTGTAATGTAATTGTTTTCTTTGTGCAATAAAGTATATCTTATCTTATCTTATCCTATATAGTTGAATAAAAACCATGTCACTTTGATTAGAGTTAAAGTTAAAGTTACTGTCTACTACAATTTAAAAATCCTTTAGAGAATATTTCGTAACAACAGCCTCAAACTCGTACCTACTTATTCTTGACTTATCTAAAGCCCAAGTTACCTGTCTACGTTTTAAGACATGAGCTAATCAAACGTCAATGGATAAAATGTATAGAACTGACATGATCTGAGCTATGAGACAGGCTTCGTTTTGTAATTCTATTGTTTTTACTTTTTGTAACCGATTGTTCACTGTCCAAGAACGACATTTCTTTATGTTAATCAATTTGTTAATACTCTAAATGTTTTAACAGGAATGACTCAAATCTTTAAGCCAAACAATACTCGTATTTGATACTTGTAACTTTTTCAAAATAATCAGATGATTAATAACCGAGTTTTATAAATTGTACAATTGAGGCAGTTTTATCGCTGAAACACTACATTTTTAGGTAGAGTATTGAGGCAAAAAATATGAAAAAGTTAAATGTTATAATCGTCGTATTTAACAAGTACAATTCAATTAAAGTAACTGTCCTTAGAATGCAGCAACTTCACTTTTTTAAAAGGTTTTATTTAAAACAAAACATTTTTACGACAAGGTGTTACAAAACCGTAGAAGGAATTTCTAAACACCGCAGCAGACGACTGAGCCCGCGAAAAAAGGCGACAGTGTTACTGGCACTTACAAATAATTAAGCAATACATTCCTCATCGCTTTCTTGTGAACAAAACGCGCACTTTATAATGTCGCAAACTTTTTGCTCTGTAATAAATTGTTACGAAAATAAAGCGACACCTGACGGCAGGCACTGGACAAAAAACACGACCGTTATGAGTTACGATCTAATGACTCTTGGATTGGTGAAAAAGAATTAAAAAATAAATACACGCGCCGAACTGGGTTTCAATTTGGAGTCGGCACATGTCGGCGGTGACTGGCGGAATTTGGAGCAGAGCTGAGCTTCCATAGTCACGCAGCCATGAGGATAATACACGCCTTCAACCTTTAAAACGTTCAAATAAACAGACCACAAATTATTTTTAACATGTCGTGGGCCAGGGGTTGGGCAACGCGACTGGAAGAGTCGCCCTATGAGACAATTTTCTAGTTAGGCGTTCTAAAATAGAGTTTTTTTAAGTGATTGTAGGTAGGTCATAATTTAATTGTGATTATTCTAACTCCAACTAACACTCTCAATCAGTGAATATATTTAATAGAAATTAATTTAATCCCAACAAAATGTTTAATCGGTCGATAAGTAAAAAAAAATACATTTCATAAAATAAGCACTGGTCACCTACGAGTACAATCGACACATCATCAGCGTAAATTACAAAGTTACGCCTGCGCTCTTGGTGAAGAATTTATAATGAAACAAAACGAGAGCTCCAGTTATGGGTGACAATCACCATGGCTCGAAGACCTGTGTTTCACTTCTTATAAAAAGTAGCACCTTCTTTGAAACGTATTTTTCATAAAACAGGAAACACACGTGAAAGGCAGATTGATTCAAATTGTAGTTTGGTTAGTGTATAGTTTTTGTTTACAATTATTAATTTCCTTTTGACAACACAAGGTGTTTACAACTATTTCTTTTCACTATAAAACATACTGTCATGTAAAACAGTCAAATCAGCATTAAGCAATTTGAATTGAATGGCTTTGTATTTACCTGTTGTTTTAAATTCAATTCAATACAAGAATTATCATAGTTAAGTTTTTCGTCTGTGTGGATGGTAGGTTGTACAGCTCCGTGGAGGGTGGGGTGGTCAGCCACTCTAACAAAAACATAGTTCTTTACTCCACTGTTGAAGTATAAGCACCATTTGTTTACTTTAAATAAAAAAACGAAGTAACGTATTTTAAAAATAGGGTGGCAGGTAAGAATTTTGTTTTGCAAATGGAATGTAACCGCCAACAGAAAGATACAGTTAAGTAAACTTCAAAATATGCAACGTGCTATATAGATACATTTATGAAAAGCGAGGCCTGATTAGAAAAGTTAAGGAGGTCTACTGTCGTTTTCATTGGTTAAAAAAACGGCAAACATTTTAGGGAGGTGAAAGGGTGTAGCAATGTAGTAATTGTTGTCTCTCCTAGGTAATTTAACCTGCCAACACTGTCTCTTTTTTTTTGGGTCTTTAGCCATTTCACAATTTCTTGCACTTTTGAAACCCGTTGAAATTCAATATTATCTCCTTTTATTTTATGTAAAGTCATCAACGTTACATACGAACATACATTAATAAAATATTCTCATACGTTAATGTTGACCACAAAAAGTATACAAAACTGCGCTGTGTGAACAAACTGCGAAGCTCATCCTCTGTTTACAGATTTGTTTATTTCAACTAAAAAACAAATCATTATCCTCTTACATTGAATGCGAAGAGCTGCTTCATATTTATCAATAGTCACCGATTCATATTTTCATTGAAAAGATGTAAAGCACTCGATTGAATGGCTTGCAAAAAATGATAACCCATCATCACAGTGTTGAAAAGTGTAAGAATAATAATGATTATTGAAGATGTTTGTAACAAAATGTATGAGTTGTCGGAGTCTTTGTGCGGGAGTCATTAAGTTTTCAACCCTTTGAGGAATCGAACCCGCAGTCGGTGGACAAAAGACGGTTGCTTTTGAACCACTGAATCATCGGCACTTGAACGTTGCTTGATGTGGTTTTGTATGAAGACGCTATAAACACAGATCTAACGCAAAATGGAACATTAATAAGGGTCTGATCGGTACCTAATAAGGTACATCGGTATTATTACTTGAAAAGATAAAACATGCAGTCACACAAAAAAATCAAATGTTTCTCATGAACGTTTACCTAATGCGCACGGACGTAAAAGAAAGACGGACGGAACATCACACTAAAAAAATGTGAAGCATGCAAGGTGTTACAATTTCGTTTGTTGTACTTGACCTGCTACACTCACACAAACACACTAGGTGCGACAAACTACGCCATTTTACTCCGTGTGACAGCGCCAACGACACGTGCTAGCCACGCACACACCTAAACTGGCAGCTGATATGCTTCACTCATGATTGGATGAGGTGACGTCCATCTTTTTTTTACGTCCGTGGCTATGCGTTATAGGCAGAATAATTTCCGATTGACCCACCGGCGCCTGTAAAACCGTTTTAAATTAATTTAAATATTTTTAAGTCGCTATTGCTTTGCTGATTTTAAACTAGGTAGGCTAGACACACAATAATTGTATGTTTATGTTAACTATTTATTTAGGATAACATTTCACAAACGTTAAACAAAAGCTTCAGCAATCACAACCATTGATAAAAGCACAGAGCCCAGGCAGACAAAAGTTAGAGGAGTTTTAAAACAGATTATGGAAATACGATCCCATTGTGTGGCGAGAGTGGAATCAAAATCGCGTGAATAGTAGGGGATGGGTAGGGGTGCTACCCTGTATATTCGAATAGACAATTCGCTTAATATCATCATCATTTGCAGTCACTGCACCCGTAACTGAGGACAGATTGATAAGATTTTACGTATTCGGTAAACGGTATAGGAACTTACATTAATATAAACCACCACACACTGCATCTCGACATACATTGCCCTTTAAATGGTGATACGTCGGGTTTTATCAAATTCAAATTCTATAGCTTACAGTTTGGAACACGTTTTTAATAAATGGTGTGGATTTATGTATTTAAAAAAATATGCTGGTGCGTCCCAATGCTGGACAAACGTCTCCCTCAAATACTGTAAATAAATAAATAAAAATAAAGGCTCCTATAGGGGCTGATGAACATCTTAATACGACCTCATTCTGGTCGTCTGTACCCTTGATTGTAGCCTAGTCCCACATTGCCTATGGCATGGTCCCTATTCAAGTCCCGTCCTATGTGACATTTAGCGAAATAGCACCACTGCACTTCAAGGTCAGAATTTTTTAACCACACACGAGTGACGCCGACGCGGGGTTGGGGTCCAAATCGTACCCGTATGGTTTATGTCTACCACCCGTATTTACGCGTTTGGGTCACATTGAGCTCTTCAGCGAGCTTTGCTTCTGATGACAAGATACCTTCCTTTGGAGGCGGTGGATGGATTTGAGAATAGGATTTCTAAAAAATGCTATCAGCATACTAGTCGTACCGTCGGGATATTGTAAGTTAAAACAGTCAATGTTTCAAACAACAACATAAATCAAACAGTAAACACTTTAAATCGAAAAAATCTTAGCCACTCAGCCTTATTAGACATAGGTACTAGTTGTCTGTGGAGTCATAAAGAGAGCAAGTAGAGTGAGTGAGTGACGCATTAATCCGTCAATTGCGTTGCCTCACAAATCTCCGCCTCCTCTATTTTCCTAACGCAATCCCAAATGTTCAATTAACACTGAGGGGACAGGCTCTACAGGGCATTATCTAGCTGTCATCCGGCAAGGGAATTAAAATAAATGACGCATCACGCAGACCAATCGACGCGCGCTAAGTGTTGCCAGTTTAAATTATTAAAACACGATTTGTTAGAGGGCCGTCTCGATCTGACAGTGTAAACGAGTGTGTTTACTTTCCGGCTCCCGATGCACTGAGGTTTAATTAGTTTGGCCGAGGCGACAGTTCAGTGGTGGTATACGCGAGGAGTAACCAGTATGTCAGCTCTAGAATTCGATATTGTCGATAAGAGTTTAGGTAGGGCGGAGTTTTGTTTAGACGGCCATTTGGAATTCTGAAAATAACTCATAAATGCATTTCGATTCATTTATTCAATAACAAAGTACATTGTGTTCCCCCATATTATTCCCGTTATTGCTTGCTTCAAAAAATGACTCAAGTATTATTATTAGCAGGATAGGTAAACATTTATGATTTCAACATACTTAAATCTATCGTGAAAGCGTTGCACGCAGTCTATCTGGTGCTTATCAAAATAGTTTTTTTTATGTACTCCTATGTATGCTAAAATTATCTAAACTATCTTGTGGTGCACATAGTATTTAAAGCTTGAATTGTTTTCTAATTTAATTTAATTCAGGATTTTTTGTAGCAAAAGTTACTACAAAATATTCCCTAATATATCCTATAGTGGAAGCTTTCTCTTGAAGTGTGGGTACTGTCTACCGTTAGTCTGTGGCCTGCCCCGGCGCAGGGCGAGTTCAATTTGTATGTAATTGTGCCCGCGTCCACTTGTTACGGGATAATTCTTCAACAGGATTGGACGAGTGATTGTACGTTTGTTTGTATTGACATCAATTCGGCCTCCACTAATAACATTGTCGACCGCGCCGTAATCGCTTCGAATTGTATTTGTTTGTTGTTTGAACTACTTGGCGTAACTGCTGGGATGAGATTAGATTTTTTATTTTGGATTGCTGCTTGTCACTGCTTTAACTGTCTTAATGATTAACATCAAGGACTCACTATAAAGTTTAGGATATTTAATGGTTTTCAAAAATGAAATTACAATTTAACGTTTATCACCCAATTGCCAATTGCATTTACAGTTGCTAGTTATTTTTGCTAGGTTTTTTTAAGTGTCAAGTTTTGATACAATGCATCGTGGAGTAAAACCATAGTATGTCACTTTCTATCGTGCTTAGATTTGTTGGTTAAACAATTCATTATTGCTAAGTGACTTGAAAATGAGCATCGTTTGTTCCAAGAGGATTTATTAAGATGGCAAGAAAAATCTGAGTGTAACTGCCTTACAATTGATGATTGTCATGCTAGCAACGAAATTAAGCATTATTATTTTTTCAATATTTAACTTTATGTTATTAACCTTGGCCTTCTTCTTTTTTCATTGTGAAAGCTGTATACACCTGTAAAGGCATATCTTTTAAGACCAAATTGTGTATTTTTTTAAAAATAAGTGTTAATGATATTGTCGCTGGAGTATCTTAATAAAATAAATAAATGAAATAAAGTCAATATTTACCATTTCGCCACTGGAGCCTTCAAATAAAGCGTTGTACAAAATACCTAGCTGAGTCTTTTTTTAAATCAATTTCTGCGGTAGCCGCACGCGGGATCGCGCTCGCTCCATTAGCGCGTAACGCGATCCCGCGGATCCCGGCCTGCGCGGGATTTGCGCGCTTTTTGCCCGCCGCCATTATGCACAGCTGATTTAGTACACTGCCGAGCAGAGTTACGGGTGTTGATTCAGTGAGTACTCTCGTGATGTGCATTTTTAATCAGGTTTCTAATCGGCTTAAGTCACGGGGTGAAAATAGGAGTATAGGATGATGAAAATATTCGACTGAAACGTTGGAGCAACGGTAGAGACCATGTCTGTAAACTTATAGTTCTTAGGCTTGATTGTCTACTAGGTCAAACACTCAAGTGGCAGGTATTAGTATTTGTACAGACAAAAAGTTTGTTTGAAGTGACAATATCTGTCTATGTTTTAACGTTTCTGTCTGTTTAGGTAGAATTCGTCTGTCATCCATTGCAAGCTCTCTGTAGTCAAGAGTCAGATTATAGTAGTGATACTGAATAATAGTGGTGATAATACATTCACCGATATTTATTCTAAAAAAATGTATAGTGTTTTAATTTTAGCTGTCGTAGCATTGTTTTTTTAATTGGAAAAGACATCAACGCGCTTTTGTTCCTATTTTAGCTACGATGAGACCTAGCCCGACGCGAAGCTCAATTAAAATTCTCGTTAGAGGCGCCACAAGTCTTAGTTTTGAGCTTTTTGCATCTAGTGAAATCCCGCGAGCGTGAGGTAGTAAGTTTATCTGGCTCGAGGGTTCCACTTCAAATCCAAATAACGGCTATACCAACTTGTAAGAGCTGATAGAAAATATAGACTTTTGCCAATTTCTTTTCAGAGTTCTAATAATTAAAACTATTTCAATGGCCAAAAGTGTAATAAGGTATTGGTGTGGCATTGCCTTCCACTGCGGTGTCGTGGTATCAGATATCGGTTTCAGGGCGAGCGCGCCACCTGGTGGCCCGGTGGCTGGTGCAGGCAGACTGCCCCACATTGCCTGACTGGCTTCGGACAGGTTAGTGGGCTACATGGTGGCCTGTATTCCAAGTGGATTAATCAGTGGTGAAGGTTGAAAATGTAATGAAACTTACGCATAAGGTGACTTGGCTGAAATCAACACCAACGATGTATTCGTTCGCTCATTTTAGCGAAGTATTCAAGAGTTTTATTATTTTTTCAATCAGTTCATATTCATAACGATTGCGACACAGGTCTAACAATAGTTAAACATATATCCATTACAACCACTGTGATTGCACATAATTTTTATTATGTTTTCAAGAAATCAATGTGGTGCCTCAATCAAAAACTGTAGGTATCTAGATAACTACCTGCCTTAATTGTTTCTGATTAAAATAACACAAGAGAAAACCTTGTTTTAAAACCTGAATGAATTAAATATGCAGTATTTCTTACACTGATAAAAAAGGCTCCATTCACTTTATAAAGCAACTTATACTCGTAATACCTTTGGACTTACGATCTTGAATGCAGAACTGTAAAACCCACAGAAGCCCTTATGAAGCAAATCCATACTACTAGTTAAAATCTAAAATGCTATGGAAAACGTTACTTTATCTCTGTAATCAGGGCCTCGCTCATATATACCAAATACGGCCCAGTGAGTGATTAAAGCTCTCGATCGGTCTTTTTTCGTCGCCTCCGATCCTATCCGGCAAAAAGGCAGCTCTATCGAAGATCTGGCCACTTTCGATGTAGACAAAGCGAAACCGAGCGATACCTTTCTTGGTCACAACTCTCTGATAATCGCTCTGTACGGGGCAGGGCTCAGGAGGGGAATGAATATTTTGGTAAATGCAACTGGAGGGTTACTGAATTTATGTTAAGCACCTCATGCGCACACCCTGCCTTTACTAAACAAATCTGGCTCTATATGAGTGTCATAGCCGTATTTTTTCTACAGCCTAATCATTAGGCAGAATCAGTGCAAACAAATCCAACAAATCCATTGAAACTACTCTTCCGAAATGCCAGTGCTAAACTACGACGCTACGCCCAAAATTCTACTTTTTAGAAACGTATTTGTTCAAATCTATCGCAATCTGTCGTGTAACAGTCTTCGAACAAATCCCTTCTGTTAAATACCTGTTGACCAAAAAATTTGTAGTGTAATTCAGGAATGTTGCCCTCAATTGTGTTAGAACCATTGAAAAATCTTAAGAATATTAAGAATAAGAATCATTTATTAGAGAAAAAACAATCGAAAAATTACATTTTAACAAAAACAAGAAAAGTGGCCTTAAAATAATTAATAAATTAATAAAACTGCACCTAGGTATTAAATGTAAATATCCGAATCGGATCCCAGCTCAGTTTTGTGCTGTGTTTTTGATCTTCAAGAAACAGTTGCCCTTACTTTGCCCCCACCACCTGCCCTACCCTGGGCGTGCCACAGCCCTGCCCTGGCGCGCCCCAGGCCTACCCTGGCGTGCCGCCGATCTACCTTGTCGTGCCCCAGCCCTGCACTGGCGTGCCCCAGTCCTGCCCTAGCGTGCCCCAGGCCAACCCTGGCGTGCCCCAGCCCTGCCCTGGCCCTGTGGCGGCTCATTTTGCCGTCACCGCGCGCTGGCACCTCGTTAACATTGCCACGCACAATTACGCGCGCGCGCACCGTTAGCCCGTCTTTAGTAAAAACCATAAGCTGGTGTTAGCGGTGATTACACTAAATTCTCGAGAGATGAGCGCGGGAAGAAAAAGTTAAGGCGAAAATAGATTTTGCGATGATTCTTATGGAATTGGCTCGTTTGGAACTGGACAATCTGGCGGTGCGCATTTACTCATTGCTTGTTGCGAGGTATAATTGAATGGTTGAGTAAATTCACATAGGTGAACCTCAGACGGGAAGGGAGGTTAGGAACCTAATTTTATGATTTTCAATACTGGATTTTTTTTATAGGTATTATAATATCGTCAAACTAGTAGTCTAGAAATACTGGTGAGTAAGTAAGCTTATCTGTCGACCCTGGCTGAATTTTGGGAAGATGAAGTCTATATGAGTATAGGTATATTGAATATAAAAAATGGCATCGCAAAACGAAAATAAGCAAGCCATTTAAATGTAAGTATGCACATATTATTTCAGTGCAAATAACCCAATTCCGAAATTATTAGCAAACTAAAGTCTCAAATGCAAAATTACCAAGAAGTGGCGTTACAGACTAATATTGAAAACGAAGCGTATTAAATAACGTTAAACGCTCCACCCGATAACATAATATGTATGTGTAACCGATACCACGTTCACGCTACGTATCACCGCAATGAGTTACCGAAAATCGCCGTCTTCGAGACGATGCTGCAAAAAGAACAAGGGTGTGGATTAATGAGACGGAAAATTAGGGCTTGGATGTGCCTAAAGTATGCTAGTATCGCGTTACGGGCGCGAGGCGCGAGCGGAGGCGATTGACTAACTGAGGGATTGATAAATAAATAAATATAAATTAGTGAGGGATTGATAAATAAATAAATATAAATTAGTTAAATAGCAGCCTATAATGGTGAGAAAGAATGAAAAGATCAATAAGAGTTTTTTTATACTAATTGAAATGTGAAAGTCCAGCTACAAGAAGGGCCTGTTATGGAACAGTCAGATCTGCACAATTTACCATATTTACCTGCACACATAGTCTAGTGTATGGTAGAAAGGAAGACGCGAGTCCTTGGACCATAAGCTTGTGAGTGCGTGGTAGTCTCACGTTGCATTTGCTGTCAAACGTGGTGAAGTCCTGAACCAGATACTTACTATACATACCTATTATACCAAAATGCCGTCATGTTCGTTCTAGTCTTGGCTCTTGACCCAAGTATGCATCATTTGTATAAAATAGGAAGAAACACGTGATGATAAGTAAAGACAGTAAAGTCTAGCCGGTAGTTGGGACGTAACGGCTATTGTTTTGTGTTAGGTACACCGTGTTTGCAGCAGCTGAAGCTCAAACGCCATTTAAAATAAAATCTCTGGCCTTTTTTTGCCTTTACGAGGAGCGATGTGTGATTGAGGATTAAATCTCAGGCCCTGCTGCACTAACAAGACTAGCGGTAGAAAGACTGCTCATAATCCGCTATCTCTCGTGCCTTGCGCCGCCGACGCACCGGAGCGCATTATTAACACGTTCTACCGCGAAACGGCAAGCGCATTGTGCGCGTGTACGGATTTTAGTAATACGACACCGGCATTGTGGTTGTTTAGCGATTTATTAAGCCGATAGCCGACGTGCGCCTGCGACTCGGGCTGCGTGCGCTGTCAGTGGCTATTGTCTATTGCTCGGTTTGAGAGCGGTTTTGGGCTTTTTGTCTTGCGAAATTGGCGTTAAAAGCTCACATCTGCTAATTCGCTGTTATTTAGAAGGGTTTTTTCGATATTAGGACACCCCAAACACACGGATATTTAAAGAAACAAAAGTGGTTGATCGTACATCATACAAACAATAAAGAAAGAATAGGAATAAAATATTAAAAAACCGGCCAAGTGCGAGTCGGACTCGCGCACCGAGGGTTCCGTACAAACCTGCAAGGTTTACAAAGTTCGTTCATTACGACAATCGAGTTATAACTATGGTATTTTATTGCAAAATGAAATTCATAACATTACAATGGGGAAAGATGGAGGAGCATAAATTTAAGACAAAGATCTCTTTATCGTTTAAGTAATCCTTTATTTTATATTAACATTTATCATTTATCTAAATATTAAATCTTATAAAATTGGAGTTATAAAACTCATATTTAGTACCTTCTAAAGGAGGAGCTTCTTGAGACAGACCTACCCTTGCGTGACAGAGCCTGCCGTCGCTAGAGTCGGACTTTGGTCTTGCAAGTGCCCTCCCCCCACTGACTACATTCCTCCTGCGGAAATGTTACCACCCGGCTCTGACCAGCCGTGGCCAACCTGGAAGTCACTTAACTGACTCCGCTCTGGGGTTGGCCGCTGCAGACAAAACCTTGTCACGTGGGGGTTTAAGGATGGAACTCAAAGCGCGTGTGACTGCGGCGTGGATCCACAAACTATGGGTCACCTCCTCGATTGCCCTCTGTGCCCTAAGACCTGCACAGAGGAGGATCTAAATATGGCAACGAATGACGCAGTCGAGATTGCCAAGTTTTGGTCGGGTTTTATTTGATGCCATTGACACGAAAGAAGAAGAAGAAGTACCTTGGTCCGTAGCAAGCTCGAAGCGAGCGCATGCGTGTGGCACCCATATGAGAGCAAGTATACACTTCAACTTGAGAAAGTGCAAAAAGCTTTTCTCAGATATTTGTACAAGCGCGCCTTTGGATATTATCCATTCATGTACCCCACCAAGTTTCTTTTAGGAAGCCTTGGGTTTAACTCCTTGGAGGTTAGAAGGGGTAGTGACCAAATGGTAACAATGGCCAAAATTCTTAAAGGAATGGTGGATGCGCCGGATTTGCATGGTGAGTTGTGTAGGCTATTCGTTCCTAAAAATTATAGTCGCAGCAGAAAGCATAAACTGTTTGCTGTTCCGATATGTCGCACTGTAGCCCGGAAGAGCACCGATACCTCGAACTCTCGCAGCTTTCAATGCTCTCCTAAACACTGCTCCTCACTGTGACCTGTTTGTGGACGAATGGAAGTTGATCTTGTTGGAATGCCTGCAGCACTGTGAAGCAAATGCGTGATATATGTGTGGTTAGTATATTGTTTTCATTATTTGTCTCATGTGTATTGTATTATTGTTTTTATATTAGTAATTTTTAATTTTGTCTAATTAATGTAATTGGTTAATCCGTTTTAATTAATGTAAATAAATAAATCTTTAATATAACAGAAACACTTATACTAGCCTTGCAGCAGACCTGCGAAAGTTCTTTTATTAAAGTTATTTATTTACTAAGTTTTATAGTCACTATTTAGAAATCTGGTTCAAAAATATTAATTAGGTATTAAATTTGAACCAGACCTGTAAATGGTGACTGAAAAAGTTATGAATAGTACCACATTGAACATTGAAGTTCGAAAAAACGTTATCAATAGTTGTACAACTTCGTGTAGATAACTACTTAAAATTTTAAGCTTTTCTGAATTTTTCTGTTACCTGTGCTGTAAGCTATTGCTTCTTACCAAATTTCGAGATTCTATGTCAAGGGGAACGTGTAGTTGCGAGTTTCAAAATATGCGGTATCAATGGTTGTACTTTAGCGTTTTGCGTTTTTGCGTTGACTTAGAATTTTTTTTTTCACGGGTTAAAGGCAATTAGATCTAAGTATTTGATATGAATTTCAACTTGATAGCTCTAGGCGTTCATGAGGAAAAAAGTAATAAGTTTATATTTAGTAAAAAATAAATATATATTTTGTAATGTAACTAAAAATTTAAGTTTTTCGGAATTTTTCCTTTATGTGTGCTATAAAACGTTGCTTCATGCCAAATTTCAAGATTCTAGGTCGACTGGAAGTACCCTTTAGGTTTTGATTCCCTTGCGAGTACTTGCGAGTTTCAAAATGTGCAGCTTAAATTGCTGTTTCTTTTGATTGCGTTGACATAGAAGTTTGATTTTGTTACAGCTTAAAGGTATTATAGACCTGAGTATTTGGTATGAATTTCAATATAATACCTTTACGCGTTTATGAGGAAATGGGTAGTAAGTTTAAAATTATTAAAAAAATATATATTATAATAATAATAATAATAATAATACTTTATTTCAGAAATTGCTTTCCATAGAGTGGGTTATTAGTGACAAAAAGTACTTATGAGCTATTGTTAGTGAAAATATTTAAGTATAAACAACAAAATCATAAAACTACATTATTATAAAATTACAAACACAAAAATAAAATAATATGACCTACTTATTTGACATTGACCATGGCAGGTCTCGAGCCGACATATTATGTGATGTAACTAAAAATTTATGGTTTTGTAATTTTTCCTTTATCTATGCTATAAGACGTTGCTTCGTACCAAATTTCAAGATTCTGAGTTCACGGGAAGCACCCTGTAGGTTTTGATTCCCTTGCAAGTGTCGAAAATTTGCGGCATAAACGGCTGTATCTTTTGATTGCGTTGGCTTAGAAGTTTGATTTTTCCACAGCTTCAAGGGACAGTAGACCTGAGTAATTGATATAAATTTCAGCTTCATAACTCCACGCGTTCCTGAGAAAAAGGGTCTTGACAGACGGACGGACAGACGGACGGACAGACGGACAACAAAGTGATACTATAAGGGTTCCGTTTTTTCCTTTTGAGGTACGGAACCCTAAAAACAGTCAAGACACTGTACTTCTGCTTCTCTACCAGTCAGCCTTATGGTTGACTGGTAGAGAATGCCTTTTTGGCATTAACTCCGCCTTTTGTACCATTCGATGTTGTGCAATGAAGAATAAATAAATAAATAAGACAGAAAAATCTCACGATGGCTTAAATAAAAAGACACAAAGTCAGCTAAAAATAAATTAAAATACGGTTACAAAATATGGGAGTCAATTATCGCAATATAGAGCCTGTAAAGGCCGGAATTACTTGACAAACAAAAACATGAAGCATGAAACAGATCATTCTAAGAAACCGATTGAAAAATTGTATCACATTCACACGTCCAAACAAACGAAAGATAAACGTCTGCCTGCAGAAGTTTAAAATAATTATCCATATAAATCAATAGCAAATCGAGAAGCATGAATTTTTCATGAAATATAAAGTAATCAGCTGTACTCAATGATGTATCGGAGAGCTGTCTTGTATGACTCGCGCGTCACTGTACAGAGGCGCACACATCAACCTTTACATAGGAACACCTTATGCGGCTGACATTAGACCCATTTTGCAATGGTTTTGTGAAGGTTGATGTGTGCGCTTTTGTACGAGGTTATTATTGAAATCAAACGTCATTATTTTGAATTATGTTCGAGCTACACGCGAAATGAGATAGCTGTATATTATTATGAGTGTATTTTATTGACACTTACTGTATGTTATGTTTGTTATATTTTGATGAATTTCTTTTAGAGTAGATTACAAATGTTATTGTTGGTTGTCAGATGACATCTCTCAATTCAAGTGGTACCTATATGAGAAACACGTGGTGGTAATGGTATAGGTAAAGACAGTAAAAATAATACTATACTTATTACTGATGTCTGAGAATGACGAATGTGGTACAACTGTAGTTCTCTGACAGGTGAATTCGAATTAAAGAATGAAAGGAGTTAAATCATCATCATCATCAGCCTGTTGCAGTCCACTGTTGGACATAGGCCTCTCCCATTACACGCCACTGAACTCGATCTTCGGCTGCTCGCATCCAGCTCCTGCCAGCCATCCTGCGCAAATCATCCACCTTGCCTGAGGACGTCCTACACTACGCTTGCCGAGACGCGGTCTCCACTCAAGAACACGTTTACTCCAACGGTTGTCGGTTGTCGGGAAAGGAGTTTACAGAATTCTATTTTATGACCCGGCGGGATAGACATAGACTGGGAATCAATAATCCCATAAGTTCATCATTATGATACTCATAAATAATCAGACTCCATAAATAATAATACTCTATTTGATAATCGGACTCTTTTACAATTTATAGAGCTGTATCGTTTACTAAATTATAAGACAACACAAGAAGAAACTTAGTGCTAAGGCATGTCACCACTCAAATGTCATTTCTCGACATTGACAGCTTAACATGTGTCCCGGGGTGCGTAATGGCTTCTTTGACTTTCAAATACGAGTCACTTGAGCGCAAAATATTTTTAATTGAGTATCTAGCGAACAATTGACTTTTAAATTAGATTATCCTAACGTATGTGACACTAATGAATAGACGCTATCAATTAACAATTTTATTTCACAAAAAACAGATATCCGTTTCTTTGCTGTTCAACTTTTGAAACTACATTTAACATTTAATTTTGTTTTACAAACGCTTTCTGCTGTTTTATCATCTTGATCATTTGTTGAAATGACAATAACGACAATGTTTTGTTACTGAGGATGATTTTTGTTACTTAAACAATGTTAAAAAATATAGGTAGGCAGCTTATAAGTACCTAGATTGATTCTAAAAATGGTTATTGTCTTTTGTAAACTCTGGTGAAAATAGACTTCCTCGTAGAAAACTATGTATCTATGTGTATTGGTAATTGTTATGTTATTTGTTACTTTTGTTCTTCTCACAATATGCGCATATTGTGAGAAGAACAAAAGTAACAGCTCACCCGTATTTACGTAGTTTTTTGTTGAATTTAGTTTTTCATTTATTGGTCTTTATTATTGTGAATTTGATATAATCAATGCCCAAGCCCGTTATACCCAGGCATAAGCTAAGTGAGGCTTATTTCAATCTAGACATCACGGCCCCGCTGTAGAGTAAAGAATCTCATTTTTTTCCTGTTGTTGTTGAGTTGGTCTACCCTATTTTTGTTTAGATTCGTAAGTTACGAGGTCCTAAATGATTTAACAAAAAACCTAAAATACACTCACCTACCAATTCAGAATTCACAACCAAACATAAGCTCGACCTGAAAATCATGCCTGCTATACTTTTAAAAACGTTTTAAAAACATTACGGTTTGATTTACTTTACTGGGTGAATATTCTAGCACGAAGTTGAAAAAAAATATGTAACGTGAGAGTGGCATGGGAGCGAGGAAGACATCGTTCGATTAAATTAAGATTAAATTAACGGTCATTTGTGAGGTTAAAGAGGAGGATATGAGTCATTGGGGAGCACAAGTAATGCGTTTGCAATAAGTAAAAAACTAGTAATCGCTCCGGGCGTTCATCACTCATTTGTACAACTTTTAACAAGCTCTACATGTTAAAATGTGTTAATTTTATTTTTAAGTGTAACCACTTTCAGCTACATACTATAGGAATATATTTAAATCGTGATTATTCAGTATCTTTTTCAACCTTTACCTTTATTGTTTTACAAAAGTAAAAAATAAAACAAAACACACTGTATCTGTTGCAAAGGTCAAATGGACCTGTTCTGATTACATTGTTTTATACCAAATAGTGTGTCCACTTTTATGTTTAAACAATTTCGGTATTCCGATTTGTACACCATTTTTTGGTTGAACACACTGAGCTAAAAATTATTGATACAAATTCAGTACATTAGACTTCATTTCATATCATTAAATAAATACGGCTGCAGCGGCACATGCTGAGACAGGGACCTAGTTGGCCCCACCTAGAAGGCGTTTTTATTTTCTTTTTAATTCTTACTTTAATGTGTTTTGTTTTTTTGTTTTTATTGTTATTTTTTGAGTGCTTTTTTTATATATTTGTTTGCCTTCCTTTGTTTGGGGCCAATAAAAAACTTTTCTTTCTTTCTTTCTTTCAAATATGTGGGCATTATCCGAAGAGATTATTAAAACGATATTGTGTAATTTAAGTTGTACTTCTGTAGAATATTTCTAATACTGTTATACTTTTTACCACCTTGCTAAAAATGTCGCCGAGGCATGCCTATCTACTAGCGACACAACTCAAAAATAAACTACATTTGAAGTTAATTTGCGGCATTTTTGCGTCGCTATCAGCTTTTAATAATCAATTCGGCGACAGTCCTGAGAGCCCTTATTTATAGTTCGGCCACGAGGACAGCTGCTCCGAGAGTACTAGACCTAAATTAATTAAAAGCTAAATGTTTACTCGTAGCTTTAATTGCGAATTAAGGACGTTTTTTAAATCGAAGTCACAGTACACAGAGAACAGAAAAACATCTACATACAAACGTGCCTCTCGGTTTGAATGTGTGCGTGCGCGTCGCGCGCCGTGTCGGCACGCGATTTCACGCACACGCTAGCATAAAATACAGGGGGATAAAGTGGCGGCCGTACGGACGGGCTGTGCCGCGTGTCTGTGTGCACGCTAGGCTAATAACTCGGCGAGCGGCCTTAGATAACCTACTGTTTATACTATGTCGAAACCCATTTGCATACGATGGCATGCGCGGGTGATATTATTTTAATGCTTTTCTAGATATTTTAAACGGTTCCTGTAAAGCTTCTCGTGCAAGCTACCAACTGTCTCGATAGCGGCTGTTGATACTAATATTTGCAACGAATACTTTATTTGAGACTTGAAAGAAGTTGTCTTTTTGGTAACAATGTTCTTGGTCGAAAAAGCAGACTGGGGGCCGTTGCAAATGTTGGGGAAGGCCACGAGAGTTAATGTGAATTCCCTACTAAAAACCCACTGAATGTAGATGCTACTCGTAGAAAAAAGAAAACTTTTCAATTGTGGGGGGAGCGTCTACAGGTTTTCAAGATATTAAAAATAATTAATCACACTTATTAACTATAACAAGGACTGATATTTCGGAGGCGAGCTTGTGGTGGCTTGTAGAAAATGCTTTTTTTTCAATAATTTAGTTTTTTTTATTTTAACAAAGATAGCTCCACTAGATCTCTAAATCTTGGTGATTCTTAATTTGACGATTGGAATGGGAATATGAATGGTGTTCGTGCGTTTAATTTCATTTACGTAGAAATTCAAAAGGCAGTCCCCAACTCTTTCCAACATCCTGTTCCAACTTGTGCCAATAATTTCGGCCGTGACGTCGTTGGAACGTCATCACCGTCGAGTGTTCCCCGACGTTACGCAAGTCATCTAATTGTCGCTGCAAACCGCTAATTGAACTCGGAAATCACTAACCGTGAGATCATCGCGTCATCATCAGCAGGGTAGGGTTAGCAGATTGCATTTGAAGGTTTTTTATTAGGCCTACTTAGGAAATTGAGGATCACTTTCGGTTACATACAGACGGCATATTAGAAACTGGGTAGTAGGAGGCCAATGATTGTTGCAGTTATTGCAAACGGAACAACCCGAAGCCCACACTTCGTCGATAAAATTGGAACCCTACGTAGGGGCGTGTTTGCTGCCGTAATCCAGGTTGCTTAGGTTTTTTACCCACAAGTGAGTAGGTACAATAAGTAGTGTTGTACTTAATTGTTCTAATAAGAAATTACAAATTCATTTATGATTATAAATTCGTTGTACAGTCATCATCTAAATGTTGTGTGAGTACAGAGTGGGCAAATATATACGAAGTACATATTTGAGGAAAACAACCTTTTGTCACTACAGTATTGAAGCAGCGTTTCACTTGTTAAAATTCTTAATGCCGCTTTAATCGACATTCGACTCTGTCATTGCAGTGTTACAATTGCTTTTTCATTACTCATACTCTGAAAGTAGGTCATTACTGACCTGAGAAGCGGGCTGAAAGTAATACTTTTCATCCCTAGGGAGAATCACTTTCAACTGACAGCTGTCAAATTATTAAGAAAAAAACTAGTTCTTTTTCACATATCTATTGAACCATGTTCCAACTTTCTATACAGCCAGGATGTTAAATTGAAATAACTTAAAGTTAAGTATTGATTAGAGAATATATATTTTTTAAATAACTTCATTATAATTTAGTTTTCGTTACAATTTCTTAAAATAATTTAGCTTTGAACAAAATATTTACCATTTATGCAATGATGAAAATAAAAAATAATGGCTGAATAGCGGGCTGGCCACAGAAAAAAAACAAACAAAATAGGTGGGAAAGCGGCAATTCGATCTTCATTTTTTTTCTCATTTGTTCTTTAGCTAATTCATGTTTTTATTTTTACTTTCCTCGTATTCGTAATGAAAAGCACAGTGTTTACCTCGGGTGAAAGACTTATTTAGTCCCTCGAACTATTGGCGCCCTCACTTCGTTACGGGCGCCAAACCCCGTCTCGGGACTAAATAAGTTACTTTCACCCCTAAGGTAACAATGTACTATTGTATAACCTCTTAAATTTCCTTTCCTGACCACTATACTCGTATTAGCACAAAATGAACAAATCGGTTCCGAATGTTCCGATTGTACTTAATTAAGATTTTCTTAAACAATGTCATTTAAAATCAATAAGATAATAAGAAGAGAAAAATATAGATACAAAATGTAAACATGCCTTTAACGGTATCTATATTATTGTACTTTTACATATCGTGACATTAGTGTATCTTTTGCTAACTTAACTGGCAACCCTGCCACGGGACATTCTGAAGTCATTACGTGGCGTATAGTTCACCTTCCATTGAATGCTGATGACTTTCGAGCAGAAACCACTCCTCCATTGTTACAGGTACAACATTTACTGAGCCTGATGAAACTGTTAATGCATAAGTAAGTTGCCTAAAGTCTATCAACATTAAGAATTACCCAAACATGCTAACAAAGCTCGATTTCCCCTCTTTAGGGCAGGAATCTCATAGTTAGACTTGATCAGCAGAGCGTTAGTTTAGTACTCGTAGCGAGTACCGGATTCAAACCTTGCCGGGTGTCCCCTTTCGGGTAGTAACATGCAAGTAGTTTTATTTTAGAACTTTTAAGAGTAACGTGAACTCCAGTCACGCTCCAGTGTAGCTACAGTGAAGTGGCCGATCCTATGCCAGAATTCAGATTCTTCAAGGAACGCTGTCAAATTACTTGACTCAATAAAATTACATATCCAACCACATAGAGCTTCTAAAACTTGCACAAATACGCAAACTATTTTAGACGTTAAAAAAAACTGAACAGCATTCTTAAAAAACACAACTAAAAACCTTTCGATATGATATTTTTATTGTTTCATCACCGGTCTCCTCACAGCGAGTCGGCCTTTTTGAAATCTATCTGAACCTCGCGGCTGATGTATCAATCATTCTCTTTGTCGTCATTCCTGGCTGACGCTTTCATCGCTGAGCTGTGTCAATCAACTTTGGTTTCTGCATAAGATTAATAAGTTGCGTTTTTGAGGTTTATTTTGATTTTTTACTATAAAAATAGCTTTATTTAAGACTAGCAGCCGTTACTGACTTCGTCCATGTGCAATGAGAAAAATTTCAAATAAACTCACTCGCATTTGGAATAAATATTTAGAGTTACCTACCTAGTTATCTAGCTGTAAGTTTAAATTGTAAATAAATAAATTTGCTACAACTTGCTGTAGTTACTCCTACAAGCTGAAGTAGTTATTAGTATGTTCAGAGATTGTACCTACAACAGTGTAGAAAATTCAATTGTATTTTTTTCTCAGCCAAACAGTAATGTATTTATTGTCCTCACATAATTGTACATGTAAAAATAAAATATACACAAGGCAGAAGACACAATGGTTTATTACTCAATGGTTGCCCATGACTCGGACATAGCCTTATTTGAAGGAAATTTCACAATGCAGCGGGTTTAATAAAGATGTGCACAAATGTTACTTCGATATAATTATGTATTAATGAATAAATCAGCCCCCGAAATCTCAAACTCTGTACATGAAGGCTATTTTGTTTTGCTGCAGGGTAAATAATGATGGATGAAAATGAACTGGTAATGGTTAAGTTATTTATAAACGACTAGCGGCCGCCCACGACTTCGTCCGCGTGGAATTTAGTTTAGCCACCGAGTTCGATGATAAGCCCTTATTCGGAACGCACCTATGGTTACGCTAGTGACAACAGCCGTCTGTCATCAACTGTCATGCCATACCACGTGATACCGCGTACATTTTCATATTTTACTTGATATTTTCAACAATTTACACAGTATCTTCATAAATTGTAGCCTATGTGTTATTCAGATGTAAAAGCAACATTATTGTGAAGTTTCATTATAATCCATTCAGTAGTTTTTACGTGAAAGATCAACACAGCACATCCAGACATACAAACTTTCGCCTTTATAATATTAGTAGGATTATTTTTCCCTGAAAATGTGGCATATTTGGGCCAAGCGCCCAAAGTATTAGGTTGCGTAGTCGGAATATCAACAAACGGTGTTATCAGCTCAGCTTTCGAGGAACTCTTCCTTCCTTGTAATGTAGCCATAATAATGTATTATCAGGTCATACTTAGAATTTCTAATTTATTAATTTAATTATGGTCTATAACTATTCGGTTTACCGTGTGAAGTATCGAAGCCCCGTGCGTGATGTGTCCCCTCTTCAGCTTTTATTTTGTAATCTCAACCTCGACTTAAATGTTTTTCCCAAAGTCGTCATTAGCGGTGAGGATGGTCTAAGAGTGAAATATAGCGTTTTTTAAAATGTGATTTAGGACAGAGCCTTAAAAAGAGTTGAAAGAATGTTTCCATTTGGAAGCGGATCTTAGAATGGACAAAGAATTGATAATAACTTGTCTACTTTCGACTTTGCTATGTTTTTTTTCATAACTTTGACATCATTTCGAGTGGAAAACTTCACGAATCTTAACACTGAGGCCTCGTTGGATATGTCATAATCTTGGGACACACTTAACAACATATTATGGGGTTAATAGAAATAAAAAACGTTAACTGTGGAACCACAATAAAAGTAGGTACTAAAATATTCTTAAAAACAAAATAAGGTAGGAACTGAAATGACTTTACTCAGCTTATCGGCAGGGTATGCATGGCAGATATGGTACTTAATTAATGACACATTTTGTTTTTAAGCACATTTATTTATATCCTATTTTCTTCGGTATACTTAATTTCTAAAACCGATACCGACGTATTCGCCTCCTAGCGTACCTCATAATTAAATACTTAGTTTTTTCAGTCTTCTGTGCCTTGCACCACACGCCGAAAATTCGTCAAAAGGCGCGTTTTTACCGCTGTAACGAGGCAGTGTATCAAATTTGATGCATCGCATTCCCCACGCATTCCCCGCCGCAAATGACCACCATTATCTATATAGATGATATCTGCCGTCAAACACTCTTGGACGTTTTTCCTCAAGCAAGTTATGGATCTGATTTGATACGTCATGGTTGTGAATGTGGCTCATTCCGCTTTTTGTTTTCGGTGAAAAAACGACGCACTAACGCGAAACGCTATTGTTTTAAAGTTGTGATTTGGTTGGTATTGAACTGCTGCTTTACAGGCTTTGTTTTACATCTTGAACGACTTTGAAAGTGTTGAAAAGAGCTCGTAGGTAATCTGAATTACGTGTCGGTTTTTCCTGGTTCACAGAAACTATCTTTACGTAGAAACTAGCTTTCGTAGTCCTGGAATAGTGTTCTAATAAAGAATCAAAAACTTCTACCACCCAAATGTAAAGAGCTAAAAATAACTCTAAAACCTCTACTTAAATAGGTAGGCGCCATTCAAACTTTCAAGTTACTCCCTATATTTTTTATTCTTTACTACATGTTTTGTTAAATCTCTGTTAGAAGTTTATTTTAGGGTTTACTAAATACATTTAACAGAAATGTCTTTTTAACATAAAAATAAGTTTTTTGGCAAAACCGAAAAATCTAGCGCGCAATTGCTCTTTTATCAAGCCGCCTTTTATTTTCTCTAAATCCATCAAAAATCAATCACTAATTTATTATAATCGTTCTGAAATAGGTAATAGTTCTATTTACATGTTGCCGCCAGAATTGGCTGCATCCGGTTCCTTGTTGGAAAAGAAAATGGCGCATAATTGTCAAAATCTTATTGGTTGCTTGGAAGTCGCAAGCGTTTGGCAACGCTTGTTTACAATACGGTTGTGTTTGTTGTTTAAAATGAAATATAATTATTGTGGGCAAATACATAGATAAGGTAAGATATTACTTTATTATCTGAATACTTATACTCTCTAATTAAGCTAGACATTGTGGTTACGCCTTACGGCATTGGTGTTAAACGCCCCTTTCTGCTAATCGTTTTGGTATCATAGCTCAAGTAAGTATTCATACCCTCAATATTTCGAGAGAAGTCGTCATCATTCTCAACTTCTTATCCGTGAAGAAAATAAAATAAAATAGAGCACAGCATGTCTAGCCTAAACTAGCGTTTTATAGGAACAAGACAAAAGTTGGTTTAATGCAAATAGAATGTTACTTAACTAGAATTGAATATTATAATAAGCTTTAAATAAATAATACAATTCAATAATAACCAGTGGGTAACATTTAGAAGTTTTGAGGACATTCATTATTTTAAAAGCATCAGAAGTTAACTGAAAATTAGAGAAACGCAACTAATGTTCCCCTTTGAGTACTCCTGAATGTTAGCATCCAGTACTAGCAAACAGCTCTCCCACGCCACCCGGTATAACTGCAACGAAAACCATCCCGAGCAAAAAGGTCCGCTCTTAACCCTCACGCGCGTCACCAACGAGGTGCCAATTAATCATCCGGGGCCTCCGACGCCCGCCCCTTGATTTAATATTGTCATAATAATAAAAACGCACGTTAACGCACTCGGAACACACACCAAGGTCTGGCTGCAGAGCCGCCAGTTGGATCACGCCTTGAATTTATTATGACACGGAAAGAGGGTCATAATTTCAAATCCTGAATTTTGAAGGAGATAACAGAATCATGCTTGTAACATTTCACTGAATAATTATGTCCAAACTTTCAAATCATTTAGAATACTTGGGTATCTTTTCTAGACTATGTTTTTATAGATGTTCCTATGATAAATCTCAAATTCAAATTAGTTTTTATACAACTATATTTGGGAAAACTGTTAAAAGACATCACAATGGTTACAGCTCAAAATTACGTTGTGACACAACTTTTGAAAAACGTTTGGTTCTTGATGGCCTTGATGTTTTAGAATGAAAGATACATTTAGGTAGTATTTTTCATTAGTTAGAGGTATTATTTTGAAGCGTCAAGCTACCGATATTACCGGTATCATGTCTCTCGCTCTTGATCTATGGCTGCAATCCGCCGCCTATACGTTTTATAGCTGATGACCTTTTTTTCCCCACTTCGGCAAAGCTTTTGACACCTGCGTGATAGCTACTTTAATTTGCCCCGAGGTGGTTAATGTGGTTGAAACATCAATAACACTTAGTGTCGCCGCGGCGGTCCTTTCGACCAGCTAGCGGTAATTAAGGGTTAAAATTGATACGTTAAGGAATCGCAACGGACCACTGGGTTAAAGCGACCCTTACGCTTGATTTCAATTTAGATTTATGAGATGGGATAGCTTAATTATGATGTTAAGCTTATAGTTTCTCTATTTTGTATCTGATCGGTTAAAATTGTACTTGTCATAATAATATCTATAGCTGATATATGTGAAGAGAAGGTTCTGATAGATATTGCAATTTTCACAATAGGAATAGAAGATGTCATTTTTAGTCTTTAGAAGTTTTTTTTTTCGTTTATTTTCTTTTTATAAGTTTTCATTCATTGTAGTTCTACTTCTTATTGAATTGTTTCGGATATGCCAAATCCCAATCGTTCATTTCATAAAAAGTTTTTGCCCAAGAGTAACTCGTCATATGTGGAACTTATTGCACCCAAGGTGGTCTGGAACTAATTGCTTTGCACCGATAGGACCGCCTATGACGACGCTTATGCTTATGAAGACCAGTTTATCGTAGTTTATATTCTAAAATCCGTGTGTTTGATTTCTGCCCGAACACGAACTAATGTCGTCAAACAAAGAAAAGAAATTGTGTCGGGTCTGGGTGTTTGCTTTGGGCACGTTCATAGTAATTGATTTCCAGATCCGTTGTGCACCTTGCGGTTGACTGGTAGAAAATGCCTTTAGGCATTAAGTCCGCCAATTGTATTTTGTTTTGTAATTTGTGCAATAAAGAATAAATATAGCCAAATACAAAACGGCCTTTATACGTCCCACTGCTGGGCACAGGCATCACCTCAACTATGAGATGGAACGAGCCATACTCCAACACGCGGGCTCAGTGTGGATAGTAAGAGGGGTGTTAGTTAGTGAGCAACCCTAATGTCAGATGTTATTAAGCCCCCTAAAGCCTAAATAGCTAAATAACTTTTGAAAAGACGTGTTACACACACTTACCTACTCTCCAATTCATATCTCCACCACAACACACTGCACTTTAACATGCGACAAACACCTTCCACCATTTTATAAAAATTACGTACCTAATAAAATTACTTACCTGCATATTAGCATCTTAGTATATTTTAGCATTTGGCTTCTGATCAAGTAACATGTCCGTTGGTATTCACCTATTTACAAATAATGCTGTTGAAAATCTATTAAAATAAAAAAACAATAAATTAAAACAATCACTTTTAAACAGGAAACTGTAATTACAAAACCACAGTTACAGTTTAAAAATAACAAGACCAGCAATATGTTCATCAGCATCTAGTTCCCTCAACTAATTCCTATTGTACCCGCAAACGAAGTATTGTTAAGGAATTCCTGGCTAACAGTACAGGGTGTTCCTTAGTGGAGTGGCGGCCTTAGGAACGGAGTTAATTTTCCACGGCTACATATATTACGAAAGTCGTAAAGAAAACGTATGGATGCGGACGTGTGACCTCGCTTTGATGGCGGCCGCGAGATGCAAGCGATGAGCGGTTTTGACACGTTGAGAAATAAACTGCAAAACCAATGATATCATAATAAAAAAGTGGCACCCGAAATCAGAATTTTAGTGCACTTGAGGAAAGCATTGACGGTGTTGACAATTTTTGACTTCGCATCAGTACTGACATAACCTATCTACCTCTTCTTTACTATAATATCATTGGACAAAACAAAGTTTTTTCAAAGATTTGTTAACGTGCAGCTCAGTAACCGGCCTCAGACAGCAGTGCCTATCCTGCTTGCTATTTATATTTTCACTTGAGTGTCAAGAAGGAATACGCTCTTTTTTAATGGTTATGCCTTAATTTTTTTCGATACTTTACACATTTAACTCCTAAACAACGCTGAAGATTTTAGTATTTTAACTAAAGGGTCGTTGGATGAAAACTCATTTAAATCTTTCCTTAAGAATAATAATGAAGAGAATACGCAGAAGAACCTTGTGTTATACTCGATTCCGGTCTAAACGGGTATAGTAGGTACTACTATGTACATAGTACATTCTATTTACTACTATTACTACTATGTACTATGTATGGTTTGTTTTTACCGTATCGTATTTTCATTAAGTATTTGTAAGTGTATTTCATGTAGGTATTTATTTTTATTTATGCGTTTGTTTGCTTGTTTTTTTTACTTTTAGCCAAGAGCACTGCCTTAATTTCTGTGTCTGACCGTGTGGTAGAGAATGCCTCTAGGCATGAAGTCCGTCATTTGTACTCCACTTTTATGTAATAAAAAATAATTAAATTAATAAAACATCAAGCATGTGCTTGGTGTAAATATTAAAAGTCACCAAAGGTGACGATATGCTTGATTTTGAATCCAGTTCTTAGAGTCATTTTGGAATACGGGCCTGACTTGGGCCACTGTCCCAGCGCAGGCGGCGTGTTTGATGTCGGTCATAGCAAATGACTGCTAGCCTCTGTCCATTGACATCTGGCTTCCATAGACTTCTCATGTTGCCCGCGATGACCGACGTAGGCGAATTGACTCCTAATTATTATCAACTTTTTTACCGACGTCTAATCAAGGAGTTGAAACTACGACTACATATTATACTCGTGCACGACACAAATGATAACGAGGTAGTTTTATGAAGTTTCTCAACATTTGTCTGCATAACCCCCTGTTTTATAGCTCTCTGAAGTGAACGGCTACTAAGGGTATTATTATATAAAGGATTTAATTAGTATGCATATGTACAATCAACGACTCATCAGGCTATCCGTTTCTGTCTTTTATCTCGCTCTTGCCAAATGCTCACAAATACAAACAAATATATGTACTGACCCCCTAATTATAAAAAACGAACGCAATGCT
This sequence comes from Udea ferrugalis, assembly GCA_950022985.1. Lineage (NCBI taxonomy): Eukaryota > Metazoa > Arthropoda > Insecta > Lepidoptera > Crambidae > Udea > Udea ferrugalis. The sequence goes on along the minus strand of OX465524.1, from coordinate 16,639,752 downwards.
AAAGCATAATTTAAGCAATTGACGTGTTGTGTCACTTACTCGCAGACAGCGGCAGCAACAAGAATGACAGTGACAAAGCGATACAAAAGTCAAAATGTTGTTGAAGAGCTGTTAAGTTTTTATGAATAAAGGGGTTAGTCAGCTAGTAGTTAGTGATGATGTTGTTAATCCGGTACATAGTTACTTAAAAATAACCAAGCGTACCTATCTTTTACAATTATTATTAGAGTAAAGGTTGGGAAACTATGGAGTAGACTAAAGTCAAAATACGCTGTAGGTATGTGAGGAGGAAATTGTAAAGCTATTGATTTCGCTAATCAAATTTAATTGCAGAACTCATTTTTAAGTTCCCGTATATTTCATAATCGCAACTTTTTATTTTTAAGCAGAAATTTGAAATAAAACACAATTTATGAATTTTATTACCTGCAACAGAAATAGTTTGTAGAACATAACATTTTTATGTTCGCATCCTGGACAGTATAGGCAGTTTTTGTTTTTTACTAGTATCGTTGTTTTTCCCTTTTGAATATAATCTTTGGACCCCACACTGGTTAAGTAACAATATTGTTTATTATTTTTTGTTGCTATCGAAGTAGGCTGCAGTTACAATAGAGAATAAAGTATTACAATTTACTTATTTTATTATTACACGTTACGCACATAATTTGTAATAATCATAAATATCATAATGGATAATATCTTACGTCATACCGTTAATTTTTAAAATATTATGCTTTAAAACAATCAGTAAAAATGCCTATTGTTCACGCCTAGATACTTGATACCTATATTATATTTAAAAGGCTCATTAAACAAGGCTAAACTGCATGTTTTCATAGAACACAGTAATCGGGTAAATATATATAGGTAGATTACGAATGAGTATTTAAAAACAAGCATGCTCATCAGCATAATAATGATAATTTTTAGTCATCACAGTATCAATAACTCATTTATTTCAATCTTCCTACATTTCACACGACAAAACATTTTATTTGTGTAAACCAATGACAGAAATTAAAATAAATACCTAGAAACACCAAACTAAAATGAAACAGAATATGAAAAAAAGTTTGATAAAAAAACTGCCTCAACTTTCTTCTGATTATAAGTCAATTATTTTCATAACTATTCAAGGAACTGGCTGCTTTCAATAACCATTGTTCGATATTGGTTTGTCATACTAACACAGTCATGTACGAAACAGGGACAAACATTATCCCATTGATTCACGCTAATAAGCCCCCGCACTATCGAAACAATGCCCCTTTCAGCATCACTACACTACTGATTTCTCGCCCAATTAACTAGAAAAATAGCGGGCGATCTTCCAAACAACGAGCTGAGACTTTGACGCATTATTACTATTAGCCAAAATAATAATAACAATGTCCTCTCTACTATTATAACAACTGACGATTGGCTTTATTGTGATTTGAGTCTTTACTCTGTAAATATAAGGCAGAAAATTAAGTGTTAGTTTTATAGGAGTTAGATCGTTGAGTACCAGGCGAGCATAGACCATAGGAAGCTTATTAGAAGCTCGTGAGAATGGAGGTGTGCGTTTGACAAACTCTTGATGGGAGTGACCGACTCCATTGTGTCGTGACCGATGCTTGCATATTGTGCCTCTTCCATCACGAGGATTTATTGTAGTTGCGAAATAAAATAGAATTTAGGAGCTAGTAATATGACCGGCTGAGGTACCTGCCAGACGAAACGGTTCCTGGTTTAATTTTTAATCTGTGGATTTTTTTAGTTTCTGGTATGAAATTCGATGAGACAGAAAATGGTTTAAGAAGTGTGAATTCCAAAGTGTTTCAATTTCAAGCAATGAAAATATCAAAATCATCATCTTTACCGTTGGCAGCTAAAATACTGTCCTTGCTAAAATTCGCCTGCATTTTTTTCTTCTCACTCTGTAGCTGTTTAGCTTTTGTTTTTACTGGAGTTTTGAGGAAACGCCTTTATATAACTAATTGCCATTCTTCTCTAGATAAGAATACAAAACTTATCCCTTAATATGTTCAGCAAATGGCAAAACACATTTATAATTCACTCAAAAAAATTGCTCAGATCGTGTCAAAAATACGTGCCCTTTGTCCGCCAATAAAGAGCTTTTAAATCTGATCAAAGGATCTAATGAACAAACCTTGCATTATTTCAGTGTCGTGTCGCATTTCACTTGAGTACGAATATCTGCTCACATTAGCTCAGACCTCAGTATCACGTTCCGTGTTCACATGATTCTTTATCCCTTTGCCTGAATTAAACTTGAACTGCTAAAAAAGTAGACGAGTGATCCCGACGTCTTTGAGCGACACAAAGGCGGACAGGAATATAAATAAAATAATTAGTCCGAGTGTTGAATCGTTTAATATTACCAACAATAATTGATATTTGAATAGAATTTATTTAGCGGATAGTTTGTGGTGCGAGTGACGAGAGAATAGATTGGCAAGTTTTATACTATCAAGTCGAATGCATTATGGTTTTTTTCCATTACTTTTCTATCTCAAACAACTTTTAATGTAAAGAAGACTTCATGTGTACAGAAATTCCTAGAGGCAATTAATCATAAGTATTATAAAGTTATATTGCTGTAGTATTATTAAGATATAATTATAACAGCAGCACATTCATTAAATCTATGTCGTTTCAGGTGCCTGATGGGGATTAAAAACATAATGTAAAATACAGCGAATGGTAAGTTTAACATTTTTTTTTACTCAATACTCAGTACTCAATCATTTATTTGCATCCATAATGTAGAGATAGATGTTACAAGGTATGTTCATTACAGACCCTCTCGGGCACAACAAATAGGATAGAGGAAGACGCTTTTTACTTAAAACTCGCAATTAACCTTGAGCTTAAAAATATAGTATACTTAATAACTGAAACGCAACATTTTTAATTCTTAATAAGCCTACATGTTTGTTAACCTACTTAATGTACATAGGAAACACCCAGATCAATACAAATGTGCAAGTATTGTCTTTTGGTGGGACCGGCAATCTCTAACTAATTGTTATACACCTCATTAGTGAAGTAGAGACAAAATTGTGTTTCATACGATGACTGATGTCAGGTGTCATATTAGAAAATAAATATTGATCATGTAAACTGCATTATTTTACTATACAATAATTGGCGACGATGGACGACTTAAATAAGTGTAAACGTTCGAGAACTGCACTAAAAAGTCTTCTAACGAAACTAGATAATCAGATAAGTACACTACAAAATATTTCAGAATTCGAATTTAATACACGACTGTCAACCTTAATCGGCTACGAAACGAAGTTCGAATCCACGCAACAACAAATAGAAACCCTTACAGATGACGACAATTTGGATGAGGAAATCGAACAACAATTTTTAATTAAAGAATCAATAACCCAGCTGAAATTAGAATTACATGCACTACAACCTACTCCAGAACCGAGATACATTTCTAACATAGATCCGCAAAGAGTTAACGACATCAGAACAGACAGGTCAGTCATACCCAAACTAAATTTTCAACCTCTTGATGAAAATGAAACCTTCAAGAATTTCATCAAGCGTCTAGAAATATATCTCAGGCTTAATAAATGTACCGATTCAAATACAAAAAATACATGCTACTCACATCGTTGAGCCCAGAGTTACACCAAAAAGCTTATGACCTGTGTTCGCCTTCTGATCCATGCGAATTAGACTTTGACGAATTAGTTATTACATTAGACAACTACATTGACCCAAAACCGAGTACTTGGGCTCGACAACACCAGTTCATATCACGAATTCAGATTGAGAACGAATCTATAGTCAAGTACTCTTCGGAACTGAAACGTCTTGCACAAATTTGTGAATTTGACTGTAAAAATTGCCAGAAATCAATTAGTGAGAACTTCCTCGTTTTACAATTTATCAGAGGAATTCGAGATTCAGAAATACGAACAAAACTATTACAGCAAGGTGGCACAATGAATTTCAATGAATTAGTTCAACTAGCATCCACAATGGAAATAGCGAAAGTCGACAACCGCTTTATGACTGCTGAAAACACGCCTAGTTTAAACATCGACAGGCCCATAAATGCAATACAGCCCAATTTACCTAACAAATACTTCAGAAAACTACCTCAAAGGCCACAGATTCGGTCAGTGCGTGATTTACGTGGAAAATGCTTCCGTTGTGGAGATGCTGGCCATAGAGCCGACACATGCAGAATTGTTAATGAAATCTGTTACAAATGCAAAAAGAAGGGTCACTTGGGCAAAGTTTGTTTACAACAAAAACAGCAAAACCACCAAATAGATCACGAGGAAGCAATACAAGATGATGACATTTGTGATATAAACTTATTACAATCTCAGAACTCTGACAAATTTATGGTTACCATAAATATTGAAACCAAATCGTTACGCATGTAGCTTGACACAGGCGCGGCCCTTTCTTCAATTTCATACAAGGACTACAAACGCTTGAATTTGAACAAGAAAATATACAATACTGATATAAGTTTAAGAACTTACACAGGAGAAATAATAAAACCCCTTGGAATGACATACGTTACATGTACTTATAAAGGCCAAAAATCTCATGGAAAGTTATACATTATAAAACAAGATGTTGATCCCATATTCGATAGATCATGGATTCGTGAAGTCAAATTAAATTTAGCAGAGATCAACACAATTCAAATATCTGACAGTACAAAATTAGATAAATTATTAACAGAATTTACAACAGTTTTCGATGGGAAACTAGGATGTATTCCCAATTACAATGGCCGCTTTACGTTACAAGATGGTGCAATGCCAATTTTTATGAAACCACGTCGTATCCCGTATGCGTTAAAAGAAAAGGTCGATGATGAAATTGACAGATTGTGTAAATTGGGAATATTAACTAAAGTTGACAATTCAGAGTGGGGTACACCCATAGTACCTATTGTCAAACCTAATGGCAGTATTCGCCTTTGCGCTGATTACAAAGTTACCCTGAATAAAGCAATTAAAGATGAACAATATCCAATACCCATAATTGAAGATATATTCAACGAAATGAACGGTGGAAAAATATTTTGTACTTTAGACATTACACAAGCTTATCTCAATATGGAAATGGAAGAGGAAAGCAGCTTAATGCAAACACTAAGTACACACAAAGGAACCTTCAGAGTGAACCGTTTAATGTTTGGAGTAAAGGTAGCTCCGAATTTATGGCAAAAATTTATGGATAAAACTCTACAAGACATACAAGGAGTCAAATGTTTCTTTGATGACATTATCATTCAAGGATCTACAGAAGACGATCTACTCGCTAGACTAAGACTAGTATTACAAAGGTTGAGAGATAATAATTTAAGATGTAATAGAGAGAAATGTCGATTTTTTCAGAAAAGTATTGATTATTTGGGACATACAATAGATGCAGAAGGATTACATAAAAACAAAGATAAGATCAAAGCAATTCTGGATACCAAAAGACCAAAGAATGTAAACGAACTACGCACTTTTCTAGGCATGGCTAACTATTACAATAAATTCATACCAAACTTAGCTTCTATTACTAATGCACTCAATAATTTATTAAAAAAAGATAAGGATTTTGTTTGGACAGAAGCATGCGAAAAAAGTTTCGACAGTATTAAAAAACAGATTACTAGTGAAAGAATACTTATGCACTTCGATCCTCGTAAAATGATTGTATTGGCAACTGACGCATCTCCAACTGGACTCGGAGCTGTATTATCACACAGACTGCCCGACGGCACTGATAAACCGATCGCATTTGCATCGCGCTCACTTACAAGCAGCGAGAAAAATTATAGTCAAATAGATAAAGAAGCTACTGCCATATATTGGGGACTAAAAAAATTCTTTCACTACTGTTATGGTCGCAAATTCATTCTTATAACGGATCATAAACCTCTTACAACAATATTCCATCCCAACAAAACTTTACCTACTATGAGTACAATGAGATTATTTCACTACGCACATTTCTTATCTGGCTTTGACTACAAAATAGAATTTCGAACTTCAAGTGCTAACAGCAATGCAGATTACCTGTCACGATTTCCAATCGAAATTCCAATTGAAAACATTGACCAACATGCAGCATTTCAACTGAACCAGCTTTCTACATTTAATATTAATCGACATAAAATTGCTGAGGAAACCTTGAAAGATATAGAATACAAACCCATTATAGATGCCTTGCATAGTGGTAAAAATTTACAACAACTTGGATACAATGAACATGAAATAACTTGTCAAGATGGATGTCTGTTTAAAGGTACTAGAATAATGATACCTCACAGTTTACGGAGCCTAGTTTTAAACGAGTTACATGAGGGGCACTTAGGAATAATAAAGATGAAATTACTTGCCCGAAGCTTCGTATTTTGGAAGAATTTAGATAAAGATATTCAGGACTTAGTGAAGACCTGCAGAGAGTGCAGACTCAAACAAAATGAGCCACCTAAAGTCCATCTACATCATTGGGAACATCCATCATTACCGTGGCAAAGAGTACATATCGACTTTGCTGGTCCAACAAATGGATATTATTTATTGATAGTTGTAGACGCCTTCACAAAATGGACTGAAATAATACCAACTAGAACTATCACCAGTTCATGGTGCGTGAAGAAACTAGAGGAGGTATTTACAACATTTGGTTTACCTCAGATTCTTGTGTCTGATAACGGGAGACAGTTTGTATCACGTGAATTTGAAGATTTTCTACAACAGAATGGAATTGTACATAAAACGTCAGCACCATACCATCCAGCTACAAATGGCCAAGCAGAACGTTTTGTACAAACTGTTAAGAAAGCTCTGCATACAATGAGGGGGGAGAGAGGTGATATTTACGATAAGTTATGCAAAATTAAAAGATATTTGAGAAGGACACCAAATTTAACAGGCAAGACCCCTTATGAACTTATGTTTGGACGACAAGTGAGAACAATACTAGATACATGTTGCATTGGGAAGTGTAACCTGCCAACCTACATCCAGGAGAATTCACGAGGACTCAGTGAAGGAGTTTTTCCCGGGTGATCGAGTACAAGCCCGTGATTATTCCGGTAATGCTAAGCAGTGAAGGAGTTTTTCCCGGGTGATCGAGTACAAGCCCGTGATTATTCCGGTAATGCTAAATGGCAGTTTGGTACAATTACTAAACGCTTGGGAAGATTGCATTATGAAGTCCATCTTGATCGTGGTGTCGTCTGGAGACGCCATGTGGACCAGTTGCTTCCCACGGCTGTGCAACCTCCCGCCGATTGAGGAAATTGGGGGGGAGGACTGTTATATACCTCATTAGTGAAGTAGAGACAAAATTGTGTTTCATACGATGACTGATGTCAGGTGTCATATTAGAAAATAAATATTGATAATGTAAACTGCATTATTTTACTATACAATACTAATAAACCATTACACCAAGTCAGTCATCTATAAGTTACAAATAGAGACGCTTTTATACGCCGTAATGTAAAATAAACGGTTCTAAAATGCTCTCCGCTCACAGCCTTAGACTACACAGCCGCGTAGCAGCTATAATTGATATTTGAATAGCTTTCTTAAAGCACTAACAAGGCTGATATCAAATATCGTTCAACTGATCGCACCAGACGATTATCCTGATAAATTCTCTCTTAGACGAGACGGATGGAGGATAGAGTTTATTTATTTCGTTTTTGAAACCTTGGAATAGGGTTTAGAATAATGTGTCGTCACTTCCTTCTGGTTATCTAATAGGGTTGGCTAGCTGTCCTATTCGAATCATTTGGAAAATCGTAGCCTATATTTTTGTATCTGAACTACATGTTGTCCACTTTGATGTCACTTTTAAAGCAAAAAAAAGATTTTAGAATAGATTCATGCCATATGGCGCCATGTTAATCCCGAGTTTTGTTTAATAATTTAAAGTCAAATCAAAAACTGTTTTTATTAATATCGTGCTGAATAAACTCTTCGACGACCTTTAAAACTATCAATGAGTTGGCTTCTTACTATCTACGGAAAGTTGAATAAGTAACGAGTTAATAGTAGATAGTAGTTGTAATAAGGTAACCTTTGGATACCTTATATCTTACTGCTGATCTGAAAACCAGCCATCGACATTGCTATTTCGATCTCGCTGTGTTGATCATCGATTGGTGATCATCATAAACTCGAGCTGTTTCAAACAATTGCCCAGGAACTCAGTTTGCCCAGTATTTGAACCCAACATTCTGACTATACGCCCACCAAAGTGTGTCTAATTGTGAAAGTTTAAAACTAAACCAAATGAAATACAACTCAACCAATCCTTCCCACAAGTCTCATGCCACCGCCGTCGTCAAATCAAATTAAGACTCTCATCAAACCGCTATCATTGCTCATTGCGAGTTCCAATGCCCCCCATTACTGCAATCGGACCGGCTAAGCACAAAAAGATGTTAATCAAGCGCAACAATAGATGCGCACACGCACGCACAATTAACATGTGCTCACCTGTGTCACAGTATAAACCATACAGTAGGCTATCTTAGGCCGCCCGCCGAGTTATTAGCCTAGCGTGCACACAGACACGCGGCACAGCCCGTCCGTACTGCCGCCTCCCTATGCCACCCTATTTTATGCTAGCGTGTGCGTGATATCGCGACACGGCGCGCGACGCTCACGCACTCATTCAAACCGAGAGTGGCACGTTTGTATTTAGATGTTCTACTGTATGGGATATACTGTGCCTGTGTCCGTCTGTCCGTCTGTCCCCAGTCTCGATTAATCACGCTCGCGATTCTTGCGAATGACAGTTAATATTGTGAGGGCTTTGCCATGAGCGATAAGCGGTAGCGATTTTAGCTTAGCAAAAACCGTAAGTTTATTCAAAAGAAATTCGAAAAGGGTAAAAGCCAAATGATACCAAATTGCAAATTTTTTAGACACAACATAGGACTTGGGAAAGCCTAAGTATCTACATGTAGAAAACTTTATGACGTTTGGAAATGTAGATACTTACGTTTTAAGAGTGTGGAAACGTCATTACATATCCACACTCTTAGGCCCAGACTCCACCAGAGCTGAGCGGAGATGTGCGGTGTCGAGCTGTGTTTTCATCAACCAATAGAATCACATCTCCACATCTCCATGTGTGAATAACGCAATTCCATTGGTTGTTGAAAACACAGCTCGACGCCGCACATCTCCGCTCAGCTCCGGTGGAGTCTGGGCCTTAAAACGACAGCCGAGATAACATTTGTGTCACGTCAATTCAATGTAACTGTCGTGTACAAGAAATGATAAAACCTGAGATAATGAATTCGATATTTTTAGACTGGCATGTTGTACCAGCTTACACCACCACCACCCAAAAACGGAGGGCCGTTCCAAAAACTGGTTGAAAAGAGATTCAGTAAATTTCTTCAGTGAATCACTTATTTAACGTTGAATTATTTTTATTTTATTTACAATCTCGAAGCACAATATTCCTAGCCATTAAAAAAAGAAAGAAAATATACACATTTACTGGCAAATATTACAGTTTGGTCTTCATCATACTTTTGGTGCAGTGTAGATTTTGTGTTTTTTTTTTAATTGACTAGCTGTTAGTACAAGGTGCGACTTTCACAGTTTTACCGGTCAATGGGGTGAGTGGAAGGCTCACAACACCTAACATTTAAGTAACGTGTCTGAGGATGCCCCCAGGGGGGGCGAGCCTCGGCTTAGTTAGGCGTTACTGATCAATAAATAAATTTATTTATTTGTAAAAACGTAGGTGGGGACATACAAGTTGTTTTAGTTAGATTGGTACTGGGAAATTACAATCGGATATACCTACGTTTCAGTGTTTTTTCCGCCCGCTAAAGCTCTTACCTTGCGCACACGCAGCTAACAGAGCGAAATGTTGCTACTTTTGATTCGGTATTGAAGTAACATGAATGCGCCGTAGCAGGTGGCGTAATGTACCGATCGCACTCCTCTCCGTTCTCTCGTTCCGCTTATACTTAACTCATTCTATGCTCAAAAGAATATTCTATAATGTGATATTTTATTTCTTTTTCGGATCACTATTGCTATTGTAGTACTGGTCTGATCTTAATAATTACTGTTGTCGTGACTATATAAGTGAGACGGCCTTCGAGATGTAACAGTTAGAGCGTTGGTCTCTCAGCCCGGAGGTCATGGGTTTAAATCTGAGGAAGTTGAGGCTGATGGTGACTCTGTATCCGAGGAGTATGATGATCCATGCTCTCCTTTCTAAGGTCGTGTCGATCTGTCGTCCCATATCGATGCAAAGTTAATGGCAAAAGTGCGCCTGTGTTTTTTTTCACACACTTGTGCACATTCGTATCTCCTGCTTCAATAGTTATTCTCATTGAGATTAGCCCATGATATTATAAAGACAATTTACACGAAATAGCGTAACGTAGGTTAGTTTGAAAAACATGCATTAACAATTGAATCTAATCAAAACGTCATTGAAAGATCAAGTTCACCTCCAAATAATAAAATCAGATTCTCAGTATGGTATGCAATTATTTCCATATTTTTTTTTCGATTATTTGACCAGCTCCCCAATATCCAATAATACAGTCATTATCATGTTTTCGATTGCCCTGACATGCACACCTTCTGACCAAAAAAGTTAAACAAACAGTTTACAAACTGTTAAAGTGGCGACTCATCGCAGCAAATGATTTCCTTCGGCGATCGATAAAAAAACAATTCGCATCTGACCTTACCGGGCCGTGTTGTGATCCCTGATTCAATTATGGCGATCTGGTTTGTGGTGTAGTTTATTGAGTAGTCATTATCGCAATAAGCGCAATGAAAAGTTTGGTCGCCATTATGGTAGTAATGTAATTGGGGGTCTCCTTTTTGGCGTGACCATATTAGACGATAGAAGATGATACCTATCGATCAAGACCCAAGCAGCAACCAAGCGTAATGAACACCTAAAAAGCAGCCAATATAGCTCTTAACGCTGTTTAACTGCTGTATAAGAACGTTGAAAAGATATTGTAGTGTTATAATGTCGGTTTAGGAGTAAATATTCAGCTCTAACAGTATTAAGTCTGTATTAAGGAGTCAAAGTACGCTTAAAGTTCTATTTCAGTGTGTGAAAACTGTCATTTACAGCTTTAAGTTTCCTGTAACGCTTTAATCCTCATTTTAGTTTTAATGCTGTACAACAGCTGTATTTTGCATACCGTCACTTACTTAATACAGCTTAGAGCTGTATTATGGTGGTCCTCAAATCTTATATCTGTATTATGAAGTAGGCAAACTCTCTTCTACAGCTTCTTTTTATGGTGTAATAGTACACCCTTTTACAGACTATGGCTGTATAATTTCTGTCTTTGAGAGTAATAAACAGCAATAAACACAAATGACGCCTATAGTACAGCCTTAATCTGTATAAGTGACAGAGTCGCCATTTTGAATTATTGTGCATTTGTATGCTATATTTTGTGATTGTTTTATAAATGTGGCAAAAGCAAAAAAGACTTGGTACTCTTAGAAGGAAGATTAAACAGGAATATTTAAATATTACTAATTATCAACTAAATATTGCAACAGATTAGATCACCTACAGTCAAGTGTCAAAACCGTCGACATCTAATGAAAGAGGTTCCGTAGAAAATATTGTGAATGATCATAGTTATATCGCTAGTTAATAAACTACATAATTATGTTGAGCTCGTTTAATTGTGTTAAATAAAAGAAAATATCACAGATGTAACTTTTTATCTTTAACTTTTGCAGTTGATGACGACATTTCATCATGTCATGAAAAAATATTATTTCGCCAACAAATACAGAATTAGGCCAGGGAAAGAAACATAAGTAGGATCGAATGATTTGGTTATTTGATGATAAATTAAAATAATGAAATAAATGGGTACTTCATTTAATGAGGTTTTTTATACAATTTTAAAATTAGAATGAAATGCTATTTTTCTTGTAAAAAAATACAATTTAAAGTTAGTTGATGAGCAAAATTGAGACAGATATATGGGCGTATTGTATTGTGAGTCTGGGCTTTTGTGGGCTTCCCCACAAGAAGCGACGAGGGGTATTTCCACGTCACGCCCAAGAGTGGGCTATCTTAGTCCACGCGTGGGTTTGTGTGGTCTACATCAGAAGTGACATTAGATAAGTTACACGTCACGCCCGACAATCTTCCATCTTAGTTCACGCGTGGGCTTGTGTGGACTTCACCGGAAGTGAGATCAGATAAGTTTCACATCACGCATGACAGTGGGCTATCTTAGTTCACGCGTGGGCTTGTATGGGCTTCACCAGAAGTGACATTACATGAGTTCCTCGTCACGCCTAAGAGTCGGCCATCATAGTCAACACGTGGGCTTGAGTGGACTTCACCAGAAACGACTAAGTTCCACGTCACGCCCGATTACTAGTTGCATTAGATTGATAGTCATAATAATTGCAGATTTTGTTTTGAAATGTTGCGCATCTCTAGTTGCAGGCGTCCAGTTTGGCCATTTCTAAATGCTATTCGTTTCCCACAAACTGGTTACAATGGAAAGTGAACTTTTCCCTTTCTCCATTGTCTCCACAATCCCGAACGGCATTTTTCCTGAAAAATAAATAAATATGTAAGTGCTATTAGTTATTACCAAAGGGTTAATTTTTCAATTTTAAAATACCTATTTTTCGAAGACGTGATATGATCTCTCAGTGCACTTTAGTTTTTTACTTAATATTACGTATCCCTAAAAAGAGTTACAGGTTATGTTCGAAACACTGCTATGCAGCATTAACAGTAAATTTATTCGTTTATACAGCCCATTAACAGCTAAAAGCTGCATACAAGTATACATTACTTACATAGTACAGCTATTGGTGCTATAAAACCATTAAAATAGAATTCAGGCTGCTTAGCAAATTGTCGCCATTTTATCAATTACAAATCAAAGATTACGAACGTGAGTACATAAAAACTAGACTAATGATTTTATGTTAATCAATATTTTCAGTTTGTCCAAAAACTTACTATGCACCAATAAGGATCTACGTCAATTAATTCAAACATTTTTAACTTCTAACCTATAAAAAATATATTTACTTACCTTATTTAATATCTCTTCCTTAGTTATTTAGCTGGCGCGTTTATTTTTAATCACAAAACATATATATCTTCACAATAAATTCACTTTTGCACGATAATGAACTGTATCCTGCGCCTATCGAAACTCCATGCAAATCTTTTATCACAATAAGCATTTAAATAAATGTCACTTTGATCAACACTGTTAAATATAAACGCCATCTTTAAAATATCGTCTTCATTTCGTTATATTCTTTTGCAACTCTGTTCAACAGACTTTTTACACCGTAAAACTTGACAAGTGAGTTACAATGTAGTAATTGGAGTGTATTAGTTTCGTCGTACACCATAGTACAGCCGCAAAACAGCTAATATGCAGCCTATTTTATGCTTATACAGCTACTGTACAGCTAATATACAGCAACAGGCTGTATAATTTGTGCCCATTTCGGAGGTATAAGGGCTGTATAAGCGCTTATACAGCCTTTATGCAGCCAAGAAATACAGCCTTAGGAGTAAAACCGAACTTTAATACAGCTGTTATACAGCTTGTGATGCTGCTTGGGGAGCGTCGTGGCCCAGTGGTTGAACACTCTACCTTTGAACCCGGTCCCAAGTTCGAAAGTAGCCGGAACACAGTCTACTTTGCGTTAGTTGTATAATTTGCGGCTAACTCTCCGGTGATGGAAAAAAAACGGCAAAATAAACCCAAGCAACCCGGGCGGTAAGCTCCCCCCTTCACCGCGTTGGGTCCAGATTCGCTGCGCGAAATGTGGGCTTCTGAATGTTCCGTTTACCATGACGTCAACATGTGTTTCTGACTACGCGGCTTAGGATACAGTCATGAGCGTGTGGTATTGACTAGGAAACGCGACCAAGCAAATAAATAGGCTTAACGCTTAAATTTCATTTTCTCACAAAAATGCAACTCTCCAAAAATGCCCTTTGCTTACCAAAACAAACAACTTCAACCACTGACACAAATCTCCTTCGATAAGTAGAAAAAATCGATTAATCGTATGTCCTCTACTCGTCAATGGAACCCTCACAACCTTACCACGATACTCTACATTGAAGAAAAGACACAACAGCGTGCATTTTCATCTCTTTTACTCCCCAACAATCAGAAGAGGATAAGAACAAATCTGTCGCGGTAAAATGTTAAGGCCTTCGCTCACAGTACAGGGCAATATAACCCTTGTTTGGCAAGTAGGAAGTAAATCCTACTTTGTCAAGGATTACGGATTAGTGTTGAATGAGTGTTGTCGTGAGTTCGAATGATTGACTCCTGCTTCCTGGAGGCGAGGAAGTTGGGTGACCAGAGACCACAGTCGGAGTGTGGCAGTTAATTATTTTCTTTGCTTACCAACTGTCGTTATCAAGTTGCGGTTGTGTTATTATTATCAAATACATATTTCCTAACTGTTTCATAAATAGCTTTCAAACTACAACTACTTGCACAAAGTGAGACTTTCGGTCATGAAACAATACGATTTTCTTTGTTTTATTGACCTGTGGCGATGAAAGGGTTAAACTATGAATAGAGAAAACCAAAGGTTATTCAAATCTCTATTGATGCTTTTTAAGACACTGGTTCTTAGATGGTTGTTACACGATGTTTATAGTGACGGTTATCATTAAATTTTAAAGAACATAGCAAATACCTTTTCATATTTACTGCCTAAGTGATCTTCACATAAGTAACCAGAAAAAGGAGAGAAGTCATCATAGTAAAATACTAGTTATCCATATCGGTTGGTGTGTCTAACTCTACACACTTACATTTCCAAAAATCATAACAAATAAACTCCTTCACACGTCAAACCAAAACAAAAGCTTCACTCACACCGCAACTCAACTAAGCGCCAACAATTTACGTAAAACAAACAGTCGACGAAAAGCGCAGTGTACATTAAAAGGACATCGCTCCATTATGCAAGAGGCAAAGACAATACGAGGGGAGAGCGTATTGTCGTCAAGTGGGACCGCTTTAACACTGTTGACAGCTTTGAACGAGTGTGGGAAGGCCTTTAGTAAGGGTTTTAGTGACCATTTTGAAAATTCTGGCAAGTAATAAGGTACCTTTGTTTTAGTCACAAATTTTACTATGACACTTAACTCTTAACATATATGCCTTTATTGAATCAAGGTTTTGGTCCTGCAACCTAATTTCAATTGATAAGGCAAAATACGTACGGACTTTAGACGAAGTAAGCATCTCAAAAAATAGACAACCTCATCTCAAACCCCAAATGGTACAAAGGGTGAACTTAATGCTAAAAATATTATCTACCGGTCAACTATTGGGCGAGACAGAAATTGATACTTGTTGTATGTTGTCATACTTCTGATTATGCAAAGATTTTTGACTAATTTACCATTGATGGCAATAACAAGCAAGCTCATTAAGTATCTAAACTTCACCAAACTATTTTTGTACATTGGAATTTCCTAGAAAGTAGTTAAATTAAAAACTTTTCCAAAAAATAACAAAACATCTTATTAAATTATCTAAAAGCTGTTCGCTCCAACACGAGACCGAAACAAAACGAGGGGAGTTAGTCAAGTGCGATCTGTTTGCGCCACTTGCGTTTACTGTTGACGCTGCACAATGGAACTGTCTAAGGAGTCTTTACTTCGAAGGAGTATTGTTTATTTTATTTAACTGCAATAGTTCGTCCGCATTAAGAATGCAGCAACTTCATACTTGTAAGTACTTCGATAATAGCACGTCCCCAAGCACCAATCGAACCGTTCCTAATTAGAAAACCAAGTCCGGAGTGACCAGTTGAACACATGCTTTCGAACGCAAAGGTTGTGGATCTGAGTTTTTATTTGTGGGCGAAAGAATTACATTTAAAAATCACTGCATTCTTAACGCAAACGAACATGGTAGCATGGTATATGGTACATTGTAGCAATCCCGTTTTTAGCGATTTAAGATGAAGGGCAATCAGCCAGTGTAAGTCATAAAAGCTCCTGAGAAACACCCAAGTTAGTGTTCGGGCCAAACTTGAACTCTGGACCGTTGGGCTCCGAGCCAGAGTGCTATACCACAGGGCACGACGCTCTCGGTTAGTCTCAGTCTTACATTGAACATCTAACTTTGTTATTTTATTGAAGTTTATTATTGTGGAAACTAAATTGTTGCCTTTTTTCTATTTCTACATTTAAACTCACCCCTTACTCAGTCTTTATAATAATATCCCTTGAAACATGTCCTTGTTAAAACTTAACTTCAGGAGTGCACTTATTTGTTAAGGGTTGCTCAATTACGGTAGGGTCTAAGACAATGGATGTGTGTGGGGGTGCTTGGGGGAGAATGCGATGTGTGGCTCGAGTCGTCCAGTTTAACCTACTTGTGGACATTCTTGACAGAACAGCTGTTAGAGCGTCTTGATGTTTTGTGTAGGGTAGGTTTTATAAGGTGTGTTTTTTTGCAATACTTCAAAAATATAAACTTAAGGTACTATAGTAGTAAAGTCTCGAGATTTGAAACAATTACAGTTATTTACATAAAATATTTTTATGTACATTAGTTATTACTTACATTAAATGTATAGAATTTCATTAAGTTTGGTCGGCTCTATGGGTAGATGGCAAAACAAAATTGTGAGTTCGGTCGTCTGTTCTTTTAGCCCTCTGTTCTTGTATATCTCGCATATGTCAATGTATCGAACTACTCACGTAATAGTTAGAAACACATATAGTCTTGCTGTTAGCCGATTGGTAAGTATTCGTGGTTTAATTCCATCTGTAATGCAAGACCTCCGTGCTTAGTCAATTCCATCCGACAAGTACCATTGAAATAGAATTCACAAATAGTTCTTAGACAGAGTCTTAGGGACATCCGTTTGATGTTGTTCAAACCCTTTACAAATTTAGTGAAAGTAGTAGATTCTAAGACAGTGATAACAATACTTACCCTTTTGGTGAACAAGTAATTAGTTCGTCTTGACATCATTTGGAATATTAAACCCGCTAAGAACTTGCTGGACATTTGACCCTGGTAAAGGCGTATTTACACCAAATAACAAGAGTTCAAAAAATATATTGTGTTTTATTCCGGCACAGCTTAGAGAATTGGATCAAATCTAAATCTTACATCAAGTAGATTCAGTCTGGATAATGAAGCTTTATTTTTAATATTATATTCCTCTTCAGGCTGATCCTTAGGTTGGTTGGCTGGTTTGTTAAGTTTCCTCTAGTAAGTAAGTTTATTTGCTGTAAATGTGGCACATTAAGGATTTAGATTGTAGTTAGTGGTCCACCCATTCCACTACCTGACCTGGCGTGCATAGCTTAACCACAATATTGTCAATCCAGTATCGTTACTAAGCTACAAGCACTTAACTAGAGAGCGTCTGGAGCAGAACGAAAATACAAACCACGTAAACGCATTTTGCAGCTCCACTGGTGTTGCAAATGTCCATGATGGGCGGCAGTATTCACTTTCCATCAGGTGATCTGTCAGCTCGTTCGCCCCCTATCCTATAAAAAAAAACTTTGTTTGTCCTAAATAAGAACAGAACTTACAATCGCACTAACAACATAGAAGGTAGTTAGTATAACAGGCAGATAGCAGCCGGAAGTCCAGCCAAGCGGTGCAGTGCGTATACACCTTGCAATATTACTTTTTCATGCGACCTGTCTACTTGAAGGGCCGTCAACACGGATTTCTTTGAAGGTTCATCCTCCTGCCCTCTCTTTCTTGCTAACCGCCCTTACAGTAAGAAAGAAAAGGTCGGGAGAAGCCTTTGCAGTGAACGCATGAAAATTGTATAGTCCAGTTGTTATACAGAGCACTTTGTAAATAAAATTGAATATTCAGAGTGGTGTTGCGGAAATCACGGTTATCCCCGCTCTGGACTTAGGCCGACCCCGGCTCTATTACGTGTGCTCATCTATAAATATTACTTTCATTTTTTGAAATAAAAGTAACATCTTTATTTTGAAAAAAAGGCAATGTTCTGCGTTAAGAAACTATAATTATAATTTTTATTTTGCGGGTGAGTATGTTCACTTGTAAAACTACTGGGCTGATTTTTATTAAACTCGAGCTCGTGTTAAGAGACCTATAATCCAGGTTACTTTTATTTTCATCGGCATTTTCCTTTACCGAAGAGCTAGCCGCAAAATGCACAATGTACCCAAACTGGGCGTTCCGGCCATACCCACAGCTGGGCACAGGCCTAACCTCAACTATGAGGTGGAACAAGCCATACTCCAACACGCAGGCTCAGTGCGGATTGTTAGAGGGGAGTAAGCGACCTTAATGTCAGATGTTATCAAGCCGCCCTAAGGCCTCCGACTAGGCTTAACGACTGACATCTAGCGACGTCAACCGGGACCAACTGCTTAACGTGCCTTACAAAGCACGAAGATGCCCGAAATACACATCACAAAATTTCGGTCAGGTGGCCACTCATACCATTTCCGACCCGGCTTGTGTGCTGCGCTTCGGGAGGGTGTTTCAGCCATACCTGAAACAAAAACAAAAAATTATAACTTTTAGAGCAAAATGGTTATCACGATAGGGACAATACTACACCAATTGCTATGACACGTAGCCGGCCCGCGCGTAAGCCCAGCACGTTCTCCGTCAGAGCTAGTAAATTAAATTTGCGTGACGCCTGTGGAGGCGACAGCCTCTCATTTTTATAACTCCACCCTTAATACTTGGCTGGAAAAATATCAGTGTGGAAACTGTTCTAGCCAATGGGATAGTTTATTTAGCCTTATCATCTCGCAAGAATTTTCTTCCTTTATGACAATTCTTATACACCCCATTTGGTACATCATGAACCGTAACGCGTAACGTAGTGATAGATGTTTTGAATACTTAAGAGTTTTTTGTCCGACCGGACGATGGAAGAACAACTTGAACTATCCATCTCTCGAAAACTGTCGTAATATGCATGTTTATAGCAATTCTACAAATTAGCAGACAAAACCAATAAGCAAAGTCTAAGCCATAGTCCAGGTTGTCTGTCCATAGTTGATATCAATTATTATCATAACAACTTATGTACATTATGGTTTGCAATAAAGAATTGAATTAAATTAGTAAAATATCTGTGGACCTTGTTAAAGCACTTTAAACTTTGTGCCACTTTATTCAATAATTTATCACTTGACTTGGACTATTAATTGAGTCCCTAAATGCATTAAATTCGAGTAATATTCAAAGAAAAGGTGTCAAATCGTTTACGACCAGAAATAAGACATTTCAAAACGCCTCCCGTCGACATCAATTTTCGTAAAAAACACGCCAGGAATATCACGTCATATTTACAATTTGCGAATTGTGATTGCAAGGGTCAGACCCCTTGTGTCCGACGTGGATGGCCGGCCGAATGGGCTCAAATAAATTAAATAGCTTTAAAGTTGGGGAGGAAATTGAACGATTGTCGTCCTGAACGGTTGAGGTGATAGTAAAAAGTAAGGGTTTATGCAAAAAAAAAACTTAAAATAAAGCATGAAAATTCTAGTAACCATTATCTACATATGAAACCATGCAAACCATTTGAAAAAGCCCAACCAAAGCAGAAGTAAGTACTTACTTGCTAAAACCCATCTCCGTTTGTACAGGAATTTTTCAAAACGCATTTTTTACACAATTAATCAGATTTATTTTATATTTTCATTTTTTTATTGATTTGGCCACATGTTATGGCCGCTTGGTTCTTACACTGTCTGTCTAGTTTTGAAAACCTTGTCACTTTTGCTATTCAGTGTAAGTACGCTTTCGAACATCTGTAGAATACTGAGTATCGTACTTCTTGCCGACATTATAACTCGTTCCGCAATTTTCCTGACACTCGCTTAAAATTCAACATTACAACGAACAGCGACAAGAAGCTTGCTCATTGACAACGGCATCGAAAGGCAAGAAACAGTCCCACGGAGCAGTCGTCGATCGATAATTAGATCGATAGGAATATCGGATTAACTGTTTCGATAATTGTCACTGTACGGGAATGTGTTTTGTAGGTGACTGGTGTAAGTGGAAGTGAACTGTAAGCAATGAGTTTAATAAATGCAGCATTTAACGCTTTTGTCTTGATAAATTACCACTTAAGGCTGTCAAGAGTCTACCTCGAAACGAATAATGCAGTCCTCAATCAATTGACGCCTTGTTCCTTGCATATAATAATAATTATTATTAGGTGCCTGTAATGTACTACTGCAGTGCAGTGGCTATCCCATCTCGTTGCCATCCTTTTTGTCCCATAAGCGGATCTAACAGTGCGTCTTTTTTAAATATATTTTGCACATATAGGCAACGTCTGCAAGGTATGTTAGATCAGTAGCGAATAAATAACCGTTCTTCTTGTCAATAGACAATAGGTTAAAATTGTCCTAGAAACATTCTCAGAAATATCTGAACAGTTTCGACCACATCCCTCACGGATATGAAACTACTGAAAACTTAATTACTTACTTAAGCTACTAATAAGCCTAAAACAATTACAAGAACAAGAAAAACTAGCCGAAAATGCCGTCAGAATCCGAATCACTCAAGAGTTCAACGGCACTTCACAAGTCAAACAGTCGAAATCGCCGCCCCCTCATTACGGACGCAAACAAAACCTCTCGATTGAGACCTCGAGCGACAATTAAGTGACAAAAAGCGATCACCGGGCGAGTCCAAATACGTGCGCTTGCGCAGCCGATTCATTATGGAGACGGCAAAAAAGCGCAAGCGATTACTGGCAGCGGAACGGTCACAACACGGAATAAAGGTTACGAGCCCTGACTCATGGGCAACTTATTTCGGTATGATTTTATTTATTATTTCATATTTGATGCGTACGAAAAAAAAATGGAAGCATTTTCTACCAGCCAAACACCGGGCGAGCTAAAAATGCTGTCATAGTTGTGTTTTGTAGGTACTCACAGTTTTCACTTGTTCAAAATTCGATGATTGATGTTTGAAAAACACAGGTGTCTACAAACATGGAAGCTGTTTTGCAATATATTTGAGGAAACTCTTCTAAGAGGGAGAGTCTTGAGAGCCCAGGTGACTTTCTCTCTTTACCTTTAGATAGATATCTAGAGCTTGAAAATTCAAGAACAGAGTCAAATGGCATTTTTTAAGATAAATTCGCATAATGACTGACTAGCCAATTACGACGTTTTAGAGACAGGTGAGACAGACAAGCCAGGCTAAAAGAGTCTACTTTGAGCCTTTTGTTAGTTTTGAAGTCCGGTGATGCTACTAAAAGCCTTCTGAGATAATACAAAATTATCATTGCGCCCGCGGCTTACCCACGTGGAATTCGGGCTTCGCCTCTAAAACCAATTCTATGTTCTTTCCCAAGATCGTCTCCAACTGTTCGATACTGAGTTAGTTTGGCATTTATTATACCTAGTATGGAAGTAAGGATTAGCCACTAAGATAAAAAAACTTGAGGAATTCGACTTCCCATCGGTACTCAATAACTACAACTCGAATCATCAAAGCACCAACGAGTCACTCCGCGTGATTGTACAAAATTGTTCGTATGCGCCATCACCATAAATCTCGTGTTGCATTTAGAGCCTGCTGACGCGCAGACATTTAGACAAGCTCTAGGAATCCCGGCGCGAACGCAGCGATCCGCTGAACGGTACCGTGATGTGGTAATAACTCGCATTTGCGTACCGACTGTTCTGTGGCCATGAGTTTTGAATTCAACAGGACTATTTAGGACTAGGTTCACGACGTTTCAAAAAATATTGTATCAGAAAGATTTTTTCGCATACGTACTTGGTAATACTTTATTTGAAAGTATTTTTGTAAAAATCATTCATCAGTATGAATGTAAGAAAAATAAGAAAAGACGAATTCTTATTTTTCATACATTCATACGTTCGCTCACAACTATATCCCAAACGGGACAGTCAGAGGCACACCGATTGTTGCCAGCATGGCGAGCGAAACATCAAGTAGCACATTTTTTAGCACGCTTTTTTGTTACGAAGTTTTCTCAGCGAATTGCTTAGTCTTTTTAGTTTAGCTGGGATCTCCCAGTTTATCTCATTTAATACTTTTCTAAAAACGGAATTTATTACTTGAATAAAAAATACACGCAATTGATCCGGCATATTGCTTCTATATGTAATTTTAAAAAATACGTTTGCTACTTATACATTATTTTGTTGATAAAATCTTAAAATACCACGGGCATGGTTCCCAGCATCACAGCAGAGGGCGAAAAATTGTTGGTACCTGTCTAAATCAACTTTGAGTACTAGGACGAGTGATAAACAAATACGAGCTCTTTTAATGTAGGTATCACCAATCGCTGCAAATATTTTTCTCTAGGATGTCTCCGAAAAGATAATAGTTTGGTGACACTACCCGCAGCAGGTATCTAGTCCTCACCAACTTGGGTTCAGTCTCGTAATTAAAAGCTCAGGCTCGGTCCATATTAGCGGCGCATCTCGAAGATGATCGCGACTCTTGCGCATGTTAATTGCCGTTGGCTCTCGCGAGAAAGAGATAGCCTTCGTGGTGCGTGAGGATGTTTGGCAGATAAACAGTTTATGGCCTGTTGTAGCGCGCTTGAAGTTACCGAATGGGTGAGGCTTTTGTAACACGCTAGCGTTCACTATAGGTTATTGCTCGTCTGATATTTGAATAAAACTAAAATAAATAGGTTATTTTTTATTTTTAGGATTAGGGATAGTGCATTATTATCTTAGTAAAGATAGGATAACCAGAAAAAGCGACTGTTTGCGAAAGATGAGGGTTCGATTCCCGCCTGACGCCATGAGACCCAATGTCTTTTTCTGGTTTTTCTATCTCTACTAAAATAAATAATTTGAACGTTTTTTACACATGAATCAAACTTCTACAGATGTTAATGCTAATAAATGCATAGATCAATCTATCGTTGTGAAATCGTATTTCTTAATTATTCCACGAACTGCTGATTACATTAAAACTGATTTTAAATTAAATATAATCATAGCTTAAGAGTGCGTATAAACCCAGCAAATTATTAAAATTCACCCGCGCCCCCCTCTCTGCGAACACTATCGCCCGCCGAACCACAATACATCTCTCTCGCTTGCTCAACGCGTAGCTTCCGTAGTATACGTAAAACAATCAGATAACGCAGTGGGCATTATTTTTGTGAATACATTACCTACATTTTAATGTGTGTAATTTTACTTTGTATATAAGTTGAATGTTATGTTGTAGATAGTAGTCTCATCTTTTAAATTATTTTTAAGGATCGGTATGCAAAAGGTAAAAACAGGACCCCATTACATAGACTACACTGTCTATCTGTCACCAGTTGATTTTTTCACAATAAATACTAAATACTAGCAGCCGCCCGCGACTTCGTCCGCGTGGACGT
Source organism: Udea ferrugalis (assembly GCA_950022985.1). Lineage (NCBI taxonomy): Eukaryota > Metazoa > Arthropoda > Insecta > Lepidoptera > Crambidae > Udea > Udea ferrugalis. The sequence goes on along the minus strand of OX465524.1, from coordinate 16,616,335 downwards.
AGCTGTATGTGAAAAAAAAAATTCCCGCTTTTCTGTAGAAATTTTCCTGATTTTTCTTTGCTATAAACCTCACGGAGCCCGAGACCATTCCAACGAATGCAAAACCGTGGAAATCGGTTAGTGCGTTCTGGAGTTATAGCGTCAGGAAGGAAAACACGACTTATTTTTATATACTAAAAATATAAATAAAATATATTTTTTTGCGTTCTTTGTTCTATATTAGTGGACAATAGGTGGTAATAGGTCCACCGGTAATAGGTGGACGCATTTGTATATTTATAAATAAAAGCTCCCCAGTGTCATGATTTGACCCGCCTTTTTTTTTCGTGGGGAAATCTTCATGCATACCTCGCTGACCGGGGAGGCGACGAAGTTATGTTGGACTCCTACCGACTAAAACCCCGCGGCCGCTAGCACGCGCCTCAAGGCGCTTGCAGGCCGCACTGGCCCCGCAACCCCACGTGTCGCCCTTACGGGCCTCAGCGAGTGGGTGGCTAGTCCACCACACTGCCACTCCTGAGTTCTATTCGCTTCCCGGCGGTTGGACCCTACCACCGGTACTAAGCCCCCTCGCAACGCCAAGGTGAGAACTCATGAGGGGGTGGTTTGACTCTCCTCCACCAACTGAAGACGAATTAAAGGGTCGCATCCCGCCTGGCGCGATTTTCAATTGTATCTGGTTTATAGGGCGTTGAAAGGTGAATGAAAAATGAAAATGAATGCCAAAAACATCATCTTTATTTCAAGTATGTACATATTATACGAGGGTCATTCAATAAATACTTACTTAGCCTACAAAAAGTAAAGGAAAAATGGCAATTTATTTTTCAACATAGTCTCCATTCAGTTCGATACACTTAGCACAGCGATGCTCAAACTTTTTTAACCCGTCCGAAAAATAGTTTTTGTCAAACTCTGCAAAATAGGCCTCCATGGCGGCAATGACCTCCTCATTTAATCCATATCTATTCCCGGGGAGGGTTTTTTTCAGATTAGGAAACAGAAAGAAGTCTCAAGGGGCCAACTCTGGAGAATACGGTGGATGGGGCAGCAATTTGTAGCGCAATTCGACCAATTTGACCATGGTAACGGCAGACGTGTGAACCGGTGCGTTGTCGTGGTGAAACAGCACGTTTTTCTTCGCCAGGTGGGGTCGTTTTTTCTTTAATTCGGCGTCAAATCAGCCCAATAAATCGGCATAGTAAAGCCCTGTTATAGTTTTACCCTTCTCGAGGTAATCGATGTAGATCAAACCTTGTGAATCCCAGAAAACGGTGGCCATAACATTTCCGGCCGATTTTACAGTTTTCGCCTTCTTTCCAGCATGTTCCTCGGTCTGAATCCTTTGTTTTGATTGCTTCTCGGTCTCTGGTGTGTACCAGTGGATCCAGGTTTCATCGACGGTCACAAAACGACGCAAAAACTCCGCGGGTTTCCGCTTAAACAGCGCCAAACACGTCTCCGATGTGGTCCCACGGTTGCGCTTGTTGTTGGTTGCTTGTTTTTTCTACATTTGGTGCGTCATTGTGGGAAGATTCATGGCTACACTCAATTCTTGAAATTGTTCTAAGCCAATGCCTACACTAGTAATCCCAGTGACAGCGGCTGTGTTTATGTCTAGGTTCTGGGTTGGTTGTGGATCTGACGTGTTCAGTATGAATTCACCTCTGCACATATTACACGAAAGTTTCAGTTTAGAATAAAAACCCACTTTACCCACGATTCTCCTGTGATGTTTAAGTTAGATAGAGTGCAACCGAATTGAGGAGCATGATTCGATACCATTTTAATTTTTCAAAAAAGTACAACTTGTCTTGTCAATCACTCTCTCTGCTGCATCGTACAAATTTTCAGCCTGATCTTCATTCTGAGCTTGTGGCCGACTACTTAGAGTGCGTCGTCGCTTCAATGAACTGTAATGAAAAAGTTCAGCTATTTAAAAAAAAAACATGCAGAAATGACACAGTAGAAAAAAATAATGCGGAAGCCATATTTTACGGAATTTATGTTAAAAAAAGGCACAAATTACCCACTATTAGGAAAGTCATTTGCAATTAAGCATTAAAGTACTCGTAGCAAGTGGCGTTCTGAGTCAAAATATCGCTCGGCTCATGCATTTTGTGGTTGCAGTTCTAACCACCCCACCCAAATCCACCCTTTTCCGTTCAACTGATCGGATTTATTATATATTTACAGGAGAGTGCAAAGCAGCGGCCAGGCAAAAAAGTAGGCGGGAAATGGTTAATTTCGGCGTCTGTTTGCGCTTAGTTACTTTCATTTAAGAAAGGATGGTTTGGAAAGTGATAACTTTATCAGAAATTATCTAACGTTATTTCTCAAATGACTATTTCCCATTCGTTATTTTTCTAATGACAGGTCTCCACTAGTTTAAATGTTATCGATTGTACTGTGAGAATTTAGGCGGATACTTTTCTGGAGTATTCTCTTCATTCCTCGAGTAATCATTACGGTAAGATTTTTTTCTGGCTGACAATAGTCTGTAGATATAGGCTGTCTATTAGGGTCTACATTTTCCAAATTCAATGTTGTCCTGTAAAATAAACACAGTACTTAGTATATTTACTCATGTGGTAGTAACTAGTTATTGTTTCAGCCAGCTTCAACTTTACTAAAAAAAAAAACCCAAGATGGAAAAGCGAGTATGGATACTATTTTTAAAGAAACCTACATAGTCGACGACGCGCATGCCTCCACAACTTCATTTTGATCACATCTGTCAGATTGTGAAATATTTTGAGATACAGCAATTCTGAAAATTAAATATTATATGAAAACAATTTACTTACAATAAATACCTGGTGGATTGAAACAAATTCCTTCGAAACCAACCTATTATTTGAAGAGACCAACTAAAGTCATGTGATTACTTAGCATATACTTTACACCATCTGTTTACGTCATCTTACTAGATCGACTCAAATGAATTTATTTCTCTTAAAATACAATACAACATACCTTCTACTATTAGCCATCCTTTCAGTTTGTAACTTTTTTAGCTCTCGTTTACTAAGTCTTTTTAAAGTCCTTTTATTTTTCCCCATTTCACTATTTATTTTGAAACTCGGAGCAGCTAAGAATTTGAGCGTAGTCTTCTCGTCTCAACGGAGCGATCGGTACTGATGTGTGAAATAGAAATATGTGTCAAGCTTCACAAACGTGCGACGGGAGATGGCTTTTTCCGCGGAATCAAAACGTATTAAGTGCCAAAAGTGTTTAATCGTTATAAATCCAAAACTAAAAGGAATTTTAAAAAATGACTAGACATAGCCCTTACTTATTTTTCAATATAATTATTCATAAAAAAATTGTCATCATAGTAATTGCCATGTCCAGTATAAAACGAAAAAAAGGGAAAATCAGACGTAACTTCGTGATTTTTTTTTATCGAGATAATTTAATTATTTTATGTTTTTGATCAAACACAACCCTTGAAAATATCATGTAGCGTAACATTTAATAAATTCATAAAATTTCATCTAGTATTTATCACGTACAATCAAGAAAAAGATTGGTAGTTTTGCTTTATGCGCACTCTTAATCTTACATAACAAATGTCTGTTCAGAAATGTTTCTGGGAATTCCGAGAAAAGATCGTCAGCAAAAAGAGCCAATCAGGACCCCACCTCCGATCCTCCCATTATGTCACTGCTGTAAACAGTACAACTGGCACTGCAGTGACGCTGGTATTCTGGCAGGGCCTGTTTGGGTTGCCTGCCACATGCATTGCACGGTTTCCATCTAGGAGACTTCTTGGACACTAGACGTCTCTCTTTAGTGAGGAAAAGCCGGTCCAACGGCTAACTGCTGAACGACTGCGGAGAGTGACTTGTTCCATCCCGTAGACGTTCACTAGCAGATGAGGGTGTCCCCAGTGTCTTTTTTAGTCGGTATGCCGTAAGTCGCAGAGGGCGCTGGTGAGTCCGACACTCCCACGGGCCTCCCCCAGGCACGTAAAGTCTATAAAAGATTTTCTTCCCTGGTCAAAAAAAAAAGGCCTGTTGGGTTGGACTTAATCACGCAAGGAATAAAAATGTGAGTGAGAAACCTCATGTGAGTGTGAATCTTGGTTAGCATGTTCCTTAGCACAAACTTTCCTTAGCCTGGTCACCTGTACAACTAACCATGTTATATTGCAACTTCGAACCTATCATCATCTACCATCCTATCGAACCATGTTCAGCTTAAGGTCGAAGGCACACCATCTGATATCGTTTGGCGGCACCCGGTCAAAGGAGATACACCAAAGAACATGATAATGTGCGGCGCCCTCAACAAGACAAATGTTTGCATAAATATGCCTTCAGGCTTACGATCGCACTATTAAATTGTCGCGTTACTAAGTTGTCAGTGTCACGCTGGACTTGGATAATTAAAATTAACCCGTGCTCAAATAAAACATAAATTACTTAATGACTTCGTTTACTAGATTACATTGTTAGTAAAGGGCATGCGCAATAATTTCCTTGGCATGGGCTGTCTGATTGGTACGTGCGCCTTTATTAGTTTTTTTGTGATACTTTAATCTACGTTCTTCATTAGGAAATAACTTAGGACCACGATTGATTGAGAGCAAGAAGATATGGAAGTATCAAAATAGATATAATAAATATATACATGTAGGGGTACTAAGAAGCGAAAATAGATATGGAATACTAGACAACGGATAAACGTAAACGTAAAATCCTGTTTTTGTAAATTCATAGTAAATATATACATAGGAAACACCCAAACCAGTACAAACAGACATGTTCATGCATACAAATGTTTGTACTTTGGGGGGATCGAACCCGCAACTACTGGTGTAACAGCTCATTTCTGCACTATTACTTTTTAATTATTACTCTAAATGTGCTTTGTTTTTATTGTTATTTTTTGAATGCTTGTTTTTTTATATTTGTTTGCCTTTCTTCGTTTGGGGCCAATAAACAACTTTTCTTTCTTTCTTTCAAATCGGTAGTCAATATGCTTAGATAAGTATTAAGCAGGATATGAGCTGAAATGATAATACTACCGTTAATCTTTCAACAATTCTATCAATTTTGCAAAGTAAGTAATTAATAATCAGCCCAGTTACAACACAACAATGCGAGCGCACAGTCGCCGGCAAAAAGGTAGAAACTGCTGCGGTGTTGCTTTCAACCATTTGCATCGGAAGCGTGGCAAAAACGCCGATACCCGTATCGATGTCGGTGACCGATACAACGGGAGTTTACTAGGCAACTGTGTGAGTAGGTGTTTTGGTTCCATAATTCAGTAAGGATATGATATGACCATTCCGACCGAAATTTTGTGATGTATTTTCGTTCGGGCATCTCCGTGCTTCGGAAGGCACGCTAAGCAGTTGGTCCCGGTTGACGTCAGTCGTCAAGCCTAGTTGGAGGCCTTAGGGTGGCTTGATAACATCCAACAATAAGGTTATTCACTGACCTTACACCCCTCCAACAATCCACACTGAGCCCGCGTGTTGGAGTATGGCTCGCGCCACCTCTAAAGGCCGTTTATGTATGTTCCTATATCGCGGTCTCTTCCTTTAGAAGAAAGCTTAAGGTCTTAAGCTTAAGCTTTGAATGCGAGTGAACTACAAAACATCTAGGAACTCTAAATATTTAAGGAATTAGATAGACCTTTTTGTCTATTAATAAGTATCTAATTTCGAAAACAATACCTACACATTTTCATTTGGGTCACCATTATTTTCAAGATGCGAAATCATGCATTAAAATGTGCATAACTACTTGAGCACATTTTAATAAAATATTTACAGACTAGCGAAATCCATTATATTCTATTGTTTATAAACACATGCAACAATTTATGACAATGCAAAACCCTCATTTACATGGACATTTCTTAAATAACGTCATAAATAAAACATGGACCTTGTTATTGTAGAAATTACACGCTTCTAAATATTGTAAATATGTTGTTTTTTGTAAATATCTGCATTTGAATTTGTAATTATTTCGCCAGTGATGGATAATTGTGTGCTGTGCCGCTGGTTATTTATAAAGTAATATTATCGGGCCTCGTTTTACGTGAGAATATATTATATTCTATGAATAGACGACACCTGGTGCCTGTTAGTTGATTCGACATGAACAAGGGAACTACTTCCATAACTCTCACTGACAGTGTTGTGTTTGTGACAAAACTTGTCAGGATCATCATCAGCTCAAATATCAGATGATACTAAATTTAAATTCAATAAAACTTCATTAAAGTAGATCATTACATAGTACTTTTGAATCGTCAAGAATCTTAATTCTAACCACTTAATTAACATACACAAAATAATACGATTTATAAACAACACATAAAATACATGTACACAATGTGATTCTACCACCGGTCGGAAGGCTGTTTCTACTGAGAAGACCCAACAAGAATCTCAGCAGTTACTCTTTTACAATAGCAACCCTTCCACTAGTGCAAGTGGAAAGCTGCATTTGTTATAAACTCTCCATCGTCGCAGAACTTCTCTATCCTAGCGTCCATCTCTTCTTAGCCCTGTGTCATAGTACAATAAAACAAGTAGGGCCGTTTGGCAGCCGAGCGAGCGATAATCGCTTAAACATGTAATGTAGGGCTGCTTTTAATTTCCATGCGAGCGGTCAAGTTGCGGGAGCAAAAAAACACACAGCGAGTGCCACGACTGGAGTATCGTTAGAATCAAGAAAATAATCAGTGTGTGCGTGAGACTACGCGTACGTACATGAACATACAGGAGACAGGACGGCTCGGCCCGCGCTCACAAACAAGCTGCAATCGTTGCGTTTGTATGGAAGATGGCATTCTGTATACTGTGCCTGTCTGCCCTGCCCAATGTCCCACTGCCAAAATCCAGCTTACTTCTTCATACTCGCAAGTTTCGTTCACTTTACGTCTACTACTTACGGATCTCCTCATTTCTGATTCGATCACGACGCAAATACCAGCATAGCCGTCCGGTACGGTATACTTCGATTGTAATTTTGATAATAAAGCAAGTATAAACAGTCCGCCATTACTAATTGCATACGAACCTCGCCGCGGGCGCGCGCTAGTCTCGATCCTATCCTACCCGCCAGTACCTACAGTTGCACTTACTTTATTTATGCCAACTGTAAGTTTTTACTTCTCCATATCTCAATATTAATCTCTGTAGATATTATCCGTATCGGTACAGAGTGTCCGCCGTTTTATTGATTCGGAGAAATAAAAACAAACAGTTAAATGGGAGCTGTGGTGCAGATTAAGTTGTATTTTCGTTTAGGCTTTGGCGTAAGTCACAAGTTGTTGTGACTTACGCCAAATACGCTCAATACGTAACTTTGTTACGCTCAATAAGTAACTTTGTTAATGAAATTAGAAAGGTTTCTCACGTGACTAAGTAAGCATGCTTTCAGTTAAAAGAAAAGTATAGGATCTTTGCAATTCAACTTACATATCATTTGATGTGAAAGCAAGCGCTGATTTTAACAGTACCTAATCAATTAGTTTCATTTCAGAAATTAGCAAGCACCTAATTTATCTCGAGTTCCTTTTATATATAAAAAACTTTTCATTTGTAAATATGGACTTGAAAAGTTGTTGTAAAAGCCTTAGTTAGTAATATCGTGTCTTTTATTTTAAAATGTTAAATAGCAATATTTGCTAATACTCTATTATGTATTAGCCATGAAATAGAAGAATTTGTCTCATAATACATAAATTTGAAACGTTTCCTTAAAAAAACTGTCTATTAAGACATTTTAAAAAGGGAAAACTGGGCTCAGGAGTTGCCGCTCTAGTGACGGAGTGTGTCGTGAGAGGCTTTTTTTGTGAATTTAAGTATTCCAAATTTAAAGATCGATATAGGGCGATTCTGGCTACGGAACCGTAGGTAACAGATTTTGTCCAAAATGGCTTTTACGACGTTTCATCCCAGAGGGTTCGATTATCTATGAATTCGGGCTACCCATCAGTTTGTGACTTAAACGCCTTCTCTCCTCCCTCCAACCCTAACCGGTGCAAGGCAGTATCGGCATACATCATGCGTGCGCGTAACGGCGGCGCCTGCGCAGCGCGATTTACGGCCGCACTAACGTTTAATTCGGACATAATTTAATTTGAACACGCCGCCGCGCGACTTAATTATGATATCCCGATACGATGTAATGCTCGCTCTCTTAATGACCGAGGACGATGTTGAAGTGTAAATAACCTCAGGATGCATCTCTATTGATCTTAGCCGGTTGCGATTCAAAGGATCTGTCTTTTTGTTTGCTATTATTGCTGAGGCTAGCCGATTCAAAACTGCCTCTAGCTATTGACGTACATTTTACTATGTAAGGCCATGGTAAACTTACTGAGCTAAAAGGGTTTCGAAATTGACGTCTTGTACTGTTCTGTCAGCTGACTAAATACCATTTTTATTAAAACAAAAGTTGACAGCGCAATTGCCATGCAAAACTAAATAAATATCATTGCTAATTATTTCGCACAGCATTCTAGGCCCAAACTTAGCAAAGCTTGTACCATAAACTCAAATACTGATATATTTTTGTAAATATACATAAAAATAAGGCAGATTAAACAGAAATGCTTAGACAATATAGAAATGCTCTAAGCAGAAATGTTTGAGCACTCAAATGTTTGTACCATACGGAAGTCAACCCGCGACCTCTGGCGAAATAGCTAATTATTGCTTTAATAACCATTAAACTAAATACAATTGTAATTAAAACTATGGTTCACTAACTTGCTAAAATAAAACAATCGGTCAAGCCAGATATCGAACGGAATTCGAACATGCGTCTATCACAACCCGAGCTAAAGCTCTTTTCACTACCTCGGAGACAAGGACAAACAAATCTGTATATGATAGACTTCTTTAGCTTTAAGGTTGCTAAGTTTTGTTTTTATCACAGATAATTAATATTTCAATCATTAAATACACCTTTAGTGTGACCAAATGCCTGTCCTTGGAACAAAGCCGCCGATCCCGCTCCGATAGCGATACATGTACACCACGAGTGCGCCGGCGCAGTTCCCACTAACTCAATTTGCGTAACCAAAGTCTCTCGGATCCCATCCACCACATCGCGTGCAAAATCCGAAGGCAATTTGTCATCCACAATCGCAGATACGCCGCCGTCTGCCGCACAAAACGAAAATTGGCACTCGTACCTACGTGTGAAAAATTCATAATTAAGTCCTTGATTCTGCACGAAACAAAACCCGCAGCGCATCAAGATAGTATTAAAACAAATTAGCGTTGAGAAATAAACAAATACGAATCGCACAAGCCTTTCATGAATTATGTCCCATAATTAAAGCCTACCGTATCCTGGACTGGTTTCGAAGGCGAAATAACTCCATTTGGCTGCGCTCCCGATAAACGTTCCTTTGGACATCGATAATTATTTACTTGTAAATTGGAACCGAGGGGAGATGTCATCTTAGCGGCCAGTTAACGCCTTTTACCATTTTAATGCAGCTCGCCGATGTTATCTTTAATTTAATTGTGAAAATGCCACACTCACGTTACTCAGTGTTCTTCTACAGTTTTGAAATTATTTTGCTTTAAAATACAATTGATATCAACAAAACTTGTACCCAAAAAAACTAAAACTTAACTTACTGTTGCTTCAAATGCTATTCGGTTTAAATAAATAAATTAAATTCTTCTCATAAATCGGGCCAGAAAGTAAGTTGAGTTTTTACTATCCTAGTTCCAAACCTTCTGCAAAACATCGGTCACCTTTCGTTGATCTTGAGCTCGCTCATGTTGAGAAAATAATATAGGTACATGGATATTTTTCATTCCATTCCATCGATATAATTATGTAGATTCATGGAGGATCTACTCGTACATAATTAAGTAAATACTTCCCTAATGGAATATTCGAGAGCTGATATTATTACGATTGATATCTTTTAATTATTCGGCTCAAGCGCAAAAGATCTCGTTGCAACTGGTATATTAATAAGCCGGTGCCAGCCTGGCCCTCTTATCAATCTCACTGATAAATCGACAGTAATAAAGCAGTTCGATTCAATATAGGTTGCGTGTCGTTGCGGACACACCTCCTAAATGGAAAGTGGGGCAGCTAAATAATTACAAAAACAACGAAGTAACCTATTATAAAACTGAAAAAACTGGTTGACACTTCGACTTATAAAAAATACTAAGTAACGGCTACTTGAATCCAATAGCTGAAGCTTTGTGATGATCAATTTGGTGAAGTCGTTGTCAGAATTTACTGATACCATCCCCAAACATTACAAACATTCATGTACATAATAGACATGCCTATTTGTATTGGTGTTACCATTGGTACCACCATACTTTTTCTGCCACATCGACACATTGAGCAAATCCATTGCATTCCAGATGAAATAAAACACTTCCTTTAACCCAGAAATAAACCGACAACTTTAGTAATGCCAGCGGCAAGTTTAACGGCTTTTTAACTACAAAATAATAGTACGATTTTGTGATATGAGCAAGACAAATAATATATTTGCTTTTTAATTGTGAGGTGTGGTGCAAAAAGTGTCCCCTTTTGCGATGCTAAGTGGATTACATTAAAGACTAGAAATGGACGAGCTCAGGGTTTTACCACACTAGGACACCCGCTAGTTGAAGCAGCTTTACAATCAATTAATTGCATCAAAGTAGCATTTATAACTTGGATTGGAACATAGCTGTGAGTATGTATCGAAGTTGAGATTGATTCCAACTACATATCTACTCAAAACCAGAATATGCGGGAGCTACCTAACTTAGCTCAGTGGAATCAAGCTTGACGCTTGGGGGATCCAATACTCGTTTTGGGTTGTTGCATATTATGAGTTATCATATTCCTGTTATTTTGCATTCACTATGCTGTATGTTACATCCCTGCAGCTTTATGGTCCCGCCTGACAACTTTTTTCGCATTAGTAAACGTAGTAGCGCATACCGCCGCTGTAGGCTTGGGGCAAAAAAATTGGAATCCGAAACTCCTAGGAAACTGGAAAATCACCTATGCGGGAACCGGAGGTCTTGAAAGGACTTGGCCGGTGGCCAGTGTTGAGATCTTGAAAATACACTATGCCAGCGCGCTAGTTAGCCCAGCAGCTAGTCTCGGAATCCCGCCTGACTAAACCAAATTGTTTTTTGTTTGCTAAGGATCTCGATTTACGCTATTTGCTTTACGTAAAATTTTCGCCATCGCCAAGAAATAACATTTCTGAAATAATGGTGATCGTTACATATGGTGGTATAACTAATTAAATCAGAAATTCAGAATCATCATCCTATCAGAGTGACCTAAAGGTTAACCTAAAGGTTAACTAGAAAACCATCTCAGGAAGGTATCCGAGGTACGAAATGTCGTAAAGATTCCAGAAGAAAACCTCATTAAATTTTAGTTAAGGTGGACCTATCCCTCTAGATGACATGTTAGCCTTAGCATCTGTGATCGTTACCAATCCGTTGTCACAACTGGGCCTGGGATTGGTATGTTTTATCTCATTAGTAGAGTTAGAAAGGTTCACCACACGGTAGAAGTCATCTATGTCTTACAGTGTCTGAGTGACATAGTGCCTCTAGGGTGCCCATTCATCCGGATCCCTGAAGAGACTTGCATAGTAACGACGCGCGTAATGAGCAGGCGCGGACCGCTGATAAGTCATTTATGTAATTACACATGCGCGTGAGCATCGCCACAGTATAAACCATACAGTAGGCTATCTAAGGCCGCCCGCCGAGTTATTAGCCTAGCGTGCACACAGACACGCGGCACAGCCCGTCCGTACTGCCGCTTCCCTATGCCTTCCTATTTTATGCTAGCGTGTGCGTGATATCGCGACACGGCGCGCGACGCTCACGCACACATTCAAACCGAGAGTGGCACGTTTGTATTTATATGTTCTACTGTATGGTTTATACTGTGGCATCGCCGCGCAGGCGCACCGTCTCCGCGCATTGTTGCGGGATCTAACTGTACAGTTTTTAGAAACTCACTCATCAACTAATTGTGAAATGATACCTTATCATGTAACTAAACACACTAAGCATCGTAGCATCATAGCAACATCCACTAAGAATAAATTTGTTTTTGTTCCAAGTTTAAGCTTCAAGGCTTATTATAAGCGTTCTTTAGTTAACTACAATCGATAGATAAAACAATTTTATGATTACATTCATAATCTCTCGTGCATCGGGAGTTCCTGTCACTTATTAATCATCTCATTGTATAGTTTAACTGTGCAATACCAGAGCTTATTTTCCCAGTAACCCCAACCCCTGCCACTTGAACCACATCTCAAGCGTAACAGTTTCTATTTTGTCTAAGTACTTAGCAATGGAAACTTCACATATACTGGCAGTGTCACTCTCTCACTGTGGTTGGCTGTTCGTCGTCCCACCAAGGTCTGCAACCCTGCAAGTGGGTTGCGCCACGATCTTTTCAGTCCAAACCTTGCCGTTTGACAAAAAAATGGCATTACATTCTCAGAACCTCATTATTTCGAATGAACAATAAAACCAATGGTCTAAAGAGCCATTAGCGTTTGATTGAGCCATAAATTGCATTTTTTACCACAATACATTACTGCAGATTAAGCACTACTATATTTGGTGTTTACCCAAGAAATCAGCGAATACAGTTCACCTCATTACGACTAATTTGAATACATTTTCCTAAGTCACATTGTTCACCGCGCATACAAATAGATGGGAATTCTCAAGTTTACCCGATAATGGCTGGATATATCGCGTACATCGTCTTAAGTGCACAAAAACGGGTATTACCTCACTGTTTCCCTCTAATCACGGCCGCGTCGTGTACGAGCAAAACGATAATTAATTAACCCGTCATTATCTCGTTTCTTGTTATCTCTATAGAATTTCGCATCCCACTTTTCTTAACACCGCTCATTGTTATCACTGGCGATCGCAAAAACTCGGGTCGTGCCGACAAAAGCTGATATAACATTGCAGTGGCGGAATCCACTGGAGCCCTAGCTCATTAACGCTTGCTCGCAAATCTATATCGCGCGGTGCACAAACCCTATCTGCGCCTTTACAACCTTTTAAAAGATAAATCTTAACCTGAGCACGAAAGTCTAAACTCAAACGGTGCGATTTTTTGCGCACTTCAAACACAAAACAGCGTATCTGCTTTTGTGTTTCAATTGAATTAAATTCAATCTACAAAACATATTTTTAAAATTCGAAATGAAACGTCAATGGCAATGCTACTTACAGCATTTTGCCTTTCGGTTCATGAGAGTGCGCTGTTGCAAAACGTCGTAAGCGTCATAAGTCCAATTTGGGAAACAAACTTGTTTCGCTTGTAAATACAACAGCTTTTAATGTGTTTGTGGGATGTTTTGTGTTATTTAAATTGGTCACCGATTGTGTACGATTCGCGATTAGTGTTTTTGCTTCGGCGGCGTAATTAGGGGCTATCGGCGGCGCGTATGAAGACATAAATAAAACGAGATCGCTGGAATTAGCGACCCGCTAACTGCGCAGGGTTGACTTAAAATTTCGATCGATCGTTTGTTTCGATTTCTTTGGGAGAGCGGATCGCGTTATTGATTATAAGAGATTGCGTCGTGCGTAGACTTTGTAATGATTCGGGTATTGAGATCTCTGACGTCTGGCACAGAACACTATTGTAAGTACGATTATCTTTTCTTTTCGCATCAAATAATCACAGATGAAATATTTTTGAAAACTCGTTTTCTCACAATGTTTTTGAATTTTTATTCAACAAAGACGAAAAACCAACTACTAGTTACTTAATTATTTGACCACCTTATGCGCGTCACAACAGCTTAGTCAACCTTAACCCTTATTTATGTTTTTTTTATTTTGAAAAATGCCGCTTTCCCAAAAAAAAACTTGGCATCCCGGATTACGGCGGGGCTGTAATATTTTCGTTATTGAATCTTTGAAAATTTGTATCCAGAATTTTTAAGTTTAAGGATTTGTTCTAGGTCACCCAGTTACGTAACTTTTTCTGTTGAAGCAGCAACAACTAGTTGAATTAATAACTACCAAACACTTTCAGTGAACGCTCCGAATCTAGTTCACCTCTGAACGCGTCGCGTCACGCTGCGCGGGCGCACATTTGCATGCGCACACGCGCTAATCATCGATCAGGAATAGGGTGCATATAGATTTTAATTATTCGGGATTTTCTTCTGACGACGTGATATCAACACGTTTTTCACAATGTTCAAGTGTCTTTTTTTTATTTTTTATTTAAAATGATGGTAAGCGATGACGAGGTCGAAGGTGGAACACGCTTACCCAAAAAATAATTATTCACTCTTGCCGTACGCACACAGGTCACACACCACAAAACGCCGCTAAGGCATATTTCCGGTGGTTTTCATACATTAATTTCAACGGTGTTGGCGTTTTGTGGCCAGTGTGCGACCCTAAGAGTTTTTGTGGCAGAGTTGAGCTACTATTTTTATTGAATTATGAACCATTCCGATGGCTTCAGGTCAAAATTTGCCATTTTCCAACTACTACGAAGCACCTCAAAAAAACTTTAAAAAAGAAGGATGTAGAGCAAAATAGTTCATCACTGATGGTTTATTTAGTTAGTTGTTTTTTTGATAACACAACTTACTTTCTGAAAGAGTGCTTCGGAAAAGGAAAGTGGCACAGGTATTCTGCAACTGAAAGAAAATGTTGCCTCAAAGTAAATATTTAAAATTTTACAAATGGACTGGCATTTCCAGTTTATTGGCGTCCATTTATGAAATTTGTACCTATTTCCTACCTATGCGTCCCTGTAGGTAGGAAATGCCATAATATGTCACAAGCTATAATTTAACCACTGACATTAAAGTTGATTGCGAATTTCGACTCATGCGCATGAGCGTGTCATACAACATGCAAAACCGCGCCACGCGCCACTTAATTATTATAGTTTCGCAACATTTTGCTTTGTCGAAGTGCTAGGTTTTAATAAGCCTGCTTTGCATACTCGCATTGTAACCGAGGCTTAGGAAATTCAAAGAAACTTGTTATGTACTTGGTCATTTTTGGGGTTCCTTCATGCAATACATAAACATAAACGGCCTATTTACGTCCCACTGCTGGGCACAGGCCTCACCTCAACTATGAGGTGGAACGAGCCATACTCCAACACGCGGGCTCAGTACGGATTGTTGGAGGGGTGTAAGGTTAGTGAGCAACCTTAATGTCAGATGTTATCAAGCCGCCCTAAGGCCTCTGACTAGGCTTAACGACTGACATCTAGCGATGTCAACCGGGACCAACTGCTTTACGTGCCTTCCGAAGCACGGAGATTCCCGAAATACACAGCACTTTTCGGTCGTGCAATATTAGTACGATAAATACAAAGACCGTGTAAACTAAAAGGTTTAAGTAGCGTCTCTAAGCCTCAGTTACAGTCACTGGACACCTCATGTTTGTTCTTATGAAAATGCAGTCTGACAACTCCATGATACGGTGGAAAACGTCACTAATTGCTCAATAGGGTTTTAGACCAATCTATGACGTTGCCGCTTGACAGCTCACGGTGTGGTAGAAAGTCACTAGGTGCTAGATTCCGATGTTAGACGTGAAAGTCTGACCTTTGACATGAGCCACTTGCTTGCTATTAGGAGTCTTGGGCTGTGAGGTCGATAGGAGAGGGTAATAGGACAAACCTGCGCTAGATAACTCGCTTGCCAGGCATAGCGACTATTGGCAACCTCACCAGTTGTATGTTTATGGCAATATTTAGAAAGGCTGAAACCAGCGTCCGTGCCTGTCAGATCCAGCCTCATGCTGCGTGTTGAAACCTGTATTTTGGACATCGTGATACCACTGCCTGGTGGAATAGTTTTTTTTTTCATATTTTGGTTTTAGCTGTCTAAATTGCGGTATCCTGAGTTAATAAATGCTTTTCCTTCTTTTTTTCAAACAATATCTTGCATAAATACAGCAACATTTGTATTGATCATAGAAAAGTGCTAAAAAAGCAGCAGTATTCTTAAAGAAGCAATTGCTAGAAAGTGTCTACGTCTCATAAACTTACTAGGCTAGTTATTATGTTAGTTTTATTTAATATTTAATTTAGTTAATTATTTAACTTGCACTCGCAGTCAACCGCGGAAGTGGTTTGTGAGGCTTTTAATTTAATATTTTATCTTTGTTGATTTGAATAATAAATAAATAATAATAATAATAATAGGCTGTACAAAAACGGCCTATACACGTCCCACTGCTGGGCACAGGCCTCACCTCAACTATGACGTGGAACGAGCCATACTCCAACACGCGGGCTCAGTGCGGATTGTTGGAGGGTGTAAGGTTAGTGAGCAACCTTAATGTCAGAAGTTATCAAGCCGCCCTAAGGCCTCTGACTAGGCTTAACGACTGACATCTAGCAACGTCAACCGGGACCAACTGCTTTACGTGCCTTCCGAAGCTCGGATTCCCGAAATATACATCACTAAATTTCGGTCGTGCAATATTAGTATGAAAAATACAAAGACCGTGTAAACTAAAACGTCTACGTAGCGTCTCTAAGCCTCAGTTACAGTCACTAGACACCTCATGTTTGTTCGTATGAAAATGCAGTCTGACAACTCCCTGATACGGTGGAAAACGTCACTAATTTTTCAATAGGGTTTTAGACCAATCTATGACGTTGCCGCTTGACAGCTCACGGTATGGTAGAAAGTCACTAGGTGCTAGATTCCGAAGATAGGCGTGAAAGTCTGACCTTTGACATGAGCCGCTCGCTTGCTATTAGGAGTCTTGTGATGTGACACAGTATAAACATACAGTAGAACATCTAAAACAAACGTGCCACTCTCGGTTTAATATGTGAACAAACCTGCTCTAAAAAACCCGCTTTGCGAGCATAGCGACTATTGGCAACCTCACCAGTTGTATGTTTACGGCAACATTTGGAAAGGCTGAAACCAGTGTCCGAGCCTGTCAGATCCAGGCTTATGCTGAGTATGGTTTACTGTATTTTGGACATCGTAGCACCACTGCCTGGTCTAATTATTTATTATTATTCTTAGTATCCTAAGTCGGAAAATGCCTTTCCTTCTTTCTTTCAAATAATATCTTGCAAAGAAATGAAGCAACAGTTTTATTGATCACCGCAATAGTGCTATAATAAGAGCAGTAGGTACCAGTATTTTATAAAGAAGCAATTGCTTGAAAGTGTCTACGTTCTGATACCCCCAAATTCACAAACGCAAATGAAACGTTGAGCATCCTTCAGAAGTATAGCTGTCCCTTTCAGTTCTATTGATATTTTACGGGGCAGCATGAGCGTAATCTTACTAGGCTGTAAAATAAAGTAACGTACGGATCCCGAAGTGTCATCCCACTCGTTCTTTGCGTGTTTTTTGCCGTCGGCGAGCGGCAGCTGCGAATAAAAGACATGTCCGTTTGCACAACGCGGGTTCCGCGGCGATTAAGCAATCGTTCCGTTAGCACTAATTAATAAACTATCTCAAATTCGGAACTGCAAATCGGTTGCGGTAATTACGGTCAGATATCGCTGTTTCTCACTAATTTATTACTGTTGTCCGATTCGGCAACGGTCGTGCAAGAGTTGCATTGTGTTCCTTTTATTTACAACTCAATATGTAAATGAACAATTACAGATTACGACACCATTTTTTAATATTGTTTTTTTGTGAATTAAGATTCAATTACTTTCATTTACGAGGGAACATCAGACTCACCTGTGCTGTGATTCACGATATGCAAGATTCTGAATCTACCGTGGTTATTTAGAGCTGGGGACTACTTCAAATGAATGCTTACTCGTATAGTGTCAAATGTCAAAAGTGACAGGTATAGGTATTTGTCATTGATCATTAGCAGATCATATTGACAGGCACACTGCTGGATGTAGGTCTTCTCAAATGCTTATCCTCAGCTAGAAGCATTCCACCTCCAGCCAACAGCCAGTTTCAAATCATAGTCCTACCTAGCGCCCTAGGCTACGCTTTACTCATAAAGGGCTAGCCAACATTGATAACCGTTAGTAAATTAGGTAGGTGGTAAAAATAGCACCTGAGCCTAAATAATATTAATTAAAAAAGCTTCACAAAACATAACATAAATGATAAGTAGTTCTTAATAAAAGGTTCAACAAAAGCACGGGCAAAAGCTTGCAAAATGCTTATAAATGTTACAAATTGTTGACAACTTTACGTAACTTAACATACGTGTAGGTGTCGTTGTCAATCAACGTCCATTGCCCCGACGTAATTACTGGATTAATTATAATCAGCTGATTGTAATAGACGACCGCTAACTGTTGAAGATGCGAAATGATCACGTACGATAGGGATGGACAACCTTTTCCACAGGTGGGCTAATTTGAGTGTGAATTGTTTAACATTCGTTGGTTTGCTTTTGACCACAATCTAAAACGAGATAATATGTTCTAAACAGGCTAGTCAGTCTTCAAATCAATTACTTAACTATTCAGTTTTAAGACTTTTATGTTTTGGGGTTTTGCGTCTCTAATTGTATGGCTGTCATTTTAATATTGCGGTCTGGAACTACTAAGATTAATTTTTTACCAACTTGACATGAATATTTTTAACATTTAAAAGTGATTCAATGATTTTTTAATAAATTAAGGTAGCGATTCACAGCCGAGTTATTGTTCCATTCGGTAACTTTCTTTTAATTTTAGTAAATTGCTAGTACAGCTAAAGCGCTTGAATTTTGTATATGTTGAGGCTAATGGCATCTAGTACTTATTAAGTGAATAATACAGAAACCTCTCACACTTAAAAATTGAATTATAATTCTATGAAAATTACCGAATCGTGCGATAACTCGGTTCTGAATCGCCCTCCAGATATATTCGTGGCGTACACCGTTGCATACTTTAAAAATGGGATTTCAGATTTCAGTTCTTGTTATTATTTCACAAAGTCGGTTAAGTTCGTGACGAACTACTCGTAGGTTTACGACCACTGCATTACAAGCGCAGTACCTACGTGCCATAAAAGAAAACGGGTCAAAAGTATACTATTAAACTAATTTGCAACAATTAATAAACTCTGCTCACTTACTACTAAAGAAATGAAGGAATCTATATTTACCCAGGACCTTTGACCACGTAGCTTTGTGAACGGTTATATTAGTTTATATATTTTTATTACTTATTTTTCTGTTTTTATTTATTGTTCTAGATAATAGTCTCGATTAAATAAACAGTATTAATTCGCCTAATTCGCGGAAAGCCTACTGAGTTTGGGAACCATGGCTTTCGTTAATTTCAGCATGAAATGAGTACCTTCAAATCGCACTGAATTTACTCAAAAAACATAAAGAACTAATCGACTTTTGCTCAATAAACAATAATACGAGCATTCTATTATTTTAACAGAACCTATTACCAGACCTTATCTTGAATATTCCACTAGATTCACCCACACAATTTAATCTTCAATAATGGAAACCAATAACAGAACGAAACAATATTGTAATAATATTTACATGTGATTATTTTAAGTATGGCTCATCCGATAAGCTCGTACAATAATGGAAATACTCATACATAAAGTTGTTGAACAACATGCATGATACCACTTGGCGTACTTTTGTGTCCACACAGCTGCCGCTTCGACAACCAGGAGGCCTCGTAAGGCCTACTCCGATGAACATTTTGCAAATATGCGCAAAACTTTAACGGGTTTGAAGTTAATAAAAGCGGGTATGATTAAACCAGTATTTTGTTGGTATGTTTGAGTTTGAGTTGGCGAAATGTTTGAGTTGGCGAAATGTTTGATTGGCCATTTGTGAAAAAACTTAGCGAATAGATCATACATACCCTCACGACCATATTCCAAACAGGTACCTAAGTCAGAGGCACACTGATTGTTGCCGTCATCATGAACGGTACATTCAGAAGCCCACATTTCACCGAAAGAATTTGAAACCAACGTGGTAAGGGGCCTGCCGCCGTTATCCGGGCTGCTTGGGTTTTATATCAGTGTTTTGCATCACCGGAGAGTTAGCCGTAGTTTACAATAAACACATAGTGGCGAGAGGGTGTTCGACCACTGGGCCACTACACTCGCTCGCGCGTTACGACGCCCCCGTCAAGAGATCCAACGCTCAATATACTTATACCCACAAAACCGGCACATATGTGGGTCACAATACATGAATGCTTGACCTGGGTGGGCATTAAACCTACGACTTCTCGAAGCAGTGCCTAATCGCTAAGCATTGCCCTAACGCGCCACTTTAACCATCATTTTCTTGCTATAAATGCATTTTTACTGACATTATATCCTTTGCAACTTAATTTTAAAGTTATAAACTTTTTCTGCGACAATTCTATCTCTACGATAGTCATTCAAGGTATTTCAATGTTTGCACTAAACTGTAACTTTATCGCATTTAAACTTTTTCCAATACATCTATACTTATATAATGGTTATTTTATGATCATTTTTATGGTTTTTAAAATGGTTTCCCTCGTTATTTAACGCTTTCCGAAGTAAAAAATGGTAATAAAATTACAAAAATATAGCATAGCACTATTCAGTATTGATAACTCGTAGTAACGTCAGCAACATAATAACTAGGACGATGTAGCAATTAAAAATTATGGCGTTTAATTAAGTAGCAGGCAATAGTAGTAGTTTGTTAAACACTTAGAATTTGCATCTGTTTGCCGCGAGCGATGTTAATTAAAACCAATAATATTTAATTCGGTACGAGTTCTGAAACAATAAAAAATGCACTCCTGGAGCCCGTTTACCCTAGGTTATGTTCTGGCCAGAACGCATTTCCACAATTGACTTTGATCTTTACATCAAAGTTGTAAGGTTCACGAGTTACAAAAAAACTAGTTAGAAAAAAATACACAGGGGAGCAAAATTAAACCAGATTTTTACGTTAACCTACATTTTTTGAAGTACAGTCAACAGCACATCAGGTTACCTCATTTCCGTTTTCTCTCTCGCTCTTGCCAAATGACATTTGTTCACGATAGAGCAAGGAGGACTGACCGGAAATGGGTAGCGTGATGTGCCGGCCACCGTACCTAGCAAAAATGACAAACATTTGTTTAAGAATGGTATAAGCATGTCACTTGCAACTGTAAGTAGTCATACTCTTATTTAGCTGCAGTAAAATTACAGGTTTTTTCTAAGACATGATCCATTTTTTAAGGAAATTAGAGTTATAAAGTGTCATCTTACTGCAGCTAATTCAAATAATATATAATAATAGTTAAGTATATTTCAATGTTGTTATTTAATTAATAAATTTCATAAATTGACTAGTAAGTGTGTGTTGCTAGTGAGTATTCGACTAATCATTTTGAGTACCAAAAAAGCCTACTTGCTTACTCTGCAGTTGGTCTATTGACCCACCACTGTCCTCATAGTGACAGAGACTTGTGACCAGCTGCTTATAAAATAGACAAGAATAGAATTAATTTATTTGCAAAAATATGGTGGATCTTAGGGTGTTACAAAAAAATCTAGAACACATATTTTATCTCCATATAGAGACGTGCAAACATTTTAACAAAACTTTAAAATAATAACATAGATACAATTGACCAAGATTTGCTATTTTGGTTGCACAAGTACGTTCTATTTCCATCCTTCTAACATGAACAAGCCTCTACTGAGTCTCCCTTGTTAGTTCTCCATTTATATTGCGATCAGCAAGGAGGTCTACCGCAAAAGCTATTAATAAATATCCAGAGGAACTCAACCTCAGAACCTATATCTAAGGATAGCCCGATGAAAACTGTAGTCCTATCTCGCGGTCCGTTTTGAGCCAAAAGTGACAAAAACGCGCTCACACGCGTCCCGAATAGGCTAGATGACTGTATTTATTTTGTTTATTATCGAAAGACCTTACATTTATGTACACTCCTAAAATGATCACTTCATTAAGATCCGTACTACCAGAGATATCACAATTTGAAATGCACATTTTTGGACTTGCCCAAGTATGCTTCATACAAACGTGACAGTGAACGTGACGTCATGTTCACTGTTTTTGTAAGGAGCGCGTAAGAATTTAGTTCGCAAGCTATTTTAAATATTCCTAGCATTATTGCTACATAATAGTATGGGTTACAAAATAGTGATATTTTTTTATAAAAAGTTATCACTTTTGAAATGGACTTGCCCACCCAAGTTTGCAGGCCTATTGTGGCCTCATTTTCAAACAATTTTCGACTGTAGTTTCACAATAACATTTGAAATCAATGATTATTTTTGGGGAACATATGAAAACATGCAAAATGACTCATAGTCATCTACCCTATTGATAAATTGTATGAACGTGACCGACGTAAGCGTGCTATTATAATTTTTGCCTCAAAACGGACCGCACTATTAAATGTAGAGTCAGTGAGTAAAGGCAATTGTATTCTAACCTTACAAATCAACATTAGCGTGTTTTTCTCCCCAATGCCACAGTATGAACCATACAGTAGGCTATCTAAGGGCCGCCCGCCGAGTTATTAGCCTAGCGTGCACACAGACACGCGGCACAGCCCGTCCGTACTGCCTCCCTATGCCTGCCTATTTTATGCTAGCGTGTGCGTGATATCGCGACACGGCGCGCGACGCTCACGCACACATTCAAACCGAGAGTGGCACGTTTGTATTTAGATGTTCTTTTGTATGGTTTATACTGTGCCAAAGCTAACTGTTCCCAGCTATCAGTATCAGCGCAGCATTCGCCGGCCGCGCAGCCACTCGCGCGCAACGCAGACGGTGTAATTGCTAATTAGCAATCATAACTCATCAATATAGTAATTAATACGCGGCGCTGGACGGCCGCTTATTTAACTAATTGTAACTGATTTTCATAAAAATCGCTATTTTGTAACAGTTTTGTGATGATTGGAAATGTATAGAGCTGTGTGTTGGACTCAAGATGGGATGCTATCTGCTGAAAGGGTATCGGAGGTGTACACCTCCACACCATGTACAAAGACGCACACGTCAACCTTTACACAGGGGCACTTTATGCGGCTGACATAAGACCCATTTTGCAATGGTTTTGTAAAGGTCAATGTGTGCGCCTCTGTACATGTGACATAGCATTGAGATTTGAGACTCACGGTTATGATGTATGCTAACTACTACTAATTATACATCTAAGAAATAATGCCACTAATAATAAAATAATTAAAAATGCACAAAAATGTCTCAAAGAAATCTGTAATCTTATTTTGAATACTTTGTTATTTGATGAATTAATCATCCTTGCTGCAGTCGTAGATTTTCGTGTTAGAAAAACACTTAATCTATAAATTTACCTGACTCGCGGAGCATTTACATGTAACGTGAGCTTGCATTGCAAAGACCGGTAGTGTAATTTGCCTGAACGAAGATTTGTTACTAAACTGGACATCACATACACGTAAATCCTCAGTGTGCAAAATGCTCTAGATCATTGAATTCACTGATGCTTTTTTTCTAAACATTATGTATACACCAATACAAAAGGCTCTCTCATTCATCTCAATACTCATTCATTTTGATAGCCGTAGAATTTGTTACCACCATTTTTCAAATCTATAGGTGTTTAAATTGCAGAATATTTAAGTACTTTCCAACCTAAGGGATCACACAACTCAATAAGCCATTCATAGTCATATCAGCTCTGTGTAGTTCCCGTGACATAGGCGCAGCGTTGCGGGGCGATGCGCCGACGCAGGCCGTTACAACAGGTCCGGCCAGTTTTTGTGCCGCGAGATACGCGTCTGCGCTGAGCTGAGCGAGCGACACGCTCACGCTGCCGCTTGTCACTTAATCTATAAAGGTCAAGCCACAATGTGGGCTTGACGCGGCGCGGCGTGTCGCGACGGCAGCGCGACCAGTTGACCAGTTGGAATGTACTAAACAGTATGGCAGGAGCAAAACAGAGCCGTCGCGACGGTCGCGCTGCGGTCGTGTCGTGTGCCGTCGTGTCGTCGGCTGTGTGGCTTGACCTTAAAAAAATTTAACACACCCAACAAACAATTACTACCTTCATACGCTCACAACTAAGTAGAGCCCAAACGAGGAAGGCAGAAGCACTTGTGAACGTATCATTTAGAAGCCCCCATTCCACCGAATGAATTTTTGAACCCAACGTAAATTCCTCAGAGCTAGCCGCAAATTGTACTATGAACACAAAGTAAGGTGTTTCAGCCAGATTTGGACACGGTGAGAACTAAGGCAGAACGCTGAGCCACAAAACTCTCTCTATTTGAAATACTAGAAAAAGGTTGATAAATCATAATTTGAAAAACCTTCTAATACCTTATCTTCAGCTGAATGGACCGATAAATTGATTCTGTGGCGGGATAGGACTGAATGCTGAAGGCTCAGAGGCGGGAGTTGTGACGCATCTTCGGAGAGGCCTATGTCCAGCAGTGGATGCTGCAGGCTGCTGCTGATGATAATCCAAAATAACAGACCCTACAGAAAGGAATAAGTAATTAATTCACTTTTGACATGCTTTGTGTTATTTCGAGTCATAATCTTCCGTTATTATTATTTTTTAGTAACCAAGTAACTAAAAACTTTAGGGAATTCTAAAACTCGCGTGTTATTAACGCTCCAAATTCATTTAATAAGCGGCTATATTCTCGCTTTTGACTTGTACCACACACACGCCCTAATGGTACAGTTTTTGTTTATTAACATTTAATTAGAAGATAAAGTTGTATTAATTCTGTAAATATACTCTGTCTTGCCCATTACCTATCTATAATTGTACTCCACTGTATTTGACCTATTGTATTACAAATGCGTCGATTATAATCGGAAGCTATAACTTAGTTTGTTCTTTACGAAAACATAGCTTATCGTTTTAGGGGCGCAGTCGGGGCAAAAACTAGTCACAGTCGAGTTCACATGAGACTATAACAATAACATTTCGATGTAGACACAAATGATTATAAGGTTATTTTCAAAATGCGTGTCTGTATCGCATAACGTTTGATTTTCATTGCAAATTGAGATACGCAGAATGCTCTATTAACGTATACAGCGAATAAAAATGAACTCTATTAACTACAGCAGATGTAAGATAGAAAAATGCATTGTTTTCTAAAGTTTTGTCTTATGAACAATGGAAACATATTTGAGAATCTTTATGTTACAGGTTACAATGCAAAATAAGATATATTTATTTATAGCGTGGTCAGAAAGGTGTTGACAGTTATATGCCGTTACAGGACAGCGTCATATGCCGTTTGTAGCTTTACTTAAATATTTAAAGTGAAACACTATATTCTGATTCTGTGGTGATATGGTCCTTTATTAAATATTTCAGATAGTTGGAACATCATTTTGATGCTGACTGTACCTACATAGACAGAGAGTCCTGAGCGGCAACATTAGAACCCAAGCCCATTCTACTTTTTTTTATCATACGAGAAAAAATAAGCAGTCTTCAAATTACATCCAACGAATTTCTAAATTAAGTAGGTGGCTTTTCTTGATAAAAAAGAATGTTTTGAAATAACATTATATACTTAGGACACGTCAATAACCAAACAGAGAAGTTAAGTAGTACCTCCTAGGCGATTCATGAAATGGCTAACTCTACAATTTGAGTAAACCCTCTCGTGAGTGCTGCGGGGTCATTACTTTGTGGTCGCACAATGACGTTCTGTCTGTATGTAAATGTCTCAATGACATAGGGCTAATGGTCACTATTAGGGTAAGTTGCACCATAGTAGAAGTTAAAGTTAAAGTTAAAGTTTTTGTCAAATTTGACAATTTGACGTCATTTTTGCTTACCTGACCGTTACTTTAACTGAAATTTTGATGTTTGTTATTGTTAAAGTCAGATGGTGCAACCCAACCTTAATGTTTTAAAGCTAACGCAAACTAAGCGTAAGACACGTATTACAAATACCATTACTCGTATAGTTTGTCGTTAAAGTAATATCAATCTACTAAAGTACTACATCATCTTGCACGCCAGTGTTCATGCCTTTTCACCATTGACCCAAAAAACCCAGGATTAGTAAGAAAAAGGTACCACATGTTCTGAAAGAGCTTTCCACGGCTTGATGGTACCTAGAAAATACTAAGGAATGAACGCCTGCACCCTTTGGGGGCGGGCCAATAGTTGCTGGATTATCCATCAACTGTTAGTTCAGGAGTGGAAGGCCTGTGCACTCTTAATCACATCTAGCGAGATGACGTGAAGACAAGATAAATCGGAACAGCTCAAGTTATCGCCTGAACAGCTTCCCTGCTGTACAGGCGATACTCTCAACCTCGCAATGCCTTTATGCAGTTGGAAATCTCGATGGAAGAATCGAAAAAAAAGACATGCCAGGGAACATTAATTAAATTATGCTGTGATGAAATTTGTGGTTTTATTGACACGTTTGAAGCACCACTTTGACTCAAAATAAGCTTCATATTTTAGTACTTCATATAAAGTTGTTTTTGAAACATACTACCGAACAATATACATCAGATATCTAATTAAAATAACTTCTCAGAGCTAAGTTCTCTTGCCATTCACATTCAATTGGTAATTTAATTGCAAACTTAACACAATTAAAGGTCTTCTGTCCATATTCAACACCCATTAGTGCTCCAAAGCAATGAACGTGAGTAAATAATATCGTTTTGCTTTGAATTTATTAATAACTGATTAGTGTCAGACTTTATTTCTACATGTGTCTAATTAGAATTTTTCTTCAATGGAAACGCAGTAATTTGCTTATTAATTAATTGCGAATACACTTCTTAAAATGTGCCGTATTTGGTTGTATGGAGTGCGCATGCGGCGGTTAGGGAACATTAATTAGTTGAAATGTCTTCATCTTGAGATGTTCTCGTAATACTCCGGTTGTGAGCGGCATTGAAAGCGCATCACCTTATAAAAATGTTACCAAGTTTGTACTCGTACTTATGAGGGCTTAACCTTCGAATGGTCAATAATACTTTGGGATCATAAAGACTCTTCAATATTTCATAAATCCTGCTTATTACTTACTTCAAACAAAACTTTTCTAACGTTTATTTTTTAACGAGGATGGTTTGATTATCTATTATCTCCTACCAGTTATACCGATTTTCTAAAGTATACAACTTAGGTAACAACATTATGAGTCTACATCTAAGCACACACCAAAAAGGTGACCACCGCAGTAAGCAGTAAGCAAATAAGTATTGATGATTAATAAGATGAGAGAAATCCTCCGTTAATAAAATAAAACAGGAAATCTAACGATACCAACATTGTGTCTTATTAGCACAAAATTTCAGGAAAATTAACAAACGTAGTTCTAGGTGCATTTTTTCACCCGGGGTCTATTATGCCCCGCGAGAGGTTGGAAGGTTGAAAGTAATTAATTCTGTGACGTCAACAAACACCTCTCGTTTCGCTCGTTCCGAGGGGTGCGTGCGCGTCTGTCATTAGGGCGGGAATCTATTTCTCAATCGTCAAATGCTCAGCCGATTACGAAAATTAATAATCATACTAAATACATAGTTTTTAATTGCTTTTTTCTGTTTAGTATAAAAAGTTCAATAAATTAAGTAATTTTGTTTTGATAGTTTAATAAAACTTTTAAAAATTCGCTAACTACTTTCAAATATCCTTAAAGGTTCTTAAATACGGATCTTATTGTGGATATTAAAAAAAACTCGCGTTAATAAGGAAATATGATATACTTAGCCACATACATTCTATTAATCGAAATATGGGTTTATAACAAGTTTATTGACAGGTCATAATTCTATTTTCGCATTCCTAATTGTATCTATTGATGACTAAGCAAATCCATCATGATGCCAATCATGATGAGCTTGGTCATACATGTAACTTTTCCAGCCTATTTATTTTATAAATAATCATCATCATCACTCTCTGAAATTGCACGCAATTGCTTCGAACCCAAAAACTCTACAAATACCTATGTTCTAATTTCAAATATTTTCTCTTGACATTTATGAAAGAAAAAATCTCCCGCTTCCACATAGCTCGTTGCAGAAATCATATCTGGAGCAGCCAGTGCCAAAAAAGCGCCATCCCGTCGGTGTCGACTAAAGCGGCCATTTGGGGAATGCGCGCACGACCCGCTCTTAATTGCGCCGTATCATCGCATACTAAAGTGCCCTTTCGTTTTTTCCGCCAGTAATGACATAATCGCGGTCGAGCGCGGACGTCCCTTGGAGTTTTTACGCGCGGCATCTGCGAATACCTTCGCCTCTTTTGTAATTTACACACATAGTAAACTATGCCACGGGAGCCTAATAAGGCACCAAATGAATGACGCCTTAACGGTAGCGAATTCGATGTTTGCTTGAGATTTTATGCATGGAGGTTAATTAATTTTAAGTCGGCGCGTATTGAAATGAGTTTGCGAAACCTATTGGATATCAGTATAAACATATATCATATATTCATAAGTTTCAGTACAAAATAATGTTACAATAAGTAGACTCTAATGCTATGAGTATTTTTCTCCTAAGGTGGAGCCAAAGTCCACTGTTTTTTAAAACCAAGTTTTCCAAAAAGGACAACAATGTACACTGCTCAAAAGTGTCTAGGGATATCTCAAGCATTTTCATACAAAGTATAGCTATTTGGGAGGCTGTAAAAATTAAAATATTGATACCAACGTAGAAATTTTAAGAACACAGAAACTGCTATATCTGCCGTTTCAGATTTTTTAAAGAAATTCATTGTAGTAGCATTATTGTACAATCGTAAGGACGTTAAAAAAAGACAGATTCTTCTTTTAAAAGGTGTCAAAATTTTAGCAAAATCAAATGTTTTTTTTTTGTAATACTCTTAACCTTTATCTTATGCCTCTGTCCTCGCGTAATTCTAAGATAATGCTCAACTTGTAAACAAACTTAACTTCATGAAATATTTGAAAAATGGTATCCCTATGATATCCCTAGACAGTTTTGATGTGTGTAGATACAAATAAACAGGGCTATATCATCTCCCGAAGTGTTCACGGCTGTACTGGACGCCTTCAAGCTCTTAGAACGGCAAGTATTTGTAGTCAACCTTGATGGGCGATATAACACTTGCTAGCGAGATTTTTTTTAAAATTAAAATGGCTTTGCGTCTGACCTCAGACTCACCTGATGGTAAGTGATGACGAGGCCGAAGGTGGAACACGCTTACCCAGAAAATAAAGTTATTAAGTAGTCATAGTAGTAACTAATGCTAGGAAAATTTTACAATATGCGCTCATTCAAAATTCCTTCAAGATGACATTGACCAACTCAATAGCAACTGTACTTGCCAACCACACATCTGTACCTCACGGCTGCTTCGCATCAGGTGGGAGTGAAGTGAGGTCATCTTGAAGGGAACCATAAAAAAAGCGGAAATTGAGCTTTTATGGGCCTGATATTTTTAAATACAACGAAAAATTACTAAAGCTTTACTATGCGTTATTAAAGATTCGTCTATGAAGATGAAGGTGATCTAAGACAAATTGGAGAAATCAATTCTCAGGAAGAGGTCGTCTAAGTAAGAAAATCTGTGAAAAAAAAGAATTAATTGTGTGTGTCTGTGCGTTGTATGAATATGGCTCAATGCCCGTAATGCCTTTTTTTTTAAACCAAACCATCTAGCAGAATCACCGGCAACGGCACTTGAATACCATAGGAAATGTAATAATTACTTACAAGCCATCAATTGACACATTTGTAAGAGAAATGTTTCAATTCACAGAACAACTCTCGTTACTGTATAAAATAATTATAAAACACTTTTTAAATTAACCCATAACTAGTTACCGACAAAACGCGCGCGCAAAAAGCCGTGAACGTCGTCGCCATCTTGCGCGGCCATGTTATACGTTGTAATTATACAAAATGGCGGCGGCGGCGATTGATTCGCGGGTAAAAACCGAGCAGAGTGTTAATCGCTCCAGATTCTGTTAACGAAGTGTGATTGGCGTAATTACACGCTCCCTGCGAATGCTACTCGACAATTATCGACGACTCGCGAATCGTGGGATAGGACGCCGGACGTGGTCTTGGCGCAGAAGTGCTGACCAATTTTCAATCGTTTCGTTAAGATTGGATCGATGGAACTAGAAAAGCAAAGCAACAACGTCAAGGACACACTTTTTCATACCTACGATTTACAGGCTTTTATTGACTCTACCTGCAGAAGTAGCAGGTGGAGAAAGACCAACAAGACTAAATTATGTAAAGATTGACAGATTATGTAAACATCTGATGTGTGGGTGTGTCAAATGTCATTCAAAAATCATAAACAGATTGTTGATGTGATAGTTTGATTCATTCTTGAGAAATAATGAACTCGAATGAGATAATAATATGTAGGCAATATAGTAGTACGAGCGTAGAGTAGATTAAATACCATGATGCATTACATTAGTCTTAATTGGCAATCAAATGGTGTCGGGCCACACCACAGTCGAGTCAGGAAATTTCGGTCAGAAATGCTCGTCGTTTACACAAAGGCTCGTAATGTCTCACTCTTGACAGCAATGAATGACGTCATAAATATGCCGACAGACGGCCAAGTGTTAGCTTCTCTGCTGACAAAAACTTCTTACCGAAAAGGCTGCTTCGGTGAAAAGGCTGACGGTGAAAAAAGTCCGCGTGTAGGCACAACATAGCAAAATACAGAGATGCAACTCTCGAATTGCTGAGTTGCATAAACACTGAACGACAATGTGCATAGTGTCATAATAAGAAAAAAAAAAGAAGTTCATAGATTTAAGGCTGATTTTTCAAAGTTCGGATAAAAACAGACCAATAACTTACAACTAGGCAGACTTGGAAATGCTGGATGTGGAAACCTTTAACTGTGTCCTTAATTGCAATATTATGTCATAAATTATTAAAATCTATCTAGTTGTAATTAATTGATCTGATAATTTCTATAAGACTATTGAAAAAACAACTCTTAGTAACATTTATACTTACTCACTTTGGAAAATCGTAAATGTATAAGTATGCCAACTATGTTCAGTGGTTTCAAATCGTTTGATGAGTCAAACGATTTAAACCAAAGATTGTTCCTTCTGAATTTTCATTTTCTTTGCGCCGTCCGTACCGGGTCGATTTCAGATAACGCCAGAAAAGGAAGCTGGTAGCTTACTGATTGAAATGTGCTAATTAGCTAGCGCGTAAAATTAGCCACAGGAATGGCGTGGCGTTCTTTCGCGAAAGCCGACCGAATGATCGAGAACTTGTGAGATTTGCCGCTTTTAAAGTGCCTGCGTTTATTTATTGTTCTAGGCGCCAGCGTATCTAATTAAGGATTATTTATTTATTTATTGCAGAACAATAAATTGGTACAAATGGCGGACTATTAGTACAAATGGCGGACTTAATGCCGATAAGGCATTCTCTACCGGTCAACCATGGAGCTAAATAGAAAAAAATGGTAGGCGGTGCAGTGGTAATAATGAAAAGAAAAAAAATCAATTGAACAAGTTAAAATAACTTAAATACTGAAATAATCACTAAAAACTATGTATATAATTATACATTTAATAATGTAATGTAATGTTATGTTGCTGATCTTTATAAAGTCACATTGCACAGTGAACCAGTGCTATAGTTCGTGCCACCACGGCAAAAAAATATTAGTTTCTAATTCATCATTTTGTAACTGGTTACACACAAGAAGTAAGTTGCTTCCTGGGTTATTGACTATTAACGTAGATGAAACCCTGTTTCCTCTTACACAATATTTTTGTTTCAAAAACAAAAAAAGTTATTCTTTAAACCAAAGTTGAAATACTTAACGAAAATAGTCCAGCTGACTTTATTTTCGAGTGTAGCTCACACCGCCTCATAGTTAAGGCATGCCCAGCAGTGGGACGTACAGAATGTTGATCAACTGCGTAGTTAGGTATGGTACAGAACTGGTTTAAAAAAATAAATAATTCTTTGATATCAGGTTGCGATCTGCTCACTCAAGAAGCCAAAATCAAAAGTACCTTTTCTTCAGTTCTGAATTAATTTACGTAAAAAATTGCCAATATCAAACTTCAAAACTCTCTCTCTCTCTTCTCTACAACTCCGTTGGTTTCGTAAATAAATAAAATAAAGATATAATCATTGACAGTGAATAACAAAGATTTGTGCGTAGGTATACAAGCCCGCCCCAGACATAACTTATTTAGTATTCTCGTCGCGACAAAGTCTTTCACTTGAAGATGCAAAAACTGAGCGGAATGATAACAGTTCATCGATCGTGCCGCCTCATCCAATGTCAGAGTTAATAGCTGTGTAACACGAAGACAGCGTTAACAACAAAATGTAACATACGCTTACGACCAATGATGTTATGATACAAGAAAAATAGCTTTTATCAGACCTGTTACAAAGTA
The DNA here is from genome assembly GCA_950022985.1 of Udea ferrugalis. NCBI lineage: Eukaryota > Metazoa > Arthropoda > Insecta > Lepidoptera > Crambidae > Udea > Udea ferrugalis. Next base: position 16,584,008 of record OX465524.1, on the reverse strand, counting down.
CTTTTAAATCGTCAAATCTAACTAACAAACAAAACAAAACATAACATAACATATAGACATGAATACCATAATATTAAATGTAAACAATAAATATACTGTACTTAAATAAATGTGACGCTACCACTGGATCGGTAAGTTGTTTCTGTACTGAGACGAGAATAGGTATATAGGTTCCTTGTGCTAAAAAAGTGGCACCCGAAATCAGAACGATTCGTATACCTGAGCAAAGCATTGACTGTGTTGACAGTCTGAGACGACACTTCGCAACATGTATCTGTCTCGTTTACGCTCTAGTAAATAATCGTACTGTCTTGTTCACACGTTATAACACGGTCAAATTAACTACGTCGTACCCTGTTGGCAATTTTTGATTTAGCCTCAGTAGTGACATAACCTATCTACGTTTTTTTTATTGTAATATCATTGGTCACGATTATATCCTTAACGGGGTAGTCAGAGGCATACAGATTGTTGTGATTGTAAACGGAGCGTTCAGGAGCTGACATTCCGCCGAGCGCATTTCGACCTTAACGTACCGTACCGTTACTATCGGGGTTGTTTGGGTTTTTATGTTATTTATGTTTATCTATACAAATATTATAAAGAGGAAAGGTTTGATTTTTTGTTTGTTTGTATGAATTGAATAGGCTCCGAAACTACTTGGCAGATTTGAAAAATTCTTTCACTGTTGGAAAGCTACATCATTCCTGAGTGACATAGGCTATATTTCATTTTTAAAAAAAATAGGCATCCTTACTAAAATTACGATAACGTTAGTCCACGCGGACGGTGTCGCGGGCGGCTGCTAGTTATAAAATAAGCCGAGAGTTAGTGGCAAATCGTAAATGATCAAAGAGTGGGAGTTCCGGCCAGAATTGAATCGAACCAAACAGGCTTCAAGTCAGCGTTTAACCACTGGGCTACGACGCTATCTGCGAGAAAAGCAATGCTCAGATAAGAACAATATATTTATTCTACTAACCCCCGAATTCCCAAATGTCAATCAACGCTCAGCACGCGCTCACGCTCATGCTCAATTGAACTTTTTATAATTTCATGTTATGTTATTGTCATGTTACGTCCACTCAAGCACCATCACTATGAGAAACGGAATATGTTTGAAATCGAAAGTGCTTTTTTAACCAACGTCCTCAAAGTCCCTAAATTGAACAAATTTTCAAAGTTGAAAGTAGTTTTGACCGTTTATGTGTTTACTGTAACATATGCACCAATGAAAGGTATACACAGCATAAAACAATTTATCCTTTTTCTTATAAATGTCCAAGGTACAAAACCTAAACAAACTAAAATCATCAACAATATATCATCCAAACGATTACTTTTTCATTTCATACCAAGACACTACTCGTATATTAGAACGCAGCTTTCTAGTCAAGTGGGATTCTAATATCCCCATTAAACTGTCCATACAAGGCTTCGTCGATCATAAATTTTAAAACCATTTGACATACTATCACCTATTACTCATGCAGCCAAAATATAAATAACCTAAGCTGACTGTACGTCTTAATCGCAGTACGGCAATTAGTGGTACATTAATTAGGCCCCCCCCCTCCGAGGGGGGCCTCGTCACGCCCCGTGTCACGGGGGCACTAACATGGACACCCTGAGTTATGGAGTTAAAGTGAACCGTTAGATTAATGGCATTAATTTGGTCAGATTGGTGTCAGAAAGTGAACTTTTATGAAGAAAAAGTTCAACTACAGTCCAAGTAATCTAATACAATTTGACAGCTGCCAGTGTCATTGGAAATTGTACTTCAATTCGTGGAAATATGATTCATTAGCTGTGGCTTGATTTTTGAGCCGGACAGAACACTTGAACCCCTTTAGCATTGCCTGAAGTTTAATTTCTAATGACACTGGCAGTTGTCAAAATGTATTATTCCTGAGTTGGACTATAGGTAGCGCAAGGGTAGCGCACTCGAAGGAGGCATTATGTCAAGGCCCCCTGGTTGAAGACACCCCTGAAGTTGGCTTGGAAGAGCATTCAGTAAGATTTAGGAAAGTGTCATAATAATTTAATAGTAGAGAGTGCAAAAAAAGCTCTCATGAGAAATATATAAATTATCAAACAATGATCACCCCCAGCACTGAAGCAATTTATTTAAGAAAGCAAGAAGTATTTCGCTGTGAAGGCATATCCACACCAGTCCAGTGTCTCAGTCCGATTCGCTAATGAGGATATTTGGGCCAGCGCTATCTCATTGTCAATAAATATCAGCTCCCCCGCCCTCCGCCCCCGCCCGCGGCGCCTTCCTCCTACGTCTTTATTGCCTCTTTGTTACGAAATCGATATATGAACACACCCCCTTAGCCGGCCGAGCTAGCGATCTTAGATAAAAGCTACAATACTGCTAGTGATACGGTGTTGCTAGAAACATTCATGGTTTTGACTTATGATAGATGACATCAAACGACTTACTGCTGGGTACGGGACACACTTCAAACTGATAGGTGGAACAAACCATAATCCAACATGCATAGAGACTGATGGCGAACCTAGGAGGTACGATCTCCTTTGTAAAGCAAGCCGGGTAAAAGTGGGATAGGTGATCATCCCAACTGAAATTGAGAGTCAGTCGTCCAGCCTAGTCGGAGGCCTTAGGGTGGCTTGATAACTCAGCATGGTATCACTAATCATAGACCCCTCCCACACTCCACACTGAACCCGCGTGTTCAAGATATGACCTATAAAAACTGTTGTTTTGTTTGTTTGTCATCGTGTACCACAGATGTTGTACTAAACCACAACTCAAACACGTCAATAGCAATGTTAAATACCCTAACAAAATACCCCTTTCAGGTCTATTAGTCATGGACGCTATCGATCGGTATCAACCGTCCAACGGCGTCCGAAATTACTTAATTACTACCAAACTCGAAGAGCCGGCCCTTGCCCCCGGAGCACAGGCCTCGGCAAATTACACCCTGCACAGATGTATGGTATTCTGTGATAATTGCCCGAGGACTCGCTGACCACCCCTTTGGACGGTGAGAGCAAATCTTGGGATTTGGAAATCAAATTGCGTACGCGTTGCTGAAAAGGACCAGTAAGTGCTCGTAGGTAGTGTCTTTTTTTCACTGATAAACTTTCAAACTTTTCTCAAGTTTAATCTACTAAACAAATCTTTTTAATTTTTAATGGTGCATTAAAATGAATTTTGATAAAATAATTAGAAACAGCTACAAAAAATGAACCTAGTGAATTAAAATGGCAGCAAATATTATGGAAATTAATAAAAACTAATTCGAAACAGAAAAGTTTTTTAATGCGTCTGACGGTCAGTGTGTGAAATAACTACTAATTACTACGCTGTATAATTATTATAAAATATGTTTTGCGGCCTGCGCATACGCAACAAATTGATGATGTTTCAACTAACTAGTCATTTTTTAATTAGTAATAAGTTCTGGTGTTGGAAAACTAATTATTTCCTTTAATGTAAGTAAAAGCAGTTAACTTCCAATGCTTACGACTCGTTATTCATTCGTGAAACATTCACAAGAAAGAGGAGTTTACAATAATTGTTCTTTTGATGAAGATGTAAACGACGTGTTATGATGAAATTATTCAAGTGAGTAATAGTTAAACAAACAAGTAGTTATTAATTTACATTTTACGAGTTACTATACTACTATATTTTATACTATACTATAGTTTGTTGTTGGTTAATTATTTCATAGTTTGTACACTAATTTGAAGGTTCTATAGTGACGAATTCAGGCCTTCGTAATGTGCCTCCAACATGATCACTACAGAATATGTAGTTGTATATTACCTTCCATAATAAATAATTAAATTAAAATAAAGTAATTATTATTTTTTTGCTATTTTTATCTCGATGGTGCTACGTAACCCTACGTGAACGAGTCCGACTTGCGCTTGGCAGGGTTTTTTTCACTCTAATCACTCACCTTAACACTATAGGTGTCACGGGATGCGTTTCTAAGGTAACTTCTATGTCATACCAGCTTTCCGGAAACTGCCGCTGCGCTGCTTCAAGAGTCACAACACTTTTCAGACAAAACTAAAATATGCCACCCAGGACTTAGGAATCCAGCCAACTATTCCAGCTTAGTTTTTACTACAATCTAAGGTCAGTAACCCGATCTTCACACATTGAGCAAGGCCTTTACCCTCCAGCGTTTCGTTCTGAGGCTGTTAGGCTGACAGAGATATCAGTATCAAAGGCGGCCTGATATCCTGATAAAAACAAAGGCTTGATTTCAATCTGGCGAGGATTTATTCGACACCTCGCGAGCGATCGTGTACGCCCAGACTCGTATATCATGTATAAACACCCAGTCTTTATCTGATGCCGAGCACAGCTGCCGTGTTTTCGATGGGAGAGATGTTGTTATTAAAGTAGAAACAATAAAAGTTGCTGCATGGTAATTACTAAGTTTACATTTTTATATGACTCGTGTTTGAGGGCGAACCGTTTCTGTTTTAATTCTAAAAGATCTTTGTCTGAAATAAAGAGTTTATGAAAGTTCGTAATAGCAGCTGGAGGTAAATCCGAAAATTAATTAGCTTCATAAAAAAAAATGCAGTGTACGGTTAAGTCCTGCAGTGGCTACGCATTTCCGGTCAATCCTCCTTGCTCTTAGTATTGCAAATAAATGTCGTTTGGCAAGCCGGTAGAGCAAGATAAAATACCGAATTTTAAAATTTCTTCTAATTTAACGCATTTTCAGTGACCATAAATAAATGCAGTGAGTTGATACGAACTGTCCAAAGATGGAAACATATCACTTGTGGCATTATCTTCATTATGGTGATATTTACAGAGAATTGTGATAACTGTTTACAAATGCTTGCGTTTGTTTCTGATTTTAATTTACTCTAAAAGCTTTATTAAAGAAGTTAGGTGATTACTCGCATAATACTACTTACAAATATTGTAACATAACATAGTCAAATATAAAAATAAGGTACGGAAAGAGTGGCTGCCTCTGACACAGGTGCTATGCCGCACTTTTTACTCGTAGAGGCACAAAATATTTAGGTAGAGGTACGCAATCTCCACTTTGTAAATAAAACATATTGTTTCAATAATTAATATTTACATTTCTCATTTTCATGTTTTTTTTTATGCTTGAGTGTCTATCATTCTACATTTTAGCAGGGAATTACAATCGAGAAGAAGTCTAAACTTGGTTGAAAAAGTCAACCAGATGGTAAACAATACGAAGAAGAATTTGTAACATCATCAAAATTCCAAACTAAACAAAGTTCAAAAAGTGGATGTTGATGTTAATTGAACCATTTCCAAATCGACAAAACAATGTTACGTCGCAGACGCCACAGGACATTTCTGTCGATATAATTGACCGTAAGGCGACGCGGGCGCAATTGCCATCTCTAATAACATTGCGATAAACGCAAAAACGCGCCAGACTGGTCGCAGTGGCATTATCGCGGACTCACACAATTAGTGAGATAAATTACGGATGCCCTTAAGAAGTTCGTCGTTGCGAGGAAAAAATGTAGACAAAATTTGGCCAAGAGGGAGCTGGGCGAGGTATTTGAGAAGTTCTATATCCTCGAACTGTAATAGTTATAACTACTTAGCTGTTACCTTTGTTCTAGTTGTTCATAGTTTAAACAATAGTTTCACACAAGAGATAGATACAGTAGTTCAAACTCCTCTTAATAGAAGATACTTCAGCAATGACCTCTGTGTCTTTTAGAGTTGGAGTTGGAGCACTTTCTGTTGTGTCTGAAAAGGCCTATCCGCGAGCAGCATAGTCATAAACACACATCACATTTATAAGTAATGTTAAGGTTGGGAGAAATTGTGTTATTTTGGTGCCTTTCGAGCACTTTCCACCGAAGATTCTGAACCGGGTCTTATCCTGGACATTACGACCGTTCAGAACACTTGTCTGCCACTTATATCCTGAGCAAGTTCCTGCAAAAGTGCTAGCCCGTGCAGATCATGGCAAAGGTCAAAATATCTCTCTTTGCGCAATCTTCAAATCGTAACTACAGCCATAACTACTTTACCTAGAAACTAGAAATTTAGTACTACTTACATGATCTGAGTGAGCATTATGAAATGATTTTTGGAAATTCACCTCCTTAGAGGCTGAACTGGGATTGTGAAAGTCCACGAACACCGAAGGCGCAGGCGGGTGCTAGCCTGAAATACATCTGTGCTCTACATTATCAGCATTTCAGACTCAGTTAGTGGTTTTGCCCGTCTTTATAGTCACTCAGGGCAGGGCAAACGTTTTCACAAATAATTATAAATTGATGAATCTAACAATGTACTTAATGTTAAAGAACTTTCAGAACTAAAAAGTTTTTGGTTAAAACCACACAGAAACAGATGTCCCTGCATACATAGTTTCCCAAGCCAAACAACTATTTTGTGTAAAACACATAACACTATGATTGTATATAAAGACAGAATCTTATAAATGCAGGTTTACGGTTTCCAACGGAACCCTGAAACTGTTCTATTGCTAACCACTTACTGCAAATGCATATGGTCTTAATGTAATAGTGTGTAAAAAGCAATAACTCAAACAATCGCATTTACATAATGATCATTAAACTCCTATCCATTGTTCCAATATTGAAAGTGTTCGTGTAAGGCTGGGGGCAGCTGGGCGACCAAGTTCAGCCGGCCTCACTGGGGCTTCAAAATTAACTTCTGTACAAGGTGACTTTTTTACAGTGTTTAACCAACTAAACATCAGCATTTACGCCCCACAGTTGGGCGAAGTGCTATTGCTGGCTGATTCGCAACCCAACGCAGGATTTGTCGCAGTATCCCAAACGGGGTTGTCAGAGAGCAAATTAAGTCTTGACGTCGTGGTGAACGGAACATTCAGAAGCCCACATTTCGCCGAGCGCATTTAAACCCAACATGGCAGGAGGCGAGCTTTTCGCCGTTATGTACGGCGTTGCTCCACATGCACTTACGCACACTTTTATTGACAGCTGAAATCCGAAACTTCGTGGCCACGCATATCTTATAAAATGCCAACTTTTAGAAGTGTTCTGATTTTCAAAAGACCGCACTAAAAGTCGTTACTTCTTCAGTTGTGTGGCGGCCTAGTGACAGAATGTCTTAGGGTGGGTGCACACGAGCGAGATGAAATCGACAAGATATCGCAAGACGGACAATTTCACGGACAAATCTCATTGAACTGCGTTATGCATGGTTATAAGATGCCACGGCACGAATTGCGATCCTTGTTTGCCAAAATTATTCATGTCACTTTTTGGGTGGCGATTATGATGTATTTTCAGTCACCTTCGTAGACTTTACGCAAGTGGCCTTGCCTCCGCACAAGATGTCAGTCGTTTAGCCTAGGCAGTAGGTTGGTCAGAGCCTAACCGGGACCAACTGCTTCACGTGCTCTCCGATGCACCGGGATGTCCGAAAAATACATTGCTAAATATCGGTCAGAACGGTCACCCATCTCATTTCCGACCCGTGGTGTGTTGTTTTACAAAAGCGATCGTTGCCGATCCACTGTCACAACTACACCACGGGCACCCCATACATATGCCCAATCCCAAACATACTTATTTCATAAAAACCTAACATAGCCTAATGTGGAGATGCTTCGCAAATACTACACCCTCAAACACAGTCACAGCCCTAGCCTATTCTAATCAAGCCATATCCGGCGACATTGGCGCGACAATTGCCGCCTTTTTGCAGGTCAACCATCGACCAGCACTTGTCGAGATGCCACTTAAATCAATCAACTAATACAACAATGTATGACTAAGAGAATGAAATCCCATTAAATTGCTGGGCAAAGGTCCTCATTGAAAAAGGGTCATCATTTTAACGCTTTAACACTAGTGGTTAATGAACCTGATGTTAGGTTTAGGATTAGGTAAGTAGGTAACCAAATAAAATTAGCCTTTTGAAAGAAAAAAAACGTTATATCTAATGACATTAAAATAAAAAAAAAGAGAGAGCGTTCGCGCTGGCCCAGTGGTTAAGCACTTTAGGCTCGGAACCCCTTTTGCCCTAAAGACTAAAAACTTAATTAATTAATGTATATGTACTCGTATTTTGACATTACTTACAACTTCTGCAGTTATTTCTACGGACAAGTATAATACATCACTGCACAAAACTTGTGTTAGAACAGATCACATTCGTTAACAAAAAAGGTTTTAAAACATTATTTCAGCCAAAATGTTGATAGTAATGGCCAGGGATAATAGGCCCTCGCTCATTGTGTTGACTGCATAGCTCCGAGCGAACCTGCTATGGCACTAACTTTGACTAACGAATGCCTCGAAAGGAAGGCATCTATGTCTTGGAAAGTAGCTTTACTGTAACTTAACGTATCTAACGTTTTCATAATATCCACCTACCGTTATAATTTATTTATTTGGGAAATCAACGGCGTTACAGTTGCTTAATTTTGCTCAGACCTCATTATTGAATTTGTTCTCCTAAAATAAAATAAGTCCCTATGACATTTTAATCTATATCAATACAGTTTTTTTTCTGATAGTTGCAGCTGTAATTTGCCATTTCTAACAACTGAATAACAAAGGCACCATGACCACCTCTGGGTGGCCCGGACAAATATTTGCTTTCCTGTACATACGGTGAAATTATAGGTACGTACGGCAGGGGATAATTTTTGACTTCACGTCAGTCCCTACTGACCAAACCTATCTACGTCTTCTTGTAATTTCTTTGGCTACAGTGGTCTAGTGGTGGCTAAGTGCCATCATGAATCAAAAGACATAACTTCACAATGCACTATTGCTCACTTAGATAGGATGAGATGGTAAAATAATTAGTTTAACAAGAATAGATTATCATGATCTCTTCCATTTTTGACTTCATCGGCCAGCACCAGCACAAAGCGGCTGCAATCCCTCAAAGTAAACAACTTCCTATTACAATGTAACCGCAACGTCTAGTTCGTTATTTTGCGCCGAAATCAGCCATTAGGTAATATAACGTGCTATATCACGTAAACGAGTCGCTTTGAGACCGAAATGAGCTCTGGAGTAGTTAAATTACTCTTAGACGGGAATAGAGTGTCCAGGCTTTTGGATAATGAGCGGACAAAAAACTTCCCGACTGTTGCTCAAATCAAACTACTCAATAGAACTATGTGACGATTTTTCACATAAACTTGAAAAATAAATCACCACTAAGTAGTTCCATCATGGAACAAAATATCGTCGAACAAAGTATCAAAGTATCGTATCTAATCGTCCTGTCACCAAGATCTCAAATCGTCAACTGTTCAGACTTAATGCATAACTTTCACCAAATACTTGTTCAACAAATTAAGTAAAATACGTGCTAGATATCCACAAATTGTCTTGAAGAGAGCTTCCATGTCGTGAACTGATGGATGTCTCAACTTCAAATATTCTAAATCAGCTGACTTCTAAATCAGCTGACTTGGCGACCCTCGTTCCACCATCACACTGCCCCAGGGCCCCAATTAGCCCCACAAAGCTTCTCTGTGTCGTGCCCTTCCTGACCCGAAGATAACTGGATTCGCCAGCCGCTACCGCAACAATGATGCCATCAGATTGTTTTACAATCTAATTTTAATAGCAAGCACATTTAATAGCAGCGTAATTTAATTTTAGCGGTGGATATCATTTGGGGCTTTGTTATGCCTTAGACATGAACCAGGGTAAGACGACTCGTTTTCTTGAATAGGTTAAGTCTCAATGAGTAAATTGCGCCCCACTGCATGGCGAAGGCATAGTACATTAAAACGTGATACACTGTGGCGACCCTCCCATACTTACTGCTAACTAGTGTCACAGTACAGTAGGTTATCTAAGGCCGCTCGCCGAGTTATTAGCCTAGCGTGCACACAAACATGCGGCACAGCCCGTCCGTACTGCCACCACCTTATTCCCCCCTATTTTATGCTAGCGTGTGCGTGAAATAGCGACATGGCGCGCGACGCGCACGCACACATTCAAAACGAAAGCGGCACGTTTATATGTAGATATTTTACTGTTCTCTGTGTACTGTGCTAGTGTCTATCGTACGCGGTCCGATGTCAATGTTGGCCATTCTGTCTTACAAATAATAGCATTTCGCCTTCCACAACTTCCTCTTGGGTATTTCGCGTATCCGTCGCCCGTTCGGGATCCACTACGTTATCGTCCTCGCCCACACACCAGGGTCCTCGCTCACCCAGCATGCGACAGACGCGCCCAGATACCTACAAAAATCGTTTTTGTTTATAATACTGATTTTAAAACAATGTGATATCTCAACTCTCAATTGTTATTAACGGCCGTAAAACAAAACTTCTGAAGACACGCCTCTTTTTGTGCGTGACTTCAATCCTTCTCCAGATTGTCTCATTTTAGATTCCATTCATCCCATTATTGACTTATTCCGTTCCTATCTCGTTACACGCGACCAAAACAGAGCATATCTAAATCGGGTACAATATTAACGCAATAGAAGTATAATACCAGAACCGGGGAGTCGTAACGAGATGAGCGCGCCTCGCCGGAGCTCAGTATTGCCTGCCCGGGGCGCGGGAACTACTCGCGAAGACAAATATACTTATTGAAATAATCTACTGGCTGGCAGAGAAGAATCTATTTAGGACTTTTATTGCAATTTTCACGGATCCAGTGACCATTTACAATAAAAAATCTACTGTCACACTATGATGTAGTACGACGGAACAGGATAAGATATACCTACATCAATATTTAAACAACAATAAATATTCCTGTTCCTGGACATCGTTAACGCATGGCCTAGCTTCGAACTAAGCAGAATTTGTACTACGGGTGTCAAAGACTGACAAACATACATAAATACTAAAATAGATATAGAAAAAACAAACCCAAATTTTGATGTTTGTAACATCAATGTTCCGGCTGCGGACGGAATCGACACCACGATTCACAGCTTTGCATTCAATATAACACCACACAAGTCGCCAGGTCACATAAATAGGCAGTAATCAAAAAGCTAAAAGCCACGGTTTATTCTAAACAAAATCTTTTCAAATCCTACACAAAACAATTGCATTTTTACTCCATTGCTGTCCATACAAAGTCACCGTAGTACAAACAAACCCCTATCTAGAGGATCAGTTGTGGAGATTGCATCGCACAATATGTCCCGGGTTCTGACTGATTCGATTTGACGGAGGGATCATTGATATACTCAACAATTGTCTGCGCCAGATTGGAAACTGCGAAACCAAAGTAACTATATGTCTCGAATCTTGGGATGGAATCTGCTTACTGAAGCTTCGGAACTTTAAAGCTCGGGAAGGCAGGTACTTTGTACAAGCAAGGATTTTGACTCTACCGCTAATTTATCTGTTATGTAAATACTCTTGCGATTATTTTGATTGATGAGATGCTTAGCGTCATGATTACTAGTGCCGATTGAAGACTTACTAAGTTCACAGGTTAAATAACCGCTCTAGCTGAAATATGTTTTAATAGAACAGCGATTGATACTGGGATCAAACTGGGACTGTGTTTCTTCTGTTGTTTCCGGTTTCCACAAGGAATTTAAAATTGACATTGTGGTAAAGTATCTAATGGCTATTCTGGGTGTTTATTCACTCATATTGTTGCTTAGTGTGTATTCTCCTTAACATGAAAATTGTAATGAACAGACACAAGAAAACACTATTTCATTAAATTAAAAAAAAAACTTCGTCATGTAACTGAGAACTAACCTAAATAAGCACTACTGTCTGTCGTAAATATCATTATTAGAATAATCTGTTAACATTTAATGGGTAAATCCTGTGCCCCAGACGCAACCCGACACCGTAATCCCGCACAATTACGCCCGGTGGGCCGAGCGGGATGGCCGGAGCTGCGCGGGGGCAGCGGCCCCCAGAGGTTCGAGATTTAATGAATTTATAAAAGGTTTATGTTTGCTTTACGCATTGTTCATGGTTTTGAATCAGCAGACAACAAACGGTCAGGTCAGAGGGAGGACAGTCAGATTTGCACGTCTTGAAACTCATATCTCCTAAGTCAAGACCAACGAAAAATTAGAGATACTGCTAAGCTCCCAAAGTAAGATTCCCCATGTGTTCTCAAAAGGACAAACAGACAATACCCGCAAAAGATATCGGTTTCACCAACAAACATTTGTTGCGTGAATCACTTCATGACCCACACATCGTACGTACATACACAACGCAATTAAGAAGTCTGTCTTGATCTCCTTTCAAAAATATCAGAGTTAGAAGTATAGCTGTTACTTTCAGTTCTATTGACATTTTACGGAACAGCATGAGCGTGAGTGCTTGCTTAGCGTTGATTGACGTTTGTGAATTCAGGGATTAGTCAATTACAATGTGATGTATTAAAAAACAACACGAGATAATTTTGACAAGAGATGAGACGGATAATAAAATGCATGCCGTTGGTGCTTACTTATGTCAAAGTATTAGGTTACTAACTACACTATTGCCAGGAAACAATATATCAAGCCAATTCATATCAATAAATTACTTTAAAGTTTTTTAAAGACATTAACAACATTTACTTCATTGTTCAATAGATTTACAGTTGTATCGACCGCAAATAGTCGGCTAATTACAGCGTGCGCATACGCCGACTATTCGCTCATCGAGATAGCGACGGAAATATGTTAACAACTTCATCATAGTGCCGTAGAGTAGATAAATAAGCAGTAGCATTATAGATGGGTTGCAGAACGGACAAAATGGTTGGAGCACTTTTTCGGTTTTGTCCTGAAAATTCCCTGGGGCTGTGCGTTTTGAAAGTACTCGACAGCAGAGGGTTGCTTAGTCTGCCACGGGCCCTTTTGCAGAAAGAAAGGAAAAAATATATTAGTCCACACAAGATAATTGAGAGTTTACAAAAATAATATACGTGCGTGTGGCGCTAAAAAGTGTTTCCACTCAGTAAGTCTTAAGTACATCTAGTGTTCTTGATGCTGGTCTTCCGTGGATACCTTAACACAAGAGTTAGGTACCAAGTACTCTACGCAAATAAACAACATCACAACCAAAACAACAATGATAACAAAACATACAAAAAAGGGGGCCCCAGTACAGTACCGGTTTCAGAATGGATTTTGAATGGTAGTGCCTTTAGAGAGCAGGAGATTGGACACGGTGTCGTTTAGAAGGCCACATGCTTCTGCGGGCAGACCGGAACACCTACTCTGTATTCTTCTTAAAATTTTGCTGCTTACTCTGCTGTGATAGAAAACAACGTTATAATTATAAATAAATGTGTGCCCCACCTGGAATAAAGTCATGAGCTTAGGTAAGTTTATATCAGTATGTACGAGTACACCTTATAAATAACTGAGTATACCAACATAGCCAAAAGTGCCTTGCTCCCTTCTGTACAAGCCTTCGTCTCTGTTCATATAGTTAATCGTGTAATGCACTATTCTTATTTCAGACAATGTGCTTGAAAGGTGTGCAGATAGGTATAGATATGTTGTAATTGGCGCAAAAAGAATTGCTTTGAAACCACCCGCTGGCAGGTGATTGCCGCTCACAGTTCTGTGGGAAAAGCTAATTAGATTGATTGTTAACTATCAAATTGGTAGCGAAGAAATATGCAAGTGACTTGGACATGTTATGTTTATAGCTAATTTTAAAAGGATGTAATTCTGCTAACTAAACATAATTTAAACTAACCCCCGAATTCACAAACGTCAGTCAAATTTGAATGTCCAAACTCATGCATTCCAGTAATTTGTCTATATTACCGAAAGAGACATGTCTGTCTCTTGTAAGAGCTGCTCAACTTTGATTTGCATTTGTAAATTCGGGAGTAATTCACCTATATTGAAGTGGCTGAAACTTAAAAGGTCAAACTTAATAATTTAATTGAACGAGCAAAGTGACCGTGGCTAAGTGGTGACAGCTGTTTGACAACGATTACCGATGTTAAGCTAGGCATGCCAGATCGGTTAGTGAGATGGGTGACCACCCTAACAGAAATGTCGCGATGCAGCAGAAGTTGGTCACAGCTGACGTCATTAAATGTTAGTCGTTAAGACGGGGGCCTGAAAGCAGTTGGATAACGTCGGATGGTTGTGTTTTTCACTATCCCTACAACAACTATAGTTTTATGTTGAGCTGAGGACAGAGTAGGCTTATTAATAACCTAACCTTTTACTTTTAATAATAATAACGAAAGCTGATAGGTAGAGGTATATATATTTAGGATGTTTTTCAAATTAGGAAACACTATTATTCCTCAGTTGATATCATTTCACTGAATCAAATCTAACGTTTACCTATAATCATAATTGGTATCCAACCCGAAACCAAAATCCCATTCACAAACGCTAAATACCTACATCGGTATGTTTTTGAGCTTCTAATTTCAAATCATGTGCGTCACGTGTTCATTTGTTCTCCTCCAAGAAACAAAAAGCGATCGCTCGTTATGCAAAAATGGCAAGCGTCGCGCACGCCACGACACGGCGCATTCCTCGTCGAAAATGAGACTAATTCAAATAGCGTATTCGTTGACGTAATGCTGTATTATCGCGTTACTCACGCCGGCTGGCCACCCCCTACGAGGGTATCAAATCGCCGCTTTTGTCGTGGCTTTAACAACTTCATTGTTTTTAATTCAGTCCGGTTTGAAACATAGATAGATATGTTCACTGATAGGCGGATCACCGTGGTCTGCCGAAAGACATCTCTTTTTAAAGATAAGCTCGCCTGTACTTTTTATATTTATGCCTTATACCATCTATAAAACCTGTCAATGTACAAACGAATACATGTTCAGTTTTTAAAAATCAACATAGAAAACATGTGGGGCAAACTGAAGCGCTGCCTCAGCTACTATTATTTAAATATGAAGACCTACAGTCATTATTTTGATAAAAATGACAAAAGCTATTTATTTCAATAAACGGGGTGTTACATTTTGAATATCTGATTGAGATTCAGAAAATATGTAGCTTGAAATTCACGCCCTGAATTTACTCACTTGAAAAGATCGCCTAGCGGAATGATAAGATAATATATAGTTGATAATTGGTTACCTTAAAATTAGGCAAGTAGGTAGGTCAAGCAATTAACAAAATAAATATCTTCCAAGTAAAGAAGAAATGCTAAACAGAACAAGCAACGGACAAAGACAAACGACAAATTTGATTCTGCTCCTTTGTTGACTTTTTTACACAATAATCAGTTTAAAAATTTCAACCCTCCTGTTTCCTATTATTAAATTGTATGCAAAAAAATATTTCTTAAGTTATTAGCTTCAGCAAAGAGCAAAGAATCGTTTATTGACTTCTTAATAAAACAATATTGCGTGTTTATAAAATGAGGTGGTTTTGGCAACATCTGGCAGTAAGACATTTAGAAAAAAACCGGCCAAGTGCGAGTCGGACTCGTGCACCGAGGGTTTCGTACAAACCTGCAAGGTTTACAAAGTTCATTACGACAATCGAGCTTAAATTAGTTAAAAATTTGAGGTTTTCGGAATTTTTCCTTTATGTGTGCTATAAAACGTTGCTTCATGCCAAATTTCAAGATTCTAGGTCGACTGGAAGTACCCTTTAGGTTTTGATTCCCTTGCGAGTACTTGCGAGTCTCAAAATATGCAGCTTAAATTGCTGTTTCTTTTGATTGCGTTGACATAGAAGTTTGATTTTGTTACAGCTTTAAGGTATTATAGACCTGAGTATTTGGTATGAATTTCAATTTAATACCTTTACGCGTTTATGAGGAAATGGGTAGTAAGTTTAAAATTATTAAAAAAATATATATTATGTGTTGTAACTAAAAATTTATGGTTTTCGTAATTTTTCCTTTATCTATGCTATAAGACGTTGCTTCGTACCAAATTTCAAGATTCTGAGTTCACGGGAAGCACCCTGTAGGTTTTGATTCCCTTGCAAGTGTCGAAAATTTATCTTTTGATTGCATTGGCTTAGAAGTTTGATTTTTTCACAGCTTCAAGGGACAGTAGACCTGAGTAATTGATATAAATTTCAGCTTCATACCTCCACGCGTTCCTGAGAAAAAGGGTCTTGACAGACGGACGGACGGACGGACAGACGGACAACAAAGTGATCCTATAAGGGTTCCGTTTTTTCCTTTTGAGGTACGGAACCCTAAAAAACAGACAATACAGTCCATATAAGTATTCATACATAATACACATTCCAAAAAATAATAAAAATAATGTCAATAATCTATACATAACAATACAAATAACAATAATCATAATTAAACTGTCTGACCGTATCACAATTATGACTAACTGTAAACTTCTCCAGCAATCCGCACTGAGCCTGCGTGTTGGAGTTTGGCTTGAGTATATCGGCTGTTATTCATTTTTGATTCAAGAAAAGGGCTTTACTCTTAGAGTTTCTGTTTTTGTGTCCAATCGTTTCACTTATCAGTTTTTGCGCCATGTTTCTCACACCACCTGCTGTCATCTGATCAATCCCAAACGGCCACTCGCGTCGTGTGATGACTCCGCGGAAAAGTCTTCACTAATCAGTTCCATCGGATGTTGTCGGAGACCGAGTGTTATCTTAAAGGTTCAAAAGCCATGCTCCTTTCACCGCGGTGGGAACGGCGCGGGAGTGCATGAATGTCGACACATGATTATACTGTTGGATAGTTATGTAGAAGGTCAATTATCCAACTTTGGGGTGAAATCGACGTAAATTTACATCATGGCTAACATTTCAATTGTTTGAATTCATTACAACGGATACCTACAGTGCCGCTGTCAAGCTAGCCGTTCGGAGGTTAACGGTTACCATAACCTATGGATGGACAAGGACACATCACTTAAACTAACTTTTGTAGCTGTATCTTGTTGACTACACACTATGACTATGACTTGGCAGGAAGCTGGTACAGGAACTATTACAGTTTGCCGAAACAGTGTTATTTCCACAGGTTTAGTTAAATAGTGGTAATATAGAATTATAATCTAAACAAAGCGGCCTGACGCCGTAGACATCATTTTCAAAACATACATTTTCAAGAGGATTTCAAAAAACTTTTCCGCTAAATCAGACAAAATGCAAATCTGAAAATGCAAAAAGTCCCCGAAAACCCAGCTGCATCTCAAACTGTGAAGCACCCGTACATACCTGACCCGTTTTTAACCTGTAATGAGCGCCTCGGACCCGCGTCGTTAACAGTTGGAGGGCCCTCCGGCGTCCGCGTCACATCTGACATTCTGCCCAGGGTTACTTTTTTGGACGAGCAGACAGTTTTAATGAACTTCCCGCTTAATACTCGTTTTCCGAGAACAATTTGGGAAGAGGTGGCATTCTAGTAGTTGGGAACTAATAACGACTTTAATTAAGGAAAAGTACTTGAAGTTATTTCTATTCTAAAATAATAATTTCTCACGTTTATATAATCAGCATGTGGAACAAAAGTCAGTGAAGTTTTGAAATAAATAACATTTCTTGAGAAAGCTTGCACTGCGTGAAGGACCCTTACAAGTCAAAAGTAATTTAATAGTCGCCTAAAATAAACACCAAACCATTAAAAATAACAACTAAACGAATATTTAAACACAATAATTCTGACCATTCAGAAAAATCTAAGAAAGGGTCGGTTGAAGAGCCCTTTAAGAGAAGTCAAAATTCACAATATACCACCGTTTAGTTCCCATCAGTAACTTTTTAACTTTAAAACAAGACAAAACCCCCTTGAGTCGTCAAGTAGCACTCAAAGGGCGGCTCTCAAAGTCAAAGGGTTCAGTCTCCACTCAATTAAGCTCTATTTTGCAAACAGCACTCCGCATTGAGAGGCAATTCCTTCAAAGTCAATCGATTGCGTTTTGTTTCAATTTACGTTTTGCAAGTTTACGTGGGAATACGATTGCGGCGTTTGAAATTTTGTTTTGTTTTGCGAAATCGTGTGATTTTATTATTTTTAATCATGGCGGCCAGGTGGTTAGAGTAACTGTAGTAGGCCCCAAATGTAGAGCCGAAGCTATAGATTCTGTGCCTTAGATAATTACTGCCTTATTCATAAAAACGAACGCAACGCTAACGCATTGTTTAAGCTATTGACGTGTTCTGTCACTTACTATCAAATGGCGGCAGCAACAAGAATGACAGTGACAAAGCGATACAATAGTTATCGTGTTCTATAAGAGCTGTTTAAATTTTTATGAATAAGGGGGTTAGACTGTAGACTGTAACGTTTTTTCGAAAAATAGGTATAAATTAGTAACTTTCAGTTTTGTTGTTAGCTGTAGTGTTTTTAACTTAATCTAGTTAATGTTTGGCCCACGCAGAATTCGATCTGTATTTACATCGCATTCATTAAAAAATAGTATTGATCTGATATTTAGTGGTTACAAAAATATCTACCTATATCCTTCGCCAAGGTAAAGAAATTACTTATACATAAACACTCGTGTTGACATTCATTATAATGGATGGTTTCATAACGACAACTCTTCTTAACAGCTTAACAGCTATGATAGGGCAATACTATACCACCATACCTACATCTATACTTACCTAGTTGTAATATTTCTAAAATAATAGTCAGTTATCAAGACTAGGACAAAGTGTATCCAAATCAAATAAAAGTACATATTTCAATTTAAATCAGTAACAATAACAGGATTTAGTACAAAACATGACGACAGTTTAGAGTTCATTACGAGCGGGCCGAATCGCGTTAGACTGCGTTAGCCGGGGGAGGGGACGGTCGCATGCGAGAGGACGACATTTGGTTGAAATGGCATTTAGATTATAATCCCTTTTAATAAAAAAATATAAATAAAGGACTAAAGATCCGAAAACCAGAAAAAAGACATTTGGTCGTCTTGGTTTTTTCTGTTTTCAGATTTTTAGTAAAGATACTACATGGAAAATGCTAAATACAATAATAACTATGAATTAAGTATTTCGTTTTCAAAGTAAGAACCATTTTTTTTAAATATTTATTTAAAAAAAGAGTACACTACTTTTACAAGAAATTCTTACATATTTAGCATTCCTGATGATATCGTATCATACATACAATATCACCGGAACATAAATTTATAAATATGTAGGATCCAATTGTATCAACATAATGCATTAAATAACTACCTACAGTACCTAGATAGATTTTTACATTAACAGAGGACTCTCTGATAGATTTAAATTGTTTCAGTGAAATACGAAATTAAGTTCGGAAAATGATTTGTCTATGATAAACTTTAGTTGGTAGTTATTGAAATTTATAGTTAAACAATATAACGTGTATACTTCTTACATACTCGTAGATACTGACACAAGTTGCAACTTAAAATTAACATAACCACTTGCTAATACAAAACGAATTAAAATATTTTTTCTTACATTCATCCTGCATACTACCATCCAGTTTTTGTTTGATTTCTCGCTGAGATGTTTTATGCACCATCGGTCGCGATCGCGCAGTCACTCCGATATTAGGGTATTTGCTCAATCGCCGGGACTCGCAACTGCCGAGCACTGGTGCGCGCACCCTAACAGATTTTTTATTCAGAACCCAATACACGACACGAATAAATGATTAAGTGTCAATATGCATTCAGCACTTTGAATCAAATCGGGCGTGAAATTTTTGAACGCGCTTTTTTATATTATCTCTATTCAGATGGTACACTGATTGCTGGTCACACTACAATTTCTTTTAATCGTTTACATTGACGTGTTTACGTCTATTTACGACCTTTATATTCAAATAAATATCAGTATTTCTAAACCGTTACTGAAACCATCAGCCTCGGCATCGTGTTCTAAACCGAATGTATCAAAGAAAATCCGTGCGGCCATTACACGAAATTAGATGGAAAAAAAAAAGAAAAAACCCAAATGCATTTCCCGCCAGTTTCATGTTGCCATTCAAAATAGGAACGTATTACCGAGTCAGTGAAAAGAACCGTCTCAAATTACTTTGCATTGCCCGTCTCTTTCCATCTGATTGCTGTTTCTATTTCTGTCTCTGTCTGGGGCTATACAAACTCAGATAAACAAATACAAAGGGCCTAATTGAGTAACTAGTATAAAACGAACGACTGCCGTCCCTTCGTGTAACTTAACCACGTTCATTTTACAGCTCTTTGAGCTTTTTCCCTTCGAAAACGGACCTTCTGTCTTTGGTATAGCGACTTTGGAAATATTTGAGGGTTCTTGATAAAGTGGTGTAAATGTAAAATTTTCGTAGTCGCTCTCTCAAGTGGTAAGGGAGTTCAAGTCGGGGCGGGGAACTTAATTTGTCAACAATTTTCGATATTTGAATACGTTTCGCTGCTCAATGAGCTTCTGTCAGCTTAAATTGTTTTTCTTTCTTTTAAATAATTCGACGGAGTCTGTCCTCGTAACGAAGAAAAAGACTTGAGTGCTTAGGTAGATTTGCGATTGTTCTCTAAATAAATAAAATTGTTCTTGATGTAAGAATAAAGAGTAATAAGGTCAGATTTATTCATTAGAGTACCTAGAAAACTTCATTAAAATGTTCTTCAGAATAAGTTTGGCAAACAAATGGACCTCTAATTTTACTCTCGCCATGTAAGGATTGGTTGTGAGATGTCATAAATAGAATACTGTACCAAGTACGTCGTGTTAGCCCGTCATGCCATTGACTGTACCTAGACAGTCAATGGCATGACAGACTACCCATTGTTGTAGTATTCCTCTATCTTCTCTAATCTCTTTCTTTAAGGTTCGCTACTAGGGTCGGCCGGAGAGAAAATCTGTCAAATTTGAAAGCGATCGTGACAGCTATGGTCACACAGTGGTTGGGCATTGCAATCCGTGCATAAATGCAATGCATAAATCCGAACGACCGTCTTGGTGTAATTGTTTAGAAGTCGGCTACTACACCAAAGGTCGCGGGTTCGATCCCCGCACAGTACAAACATTTGTGTGCATGAACATGTCTGTTTGTATTGGTCTGGGTGTTTCCTATGTATAATAAGTATGTATTTACAAAAGAAAAAGTATTTAAGTATGTTTATCCGTTGTCTAGTATCCCATAAAAACGGAGTTTAATTAGCTCACTTGGGGCTAGATGGCGCTGTGTGGAATAATGTCCAGGGATATTTATTTATTTATTATTATTATAAATCGCGGCATGATAATCATTTGATGCGTTCACCAAAGATATTTTTATTTCGCCACCCAATATATTTCAGGATATAGGGCAAACAAAAGAAACTAACCAAAAATGTTATTTTAATAAACATACTAACAAGCGGTTTTGCCAATTATTTTTTACACTATTATTTGCAATCTATTCTCGTGACCACGTTATTTGCACAATGTTATATCTGGTACTTGACGATTCCATCGAGATTTAGTTGTAACTTGGTTTATCCGTTCGATCATCATCAACACAAAATATGTCTTACATCCAATGCATATGATATAGCAAACACACGGAGCCATTTCTAGTAACATGCAGAAGAAGCCACTAATAAATTGGTCTTACTTGTAATGAAAAGCTGCAAGAAGCATTAAAGGGAGCTATCTTGTTACCAACTAAAACGAGGAATTTAACAGTTGTCAACAGTTGAGACACTTTTAGTGGATAATTTATTTTAGATAATAACACTTGAGTAATACCTTTAGTCTCCTGTAGAGGCCATCGTATTTCAGGCTTTTTACGCTGAATTTAATAAAGAATCCACCGTGATCTTCATCTTACTGGAATTGATCTACGAGTAGAGCATAGTATGAAAGGAAGTCACCCTCCGCGTTTTTCTGTCTGTTTTTACATAAGCTTTCACTATCTAAATGATAGTTGATGCTAATTATATTTTCTAGAACGTTTGTCTGTATAGTTCATTCAAATTACTACAGGAAAAAGCTGTGTGCAAATAGCCAGTTAGAGATAAAAATGCTTGCACTGCCATTATTCCATGGCTGACGTAAATATGATAATTCATATTTATATCAAAGTTCTATCTGATCCATTTTTTTAAAATTTAAAATGGGTTTGCGTTTGACCTCAGTCTTGCCAGCCACGCTTACCCAAAAAATGCCTATTCACTCTTGCCTTGAAGACACCAAGGTTGTATGTATCCGGAAACACAGACGCAGGGAGGGCGTTCCACTCCTTAGCGGTGCGGACCAGAAAGGAAGCACCCAACCGCTTAGTTCAGACCGCTGGAAAGTCGACCACATGGAGATGAAAGCCCTCGCGGCGTCTTGTGGTCCGGTAGTAGAAAGTAGAGGGTGGTATCAGGTCATGAAGTTCTTGCGCACACTCTCCGAAATACACCTTATAAAAAACCGATAGACAGGCAACTCTACGCCGATGCTCCAAACTCGAGTTTGGTTCCAACGAGCGTCTCGTCACCTATCAGTCTCCTGGCTCTTCGGTCTACTGAGTCCAGTGCATCCAGCTGATACTTGGCAGAGCCATCCCAGAGGTGGCAGAAGTACTCCATACACAACCAAATTTGGGCTTGGTACATTTGTAAAAGCTGTTCCGGTGTGAAGTGTGTTTCCATTTCGAATAACTTGTCATTATGTTCTATTGCAATAACTATTTCTGTTTCGTATAAGCAAACGCAAACTTTAATTTTTTTTGCTCGAGATCTCCATCCTAATTACTATGGAACGAGTGAAGTTTCTTTGACAGCCGTCTGCGCAGTCCCGCAAGTCAGTCTTTCACATGACGCCGGGTGAGTGCACGTCACTGCGTAAAGAATAGGAAAATGAAATGGCAACTAGTACGAAATTGTCAAACCCAAGAGAGCTTTTAATCAAATGTACTTATAAATATAAACCTGCCACATAACTCTCATGGTGAATCATGATAAAATCATACGTTTGATAAATTATGCATAATGCATATGAACAAACAGTACGGAGGAAAAAAAATAAAGTTGTACTATTTTCAACAAAAGACCCTATGTGCGCCTATTTCGTGTAAATTATCCGCGTAATTATAAATGTCATTTTCGTCAAAAGCGACGTGCGCTCACCTTGGGGACATGGGGGGGAGTGAGCTGCGACGGTGCGCGGACAGCTATCAAAGAAACTTCACTCACTCCATAGTAATTTGTATGGAGATTTCAAGCAAAAATTCGGAATGTTTGGGAATTTTTTGCACAAAACTGAAATAAAGCAATGAAAAACAACTGATTGGCAATGCTTCTTTGATATCTGATCTTTACACGTTATTTAAAACACGTAAGTTGTTAGTTTATATGATGCCTAAACTTTTGAAATACGGGAGTGCGTTTTGCACGTTTTTAGCGATATTCTGATTTTTTTTCACAATAATCTAGTAAGTTGATCCATATACTGGAAGTTTGAGCTGATTGTGCAACTCTTTGACTACTATGACGATTTTTTTCGTGCCTCACACTTCATATTTTCTATATAAAACTTTAGTTTTCCCGAGAGCCGTTTTCCTGGTATCGCGCCTTAAATATTACCCATCTTTTCTGCTTGCAAACATACCATCATCTTTCCTCATGGGAGTAGGCAGAGACTACTTCTCATTCCACCTTTAAATATCTTCTAGATACCTTCAGATATCGTTATAGTTCGTTCGCATTAAGAATGCAGTAATTTCTTATTATCCTTCGATCGAGCACGTCCCCTAACCAATCAAATCATTACTAATTAGAAAGCCAAGTCCAGAGTAACCAGTTAAATACTTTCGAACGCAAAGGTTATAGATCTGAGTTTTTTTGTGTGCAAAAGAATTTAAATGCATTCATAACGCGAACGAACTATAGTTGCCGTTAGAGAGCTCACTTTCATAGATACCTACCTAATACTTTTCCCACATATCTATAGGTAATACACAAGGAGCTATGATTGGCGCTGCACGCGTGTGTGCGTGGGCTGCGCAGGAGTGCTGGACATCCGCCAATCGCCTGCGCATCCTCATTGCACCGCCGGACGGGGCAATTCCTGCGTCCGCGACGGATCCTGGACATGGATTAATGGACTAATGGATACCGCGATTGTACACTTGTTAGATATACGGAGGATGGTCGGAGAAGGGTTAACTGACAGAATGGCCGCCGTCCCAAAGACCTTGATAATTTCCTGGAGGTCGGCCAATCCGTTGATTGTGGCTTTCGAGAAGTCTCGACCCTAAAAACTATTACAATCCTCACCTAATAACTTAAGTAGGTATCTAATTAAGTATTTAACAGCCAGCACAACACAACTCCAACTTGCAGGGTATAAGAAATTGCAACTTACAAAATAAACATTGGACATGGTTAGACACTTACCACTTTAAAATATGTTGGGATGAATCAGTTATCTATCTACTCGTGATTTGAATTTATTCAGTGAGCCAATAATTGACCAACCAATAGTCAAAGATATTAAGCAAGTCTTTATTCTTTCACATTGTAATTGTCTAGATAACTGTTATTGTAAAAGAACATGTTTGAAAAGAAAAGGAACTCTAGTTCCTGGCCGAATCTTCTCAATACAGAAGTTATTGTCCTATACCAATGTGTAGGAGAAGGAGAAGCACAGAGTAAGTAAGCGAACATAAGGTGATTGTACTCTACCACCGGATAGAGTACATCACCTTATGTTTGATTACTGACTCTGTGTTTCGTATAACCTTCATATTTTGTATTGTTCAGTTTGGTCAATTTAAATATATTTTAGGGGTTTATTTAAATAAAGATAGTACAGTTTGACCTTATTATAAGCTCCGATACTGACCGAACGTCATTCATACCTCATTTCAAAGGGTTGACTATGACCAAGTAAAAAGTCCACACTGTGTTAACCCTCATCCTGCTCTATTATCCAACAAAGCGAGCCACTTCAGGTGGTTGCATAAATATTGATCTGCCGTCACCCTGGAGGTAATTACGGAACGGGGCCGGCTCGACCCCCATAAATATTAACGTTAGAACAACACGCTCTAACGAGACAGGTAGATAGACAATGAATAAAACGGTTAAGTAGCACTTTACTAATAAGCTGATAAAACCAAATAAGCGAATATTTTATACCTACTTAGTATCTTTGTTTTTCTGTTAAAAGTTGTGTTGAAATGTGAAGAATAGTCACCATTTCTAAATATTCAAAAATTGCCTTTTGTAGGCTGTCTGTCTGAATCCACTGCAGTTGTATTTTGCCTAGCAGGGTTACTTTTCGTGAACTCTACTACTTCAACGACCACTCGTTCTATCTTCGTCCTATTTATTTATTCTTAATTGGACAAAATTTAGAATAAAAGTACAATTGGCGGACTTAATGCCTGGAGGCATTCTCTACCAGTCAACCGCAAGGCATAACAGATAATTTAGGAAGTTTGGGCTATGTGCCGTGACCACTACCACTTTAGCTTGTGGCTTTAGTCCTGCAAAAATGTACAAGCCGCATGATGATGACTACTTGTTTTTCTTCTTTGGTTGCTTGACTGAGTTAAACTCAACGGTAACACTTAAAAGTAACTAAACAAAGGCTAAACAATTTAGTTTTCAAATTCAAGGAGCGCGAGAATTCTCCGTTCCGTTTCACACACCAGTAACTCAGTTCCAATAACAAACCACCGTAATTACTTCCACACATTTTGACGTTCCAAATTATTAATGTTTATTTAATTAACATAAAAAAATAAGTCGCTTCCCACCGGCCAGGGCTAGTCTGTCGTCTTTCTATAACAATTAGAGAAGCGATACGCCAGGCACAATAGGATAAATAAACGATGCCTAAACGGAAGCTTCTTAAACTGTTTTCTAAAAACATTTCGGGTCGTTAGGAACGTTGAAAAGTCACTTTGACGCGGGTACAAAGGATTTTGACAGGCTGACGTGCTACCGGCCGACTCGGCGGAGTCATCCAGGGTTGTCTGCCAAAGGCCTTGGACGGACTAACCCTTTAATAAGACAATTGAAGCAACGCTGTGCAGGTTTAGTTTAGCGATTGGCGTGTCTTTTTCACTTAACTGCAAATGTCACAGTGACAAGAATGAAAGTCAAAGTGATGTAGAAGGGCTGTTTGAGCTATTAAGAGTAAGATAGTAGGTGCTTTATTGTAGGCGTACCTAGTCAGGAACGTGAAAGCCTAGTCAGTAAGTACGCGTATTCTACATATCTAGATTACTCGCAGATTAGAACGCTTAGTCCGTACAAGGCTTTAGTATAGCTGACTTCTCTGTATACATAGTGCTGTGTTCTTTGGCTAACTTTTCAAAAAGGAAAGGCAGCAGGATTTCGGTGTTATTATCGCGTCATAGCCTGTGAATAAGCATCGAATCGATATAATGTGTCTGATGATGCAGTTCTTTAAATTTTATTGAATAAATAGGCCGTTCAGCGGTAAAATATGTAAAATGTAGAGTCTGTTCAAACGATGAAATCTCTTTATCGTTCGACAACGTCGTTCTAAGTCATAATAAAAATGAATAGTTAATTGGGAAATATCAGCGTTACATCAAGATTCTAACAAAGCAGTGCAAAAAATAATCGGCGCTTTTTCCTATTTAACTACCCATTGCGCCAATGACGAGATATTAATTAAAAAAAACAAATCGAATCAACAAAAACTAACAAAAGAATTAAGTTTCTATTATTTTTCTAAATCCAACATTATTCAATACATTATTTAGCTTAAATCGTTAAAAACGGGATTGCTACCATATACCTTTTTTGTATTGAGTTTCCGATATTATTAAGCTTAAACCTGGTTCAGTTATATCTCAACCCACGCGTCAACCCTATCACCGCGGGGGTATTATTTTATTGAATTGTACCAGCGCGGGCGCGGCGTGAGTGGCAGCTTCGGCCATAGGCCGTAATGACAGCGCCGTTTACTCCGACTTAATGCACAAATTATAGTTTACCTCCTCTCTAATGGTTTGTTGTGCCATCGCTTCTTAGAGAGGAATTTTAACCATGTTTCTACGATCTAGTAAAAAACTAGCCTATCATCGGATTTTACTAAGATAGAGTTGGTACTTACAAACTGTTATTGAGTGGTAATGATAACAGTTTGGGGGCTTCAACATTGATGGAATCATCCTGCCTCATAAGGTAAATAATAAATATAGATATACCAGAAAAAATCGGCCGGTCTGTCAATGGTCTCGGTAGCACAGTGGTTAGTGCAGTTGCCCGGTTTGGGAGACGCGGGTTCGATTCCCGCCTAAGCCAAAACCGAATATATTTTTCTGGTTTTCGGATCTTTAGTTTGGAGTCGTTATTACTGTTCAATAAAGATAGATATAATAGGTGGAAGATGTGCTCGTGGCGCAGTGGCGACAGCGGATTGGTAACAGCCGTTGTTAAACATCGCACACCAGGGGATAACAGGACTTTTAACCACCCCGGCAGAAGTTTGAAAACATATTTTTCGGGAATCTTCGTGCTTTGGAAGGCACGTTAAGAAATTGGTTCCGGGTTTTGACACTAGATGTCATTAACTACGCTTCCTATTTGCAAGCCCCATCCCTCGATGTTGATTTGCCCGAAAGCTTTTTATTTCGCCGCGATACGTGTTAATTACACTTTCTACAAAAGAATGCAGTTTTTGTGAAAGGAATAATTCAGGAAATGATTTCCGAAAGGGTTATTATTTATCAGATCAATCGCAATTTTATCGTGTTAGTGTGAATTTATGCGAAGTCGCACACGATAAACTGCCGGTGCATTAATTAACGAACCGAGACCGCGTTTTTTGAGACACGAATCGTAGTCGCTTTAATAGAATTAACTTGTTATTTTCAATCATAACGTCTTTTTACTCATCTTCTCCATTTATTTGTGGAGTATCTACAATACAAAAAAACTTTTTGTGTTTTATTCTTTAATAATTTAGATTGCGTAATAGTTTTTTTTTTGACAGGCTTATCAAAGTAAACTTCATTGATAGAAATTATGAATCATAATAAGTACACTACTTTGTAGCTCAGTCTTAACATATACACAGAAATCTAAATTATAAAAATACGTCTTGTTTATAGAATAATTACATGAACTCTACTTTTGTTCTAGATACTTATGCCTGTTAAATGCCACAGGTATAACTATACGATCAAATCCCATTCCAGATAAAAGGTAATATACTACGATAGGAACTTTGTTACTCAAAGAAAGCATTAATTATTTTCTTTTGAATTTCAAACAAATAATAAAAACCGGAGCCGGCAGTGTAAAATGTCACCAGTCCGCTCTCCTATGACGCGAGAAATTATTCTATTCGGAATATTTGCTCTCCCCACGACGCGACGGGAAAAAGTCAACAGGATTTTGGGGCGTGGTGCCACTCTGTGCGTTATCTTTAAGACTTTCATAAAGTTTTTGTTAGGTTTTTTACATTCATGAATAATATCATATTGCACCATCGCATCTGTTTTACTTTTATTGTTTACTAGCTGTTACATGGCTTAGCTATTGTGGAAATAATTGCCTTTGTCACAGAAAACTTGAAACAATATTGCATTAAAGCCTTCATGAACAGAACAACACTAATATAGGTGTGAAATTAAACATTGTTTTGTCTCATCAAAATGTTAAATATCTGCCACAATCTATACAGTATACACCAAGGTGACAGATGGAGGTGGTAGGTTGTGGCAGATATTAAACATATTATTATCCAGGTTGCTTAGGTTTTTTATCGAAGATTTTCCATCACAGGAGAACTAGGCGCAAAATATTTAATGAACGCAATGTTTGGTATGGTTCAGGGTACATTTGTTTAATCTTAAAATTGACTACTATTTTACCCTCCGACAGCAGGGAACGCTCCCGCTCGGACTGCCACCCCTCCCTCTAGTAATCGTGCGCGAAACTTATCACATTATCAAAAAGCGACAAATCGCCGAATCCTTTGATCTGCCGCGACGCTAATTCGACAATTACGCTGCACGAGTTAGGGTGCGTGGGACGGAGCGTTTTTGACAGCGAGTTTAGAGTTCCGTGTCGAACGGGGTTGTAGAGATATTTATTGATAGATTTTTTTTAATTTATGAGGCTTACAGAATAGAACATCCAAATCACTAGCAAGTTAATCTATAGATCAATATTACACTAATGAACAATGTTAAAATAGGCAATACATGAAAAAATAATAACAAAGCTTTAAATGTGATGTGTGAATGAATTTAGTTGAAAAAACTTTGCCCTAACTAAGCGGATTCGACTTTATTGTGCTTTTTACATTTGAAACATGTAGATTTAAGCATTTTTGTCTGTAACATTCTTCATTTTCCTGTACCTATGTGTGGATGGTTTGGAAGAGATGACTTGTTAGCGATAAAGCCATTCAAATTTATAAATTTATTCTTAATTGCACAAAGGCATTCTCTACCAGTCAACCATTGGGCAAGGCAGAAAACTTGTCGGCGGTGTCTACAAAATTGCAAATTAACACGGTGCTTAGTATGTATTTCTTGTCTGTTTATTTTTGTTGTTTTAGTGTGCAATGAAGAATCTATCCAATCTATTCTTGGCAAATACTTAATTTCTCAGCAATTCAGAATTATTCACATGTACCCCACAGCCGCTTTACACCATCACAAAAGCGGCTGATGAGCCGCCACGTGGCGCACGCTTTGTGACTTACACAGGCCATGATATCCCTTAGGCTATTAGCTAATAAGCTGAACTGGTGCAATATTGATCAAGTGTAATGTATCCGACTTGTAATTGACAACGATTACTAATCTGCGCGCTTTGCGACTCAAGTATAAATGAGAAAAGAAGACTTTTAGGTGCAACCGTTTTTTTTAAAGTCAGGTCGGTGTCTAGAGGACGCCGCGGGCCGTGTGTGAGTCTCGCCCTTGAAGGTGACGACGAGGGAATACCCACTAAAACTTGACTGGTGCGAGCTGGTGAGAGTTTTTATCAGGGCCACAAGTGAGCATAACATTTGCGACATCTGCTTGGTTTTGCCCGGTTTGGGCTTGCGCCTTAAGAGATGCCACCAAGAACTAGGTGGCCATCAGCTTGGGTCTGAAGGGCAATGGCCGAGGGCCCCCAGGAGCTCCCATGGGAGTTGTAGTTAGAATGACGACTGAGGGTAAAGATCACAGGCTTTCGGGGTATAGATACTTTCTTTTTATCACCTTTTTTTTTTTTTATTGCACAACAATGAACAGTTCAAATGGCGGACTTGAAGCCAGTATGGCATCCTCCAACAGTCAACAATAAGGCTAAGCAGAAGAATACCTATGGGCTTTATGACTCCTGGTTACCACCGGAGTGGAACAGAGTGGTAACGGGGTGGCATATTGTTAACAGTCAGTGAGATTGCTAACAATATTGTTGCCGTCATGGTGAACAGAACATTCAACATTCAGAAGCCAACATTTCGCTGAGTGAATGGGAACCCAACATGGTAAGGGGTGAGCCTACCGCCGTTATTCGGGTTGCTTGGGTTTTTATCGGTGTTTTCCATTAGCAGAGATTTAGCAGCAAAATGTACAATGAACACAAATTAGGTGTTCCGGCCAGACTCGAACTCGGTACCACCGGGGTTCCGAGCTAGAGTGTGTAACCACTGTCCCACGCTGCTCTTAACAATTTTATTTCCTCTATAATTTCTTTTAGCATTTAGTTCTAGCTGAGCAGTTATTTATGTTCTAGTTTTAGTATTCTGCTCTTTTTAATTACTTATCATGTGAACGGAATAACAAGCACTTGCACGTTTGCTATTAAATAATCATACTAAACTTCATGATTTATTATTTTAATTTCCTAAAGGGTTACATTATAAATTAATTAATATTCTAAATAGGTACACCATAGGAGCCGCTAGTTTCAACGCTTTTGCTACTCAGCGACCGTGCTATTGATATATTAGTCACCTGTTAATGAAACACACTAATTATACATTATCAAGCCTGTAGGGGCCTATTTGAGTTTTACAATTACTCCCACATTGTCATATAGTTAGCTATGGAATTATAGGCATTGCGTTTGCCTACCCAAAGCTTGTTTCAACGTGCGATTAGCATTTAGATAATGTGGGAATCAATTTAAAAAATAGCGGTTAGTACAAATATATGCATTTTCTTAAGTTGTTAGTTTAACGATGCCGGCTGAGCCATATATTTAGATAGTATAGTACAACATACCCTCACGACCTTAAATCCCTAATGGGTTAGTCAGAGGCACACTGATTGTTACCGTCATGGTGAACAGAATATTCAGAAGCCCACATTTCGCCAAGGGAATTTGAAGCCAACGTGGTAAGGCGCGAACCTACCGCCGTTATCCGAATTGCTTGGGTTTCTTAACGGTGTTTTCCATCACCAGAGAGTTAGCCGCAAATTGTAGAATGAACACAATGTAGGTGTGTTCCGGCCAGATTTGATTTCGGGACCACCGGGTCTTGGCTTCAGGCGGGAATCGATCTCGCGTCTTTCGCAAACCGGGCGACTGCACTAACTGCATAAGCCAAGACCGAATGTCTTTCCCTGGTGTTTCTATTTTTAGTTAGATGATAATGCATTATCCCTAATGCTAAAATAAAAATAACCAACTTTTGATATTAATAACATCCTGATGCAAAACTAGCACTTCAATTCGGCACATGGAGACAGGCCCACTTGAAACGGTTCAATCAAATAGAAAACCAGTTTTTTCAAGTAATTAACAGAGGCTTATTGCTCTATAAACAGTATAAGCATCAACACCAGGTTAATTGCTCAACAAGAGCATTCCCCTCGACCGGATGGCAGGCTTCGCGCCGACCGTCCTACTAATCACCTCCCAATTCGCAGATCACATTCGAGTCCCGCCATAGAAACCAAGACCGAATGTCGTTTTCTGGTTTTCCTATCTTTAGTAAGATGATAATGCATCATCCCTAATGATAAAATGAAAATAATCAACTAATGATATTAATAACACTCTGATAAAAAACTAGCACTGCAATAGGGAATATGCACTGTTCTTTTTTTTTAATTCTTCTTCTTGTCGCGCTTTTGACAGTGACATACGCCTGGACTGTGTCATTACACTCGACCTGTTTCAACCACTTTAAATTTCCCACATTTTTTTGCACTTATCAATAATTATTTTTACATCTACAAAGAAATAAAAATTAGGAAATATTGATAGAGACGTAATAAAAATTCAAAATACTACTAAAAAAAAAAATATGACGCTCATCTGTTTCAAGTGCATATTCCCTATTCGGCACATGGCAGGCTCACCTAAAACGGTTCAATCAAATAAAAAACCAGTTTTTTCAAGTAATTACTAGAGGTTAATTGCTCTATAAACAGTATTAGCATGAACACCAGGTTAATTGCCCAACAAGAGCATTCCCCTCGACCGGATGACAGGCTTCGCGCCGACCGTCCTACTAATCACCTCCCAATTCGCAGATCACATTCGAGTCCCGCCATAGAAACCGGCGCGCTTTGACTTGCCTGAATACTGCTGGTTTCCTTGCCGCTTCCTGTGGACTGTATTTAAAAAACGACAGTTTGGGACAGGATCGGACTGTGAGATTGCCGGAGTGGTCGAGGACTGGATTTTACCCCTTGAACCTGTTATAAATACTTGCGTTTTACTATTTCATATTCATAGCGATTTTCAAGCCAGGTTACCAATCACACTAAAAATGTATATGACCTTCATACACTGAGTTATGAGCATACAATTGAGTTAAAACTAGCAGGTTCAAATATTGAGACTACCTTAGACAACTATTGATAATGATATAAATAACACCCTCATACAGAACTAGCGGCACATACTAAAATTCGGCACAAGACAGTAGGCTCACTTAAAACGGTTCAATCTGATAGAAAACTAGTTTTTTCAAGTAATTAACAGAGGCTTATTGCTCTATAAACAGTATTAGCATCAACACCAGGTTAATTGCTCAACAAGAGCATTCCCCTCGACCGGATGACAGGCTTCGCGCCGACCGTCCTACTAATCACCTCCCAATTCGCAGATCACATTCGAGTCTCGCCATAGAAACCGGCGCGCTTTGACTTGCCTGAATACTGCTGGTTTCCTTGCCGCTTCCTGTGGACTGTATTTAAAAAACGACAGTTTGGGATAGGATCCGACTGTGAGATTGCCGGAGTAGTCGGGGACTGGATTGTACCTCTTGACCCTCTTAAACTTGAGTTTAACTATTTCATCTTCACAGCGTTATTTTTCCTGGCGTGTGTTGCTTTACAACAGCGATCGTCGCCGATCACTGTCACAACTGCGCCACGGGCACCTCATAATAAATAAATAAATGAGAATTCGGCACATGCAGGCAGGCTGACCTAAAACGGTTCAATCTAATAGAAAACTAGTTTTTTCAGGTAATTAACAGAGGTTTATTGCTCTATAAACAGTATTAGCATCAACACCAGGTTAATTGCTCAACAAGAGCATTCCCCTCGACCGGATGACAGGCTTCGCGCCGACCGTCCTACTAATCACCTCCCAATTCGCAGATCACATTCGAGTCTCGCCATAGAAACCGGCGCGCTTTGACTTGCCTGAATACTGCTGGTTTCCTTGCCGCTTCCTGTGGACTGTATTTAAAAAACGACAGTTTGGGACAGGATCCGACTGTGAGATTGCCGAAGTAGTCGAGGACTGGATTTTACCCCTTGAACCTCTTAAACTTGCGTTTTCCTGTTTTATTTTCATAGCGATTTTCAAGCGAGTTTACCAATCACACTAAAAAACATCGGACTATGCAAGTAAACTTTAGTAAACCTACCACCTAAAACGGTTCAATCAAATAGAAAACTAGTTTTTTCAAGTAATTAACAGAGGTTTATTGCTCTAAAGAAAACCAGAAAAAGACATTTGGTCATGTTGGCATCAGGCAGGACTTGAACCCGCATCTTTCGCAAGCGACTGCACTACCAATTATGCTACCGAGACCATTAACAGACCGGCCGAATCTTTCTGGTATATTTTGCCCTATGAGCCAGGGTGATTTCATCAATGTTATAGGCATCCACCTCTAACACTCGGAAGAAATATTTTTTCAAATATTTAACTCCCGATTAAGATGAAAAAGCTATTACTTTAGCATTTTCCATGCAGTATCTTTCTAAAGAAAACCAGAAACAATAATAAAATATAGAGGTTTATTGCTCTATAAACAGTATTAGCATCAACACCAGGTTAATTGCTCAACAAGAGCATTCCCCTCGACCGGATGACAGGCTTCGCGCCGACCGTCCTACTAATCACCTCCCAATTCGCAGATCACATTCGAGTCTCGCCATAGAAACCGGCGCGCTTTGACTTGCCTGAATACTGCTGGTTTCCTTGCCGCTTCCTGTGGACTGTATTTAAAAAACGACAGTTTGGGAAAGGATCCGACTGTGAGATTCGGGGACTGGATTTTACCTCTTGAACCTCTGAAACTTGCGATTTACTGTTTCATCTTCATAACGATTTTCAAGCCAGGTTACCAATCATACTAAAAATGTATAAGACCTTCATACACTGAGTTATGAGCATAACATTGAGTTAAATCTAGCAGGTTCAATTATTCAGACTACTTTAGACAACTATTGATATTGATATAAATAACACCCTGATGGTTACCTATCATAAAACCGAATTCTCTTATCCGGAATTTCATTTTCCCGAAAACGTTTCGTTTTTTTTCTCTCGGCATTTTTTCATTTCCCCGAAATGACGTTTGCCACTGTATCGGTTGACCAATTATCAACTGGATTTTTTTCGTTTGCCAGACGTTTCATTAGGCCACAAAACGTTTTACCGAAGTGACGATTGGCCGAAATGACACTTGTCCGAAGTATTGTTTTCCAGAACAATCATTAGAACATTGTTTTGATTGCCATATTTTTAGTTTACCAAACGATCATAACAAAGGTTACGGGTTTAATGCAAGCAACATAAAAGCAGAAAGGAATTTTTGGATTTAAAATAAAATAAGAAATTTATAGCATCTCTGCAGTCAAACAGCATGCAAGTATTCAACATGCAAGTTTAAGGAAAACACAAGAATTTTGTCACGGCTCCGGCATTACGGGGCTCCGGCGGTTCCTCGCGTGCTAATCGTCGCAGATGACTTTCGCTCAGCACCGCAGCTTCGGCTTGTTGGCCGGCTTCGCCGGCCAGCCTCAGACGCGGCGCCTCGCTCATAGCCACCTGCTCCTCCGCCCGCGGGCCGCCTCGCCCCTCCATGCCTACGCGCTTTTAAATAACACTCTTGGGGTAGGGCAAAACAAGCACCACGTGGTGTCGGAGTTGACTGAGTCGGATTCGAACTGAAGTTGAAATTACGCAAAATCGACGTTAACGAGACGTTGAACGTTATCATACAGTAGTTGTGGCCTAGTAATATTCGGTAAAATGTGATTTGGGCAAAGTGATCAAATGCCAAATAAGTTATCTGGGAAATGAAAAAGGGGTGAAAAAAGACTTCGGGCAATAGCAAAAAGTTTATTCTGAAATTCGGTTCAACGTAGTTCGGTATAACGATACTTATGTCAAAAGATACTTCGACGGGTTAAAAATATGTCAAACAATACATCTGGCAAATGAAATGTTGGTCAATAGTTTTCAGTCAAATGAAATTCGGACTAGTAAATTTCGGACAAGTGACGGGTTCCCCACCCTGATACAGAACTAGCGGCACATACTAAAATTTGGCACAAAACGGCAGACGGCACTTCACTTTAAACGGGTCAAATAGAAAACACTACTTTTCTCAAGTAATTAACAGATCCTTATTGCTCTATAAACAGTATTAGCATCAACACCAGGTTAATTGCTCAACAAGAGCATTCCCCTCGACCGGATGGCAGGCTTCGCGCCGACCGTCCTACTAATCACCTCCCAATTCGCAGATCACATTCGAGTCTCGCCATAGAAACCGGCGCGCTTTGACTTGCCTGAATACTGCTGGTTTCCTTGCCGCTTCCTGTGGACAGTATTTAAAAAACGACAGTTTGGGACAGGATCCGACTGTGAGGTTGCCGGAGTAGTTGAGGACTGGATTTTACCCCTTGAACCTCTTAAACTTGCGTTTTACTATTTCACCTTCACAGTGATTTTAGCAATAGCACAAAAAAAACATCGTATTATGCAAGTTATTATTATTACTCCTCACTTAATTATATTTGGCGGTCAATATGGTAATATAAGTCAGTGATTTAACTCGCTCAATAAATAATGTCAGCTGGACAGCAAAGGCCGAATATGGATAGTTTGACGACATACTTAAAGGAAATTAAAAAATACCTTAGATAACTCAAAAAAATGATCGCATCGCATACGAAAATTGCAATTGCGCCTTAAAAGAGGGTTTATTCGATGATGTAAGTAAACTTACAGCCGGATCCTGTCCTAAGTGTAGTGCAATCTACAAAGCGCATACGATCTCCTGCGAGTCTGATTGTTCTTGCTGGTATTACAATGGTGCTTGTGCTCATTCATGGCAGGTATTATATGCTCATTTGAGCGGCGCGCCGGCTTCCGCGCGGCAGTTAGTTAGCTGTAGAAAAGGATCCCGCGATGCAGCAAGCGGCCCTTTGAGGTACAAGTGAGCAATATGACGTATTTAATTTGCAGCTTTGTTTCGAGATCGCACTGCAGTTTCGCTTGGATTTTGATATCTTCTGATAGAGTTCTGTAGAGCCATAACTAAGGTTAAAATATGAAGAGAGAAAATATTGACACACCAAAACCCTTTTTATCAAAATAGACCAGATAAACATTCAAAGAGAACAATGTGAAAGCAGGCGTTGAAAACGTTACAAATCAACCATAACAAGCGAAGTAAAAATGGATGAAATACTGGTACCAAGCTGAGTTTAACGTAAACAAACAATCCAGTCCATATTTAGAACCAAATCTCATAAAAAGTCACTCATAGTCACAAAGCTGCGTCGAACACAGACCTCAAGGTAAGAAAAAGTTGCACAAACGACTTGCAAATCGAATGTGCTTATAATAGGGAGCCGAATACGTTATCGCGTTAAAATTCAGCGCGCGAGAAAATTAACCCAACAGGGGTTTACTGTGGTGTCACCTCAGCACTTTGATCACGCGACTCATTCCGCGATCGCAAAAGGATTTTTCCTTTGTCAACGACGTATCGCGCGATGATTGACGGCCGAGCCGCGAGAATTCTCACCCCACGATCATTATTACCATCAAAAAAGCTCAAAAAGCTCCACTTCCAACTCTAAAAACAAACGCATAGAGGCTGCGTGAGCTGAACACGACGAGCGAATTAATTTTGTCGTCGAGTGAGGTAACAGTCGCGAATTTGCCGCATTCGAAAACAAACGACGATCGATTCTCAACCTTCTCCAGATTCAAAAGAGGTCGGTGTCGTTTCGCAAACGGCAAACCAAGATGGCGGCGGTCTAATAAGCGCGGCTCTGTTGGAAAATGAGTTTCCTCGCTGCTGGGGGGAGGGGGGATAATTGTGGCGGATCAAAGCGGCGACTGATGTCGGCGGCGCCTTTTGATTGTTTTTCCGAGCCTATCGCGTTTTTGCGCGGCCACCTGTCCGCGTAATAGCGCAATCGCGGTGGTTTACGAGGCCGACTGTACTGGCAACTATCTACTGGTGTTGGGCCACGGATACTTACCGAGCCTGGGTTAACGTGCCTTCTCAATTACCCAATCGAAGCTGTCTGAAACTGAACGTCATAATGAATAACTTAGAAGTAATTATTTTGTCGTCCCGTAAAAAAAGACTGCTAAAAAGTATCATTTCACTTTGTAATGTAAACGTACGTAAGACTATTATTAATTCGCATATCAAACTATCTAAAAACAACTCAGTAACAAACATTGTAAGTTACTAATGAAAAATATTCCTACAGAATTAAGACGCATTTCTTCAAACAAAGTAATTAACAGACTTGAAGAAAACGTTACTTTCCTAACATGGAAAGGACTATTGCTCTATAAAAGGGAATATCCATTACAAATGAGTGGCGATAGAATAATAAAAATACCAAAGGAAGACAAATTAACATAACACGCATAGTTGCGTATCTACGAGTACTCAGAATAAGGTTACGCGAGCCAATAAACTATGATTTTTACTGCCTCTCTTACAAATCGGCAAGAAATAAATAGGATATCATCTGTTTAAAACCGGCCAAATGAAAAAACTACTATTATTTTTGACACTGTATTTTTTTGTGCAGTTGCCATGACCAATAAAAAAGGCCACTGGATTTAGGTTCTTTTTCAATTGTGCTTTAAATACTTTCAATTTGATTTATAAATGTTTGAGTGACTGAGTATGCTTACTTACTTACCTGCTCCTGATACCCGTAGTAGTTACCACATTGCTCTGGTTAGTTTGAGGTCAAATAATCTTGATGTAACCATTCAGATACTTGTACATATCACTCTGTACGGGTTACCGCACAGTAGGCATAAGTTCAATGACTTAGTAATCTAGGTCAATATTCTG
Organism: Udea ferrugalis; assembly: GCA_950022985.1. NCBI lineage: Eukaryota > Metazoa > Arthropoda > Insecta > Lepidoptera > Crambidae > Udea > Udea ferrugalis. Next base: position 16,545,670 of record OX465524.1, on the reverse strand, counting down.
CACTCGTATTATTTGTACCTACTTTACCTTTTACATTTTAATCAATAATAAAATCAGTGTTAGATCATCTACCTTGGGGTTTGTTTCGCACCTTAACTTTCCCTCATCTCTCACTCATCTTATAGACTGTAGACACCCTACAGTTTTTGGTCCTTCGATCCTAACGGAGACTAAAATATCTCGGCGACGTTCGAGAGCTGCAATTTTGGTCTTTCAAGAACACTGCACCCAGACCACTATCTCTCGTCCACTTACGCGACATACAGAGATACAGCGGTCCACACTTCAAGCCTGTGACATTCTATCGACGTTTAGAAGAAGCAGCAAAACAGTGACCCTACGTATACACTACTTTGTGTTTTAGTGGATCGGTACGACTGCGAATCGGTTAACTGGCCTCCCACAAGCGGGTCTCACCAGTTAAATTGAGAAGGCGCATACGGTCGTGCTGAATTCACGTAGACATAAAGCAGTTGGGGCCACGATTTCATACACTTCATTGAACAGACACTTTCTCGCCAACGTTCGGGGAAGAACTCATCGCTGTTCACTGACCTACACACTAGTAGTCCCTTAGAGTTCCAACGACGAACGACGTATCTAAGGGCTACCTCTTTGTTCCCGGAAGCGTGACGCTGAGAACGTTATTTCAACATGGAAAGTCTACTTCAGCGTCAACACGACATTGTTGAAGCCATCAAGAAAGTAGAACGAAACTTCAGCAAGGATTCTCCTAGCCGGAAAACCCGCAAGTACTTGGATGAGCGGCTCGACACCATTGACAAACTATGGTGCGAGTTTCAAGTCAACAACCACAAATTGTCGGACTATGAAAACGACCAGGATCCTTACTTCGTAGAAGACCAATTTCAACAGGCAAGAAACTACTTCGATATTGTGCGTAGCAAGATATCTTCCTATCCCGCTGTGGTTGAAACTATTTTACCATCACCTCAACCGCGAGAGCTGCCTCAGTGCACAGAGCAGACGGACATTGACAGAAAGGAGGCACCAGCAACACTAGCTCCACTTCTACTACCGCAACTAACGATGCCGTCGACGTCCACCAGAGTACATCTAGGACAGGCAGACTCGCTAATGTCCTTACAGCGAACGAACTTCCGAGCGTTCAGTCGACAAGTCAATACTCTAAAAGTAGATGATATGCGGGACAAATGGGAGTTGGAAGATGAGCTACGTAATATACAGACACGTTGGAATGCAATTGACGCTTTGCATTTACAAATAGACAACATCTTACAAGGAACCGACACAGCATATGATGACGAGTTCTTTACGTTTGAAAGTTCGTACAAGAGGGTCAAACGGGCTTTGAATCTGAAGCTAGCATCTACGATGCATCTTCAACATGGGACTCCACAGATAGATATCCCTATGTTCACAGGCAAATATACACAATGGCCTACTTTTTACGACCTATACGTGGAAACTATTCACAACAACAATCTTCTGACAAACGCTCAGAAAATGCAACATTTGAAAGGAAGATTGAGGGGAGACGCCGAGCGGCTTATTCAACATCTACACATTTCGGCAGATAACTATGAAGCAGCATGGGAGCTACTTACTCATAGATACAACAACCCTCAACTCTTGTTTACAAAGCAGATTGAGACATTCATCAATCAACCTGTCGCACACAAACAGTCGGCGTATGAGATTAGACGACTCTACGATACCTCTAGGGAGTGCATTCACGCGATACAGAACTTAGGTATCGATACAAGTACCTGGGACCCGCTACTAGTCCATCTCATTGCAAAAAAGTTAGATAGTGAGACCTATACCGACTACAAACAAGCTAGAAAGTCGCCCCGTGACTTACCTTCACTTACTGAACTCATGGACTTCCTGGAAGGCAAATTCAACGCTTTGGAACCCATAGGCAAGAAGGAAAGAGAGGTCATTGCACTATCTGACAAGACGCATCTTCAAAGGACGACTAACAACAAGCCCTACAAGTTTCAATTGCAACAATTTGGTGGTCATCGTCACGGAAAACCTCAAAACCGAGAATTCCAAGCCATCGCGACATGCTCGCCAAATTGTCCTCTTTGTAACAACAGCCACCGGTTATACAGATGCAGCAAATTCATCAAAATGACGTTGGACGAAAGACTAATGACCGTCAAAAGGTTGAATATTTGCCAAAATTGTCTATACGCACACAATGACAATCAGTGCACGTCAAGAAACTGCAGACTTTGTCAAAAGGGTCACCATACGATGTTACATGAAGCGTACGTGAATTTCAAGCTAACGCAACCAACACCGAACAGGCCGATCGAGACTGCAGAATCATCGTTTACTCCATCCGCTCCAGTTACGCAAAAGCCGCACATTCCAAAATGGCAAAGCAACAACAAAGAACATAATGTCAATCACGTTGCTACCGATGATGAGGAGATTCTATTGACGACTTTGACAATCAAGGTCAAGACTGTGGATGGGACTTTGGTCACGTTGAGAGCACTTTTAGACCAAGGCTCTCAGATATCGCTAATATCTGAAAACGCTGCTCAGATGTTAGGGTTGCCTCGCCAACGGTACCATGCATCTGTATCTGGAATCGGAAATGGATCAAAACATGGAAAGGGAATCATTGCAATTGAGTGTCAATCCATTTATGAAGACTATCAATTCACTACTCAAGCATTAGTCATAAAAAATGTCATCAATAACCTGCCTAACGTTTCCTTCAAAAAACAGTCCTGGTCGCACCTGCAACACATTCAACTGGCTGATCCGGAGTATAACGTCTCAAAGCCTATTGATTTGCTCCTGGATGCTAGCATATACTCAGATATAATCATGAATGGCTTGATCAAAGGCCCGGATATGGCACCCATCGCCCAACAAACGAAGTTAGGTTGGATACTTTCCGGTAACGTAAAAACGTTCAAGTGTCACGTTGTTGTAAACAACTTGTCAGAGATATCTCAATATTGGGAACTTGAAGAAATCAGCAACACTACTCCTGGACTAACTCAAGATGAACAGTATTGCGAGCAACTCTATGAGTCTACGACAAGGCGCTTAGCAACAGGGAGATATGAGGTCGCCATCCCGATGAATCCTGGATACAAACAAGATCTAGGTAAATCACACAATAAGGCGATCGCACAATTCCATAACTTGGAAAAGAAAATGGCAAAAAGCAAAGAATTTTCGAATGCTTACACCCAGTTCATGCGGGAATACGAACAACAGGGTCACATGGTTCCAGTTACACACCACAGTGAGCCCTCGTGCTATCTCCCTCACCACGGCGTATTTAAACTAGATTCCACTACTACAAAGTTGCGAACAGTTTTCAATGCGTCATCAAAAACATCCACTGGACACAGTCTGAATGACTTGATGCAACGAGGTCCTAATCTTCAAAAGGATCTGCAGCATCTCATCTTAGTATGGCGTCAATATAAATACGTCATAACGGCCGACATTGAGAAAATGTTTCGCCAGATTATCGTTCGAGAGCCTGATCAACACCTACAACGCATTATTTGGAGGAACCGCCCCGAGGACCAACTGATGGAATATCAACTTACGACTGTCACCTACGGAACAAAGGCGGCGCCCTACCTCGCGATGCGTACACTCAAGCAGCTAGCAATGGATGACGCACATAAGTACCCTCTAGCTGCTGCTGCATTGATGTCATCATTCTACATGGATGATCTGATGGAAGGTCGGGATGACATCTCAGAAGCCAAAGAGTTGCAACAGGAGATAATCTACATGTTAAAGGGGGCTGGAATGAACATACGCAAATGGTCCAGCAATACCGACGAACTGATTAAAGATTTATCTGCTGACCAACTGGACACACCACTCGACTTCAAGTGCTCTGAAAACCGCAAGACACTGGGTTTACAATGGAATCCCACATCGGATACATTTTCATTCCGAAACAAATTTCAAGGCGACACAAGTTATGACGTCATTACAAAGCGTCAGCTACTTTCAAACATCTCTAAGATCTTTGACCCCTTGGGATGGCTTTCTCCACTGACTATAAGAGCGAAGTTATTATTCCAACGAACTTGGACTGAAGAAAATGCTGATTGGGATAAATTATTACCCGAAAAAGTTAACAACGAGTGGATGCAGCTGAGAAACGATCTACAACAAATAGATAAATTCAATATACCCAGATACTTAGGTAAAAGAAATTACAAACTCCATGGTTTCTGCGACGCGTCAGAAAAAGCATACGCCTGTGCAATCTACGTAGTCACACAAAATCCTAACGGCGAGTTCACATCGACACTTGTGATAGCTAAAACGAAGCTTGCGCCTTTGAAAAATAAATTGTCGCTGCCTAAACTGGAGCTTTGTGGCGCACTGTTGCTATCACAACTGATGAAAAAGGTGATGGAATCCTTACAAGAGGACATACAGATCAACGCGTGGACCGATTCCATGGTAGTACTTGGTTGGCTTCATGGAGACATCAATAGATGGAAGCAGTTTGTTGCCAATAGAGTTCGTAGAATACTCAACATCATTCCACCATCATCATGGCGCCATGTTCGATCCGAAGAAAACGCAGCCGACTGCCCGACTAGAGGTCTGACATCATCACAACTGTTAGCACACCCTCTATGGTGGGAAGGCCCGCAATGGTTGTCTACATTTGATCCGAACACGACCCAAACCAACATTTACGAATCTCCAGTAATCGAAGTCAGGAAAACCAATGTGAATGCTGCCGTATGTTATAAAAACGAGTTCATATTAAAACTGCTAAACGAATGCAGTACAATACGACGCATGACAACAACAATTGGTTGGCTATCACGCTACCTACAGTGGTTACGAAATAAACAAACACCACGGCAAAATTACCTATCGTCATCGGAAATGCAACTTGCCCTCAATCTGATTATCAAGACTGCGCAATCGATTGAATTTGAGGATGACATTCATCACTTACAAACACAAGGCAGATTGAATAAAGATAGCAAACTGTCAAGTCTTAATCCGTACCTTGACACGAAGGATGGACTACTGAAGGTTGGCGGGAGATTGAATAATTCCGAGCTCTGTCAATCTGCTAAACATCCAGTTATATTAACAAGCCACAGCAAACTTACAGAGCTTATCATACGTCAAGCACACTCTGCTACACTGCACGGGGGACCGAGCCTGACGTTATCATACATCCGTGAGACGTACTGGATTCTCAGCGGCCTGCGCACCGTAAAAAGAGAACTTCGCAAGTGTGTGAAGTGTCGACGCTTTAAAGAAGAAAAAATTACACAAATTATGGCCGATTTGCCGAAACCGCGCGTTACTCCTTCGCGCCCCTTCACTCATACCGGGATTGATTTCACCGGGCATTTCGACATTAGAGCAAATAAGGGCCGTGGCATACGAACGCATAAAGGATACGTTGCTGTTTTTGTCTGCTTATCGACTAAGGCTGTACATCTCGAGCTTGTCTCGGACCTCACAACACCGGGCTTCCTGGCTGCATTTCGACGGTTTTCCGCTAGAAGAGGCGTACCCAAACACATGTACAGTGATCAGGGAAGAAATTTCATCGGCGCCGACAAGGTGCTAAAGAAAGAATATGCTGAGATCCTTGACACCCTAGATGGTAATTTGCTGAATAAGGTTGGTGACTATGATATTCAATGGCATTTTAACGCCCCAGCCTACCCTTCCGCAGGAGGATTGTGGGAAGCTGCTGTTAAAAGTCTAAAACACCATCTGCGTAGGGTGATAGGGGAACAAAAACTCACCTACGAGGAGTTTATTACCCTACTCCATCAAATTGAAGCCTGCCTTAATTCTCGGCCTCTGGTTGCCTTAAGTGAAAGCCCAGATGACGAATACTTATCTCCTGGACACTTTTTGGTTGGAGGCTCGCTAGTATCAAGACCGCAAACCGACCCTAATAATATGAGCTTGACCACTAGATGGCAGATGATTCAGGCCATAAACAAACAGTTTTGGAAAAAGTGGTCAACAGACTATCTGCAACAATTGCAAGTTCGCACTAAATGGAGAACACCAAAGAAGAACATGGAGGTTGACGACATTGTTTTAATTAAAGACGAAAATCTACCTCCCGGCAAGTGGGCGATGGGCAGAGTCATTGACGTACATCCGGGCAAAGATGGATATGTACGAGTCGTGTCACTCAAAACCAAAAATGGGATTATGAAACGGCCAATATTGAAGTTGTCCCCTTTACCTGTAAGGGATGAACACCCAGCGGAACCAACGTATGACGCCCAATCATCAACAAGCGATGAGGCCACACCGGCCGAGCAAGGACCGAAACGTACGGCGAGAAAGCCCTTAGGAACGTCCTTGTTCACGGCGCTGATGTTGTTACTGTGTTTCTTCACCCCTGGACAGTGCTCATTCAATATATCCACTTTCGATGCAAATCAGAACATCTATTTCGACAAGATGTATGACATGAATCTTATACGCGACGAATGGAAATTAATCGTTTACTACAAAATGAGTACATATTGGTCAGCATTACGTCACGTACAGAATTACGTCGATCACCTAGAAATGTCGCTACACACTAACCCACTTCCAACACAATACAGGAGTATCATATATCAATTGGAACACGAGTTATCGGAAATTGAACATTACAACAGTATCCTGAAGAATCAAGCTAGTAACAGACAGAAAAGAGGTTTAATTGATGGTGTGGGATACGCAGCCCGTGAACTATTTGGAGTCCTAGATCAGCGTTTCGCGAGAAAATACGAGAAGGACATAGAAAAAATTTCGCTCAATGAGAACCACTTACAACTTCTTTTGAAAAACCAAACAAGTGTCATTGAAGCTCAATATAATATCCTTCAAAGAAACGAAGCCATCATGAACAAGCAGTTTGGAATGGTACAGAAGTATCTGCAGAATGTTACACTTGCTACAAATCGAATACAAGCAGTGACTAATAATGAGTTACACATCCTCTCTGCATCCTTATCAGCGATGATCATCATTTCTAGTATTCGAAATATGCAAGAAAGTGTGATTAGTACCGTCACTGACCTCGCACATGGGCACATGGACGCACACTTATTACCACCAGAGCAGTTAGAAGAACAACTTAATATTATATACAGCCACATACCCAATGACCTGACTTTACCTGCCGACAAGCAAGATTATAAGGAGCTGTACAAGTTGATGAAGATTTGTGGTGAAGTGGGCTCTTCATATTTGATAATTGAAGTCAAGATTCCTCTTGTAAACAAGGAAGTGTTCGAGTTAGATCGAGTAATAAGCCTACCTCAACAATCATCAACGGTGGAATTTTCTTCACCGTACATCGCATTCAACCTACAAAAGGACCTCCTACTTACTTTATCGGAAACGGATATTCAAGGCTGCATCCACACACATGCAAATATAATACTATGTTCTATAGATAAACCCATTTATGAATTACAAATATCACAGTCGATTTGTAACTTGAGTATTCATAACAAAACAATGTGTACAGCCAAGAAGGCGCCATGTCACGAGCGATGGATCAAGTTGCACCGCGATAACAGGTGGCTATTCATTTGCTGTGGGAAATGCTCCGTGCGCATATTTTGTGCCGACACTGGAATGACGATGAAGTCATTGACTGGAAATGGCCTTCTAGATATCGGACAAGGCTGTACAATAAAGAGCGACACCTTTTCAATACTAGGTCACAACAACTACCTGAGCCACGCCAGTGTAAATAGAGACCTTCCGGTATTGTCAGAGGCATCCATATTAAACTCAATATTAAACACTTCAGGTTTCCAACAATTCACACCAGAAGATCACGAAGTCCAATGGCGTCATATGAAGACTCAGATAGGCGACATTAAAGAACAAGAACGCACAACTCTCAGCGTACACGACGTGCATCAGTACTCAGTTTTGTACAGCTTACTGGGACTCATCATTGTCACTGGATGCGTCTACTTAATCATACGATGGCGTAAAAGCAAGGGAGCGCTGGAAATGAGAACAGCAAACTCCACTGAAACCCCAATCCAGATGGCGGCGGTCGCGAGCACCAAGCAGACGACGACTACTACACCAGCGACCCGGCCGCGATCCGTGCGATTGGACATTCCTGCTGACGAAAATGAACTACAATGATAGAATATTTAATAATTTTAAATTGTATAATTTTTACTTTACACTTTGTTATGATTTACTATTTATATAGCTTCCTTTTTTTCCTTTTGGGCGGGCAGGATGTACGGGTTACCGCACAGTAGGCATAAGTTCAATGACTTAGTAATCTAGGTCAATATTCTGCACTCGTATTATTTGTACCTACTTTACCTTTTACATTTTAATCAATAATAAAATCAGTGTTAGATCATCTACCTTGGGGTTTGTTTCGCACCTTAACTTTCCCTCATCTCTCACTCATCTTATAGACTGTAGACACCCTACACACTCTCTTTTACATCTTGACAGGGAGTAATAAGATCTAGGACCATCTTCACTCGGTGACTTCAGACTTTTAATTACATAACATATTATCTTATCCTTATTCTTGTGTCTTGTTTGGTAATGACTTTTTGGTCACGTCTTATCGAAGTCTCTTTCGTTATTTTTTTAAAATATTGAGCCCATCAAATGTGTCACGTAGAAATGTAAAGACGGTGCTCTCCGTGTTTGCGCTTGTTCCCGAGATGTTTTTAAACAATACACCAAATACTTCGGTCTGCGTGTCACATTTCTATACATTCTGCTAGGGCTGGCGCTTTTCAGTCGTCAATTATTAGTTCAGTTTCATATTTTAATGAATAGCTATCCCGACAGACGTCGTTCTGTCAAATCGACAGGTGTGAAAGTTCTATAAAAACATATTTGACCACCAACACGTATGTCCCGTTTAATTGCTAAGTTTGGGTCTAATGTCCAGTGATATTTCATTTAATGATTAATGAAAATGAAATTAAGAGAGCGTCGTGGCCCAGTGGTTAAACACTCTAGCTCGGAACCCGATGGTACCTATATACCGAGATCAAATCTGGCCGGAACACACCTACTTTGTGATCATTGTATATTTTGCGGCTAACTCGATATAAGAACCTAGCAACCCAGATAACGGCGAAAGGGTCGCCCCTTACCTCGTTGAGTTCAAATTCTCTCCGTGAAATGAGGTGTTCTAAATGTTCCGTTCACCATAACGGCAACAATCAAGGTGCCTCTGATTAGTCAGACGCGCGCAGGCGTCGTCAGGTGGCTAATTAATGGGCTAACCCATTAGGGATAGGTCGTGAAGATGTATGACAATAAAATTAAAACAATTTAACATTCCTCGGTTGTGCTTTAAAATGGTGACAGCCCTGAGCCTGCAGCTTCCCTGTAAACATGTGTTTAAAACTGAATAAACACGAGTCCTGTTACGGGATCACTCGAGCCACCGGACGGCGCCTGCGCGCAAACACTGGACACTACACTGCGATCCATACCGGGTTCGATTCCTGCACCCACACAAATATCTGTTAAAGAAACGAATAAGACAAGTTTTCTTTTTAAAAGCTACTCTGTTTTTTAAGGACAACTTTAAGATAAGATAGCTTAGCTTGGTTCTGTTAAATTGCTTCACTGTGAAGCTCATTAGTTCCTCCTAATCCTCGTTTTGTAAAGATTGATTGTTACCTAGGTACACTGCGTTTAAATATTTTGACTTTTTTTATTAATAAAGTTCACAATAATAAACGTAGTGCAACGCAACGCGCTAATGAAGTCTCATCCTTAGTCTATGTCACCTTAGCGAATACCTGATGTTACCTATAACTTAAATATAAGTACCCACTCAAAACTTGAGTTTGAGCCATGCCCATTTTTGTACCGACTAGGCTAAGCTTCTAACTTCAGCTTAGGCCCACACTTTCACGTCCCAAAGATAACATTCACAACTAAAAAAACGTCCTCTACCGAGCCGAACAATCGGCAATTACATAAAGTGTTGATGACTGTGAATCCAGCCTGCGCATACGCACGAGTTCGCGCATCTCCATTGTTCGCGGCGCAGTTTGCAGCCCGCGATCCATGACAGTGCGCACTTTGTAAAACAATAGACCGGCAGACAGACAGCATGGTAAAATAAAAAGACTGGCACTTTGAATGGCGGTGAGCAGAGAAGGCGCAGTAGGGGCACTACCTGTACCTTCTCTTGTTAATTGTTGGGTGTTTTTAGGAACCATCTTCGCGGCCTGCTCTGGAAAGAGCTCGCGGTAATGCAGAGTCTGGGCCAGCTTATCCTTTCACCAGAATATAACTATCAAATTCTTAGATACTTACCCTCCAACTCACACGGAAATCGAAAACAAAAAGGCTTTTTTCAGTGCCATAGTCCTAATAGTTTTTGGAAACCCGCCCTACACGTCATCTCTCTATTTCAAATGCGTTTCAGTGTTGCCCAATTGTTGAATCAATCATATTATGAACATAATATGATTCATATTTGTTTTTCATACAATTTGACAGTTTTGTATGGGAATTCGTAAAATGGTGCACTTTTAAACGTCAAATTGGAGGAATGTTAGATGTTTAGGGTCAGTTCGCCTGTTCGCGTCCACCACCCCGTTCGCGTCCACCACCCCGTCCGCGTCCATTTTACGGAAAAACCTCGAAATTAAGTAAACTAATACAACAATTAAAAATACGTCACTAATGCTAATACTTCAAAGTTAAGTTCAAAGACACACGCACATAAGGACAAATAGTGTGCAGCGGCGCATTCGGATGTTTTTTATTGATTTATGTGAATTTTAAGATACATTTTTAACGAATAAAATGAGGAAGACGCGAATTAAATACATCTTATTTAGAACTTAGCGTTTGCGTCCGCTATGACCGCAAACTATACCTACAGGAGATAATCTTAAACCAAATTGCGTCCACTACTTTCTTGAATGCAATGAAATTAACTTGCTTGTAAAAATAATTTCAAATGTATTGTTCATAATTATGATATATTTTTAACTAAGACTACGGCTAATAATTATATTTTTCAATGAAATAAGTAATTCCTTTCATTATTTTTATCAGTCAAGACATTAATTAGGTCTTCGGTGACAAGAAATAATCTAGAAGAGAGAACATAAACTGAAGACCATTTAAAGAAAGCGTAAAATGAAATGCGAAATGAAGAGACCTGATTACTGTTTATTCATTCATAGACAGACCACTGGAGAACAGACACAGGTGGTCTTATATGCTACACAGACGGATTCAGGAAATAATCAATCAAACTCTTGGTTGCTGGCGTGCACAGACGCACTTTGTGATGATGGCTCGGCGATAAAGAGATCAGTACGCTTGGGCAGGCTGGCCAGCGTTCTTGAAACCAAAATTTATGCATTCTGGTTTGCGCTTACATAGCAGGCAAGCGTCACAACGATGTCACAAAAGTGACGTTCTACAGCGACAGCAAGGGAAGAGTAGCACTGCAAGCATTCAACAACCAGCGACAACATCAGCGATTGTTCAGGAATGCAAATCAGCGCTAGGGAGACTAGCTGGCAAAGCGGAAGTTGGATGTGCAAGGGTCCCCTGCCAAGAGTTAATGCTGGCAGTAAAGCAGCTGATAAATTATTCCCGCAAAATGGTCTACAGTGGACGCTAATTGTCATTTTTGGAAAAACACCTAATTCTGTAATTTATCTATTAAAAAAAATGCAATGTTTCGAAAAAAACTTTAAGTTGATCCTAAAATAAACTAGAATATAATGGATGCATTATATATATTTTATATATAAATCAGTGCTGGAGCATTTTTTGATTCACTGTCAAATTTAGCAACTGCACTAAATGGACGCGTACAGACGAAATTACCCTACTAGGTGACAGCGCTGAGCTGTCAAATTCACATAGCAGTAAAAATTATTTAATCGTTTTTAGGATAAATTTAATTATTCCTAGTAAAATGTGTTACTGTGAATTATTATAATGACACCAAGAATACATAATAGTGACAATAAATTGAACCAATTTCCAAGACCGTGGTGGAAACGACACTGAAGGTTTATCAAATTTTGAATGAAATTCCTGAGAACTTAGTTCATCACATTTACGTTAACTAGTTGTCTTCTGGTGAATATTCCAATATTATCGAGAAATAAAAAACGTTTTTGTTATTATAATGTGTATTATTTAAAAAATGTGCGGCATTAAAACCTAAAAATCTGCTCCAAATTAAAGTCGTCTTGTACGCCATTGCCGAGGCAGAAGTTTGGCAAATCACCGGGCTTTGTTGTTACACAGTCATGTCTCCTTGCAAATATCTTCAATCTCAAGAACATGCCTAGCTAGCACCAATTTCTTGTCTTCATTCATCGTTTCCGGTTGGAAAATGATTTTTATCACAAGTTTTCACGAACATTATTTACAATCTCGATTGACAGCTGTGACATTATTGTTCTCAGGCCACCTGTCACGGTCCTCATTGCCAGACATAAAAATTTAAATTAAAAACATTTTACAATTATTAGTGATAAGAAATCACACAAATTCAATAATAAGCTACTTTTTAAGCCTTAAATTATTAGTTGTAATGATGAAAATATTTGTTTAATGAAAACCGTTAAGTTTACAATTATTAGGCCCGACACTATTTTTTTTGGTCATCAAACTATGTCTAAGAGTCCAAGCCATGAAATAAATTTAAAAAAGAAAAATATGTCTAAGATATGAAACGTCAAGTAGGTGTTTCACTTTTCATGTCGCCGTTTTACCGTTTTTAGCAATTCACCAGATGAAACGTCACTTAGATGATTCATATATGAAACACCTAAAATGTTGCCGTTTTAGACCCCCTTGACTTGTAAGTAAAAAAAACTATTTCTACCCTTCCTTTTTTAAGAAGGGAATTTTTGAATGTGAAATAAAGAATATATCTATCTAGTATAACTAAGACAGACGTAGGCAGCGAACCCTCCACTATTGGCCTCTTCTGCCTATTTCTCCATCAAACCTCTTTGACAACATTGTCAGCTGACAATAACTAGCTCCAATAAGAACACTCGCCTCGCGCATGCGCCTTATGCGGGCGCACTAGAAATATAATGAGAATTAATTTTCAATTATAATGCGATGTAGAACTCGTAAATCCTATATCTGGTGTTTCGATCTGGAAAATGTTATATCAATAAGTTGTTATTGCGCACAAACAATTCATTTATGGTAATTTTCAACTGCTCACCGGTGCGTTTCATTGTTATAACTAATTTATTAGGTATCCTAAGTAGATTGACTCTGCCGATGAAGTAAATGTTATGAAATTATAATATTTCTTTTATTTTGTCACTGCCACCTACCTGTGCAGGAAGCCACAGCACTTTTCTATAGTTCTTGTTCCCATAGACGGATGCACATAATTTGATTTCCCTACAGATAAGTTCTACCTACTGTAAGTTACTATAATATTTCCACACAACGTGTCAATGCGTGTATAATAAATAAATAAATTATGCATTTACATTAAAGATATTCTAAATGAAGAAAATTGAAAGAAAACTGGCATCTTAATCCGAACTCATCAAAAATCTAACTTCAAACTTACCTGGACCCATACTATTATAACATAAAATGCGGAAATACATACAGCTAAACATTTTAATATTGAAGTAAATATGTACAGCTTAGACTTATAATAAATATTGACACCGAGTAAAACAAAAACAAAAGGATAAATCTTGGGTGTACCATCATTCACCATTTTGAGTGAGCCAACGGGCCAGTGAAGTTACTTGCATAACTTGATTCATCTCCCAGCTCAGACTCCGACACAAATCAAAAAGAAATAAAGCCTCACTTGATTAACAGACAAACTGAATGAGTCTCTACATTTCAATTAACTTATCAAAATAATAAATGACCTAATTTACAAACTCGATGGTATCGAAGTGCGGTCATCATCATTTCAATACCCCTCCCTTTCCCCCCAGCGACCAACGTGTAATTATAAGGGATGACTTAATTTCGCTGCTTCCTGTTAATTAAAAAAAGATTACTTTCTTTTTTGCGAGAACACTTAAATTCATGATGACTTGCGCTTTTGACGGAGTGGGGACTTGACGGCGTCGTTGTCTTGTCTGATTGTAATTTGGTTGTGATACGCGTTTTTGTTTGCCTGTGGTCAAGACTCTAGTCATTACCCTTGCAGCTATATTAAAATATACGAGAAAAGACGTTTTGCAGTCAACGCTAACCACTTTAAGCCCTCATATCGTTGAGACTTATGTTTTGAGCATGTTCATTTTGCTACTACTCTAAGTGATTATGGTAAAAAGGTAGAAAAAAACTGTTGAAGTACTGATGCTATTTTGATCAGGGGACATTTTAGCATCAGGAACCAGTTTCTTTTTTATTCACTGAATTCGACCCGGCAGCTGATATTTACCTGTGATATGTTATTTACAAACGCTTCGTAATGCATTCTGAGACACAAAAATGCAATAAATAAAATGATCGCTAACCGAATGAACCTAACATTCAAAACTATCAAATGTGATTCTACCACAACAAGTACGAATGTGTAAAACCTCGCTTATGATGTGAAAAAATCTAATCATTCTTTACCTACCTTAAAAATAGAATAGGATATAGGCTGGGTCAGCCTTTCTTAAAAGTAGGACCGCCTGAAATTTTACGATCAACGTTATGACAAGCTATATCTATTTCCGGTCAGGCCTCCTTGCTCCATTGCAATGGGTAGCCGGATGTGTGCATTCACCATTGAATTCAGAAATTAAATATCTCCGAAATGTTTCTCGTACAACAAAGTATTTATATATCATCATTTTATAAGCACTGGCTAAAATGTTCCTTGTTTTAGCATTAAGATGTTTCTCTAAGAATGTGTAATCCATCTACAACCTTCTCTAAATGAAAGATCAAATTTAAAATTGCATCCTACTTAAAATCCTCATTTACAAAGAAGGTTTTTTTAACACATTAACAGCAAAGGGCTGCCCTTTCGCTTAATGTATCTACGCTAACTGTAAAAATAATAACACCTATCTAAAAAATAAACAAACATTTCTGTCATGTTTACAACCGTGTGGGCCAGTGTAAACACTTACTAATAGCAATGTAGGTATATCTGTGTCGTAAACATGTCTGAGTGTAGATATACTTTATCCATTTTCAAAGTCGGTTGAAAAAGTAGTCATAAGTTAAGTTGGCTCCACATAAAGATGTAAAGAAGTGTCGAATCATACTTCACACGGAGCTATCATGATCATTGCACACCTGCGCTTGCGCGTAATGAGTAGTTAATGAAACGACGCACACGCAAACAAAGAGATAATGTAATCGTTAATACGTAAGTCATTTTTTTCATTGTTTCAATTGTGGTAGAGACGTATCTAACTGGCAGCTTGTAGCAGTCATTGTCAAAAAAATATACTTAGCAATGCTATCTTTATGAACACCCAACGATGAACACCATTTTCGGTGTGACTTCCAAATTCACAAACGCCAATCAACGCCAACCACTCACGCTGATGTTGTCCCGTAAAATGTCAATAGAACTGAAAGGGACAACTATACTTCTGAGGGATGCTCAACGGTGATTTGCGCTCGTGAATTCGGAGGTAAGTATTTTCTATACGACCTTACACACAAGCAAGTTCTTATTTCCTTGGATCATCCATCATTCAACTACGAGTCCACTTAATTAACATTATCTTGCTTAGTTGTCTTACTCACCTAATTGATGAAAGTTTCAATAAATGCAAATAAACCTTTAACCTAAGTAAACCTTTTATTATAGAGTGTGAGCCACTGCTCCATTGCTCACAGCACTGCTGCAGTTCACATCAGGCAAAAAAAAACATCACTAAAACTCTCTTATAGACTTGTGCTGAACAACGTTCTAGACTTTGATCCTAAAACTTTCAATAAGGATGTAAACTTAAAATCCATTACAAAAAATCCCCAAAAAAAATAAGTGGCGCCACCAAAACCGTGAGAATACCCCATTCTTCAAAACGGGACAGTAATTTAATACTTAGCGTTTTTGCAAAGTTTAATATCAGAGGAAGTATCAGCGTGTTTACTTAGGCTCTCGATGTAATGGAGAAAAATATTTAGATACGGAACTCGCAAATAATATAGACGTGTTCGGCTGTTTTTAATGCAAACACTCCCTGGTTGGTGTCGCCATGAGACTTAGCCCTTAGCCCCTTGAAGCTTTCAAGCTTTTATCTGCAATTTTATTGTCTAGTCGTTGTAACTGACAAAGTAACTTTTAGAGAATAAAATTATCAAAGGTATTAAAAATTTAAAAAGTTTAACTTTATTTTTCAACTGAATAAAGTGGACCAAACAAACTTGATGGGAAATAATTTAAAGTTCTTTCGTAAAAACTTCGACCTTAGGTTGCGGAATGAACACCCTGTTGAGGTTTTCCTGATGACCTACATCTATTTACTCAACAGTAGCTTAAAAAGATTCTTGGAAGGTCTCTTGGAGGGTGATTCCATACGCATATTGCATACAGCAAACGGTACGGTCAGCAGAGAAAAAAATACGCTCGAAGAATTTTCAAGTGGAACTTTCGATCTGCAAAAAAAGCAAATGGTGAGCCTTTCTTGAAGCTACATTATTGCTAAGTCTGTATAATTGCGTGATCCATTAACAGCTAGTAACCGGAGCCTGATAGACGCAGCACGAGCGGATGCGCCGGCGCCGTCGCTGGCGGCCAGCTGGAGCGCCTCACTGAAACGAGTGGCCTAAGCTGTGGGCGGGGGAGGGCTGGAACTGGTTACTGAAGGGTTTCACACCTTGTGATATTAGGTAGAGGTCACAATTAAAACTCTTTTGAAATAATCTATAGTTTTTAAGTTTTTTTTTTTATTTAGTTGATGAATCTTGTTTTTTACAAGAGTTTCAATGATTCTTAGGTGCCAGTACCCAGCCATGCAGTGCAGGTTCAGGTCAATGTTCTCAAAATAATATTAAATGGCTTGTTTGTTTGTTTCAAGATAAGTCAGTACCACTATAACTTGGGTCGCTTCAAGAAAAGAGTAAATACGCACTTGCTGGGCAGACATGTACCACCATCGAACACATCATCACTTACCATAGTGAGATTGTGGTCAAATGACTGCCTAGTTACAATAAAAAAAGAGTACCATACTAAATCGCACGAGGCAACGCGTGTCATAACCCTGTTGCATCTTAGACCGGCTATAAAAGTTTATATATCAGGATGTTATACAAACTGTGTTGAGATCGTCTAAACTGAAATAAGGTGCCCCTTCACCGCATCTACGTATACAAGCAAGCATCTTTTGTATGCGTAGATGCGGTTGAACGGCGCGAAAATTCAAATTAGATGGTCTCTACCTACAGTTATCCATTTTTAAGTATGTTTATGTCTCCCATAAAAACGGCCTTTAATTAGCTCATCTTGGGGCTAGATGGCGCTTTGTGGGAGAATGTCCAGGGATATTTATGAATTAATTTGAAGACGTCGTTAACGCCACTAACTTCTAACTTGGAGCACAACTCCTGAAACTGGATCCGACGAGGTCGCGAGGTGATAGCCTGACATCACTCCGTAATGAACTGAACTGATGCAGGCAACTGTCAACACACGGGGTATATTTAGTCTTCAGGGACTTGCACTCGACCTGATGCATATGATGCAAAGGTTTCAATGAAAGTCTGGGGAGCAAGGTTTTACAAACATGGAGTACCTACTTAGTTGGATGTCTCAGTATACTATCTACAACTACAAGATAGGCTCACAACTATACGGTTAGTGAGAGGTACAACGATGGTCGCCTTCATGGTGAACGGAACATAAGCCCACATTTGCCTTAAGCTAGGTTGCTAGGATTTTTTAGCAGCTAGCGGAGAGTCACGAAGAGGTAGCTAAGTTGAATAAATGGACACAAAGAAGTGTTCCGGCCATATTTAAACTGTAGGCCACCGAGGGAGAATGCTTTGCCTAACATAACACTAGGACTCGAGTCTTCGAAAAGTCTCAAAAATAGATCGACAATGATGCTCGTTTGAGAACCGTTCGTTCGTTTGAATAATATTTTGTTAAAACTATAAAAAAACTAGGCATATAAAATTATTCCGTTATTAGCAATTTTATTAAGAATGGGTCTGAAAACGTTATAAAACTAAACATTAGCAAATGATTTTTCTCACAATTGAATATTTATATAACTATATACAGTAAAACGTTGAAATATTTTAACTATTTGCATGTAACGCTCTTTTTTTGGTGGGCAATTAAGTGTTTCTTATTTTATCTTAATTAAACAATACAGCCTCGTTATTTCATACTCAGGGAAGTTAGTGCGTAACTTAGAGTTAGTGAATAGCCACTTAGTAAAAATTACAAAAATATTCCAAAACAACCATTCCAACCTTCCAAAACTAGAAAATGCAGCCGCTGCCTATTCACGCCGCAAAATTTGTCGGAAAATTATTCAAAATAGTGGCAAATCTAAGCGTAAACCGGTTAATGAACGTGCGCGCAAATTACTAGCGAGCGGCAAACAGCGCGGCAAACGGTCATCTGACAATCAACCCTTCGTGTTTGCGCGGGGCCGGCGCAACCCGCGTATGAATTATTCAAGCGACGTGACAGCTAATTGTAATGAAATTTACGCCCCCCGAGCCCCTTGCCTCTCGAGGGTTAAATGAGGCATACATGCCGTGGTTTTATAATTAGAATTAAGTAATATTTTTGACAGAGGGCTTCATTTAAAAGATCATCGCAACCTAAGCACCTACGCTTGAACCATTTTTTTTAAAATCTTATTTTATTTTTGATCACAAAGTATCTATAAAGGTTTAAGATTTAATATTAATATTTTTGTTATGTTTTTCATACACTTTTTGTAAATACTCCCGGTGTAATCTAGGTGTGTTGTAATGTTGGTCCGTTGGTTAACATCGATATCAGTCGTGAAGCGTTGTCAGAAGACTCAGGGTGGCTTGATAACATCTGACTGTAAGGTTACTAACTTAAACCCTTCCAACAATGCGCACTGAGCCCGCTTATTGGAGTATGGATGGCTCGCGCCACCTTATTGTTGAAGTGAGCGGCCTGTGCCAAGCAGAGATTTTTAATGGTTGCTGTTTGTCATTGTTACCCACAAAATTACCGATTTCTTACATAAACATAATTATTGTGTTCTTCATTACAGTAAGCAAGCAAATCTCATTGAAATATGGCAACTTAGTTAACATTCTCATTTCATAGGGATGTAATTTTTATGATGATGATGAACAAGAAATGTTTTTAAAAGAAAGTAAAGTCCTATCAAGTACATTATCTAAATGATATTCTTAATATCCAGTTGAGTGGGTTTTACGAACATTTTAGGAATAAACAAATTTTTGACCTGTTATGCTGGAGGGAAATGCTACGTACTGCACTGAATTCTTATGCTATCTTGAGCTGCATCCTCATTTCTCATACTGACTTGCTCAGCAGGTCTCCTACTCTTTCACCGAAATAAACACAAGTTTATTTCCCAAAAACTTTAAAACAAAAATACTTCAACGTTAGACTACTGTCACAACTTTATGAATATTTAGTGTTTGTTGTTCGTTGGAGTTATTTTACTAGTACTTTAAGTATTTCACACCACTCACACACGGCACCATGTAAGCCGAGCAGTCCACGAAGCGTTAGAGAGCAAAGTCTTATTATTTTATTAGTTCACGCGCGATTTAATCACGATTGTTGGTTTTGGTAAGCTAATAAGCGGGAACGGGTTAGATTGAGCGCCCTCTGGCGGCGGCCATCGTCGTCTGAGGGTTAACCGTTTTACGATTTGCGTACATACTGAATATTATCCAATTTCAAGTAACTGAGGCCCTGTTTGAATTAAGATATGAGTTGCTGCAGCGGTGACAGAAACAAATGGTTCAATTCGATACTATTTAATAAAGTTATTAGTGGCTACAAAGGACTCACAAAATTCCTAAACTTTTCCAATTTTAATGAGTTTCAAGTAAGATTATCGATTGTTTTTTTAGATTTACGAAACAGACACTAAAGTAACATAGGTAAAAATAATTTACATTTATGTAAGCTTCATAAAAAGCACTTACTTACGACGTCATAAAAAGCCAAAAATAATGTGCCTCTATCACCGGTCCGGACGTTTATTCTACCGAGAAGTCTACGGCAAGAAACTCGATACTTACCTAGTTGACTCTTTTCAACTCTTTTGGATACAATTTCTCGTTTTCCATTGCAGGAAACCCGAAAATTGGTTTCAACTACCTATCTCTTCCTTTACAAGAAGCGATGCACAAATGATAATAAAAAATATTTGTCCTAAAATAACTCCATACAGGAAGTTGAGGGTTAAAACGGGCGAATTCCAACGACCACAATAGATTAAAAATTAAAAATAAGAATGACTGACTCAGGAAATATTCGTTTTAATCCCGACCATCCTAGTCTAGCGAAAAAACCTTACTTTGGACATTTCGTAAATCCTGTCTCAAAGAGATTGTAGAGACAGATAAGACACCACGAGGGAGCTACCTACAATATCATTTTTTACACAAAACAACCACTTTTCATATACAGCTGTGTCAGTTTCTCATTTTCAAAAACGAACCTAAGTGTCCAGGCATAAAGTTGAAATTTGGTTAAGGTATAGTTGGGTAATTTAAAAATGAGTTTGTTTTAAGTAATTTCGGGTAGAGTGGGGCGTTATCGGCGACTGTTGCGTCCATCTATTTACTAATGACTTCCGCCGTCAGGTGTGCCCCGGCCTCCCCATTTTAATGTTTTTTTTATTTAATGCAGAGTTGAAAAAAATACCTACAGTGTTTTTAGGCATTTTAAGAAAAGGTTGAATGTCGTAAAAGTAGGCAATGAGTTGTTTTTGCTTAATTATTGTCTATGGTTCACTTAAATCGAAGCGAATTTTTACGTCATCTCCTTTAATAGGTATTTAAACAAAGTGCAATAGGTGAACTTAATGCCATACGGCGTTCTGTACCAGTCGACCTTTGGGCATGCAGAGATTATTTGGTAAAATACGATCTTGATTTAATATTATACTGGTAATTATTGTCTTAGATTTATTTTTTTAAAGATACCATCAATCGACATAATATGATAATTATGACAATTGTAGAGCATAATTTCAAAACTTCATATTAAATCTAGTTTAAGTATTTCTTAAGTTTACACATACAGTCAGCTACACGAACACGACAAGTGTAATTCAGTTGAAAACTACACATTATGAATATTATTATAGGGTGATGAATTCGATGATAGACCACAACCAACTGCTTGATGTGAGGTCTACAGTACTTAGTGCGGGTGAACGTAAAGCAGCCCAGATTGCGTTACCCTTGATAGCTGGTTGAAAATCGGTATCCTTGTGAAATCAAACTAAATGTTTGGCTTACTTTCATGCACTTCACATACGATGACTAAGGTAGGAATCACAAGTCAATTAATTATTTTTTTCTATCTATTATAAATAGTACATTGTTACCCTAGGGGTGAAAGTAACTTATTTAGTCCCGAGACGGGGTTTGGCGCCCGGAACGAAGTGAGGGCGCCAATAGTTCGAGGGACTAAATAAGTCTTTCACCCGAGGTAAACACTGTGCTTTTCATTACAAATACGAGGAAAGTACAAATAAAAACATGAATTAGCTAAAGAAAAAATGAGGAAAATATGTGAAGATCGAATTGCCGCTTTCCCGCCTATTTTTTTTTTGTTTTTTTTCTGTGGCCGGCCCGCTATTCAGCCATTATTTTGTTTTTTCATCATTGGAAAAATGGTAAATATTTTGCTCAAAGCTAAGTTATTTTAAAGAAATTGTTGAAACTAAATTATAATAAAGTTATTTAAAACATATATATTATCTGATCAATACTTAACTTTAAGTTATTTCAATTTTACATCGTGGCTGTATAGAAAGTTGGAACATGATTCAATAGATGTGAAAAATAACTAGTTTTAAAAAATATATATTTGACAGCTGTCAGTTGAAAGTGATTCTCCCTAGGGATGAAAAGTGTTACTTTCAGCCCGCTTCTCAGGTCAGTAATGACCTACTTTCAGAGTATGAGTAATGAAAATGTTATTTAAGAACTATGTAAACACATCCTACATAAAGGACAACATTGTTATCATTACCATTCACATAAACCATCAAAGCAATCATTCTAAATAACCGCCAGTTTAGGCCAATCATATCAATTTCAACTATACCCCAATCCACAACCAACTCTGTTGCCACGAGTTAAGTTTTATTTTCCTTTACTGATCACAGGAAGAACTAGGGTATCACTTACAAAATCGAGCTCTGCCGCAGCGCGAGTGTGGACTCTCCATCGTTTGTTATAAGGTTGAAATTAGTTTGTTAACTTTTAAGAAGAAGTGAGGTATCAGTTACAGGATTGGCCGGGTACGACTCCGCCCAGTAGGGCAGTATCCATTTCACGCACACCTAAAGTCCTCCCACAGAGTATGTACGACGTAATCGAGAACGCAAGTGGCACATGGGCTATTGAGCCACGCACCCACGCAATCGCCGCAGTGCCAATGCCTAAATTTAAGAATAACGATTTTTGCAACCACTTCTTAAACATTTGTGTGGCAAGCATTTGTGTTTGTCGGTGACTGAGTGTTCCTATCTATAAGTACCGTTAAATACGCCAACTTTGCCACCAGGGGGAACATTGCCCAAAACACAATTACTAAGGCAATCTACTAATATCTAAAAAAGTTACAAAGTTATGGCAACATTGATGACATTGCTAGAAAGTAAACTATACCTGTCGCAACACAGAATAGCGCGTGTACTCCTGACTTCATAGGGCAATGTTCCCCCTGGTGGAAAAGTTGGCGTATTTAACGGTACCTATGTGTTTGAAAATATTTTCATCAGTCTCTAACACTCATTGTACCAGCTCTCAATAAAAAAGAAATAAAGGGCTTTTACATTCGTTTTTATTTATGTCTGTCAAAATCCACAGCCCATATTTTTTTAAATAAAAAAACTTTTTATTTACGCAAAAACGGATATTATGATAGTTTGGCGTGCTTCACGTTGCTAAAAATGTAAGTGCCTAAATTTTGGCCTTCAAAACCGTATCTACGTCCATTGGCTATTCAGAATTGTTTCCAAACTCTTTGCTTTGCTGTCCATAATAATTAATGAATTATAAAATCTAGTTAAAGTAGGTAGGTTTACAAGGATTAACGACAAACCCTCTGATTCTTTAACAAAGGTTACTGAGTTTAAGTACTTACTATTTATTTCATTAATTTATTTGGCCAACACGCCATGTAACTTCAGACCCGAAACTAATTTCTTCGTATTCGTCCCATAAAAAAAAACTAAAGTAGATTACTTACCAAATTATTGTTTGCTTATTAGGTACCTACTAGCAAAAGAAACCTGTTGAAACGGTTCTTCGAATAGCTATTAGTGAGGCAGCCAAGAGTTTAAAAAGTAATAACAGTTAATAGCTAGGTACTCAAGTAATACTTTGGAAATATTCTTACTAGGTAAGTATTATCTACCTACCTACCTAAATAATGACTATAGCACTGAACTCTTTCTTATATTGCAATCAAGTAAATGCATAGTAGATTTAAATATATTCAGTATTCTTCTGTATATCCCACAAAAAGTAACTAAACAAACAACCAAGGAACCAATGGCTCTTCCTGGCACCACAAAAAGAGCAGATTAAAAAATCAACACTCGGCGAACGTTGTAAAAATATTTCAAGGATCCTAATTTATATTCAAGGGTCACGCACGGTCAAGCTATTGTGGTCCAGATGGAATAACACAGCTTCCCGCTTGTTGTTATTAACCCGTTTAGATAAATCTTGCACAATGGCGGACGTGACCATAGACAATGCCGCCAAAACTGAAGTGGCCAGGACGAAGAGGTGTCATTATGCCACGCGTTTTGAGTCTTCGATAGTTTTGATATCAATTGAATGGGTGTGGGTTTGGTCAGCTGGATGATGGTACGGTAACGAGTGCATTGACCTGTACGTGACGTAGTAAGCTTTTAGAATGAGAGTTATTATCATTAGCTCTAAAAGTACCTGGTATATTTTTATTTTATCAAATAACGGTGATGTCTAGTGATGGTGGTGGTGTATGATGTTACTTGCATTCAGTTTTAGGATAGATATATAAAGTCTAAACCTACTTATGTTGTATCTACCAACGTAAATAATCTGTGAGAAAGGGACCATGGGGCCGGAACATGAAAACAAATATTGTGAAATAAATAATAATAAATTATCTTTTTATACTACCTGCTCGTCAATGGCACATTATGTGTCATGTTGTAAAGCTGTCCTAAAGTAAGTCATTATAGCCCTACGGTCTAGCCGGGACATAATGTTGTACTGAATTTCATTATTGCCCATGGGCATAAAGTGATTTGAATTTGGAATGCAACCGTGTAGTCAAAAATTTAAGGTGCAATGAGATTTTATTCTGAGTTTGAAGTACTGGCCACTAACAAAATAGACGCCAAAGAAAGAAAAAAAGGCGCCAACCGCTCAAATAGCTCCTGACTCCTGTGCTGATAAAATAAATGTACTTTGGTACAATATTTGGACTCATCTTTCCAATGTCTTCGCACAACTGTCTTATGTTTCTAACATCACTTTGAATGTTTGATAAATACCTAATTTCTCATATTTAGTTACCTGTTTTCACTTGAAATAAATATTTAAGCACTTACTTTTTTCAGCCATTAATTTCGATTGCCTCGCAGAAAGTATAAAAAGTAGAGTATGCATCGCGGGCTTAAAAGTGTATTTGTCTTGGGTGGTCTTGAACCCCTTGTATTCAGGATTCTAACCTTAACTCCCTCGCTCCGCTCGGGAGTTAACCGTAGAATCCCTCATACTCGGGGTTCAATATGACGCCCGGGACATAATACACTTCTTTAAGCCCTTGTGGCATAATCTACTATTATTGCACAAAAAACGTATTTAAAGTGACAGTAAAAATTACATTACATGGTACAATTTAGGCGGTCTTATCGCTACAAAGCGATCTCTTCCAGACAAAATTTTAGATGGACTAAGGTCTAATCTTAGGGTCTTATGAACGATGTACTTAAATGTATCTTGTCAAATCATACACGATCCAGTGAGATAGTCGTAGCCGGTGTCCAGTAGGAAGAGGGGCGAGCCGTAACTAGGGTTAAATATAGCTGGGGTGGAGGAAGCGACGCCGGCTTCCGGCGCAGACAGCCTTATCTATGCCTTCAGGTACGCGGCTTACCTATGGCGTAGAAACTTACCTGCTATGTTAAAGGTAAAGACATTATAGAACACGTCTAACTAAACTTTGAGTTGCTTCGTTTTAGTTCTAGATTTTTTCTGGGTCTTTAGTCCAATCAGTCCATCAGCATACTATGCTCGGCACCTCTTTGATTTTGTTGAACCTATAACTTAACATCGTGAACCTACTCTTACGACTATGTAAATATATTCTAAACGGAGAAAACGCAGAGACACACTGATTGTTGCCGTCATGGTGAATAAAACATTTATTACCTCACATTTTGCTATTGGTGTAAGGACCTAAGTAGGTATTTTCTTGTAATAGACAAGCACATAATCATGTTCATACCATCAACGACTTATTAGGCTACCCATTACCGGTTGTTCTTCCTTGCTATATTGCAAAAAATTCGTCTATTGCAAATAATTTGTCTTTTGAAAAACTGAAAATTAGTTAAGTAGCCAGAGGAACCGTCGTAGTACAGTCAACCTCATTTACTTGGTCTGCAAGTTCATAGCTATAGTAGCTCAGCTTATGTCATGTTAAGCCTAGCTATAGTTGACTGTAGGTACCTCTATGAGCACTGAGTCGGAGGGATAATTGTCCCCTCGACGCGACGGAGGCGCCCTCTCTCGTAACGAAGCCACTCTCTGAGCGGCAGCTGCCAGTCAACTGTAGTGCATCCTAAGACGGCTCACTCATTTGTCTGATGCTCTCTTGCAAGCTCACTGAACACAATTAGTGATACACGGAAAAAAATATTTTAATCCATGTGTCGTTTTAAAAAAAATAAGGTTATATTTAAAATGATGCTCGGAAAACCCTATTTCATAATCTTCGACATTCAAAACGCTGGCTCTTCATACAAAGTACTTTTTATCAACCTAACACAGGCATAAATATTGTCAAGTAGTAAAATGTGTTTCTGCGATTCGATTCTGATTATTCTGAAGCTCGCTGCAGGTTTTTTGAAACAACAGTTTTGCATAGGTTCGTATTTTTGAAACTCTATTCAAACACTCATTTGTGCTTGAAGGGAATTTGACATGGATATTTGAGACGCGTAATTCCGATCTTCACCCAACTAGCCACATACAGATTACGGAGTTCCCAAAAACCAAGACCGTTTTTTCATAAATTCATAACGTCTATCTATTAATAACCAGTCATCTAATAATCTACCGAGAGCCAATAAAACCAATTATGTGGACAGCAAATGAATAGTCAACGGATCGTTGGCGAGTGCCACCGCCAGTGCTTCGTTACGGTTTGAGTTCGTTAGCGGCTGCGGGACTACGGTGTCCTACGAGTGCCTACGTAATTTGTCTGCCCTACCACTAAATTCACAAAAGATAATCAAAGCGGATCTTACAATCGAGCCATCTTACAGCCTTAGGCTAGAAACTAGGTTACTACTTTTTTTTTGGTTGAAGTGGTCATCCATCTCACTTATACCAGACCAACAGACTAGCAGAAAATTACCTTTGGCGTGTCAAAATAAACTGACATTATATGAAAGAGAATCACTACTAAAATCATGTCAAACCTGCCTACCACCACCACCACTCCATACCTACTAAGATAGTTTGTAGCATAAGCGTAACCCTAGGCAACATGAACATTACTAGTCTACACGGTCACAATTCACAAAGCAATACTACCAATACCGATACAAAACTATTCTCAAACGTCCACAAAAACCCATTACAAAGCCAAATCGACTGAAACTCATAAGCACTCAATCTAACTCAATAACTCGAGTCAATAACTGTTACATTCACCCTAACAAAATGGCGTCACATTCACATCTCCACAACGACCCCAACCATAGACTATACCCACTACTTTTTTAACGTCGCCACTCGCCACAGAGGAAATAAGGTTGAAAATCTAAAGAGGTCCTAACAAGAGAATAAAATTACAATGTCATTGCACATAGAATGGCGATTGATACAAAAGCAGTAGGCACATAGTCGGTGTAAAATAACATTTTAAATAAATCTTTTTGTAGGGGCGCCATAATAGCTATTACGAACTCTCGCAACGACTGACGCACCCTCCAGGAAATCAAAATGCTGGCTTTTGACTAGCGAGTTGAATGGACGTCCATACCGTCCAGTGTTTTATTTAATGGAACAGTTGAGTGCGTCACTGTTTTCTAGATCTTCAGGTCCTCAGGCATCAAAATAATATACCAAAATTACAATAAAATACATTTTCCTAAGAATGAATTTTCGTTCACTGGGAAAATTTTGCTTACTCTGCTCTTGTTTTCATTCCGTTTGTTTATTTTAGCTTATTTAGGAGAAAGATGTATATACTACTCTATACATCGGCGGATCAAGGGTGGGGGGTCATGGGGGTCATGACCCCCCCCCCCCCTGAGCTGGTGCAAGCGCTCCTGTGCGGCCCTTTGTATAGGTAGTACAAAAAATAAATAAACTACAATAAAAAAAATATTCCAATGCATTTTTTTTGGAAATAACGCGCTCGCTCCGCTTGCGCTCTACTACTGGAGTAACATTTTATTGAAAGGAGGCCGTATGCTCATTTTCTTCACTAACTGAAGGTCATTGAGAGACAGACCAACGTTAAATACGCCATAACGGCCTTGCCCAACTCCCAGAAAGGCTATCTGTTATTTACAATTAGTTTTCTACTAAATAAGCAGAACGTAAGAAACGCAAAAAACAAAATTCCTAGATTGGATTGCTCTTTCTTTCAAGTCTCTGACACCACTTAATTATCTAGTCGATTTACAATAGCACGCTCGCTCGCTTCGCTCGCGTTGAGTTATCTTGATAGAGCGCTCTTGCTATTATTTTTTTAACTACGAAATAAAAGAGACCTCGTGAACTTGATGTGGCCGACGTCTACATGTGGTCTAGTGCCGCCACCGTCGAAATCACCTTCCTGCTCTTTAATTAGTTTTCGCAATAAGCCGGTGATAATATGTGTACAAGTTATTGTGTGTTAAAGATAGGAAATTATGTTTTTCAAGTGTTCTAAGGGGGACTCGCAAAAAATTTTTACAATTTGCCTACTTATTTTTACATCCTGATTCAGGTAGCCAACCCCTAACTATCTATTAAGGTAAAAAA
The DNA here is from genome assembly GCA_950022985.1 of Udea ferrugalis. Classification (NCBI taxonomy): domain Eukaryota; kingdom Metazoa; phylum Arthropoda; class Insecta; order Lepidoptera; family Crambidae; genus Udea; species Udea ferrugalis. Next base: position 16,517,275 of record OX465524.1, on the reverse strand, counting down.
CTGAGCAGTTGATATGATAGTGGCTCATACTTATCACGAAGAGCTTTCTCTACTTTGAAAAAAAAAACGCGCTCGCTTCTCTCGCGCTTGTCTAATACGATATATTGCTTTTCATTATCGGAGCCGTTCACGCAATTTCTTATCTCAACTGTGGATCACTGAGACAGACAAATGTGAATAGCCCTGATTACAATCACCTCCTTCCTGAAAAACTACTAAAACAGCTTATAGCATAGCAGTTTGGTATAGTTCAAGCTAGTACGAGTAGTAGGCAAAGTGAAAAAGACAAAAAAATGCTTGTATTCTAGGTCGCCTTTATCCATCTTTAAAATTTCTAATTAATATAGCTCATTTTGGCCCAAAAAAAAACGCCTAAAAATTCGCCTGTTTTCATTTCAATGTTTGTAATATTCTTTTGGCATCATTTGATTTCGAACAATACTTCTTGACTTGACCATGTGACCCCCTCCTGGCGCCAAAGCTGGATTCGCCCTTGACTCTGTACTTAAATAAGTTATGTGTGTGCGCTAGGGTGGGTCCCCATTAAATGCAGTGATTCACCAAGAGCTCGGCAGCAAGCTGTCGCTGTACAGTCGCTGTACAGTCGCGCATACTGCATTACTTCGGACATGTCTCAAGGCGGAAAAATTACTCCATGGAACGGCTGATGGTGCAAGAGAGAGTAGAGGGACTAAGACCGCGTGGCAGGTCACCAATGCCCTGGACTGACCAAATAAAATCCGCAATTGGATGACACCTTACATGCAGACAGTTTACCAACAGGAGGAAGTGGCGTTAAATCGTGTGGACAACTGTGTCTACCTTGAAGTGACCACGACCGCTCTGAGCCTTCAATCTCAAAAGATCCATTGGCCAGATCCATAATGTATCTAGTGTGATTTTTTTTTCTCATTAGCTCTATTTATATATAACATGGATCTAATGGAAAGATTCAATTTCTGAAGATCTATTGGCCAGATCCATAATGGGTCCAGTGAGTTTCTCTACTTATTATGTCTGTTTAATATAAAAAAAACTAAGTTATATGTCTAATGAAAATTTCGCTAAGATTCTTTGCAAATAAGAGAGGTTAAACGGTAGGATAGGAAGTAAGGAAAAATCTAAAAAGTCTAATCACAAATAAGAAAAAAAAAATTTTCATTTGAAAAATAATTATTAAAACTTAAATATTCCTTAGTAGAAAAATAAACCATTTAGAAAAAATCCGATAAGTAGGAAGACTCCTCTGGTGGATGGATCTGGTGTGTTGGCAAATGGCGAGATTGGCATTGGCCACTTCTTAGAAAAATTACGATAAGTATTAGTAGGAGTCTTCCTACTTATCGGATTTTTTCTAAATGGTTTATTTTTCCACTAAGGAATATTTAAGTTTTAATAATTATTTTTCTAATGAAAATATTTTTTTTCTTATTTATGATTATCCTACCGTTTAACCTCTCTTATTTGCAAATAATCTTAGCGAAATTTTCATTAGACATATTACTTAGTTTTTTTATATTAAACAGACATAATAAGTAGAAAAACTCACTGGGCCCATTATGGATCTGGCCAATAGATCTTCAGAAATTGAATCTTTCCATTAGATCCATGATATATATCAATAGAGCTAATGAGAAAAAAAAACACACTAGATACATTATGGATCTGGCCAATGGATCTTTTGAGATTGAAGGGCCACGAGCGATATGACAGAGACGAAGAAGGCATGCGATGCCGCAACGCTCAATGTGTAAAACGAGCCAACGCCTGCTGATGCGCTGCGTCATCGCAACGCAACGCACTTTTGGAGACACACTTTAAGGAAGGAGACAAGAGTCTCTTCTGTATTTTTTTAAACAAACTGAAAATGCATGTCAGCCACGAAGGCTGTCAAAGAGTAACTATATTCAGAACCTTTCAAAATCTACCTACAAGTAGAAAGATACTTTGAACTACTCTGCATAACTTGTTTTATTATATTTAGGGTGTTAAAAAGCCTATATACTTATTCACAAAGTTTTTTATCTTTTTATGCTCAAATGTCTGGATGTGTTTTGAAATAGCTTGGCGTCGGCAGTCTGTCTACGAAAGGAAGTGTAGCCTATAGTCCGTAAAAGATAGTGTAATTGTATGATGCCTACTATCTAGTAGGTAAAATTGCAAGTAAAAAGCAAATGATATTTTGTCCCAACAGTAGCCAAGTGAACGACTCAGCCGCTCGTGGCAGGCGAGCGAGCAAACGAAGTTACACAGTCAAGTAGGTAACGAGAACCCTCGCCATTGTGCCAGGACGGCCAGCACGTAACGCAGCACACGTGGCCTTGCCAAATGACACGCTTTTTACGCAAACTGTAGCTGTGTAACTTTCTAATAACCAGACGAATGGTAAATCTCAATAGACTTATGAAACATCATGTTTTATGACCCACTGCTGGGACTCAACTATAAAGTGGCTCGCGGTCGTGGTCGTTGGGCTCTATGTGGACTGTTGAAGAGGTCTGGTTAGACTAGTGTTATAACTTACTGTCTTGCTAGGCTTAACAACTACGTCAGCACTGGCCTAAATATCAAGTTTAGATTTTACGTGATACCACAGAAGTCTGTAGAAGTAAACAAATACAAAAAAACAATGACAACCAAGTGTTCTATCGTTTCATTGGATATGGTGACGTAACATGAATCAAAATCACTGTAACTTTATTTAGACTCATAAACAGATATTTTGTTATTTAATTACAGAAGGCTAGTGGTAGCCCAAATTAAGCTTATACTGGTTCAAAAGGCGAGCTTAATGCCAATAAAGCATTCTTTGCCAGTCAACCATTTAGTCAGTCACTAAAACTTTAATCACTTTGAATCTGCTATACGCATTACACATCGTATCCTGTAACTTGGTGGTACTGTAGCAAAGCAACTTGTTACGACGTTTAACTTAACGTTACTGTAGCAACACCGTACGTAAATCCGTAACGTTGGTAACGCGGTTACGGCCGCGCCCGGCGCATGCTAATGCGAAAAGAAATTAAAAAAGAGCGCGCCGGAACGAGAGTCCATCAGCAAACTGAATTGCCGCTCTTTTTAAAGTCGTCTCCGGCTGAACGTGCGGGGAGATTGTGCAGGATTTACAGAGATTTATCTACAGGGTCCAGAGGTTTACATATCAAGTAATGGTTTACCATTTTTAATGACCTATGAAGGTTATTCATTGACATAAAACTAATAAAAGAGGTATACGCTTGACCTGTACATACCTAGCACAGAATCTTTGAAATTTAAATTTGAATCTTCGAAAAAAAAAATTGAAACATTATTTGACAAGACTTTTTTACCCGTTTAAAAAATAAAGTCATTCAAAAATAAATACCGATCCAATTTGCTGTCGATTATTCCTCATTCAATCGACTGCACAATGGAGTCCACAGAAAGGTCGCTTTACAATTCAAACAACTTCAGTATTACCAGTGATGGCGCGCCATTATAGCTAGCGTGTAACTCGACACGCTCTAATCGGATCGGTAGCCAAACGACACCCTTGGCTTGCTTGCCGAGCCAGACCAACCAGCAAATTCCGACATTACCTGTCTAGAAAAGGTGTTAATCAAATCAAATCAATTATGTTATAAAATAAATAATTATTATTATTATTAGCCTAAAGTAGTGTCCCACTGCTGGGCAAAGGCCTCCCCACCACTTCTCCAAATGAGTAATATTTCCATAAATATTTAATGGAAAGAAAACATCTTAGTCAAGTGGGATCGACACGTATTTTTTGAAATATCTTTCGGTAAAACACAAAAAAAAACTTGAAATACTTTTTTTAATTAGGCAAATACAAAACCACCGGTTTCTTTTTCAAAGATTATGGGTCAGACTAGACATTGCATAACATTTTTTAAAATCGTAGGCAGTAAACTGCCTATTGGCTGACTTATTCATTATAATCACCAACACCTTGTTGTTTTGCTCTGCATCGTTTCAATATTAAAAAATGTATACATTTTGTCTTTTAAATCAAACCATAGCATACTCGTATAGGTATGTACGTGCGATAGCGTTACACTAACTCAGTATAACAATTGAGAGGGCGTCGGACTACTCAAATTACATCGGATAAGGAACCCGACACATCTTACCTGAAGCTATTATGTTTTTTAATTCGATAAATATCTCAATAACGGCGCGAAATATGGGTGTTACGTTACGCACGCTTTCAACGCATTATGTTATTGATAAGGATGGAGCTCCTAAACGCAATGTGGTAATGCGGGTTGACTGTTACGTGAGCGCTTTAATCCGCGCTTTTAGAGTTGGATCATCTTTGTGCGTCAATAAAGTTAAGACTCCGGATTTTTTTGACAAATTTAGTTTTTGGTAACGATATAGCTGAATGGATGTTGATAGATATTATGCACTATACATGCATGTCTATATTGATTGCACGTCAAAATAAATGCATTTCTTACTTAATTGATTATTTCAACTTAACTATGTCTACATGCTGTTTACTTAATATTGATAGAGAGCTCGGAGTACGTTTATATTGGTTGTTTAACATGATGTGCCATTTAGATTTAAAAATATTAATTATTTCGGAAATGGGACTGGAACTGGATTAATTTGCGGTTCCTAAAGTGAGCTGGTATTTCTGAGGCAGTCATTACATTTAAAATTTTCTTTTAGTTTACTAATATAGTATATTTTATAATTTATTTTTTTAAATTACTGTGCAGTTTTTTCTGTAATTTGAATATTTATTCAACTCAGTTTCAAACTTATTAAGACTTTTCTCTTACACTTTCGGCATTTTCAATAACGGCACGCCACATTCGCATCTGGCTATCCAGGCATGAAGTTACGTAAACGGCATTGTCTCTCACAGCACATGGCTATGTGAGACAGCTCGGATTGTCATGTAAATGCGCCACTGGGGGCGTCCTCCCGCGAGGTACTCCACAATTATGTCACGCTAGGGTGCCTTATGTAAAAATATTGATTTTCACGCCTTTATGTGTTGGCTCTGTGGAGCTTACTTGTTATTTTAGAGGTTCTTCAATATACATCCTACTTTTGTTGACAATAACATGTTGATCTTTGTTCCGTAGCAGACACATTGGTTAGATAGGTACTTATTAGGCTAGGCGTAAGTAGTTGGGGTAACTGTTGAGTACACCTGGGTAGCTTTGACCTGAGTGTTAATAAAAACCTGTCTATACGTGCAAGACACAAAATGTTCGTTTATTACAGACGGCTATGCAATAAACCGATTTAGATTTTATATTGATGCTAAGAAATGCAACCAAGTTTTCTAATAAGAACAGATAATCAAATAGTTTCCTCAACATCAAAATAGAACGAAAATACTATCCGTCAAGTGGTGTTCCAGCTTTTTTTTGTTTTTGTTCAATTCTAAGAGACACAATGCGTAGAGGGTTTATTTAAAAACATATTAAGGTCGTGTTGAGACGGGGGCACTCGACTTTGAGATGATAATGGCAACGGACGGCTGACGACAAAATGCAGAAACGGACAGTCACCACGCATAACGATGCGGTTGTAGGATCAGACCACACTTCGAGCGAGGCTAATATAAACTGAGAAATATTTTGAATACCTAGATGAATGCAATTTGAAGTATAAATAAAAAGTAGTGAAGTACAAATATACCTGAAAATCTCTTTCAAAATTCTAAACATTGAACGAAGTGAATGCATATGTCAAAACCAGAAAAAACAAGAGCTTCTTTTAATTGAGTAGTTTTTCTCTCGAACTCAATCGCACTATGAATTCAACTATCCGCGGATAATACAGAAAAAGCACTGCTAAAGTGATAGTGGAATGAAAATGAGTTTGTAAGACAGTACAAGTTTCTGAAGAAAGGAGTTGTGCAGGAAGAATGAAGAGTATAGAAATAATATTGATAATTGTTTTTTGAATTCGTAGTGTATCGCTTTGGGTGCAGTACAGCCTAACAAACAGGAGTACATTCTCCCTTAAGTGTATAACATTTAATTCTGCTCATGCAACGAGCACACTGGCTTCACAAGAGGGCACTCAAATTGATTTTGAATTCGATATTATTTATTTGTTAGCCTTTCAATGATTTCTGAGAATGAGAGGTGTTTTTATGGAGGATAAACATTAAGAAACCTAACCTTAGAGTTTGAATAAACGTTGTCGCCTATTGAAATTATTCTATAGATATAACGTTTCATTATTTCCTAAGTAACATTTTAGTTTTACATGATGCGTAGCTTTACTTTTCTGACATAAATAATCAATTGATGGTAAACTTATTTAGGTGCCTTCCTAATGTCATGGTAGCATAAAACGTGGAAGTAACTTGTTAATTGAATACAGCGAAACGACTTTTTCAGCTAAGTGTTTGTTATAAAGTTATGAGTAACATCTATAGTATCAAGTTTATCCAGTAGTATTATTATTTATTTTATTTTATTTTGTAATTATTCTAGCTACCTGTTTACTCGTAGGGAAGTAATATTATGCCAGCGAAAAAACAAATCCGTAAGTAGTTTTCCATATTATGTATGACTCATATTACACCTACCACCACCATTTATGAAGTGTTTAAGCTGCACAGCAATGTGATTTAGAACAACTAAGTATCCTTACTCGAGTTTGTGTTAAATCATTCATCTCCAGACACTCCCCTCAGGTGCAATCTTCCAGTCCTCATTACACGTGCTGGGAGGGTCGGCGTGTTGCGGCGGACGTGACGTGACGTCCCTCTTTATGAAGAGGGAGATACATGAGTACACATACTACCGAAATACCTAAGTTATGTCCCCTACTAAAGCTAGCAAGCTAGAAATCTGCTGAGCATAGGGCTCACGTCAACTATCAGGTGTTCCTACCCATACGCTATTACTTTCGCTACGTGAGGATATCTGATACGAATAGCACTAAATTTTAGTTGAGATGATCGGTCACCTCTCTCATACCTGACCTGGTGTTTATAGGTGATCTGTTGTCGCCACTGAGCCATGAGCACCTCTAGAGGTCATGCAAATTGTAATTTATGTTGATAGGTAGATGTGCATTTTATTAACTGCACAATACCCACATCACATCGAGCACACTTAATTGTCACAGATGCTTCGTAAGAGATTACTGTATTAGAATATGGATTCACTAAGTGTGATTTTACTAATATATCAAACCTGTGCTGAGTTGCTGTTCAGAGTTATTTTTGTAACTAGGTATAGTGGAATTGAAACACCCGCAGTGAAATGCACCTTTACTACTATTGCCTTGATTAAAATGTCATGTTCTGGCAATAAACTGTCATGTTGTAGCAGCTGTAGCTAATTAGTTCAAGTCCGATAAGATATACCTATTTAGAAACAAGTGGTTCAATATAATTCCATTTTAACCTAACTTTGAAAAAACAACGTAGGTAAATCAACAATATTTCCCTTCTGCGCATATTTAAATGTAATCTTTGACGATTTATTTGCAAAATGACACTTCTCGGTGTGGTCCGATTCGTTTCATCACGGTTTCGTAAATCCGGCGACATCATCAGACCATTACGTTTTAGAGGTGAAATGAGTTACAAATGCAATAAAAGTCTAATTTTCGATTGGGAAACATTTTGGTTTTGGTAATTTAATTCGCATAAATCTTTAAATTTAATAACCAGCAAAAAAAACATAAATTGTTGGTGAGCATGTAAAACAATTCGGACCCGTCTAAAGATACCAATCTGTCATCGATTTGATTTGACACATCCGTTTACTTCGAAAAGTTGATAAAAGTGATAAGAATGCGCTCGAGTCATTACTAATAAATTTAAATTCATTATCACTTCGTGAAAGACCTTTGAGCTTACCGTGCGTTTGGAACTTACCACGCCACGCAGTATTCATCGATAAAATGTAAATATGAGTGTAAAAAGTCGAAAAGTGCTAGAAGTGGTCACAGGATGGGAAGCAGTGGAGTTAGTGCTCAAGTGCATATTTATAGGAATATGGCAAATAATGCAAATTATAGTGAAAAGACTTTGGAAAGGACACCGCAGAAAATTAACCAAGAATTTTCCACCGGTAGAACTTTCAGTAGATTCTTCAATAGGCACACATTGTTTTATAAAAATAATGGTAGGTACCTTGAAAAAACTTGTTTATTACCATAAAACATTGTTTTTTGCTGTACATTTGTTATTTACTGATCCTGCTGTGTCTGGATTTGGTTGTATGTATCACCTCATGAAAATAAGGTTACTGACAAATGTCTAAAATAGAGAAATGTAATGATTTTTTGGTTTAAAAAAACTGCTGACTTTCGCACTAATTTTCCTGAATCTTTTTATTATTGTGGGCCAGTTGAATTATTGCTTACTTACTTGCTGTGGGAAGTAACTTTTTATAGTCCTGCAATTTTAAATTTCTCAACCAAGATGCCAAAAAAACTAAACATTTTAATGTTGGAATGTTTGTAAGGATTTGATGCCCTTTTTAGTATCCCATTAAATGTTCCAAATATATATTATTACTATATCAGGAAACAATCACCTAAACACACCCGTTAACATCCATATCTATTTAACTAGCATAGAAAATTTATCAATCATTTTTTTGCACCACTTTGGATTGTGATGTACAGTGGACTTAATGCCTACAAGCATTCTCTACCAACTTATGATCAACAGTCAAAGTACAGTACATAATCTTGTTCTATGACTATGAAACCTGTACTAAGAGTTGTAATTCTTCTTCCACAGGGAGTAAAATATCACTATGTAGAAACTGGGCCAAAGCATGGCCCACTAGTCCTCATATTGAGTGATGCCCCGGAGACAGAAGACCTCTGGGGTCCGACGTGGACCAGGGTTGTCAAACGTCTCACAGAGAATGGTCACCATGTGGTGACGTTGGATCTCAGGGGGACTGGGGGGAGTGAAGGAGGAGGACGGAGTGAGCTGTCGCCTCCGAGAGCGGTTGAGGAGATTTCCACATTAATGGATGCTTTGGGAGTGTCTCAGGACAAGCCCGCCATTCTGATTGGCTTTGGCGTTGGTGGATTGCTCTCTTGGTGAGTTTTTATACACACACTCAGTCACCGAGTCAGTGGTGAAACATTATTTTAGGCACCTAGCAAAAATTGCCCTAGAATATGGCCCTTAAATTCTAAAGGTGGTACCTACCTATAACACACTAAACTTAGCTTTTTGTCTTATTGCCATTTGTCATCATGTTAAATTGGCAATGGTTGCGATTCTGCAATTATTGCCAATTTTAACATTTTAATTTCAGTTACTAACGCTTATGGCTCATTAAAAATGTTGCTGTTTATTTCATCAGAAAATATTACCACAGATTACACATCTAGACTTTGTTCTGATTAGGGCTGACAGAGCTTATTAACATTATAGGTATGCTAGGCTAGCCATGAGCAACATGCGCCGCCCGGTGACTTGTCACCATCAGTAAAGCCCTAAAAATTAATAAAATGACATTAAATGCCATAAACAATTCAGGCGCTTTCTTCGTGTCACTTACGCATGGCTGTCGCTTGTCCCTTCCCTCCCATGATCTGTTAAAAAGTCTTTATTTTTCGTTCGTTATACAAATATTTTTTTCCTACTTTTTACATTCCCAGAATGTTTTGCTTAGTTGTTGCAATATTACGAAGGGATATGCGAGCGTTCAACTTGCAAAATTTCCGCACCTCTGAACTATGGCATAATATAATACCTACAAATCCAATCTCCTATAAAAGGAAGGTAGCAACCCTAGTCCTGATGGGTTAAAAACCTTCAACAGGGTTTACCTACATCCTCGTGTTATCAAAGAACAAAGTCCAGGGTTGCTTTGTGTCTGCTTCATGTCTGTCTGTTTTGATTTTTATACGTTTACCTGCTTATCTTGGTTATAATCAGCTTCGGACCTTCGATGGTGCGACAGCACCTAATTACATAAATAAAATCAAAGAGATCAAACTACCATACACATTTAACTTATCAATTTTTAGTTTGTAGTATCAAAATAAATGCTGTAAGAGGTGTTAATTGTTATTTGTCACATCATTTTAAGTGTTAAGTTTTTTTATTATTACAACACAAAAAGGCAACCTTTTTGCGAATCGATCGATTTTGGAAACACTCAAAAAAGCGGCAAACCGTAATCCTACTTAAATCAATATTGTAAAAAAGAAATGTATTGAGGAAATGTTGACAGCTAGCTTAAAGTAGGCATTTGACTATTCTTTAGATAGGTATAAGTTCCGTTATTGTTTTCGTAAAAGCTCTAGTCTAGTAGTTTCCCATTCCAATATCTATTTCATCGTTTGTCCTCAGGTACTTGGCGCACTGCTGCGGGCCGCTGATCAGCAAGCTGGCAGTGGTGGGCGCGCCACACCCGAATCTCTACTGGCAGTACCCGCCGGCGGCTTTCTGCCAGCATGCCCTGCACTTCATACAGGTACGCAATGGTATAACATTCGTCCTCAGGTATAATATGATTCAAACTTAATGGCGGCTAGAAAGTTAACTGCGAGCGCCGAGTGCTCGAGATTGACCTCACCTCGCAACCCGCTGACACCTTAATTTGTGTTCTGCGCATCGACTCGCGCGATGTTCACAGCCGCCATTAAGTTTGAATCTCACTATACTTGGCGCTCTGCTGCGGCCCGCTGAGTAGCAAGCTGTCAATCGTATAACAATCCTGGGCAATGATTCAGAACCTGGTATTCGACCGATTCGGTACTTAAAATTTCAGTAAATCTCTCGTAATGCGAAAGCGTTCAATTTTTACATGTAAATGCCAATGACCTCTGGTAATTATTAACACATTAATACCAGACGCCTTGCACATTAAACAATGGAATTAAAATTGAAAGGAATTTACCTAGTTCGAAAACGCGGTCCCGAATCGCCCTCCTGGATTGTACGTGGCATAATCAAATTCTTCACTTGACCCTGTTATGCTATTCCGCCGGACGCCAAAACTACCTTCCCTCGTGTGAGTGAACTTTAAAATTCAATTTCTTTGCAACTGTGGTCGTTTGAAAAAAAAGGACTAAGACAAATAACATTTTTAAATTATTTACATACAAAATGAGGGAAAATACTAATTCAAAGTAAAGCGTATTGATGATTGAGGTAAGCGTGAAGCACCGAGATGTGAAGGGTGGTCCGATGTGCACCGCCGGAATAGCACGGCTGATTTGCTTGAGTAATCACTCATTTGATAGACTCCTTTAGACAATTATTTTTACCAACCTACCTACTGGAACATACAATCAAAATTAACATCCATTTAAAATGAATCGTATTTGATAACAATTAGTATATTAATTACAGTAGAGTCCGTTTATAATGACATCGAAAGGAACTGACAAACACGTCATAATAAGCGGACGTCATACAAAGCGTTTTGTGAAATGAAAAATCTTTTTTATGTAAATATGTATGTACTTAAGTATTTTAATACAGAAACATAGTAATTAAATATGTATACATACATATAAAAATCAAAATCAAATTCCAAGCCAAATTCTTCTACGAGACATGAGTTAGATTCTCCATTTTCTAGTCTGCATATTATTGCACCTTTCTCCTCAATTGTAAATGCTTTACGTCGTTGAGACGACATTTTTTTCACAGTAACAAACGAAAAACAATGCGTGACCTTCAAGCGTCAATTACTCACTGAGATTCAAAACAAAAACGAGCCACGTGCCGAACGTCGTCGGGAATCAACGAACATTACCGGAGGTGTAAAGAATCATGTCGGTCATTATAACCGGACATAATTTATTAAAAATGGGTCATAATAAGCGATATGTCACTGTAAGGGAAGTCATCATATCCGACTTTTTTATAAAGAACTAGCAGCCGCCCGCGACTTCGTCCGCGTGGACTTAAAAACGATTTTCCCGCTTTTCTGTTAAAATTTCCCTCAATTTTCTTTGCTATAAACCTCACGGAGCCCGAGACCTTTCCAACGAATGCAAAACCGTGGAAATCGGTTCGTGCGTTCTGGAGTTATAGCGTCAGGAAGGAAAACCCGACTTATTTTTATATAATAGATTTTATATGAAAACCAAATTTCGTAGTGTAATTACGTCATAATAACCGGTTGGTCAATATAGGCGAAGTCATAATAAACGGATTCTACTGTACCTAATTTATCATGTCATTTTTTTATAAATAACCTTATCATTATAATTCAAATAGTGATGAATGATTTGTGCCAGACGCTACTTATTGTAATCTGTAGTTAGCATCTGATCTGGCACACACTATCTATAAATAACCAGAATAGCTACAGTCATACCCCCGAATTCACAAACGTCAAACAACTCTAAGCACGCGCTCACGCTCATGCTGTCCCGTAAAATGCCAATATAACTGAAAGGGACAGCAATATTTCTGAAGGATGCTCAACGTTGATTTGCGTTTGTGAATTCGGGGGTTACCGCCTTATTCATAAAAACTTAAACAGCGCTTAAACAACACGTTAACTTTTGTATCGCTTTGTCAATTTCGCAATTGCTTAAACTATGCTTTAGCGTAGCGTTCGTTTTTATGAATAAAGGGGATACTCTCTCGAATCGAATATTATGATCATAATTCTAACACTAAGGGTCATTCCACACCGAGGCGCTACGCAACAATGCTTGCAGAAACCATGTTTTTCCACCTACCCGCTACCGGCAAACGCCGTGTTTATTATAATGAAGTAGATAAGTTGCATGTATCTCGATGTGAGCTGACCCTTAAGCTGATTAAAATGAAGATAATATTCCTGTTGTCAAATAAAAATATTTACTTAGGTCTAAATAATTTCTCAAGGCCATCTTAGTAATAACTGGACAGTTGCTACTGAAAAATGACCCATACTCAATTTCGTGTTCAACATTTTGTTAAGTTTAGACAGTGTCTAGGTATACACTGTCCCATCGACCTTACAACCACTAGACACCTGATGTTTGATTTCTTGTATGAAATAACGCTTGTCAACTACCTACCTACGTCGCTGATTGGTCAATACGCTTATTGCCCAATCCGTGACGTCTAAACTTGACAGCTCACGAAAATAGTAGAAACTCAATGGGTGGTAGATTCCGAATTCCGACGTTTTTATCTGACTTCGTGGCCATAGCCTTTCGTCTATCATTAGGAGTCTATTGGCTATGTGATCGTTGAGCTATCCCTATATTCAGTCGCTTTCGTGCAGCGCGTGTTAAAACACTGATTTCTACATCCAACCTGTCATCTCAACCAGCAATAAATAAAGGAATTGTCAATCAAATGTCAGCGGAGACCGTTATTATTTTTAATTGTCGTAATGCGTAATGAGGCTAATTAGTAATCGAAGATGTGAGACAATACAGAACGGTAATCAGTGAGTAATCAGCCGTTGTCACGCAACAAGAGTTAGCACGCATCGGACGAGATGGATGGAGGTTCCCTTCGACTTTCCTGTCGTTTGTCTCAGTTCTTGCTGCTAGATTATGATTTACAGCTGTATCTGTGTGAAATGTACGACAAAATATCTCTAGAAGTGATGGATGTAGGACATTAGCGCGAATTTTGTGTAGAAGACAGAGTTCTTCAACGAAGGACACTGCGTCACAATGGTTTTTGGGCGAATGTCCTAATGCGAGAATTAATGGCAGTTTATGAACCATCAATTATCTTCTCTATGAAACATATCGAGAAAGTTAACGCTTACATAGGAAAAAATAGGTTACGTCCACCCGCCACCAAATCCGCATTTCCGAAGTCTTGATGGAATAGTGAGAAAAACTCTCACCTCAGTGACGTTTATGTATGAACTATTGTTGCTAGGATATGTTTCACCCCGAATTCGCCAACGATAATCAAAGATAACAACCGTAACGAGGAGTTCTTACAAGTATAGCTGTCACTTTCAATTCTATAGCAACTTTACAGGATGACATAACTTTGAATGCATGCTTAAATTTCGACGTTTTTGCATTCGGTGGTAAGGTTTTTGCGGGTAGGTATTCAAACAACACGACGACAATGTCGATCTATTTAAAAAAAAACTTCTCATGTTCACATGCAAACGAAAATAACTACTCGACGTTGGCAAAATACCCTCGCTAACAGAGGGTGAGGCCATTTATAAGAAAAAAGTAAGTCATCGGAGTCACGGATGTGGTTTTCGGGAAAATGTGTTTTTTCCACGCCAGGAATCTAGTTTTGGTGTATGTAGCCGGTCTTAAAGGGAGGATTTGTTTCAGTGGCCGCACTTCCCCGAGCGCTGGCTAGCCGACGGGGAGTTCCAAGGCGGCGAGGAGGGCCGCTGGTCCAGCTCGCGGGCCTGCGACTGGACTGGCGCTCTCAATTACGTTAGAGGTGAATTTAACGCTTTTATAACCACGAATTCGCAATCGCAAATCAAATTTAAGCAGCTATAAGTCACACAATATACGCGACGGCATTACTTACCTTAACCCTCGTGGCAAATCTGGAAAAAGTACATATTTTCGTTTAAAAGCCTACAAATGCTATCTTTACATTAGAGTTGGCTTTAACTCTTTTCGTTTTGGTTCAACAATTGTAAAAAACACCTAGTTTTTTTTTTAACCAGCTTTACGTCTTATAATTTATGTGCCTTGAAAGTCATCAAGTCGGAGTCGGAGGCTTGAGCAGTGTTCAAACCCTGAAATAAAAGTGTTCCGGCTTGTCTTCAAGTCGTGACCACCCCGGTTCCAAACCAGAGCATTCAACCATTTAGCTACGGCTCTCTCAAGTTCAAGATCACCGAAAAACAATGTTATAAGAAGTATAGATACGTTATGTCAGTGCTGACGCGAAGTCAAAAATTGTCCCCTGGCGTGCGTACCTATTTTTTCACCGTGTGTACAAGATAGAATAATTATTGACTAGAGCGTAAACGAAACAGATACGTGTTGCGCAGTGTTGTCTCAAACTGTCAATGCTTTGCTCAGATGGTCAAAAGTCCTGATTTCGGGTCCCACTTTTTAAGCTCGTGTAACCTATCTACGTAGTTGTATCATAACGTCATTGCCTAAAAAGCCCTGTTGTTCAGGTGCGGCCTGGTGGCGCGTGAAGGAGGGCCACCGCATCGCGCCGCCCGCGCTGCTGGTGGGCGCCCGCGATAGCGCCGCGCAGCTCGTCTCCAGCGCGCAATTCTGCCACAGCTCCACCTTGCGGCTCGTGCGCAAGCCAGACCCTTCGGATATTGAGCTGCCGGCGGCCATGCTGGACACGCTGATAGGTGAGTGTGCCACCCCTCTACTTTCCATCACCAGACTTCTAACAGCGGTGAGGGCCGCACTAAACATTATGCTGCGTTCTTCTGGTCCACACCTTCAAAAGCTTTTCCAGGAGTTGCGCTCTCGCTCTTATTCATGATACGCGCAAATCCTAATCACGCTAATAGGTAAGGGCCATAGGTAACCTTGAAGTCACTTAATCGACTCCTGTCGATTCGGTCTGAAGACAAAAAAATGTAAGGCGGAGGTTGAACATGAAGCACTAGGGCGCATGTGACTGCGGCGTCCACCCTCAGACAATGGGTCACCACCTCGATTGCCCCCTGTGCCCTAAAATTTGCACAGGGTGGAGATCCACCTCAAACATAAGCTTATATTTGATGTCATCGAAAGGAAAGGAGAAAATAAGTGAGTGACGTACGATAAGGAACTTATACCGCTGGTGGGTTTAGCTGGTCGAGATAGGGCGCAGTTCTGCCACAGCTCCACCTTGCGACACGTGCGCAAGCCAGACCCTTCGGATATCGAGCTGCCGGCGGCTATGCTGGACACGCTAATAAGTGAGTGAGCTGTGATAGGAACTTATGCAGCTGGTGAATCTTGTTGTCCGATAAAGCGCGCAGTTCTGCCACAGCTCCACCTTGCGGCTCGTGCGCAAACCAGACCCTTCGGATATTGAGCTGCCGGCGGCCATGCTGGATACGCTAATAGGTGAGTGCCGTGCCTTGGATGTCACTTAATCGAGTCGAACGAGTCCGTTCAGGAGTTGGCCTCTGCAGACAAAACCTAGGTGAGTGTGCGCAGGAATTACATAACCTGACACCACCCTCTTCTTTCCGCCGCCAAACTACAAGACGTCGGGAAGGCTTCCACCCGCATGTGGTGGACTTTCCAGTTACCCGCACTGAACCGTTTGCTGCTTCCTTCCACACTTCTAAGAAATGGAACGCTCTCCTTGTGTCTGTATTTCCAGATACATACGACCTTCGTGTCTTCAAGGCAAGACTGAATAGGCATTTTCTAGATAAGCGTGCTCAACCATCGGGCTGCCTGCAACCATGCTGAACACGCTGATAGGTGAGTGAGCTGTGATAGGAACTTATACAGCTGGTGAATCTTGTTGTCCGATAAAGCGCGCAGTTCTGCCACAGCTCCACCTTGCGACTCGTGCGCAAGCCGAACCCGTCGGATATTGAGCTGCCGGCGGCTATGCTGGACACGCTTATAGGTGAGTGAGCTGTGATAGGAACTTATACAGCTTGTGAATCTTGTTGTCCGATAAAGCGCGCAGTTCTGCCACAGCTCCACCTTGCGGCTCGTGCGCAAACCAGACCCTTCGGATATCGAGCTGCCGGCGGCTATGCTGGACACGCTGATTGGTAAGTCAGCTGTGATAGGAACTTATACAGCTGGTGAATCTTGTTGTCCGATAAAGCGCGCAGTTCTGCCACAGCTCCACCTTGCGGCTCGTGCGCAAACCAGACCCTTCGGATATCGAACTGCCGGCGGCTATGCTGGACACGCTGATTGGTAAGTCAGCTGTGATAGGAACTTATACAGCTGGTGAATCTTGTTGTCCGATAAAGCGTGCAGTTCTGCCACAGCTCCACCTTGCGGCTCGTGCGCAAGCCAGACCCTTCGGATATCGAACTGCCGGCGGCTATGCTGGACACGCTGATTGGTAAGTCAGCTGTGATAGGAACTTATACAGCTGGTGAATCTTGTTGTCCGATAAAGCGCGCAGTTCTGCCACAGCTCCACCTTGCGGCTCGAGCGCAAACCAGACCCTTCGGATATCGGACTGCCGGCGGCTATGCTGGACACGCTGATTGGTAAGTCAGCTGTGATCGAAACTTATACAGCTGGTGAATCTTGTTGTCCGATAAAGCGCGCAGTTCTGCCACAGTTCCACCTTGCGGCTCGTGCGCAAGCCGGACCCTTCGGATATCGAACTGCCAGCGGCTATGCTGGATACGCTAATCGGTGAGTGTGCCCAGGAATTACTTACAAACCACCATGTACTTTCCGCCATCGGACTACTAGACGTAGGGTAGGCTTTCACTCGCATGTGGTGGTCTTTCCAGTTATCCACGCTGAACCGTTTGCTGCGTCCTCTCTTGTCCACACCTCTAAGAAGCAGAACGCTCTCCTTGTAGGTATCTGTATTTCCAGACTCAACCACACACACCCTTGGTCTCTTCAAGGCAAGAATGAGGCAGCAGAGGCATTTTCTGGGTAAGATACGCTGAAAGGTGAGTGAGCTGTGACAGGAACGTATACCGCTGGTGGGTTTGGCTTGACCCTTCGGATATCGAGCTGCCGGCGGCCATGCTGGACACTCTGATAGGTAAGTGTGCCACCCCTCTACTTTCCATCACCAGACTTCTAGCAGCGGTGAGGGCCGTACTAAACATTATCCTTCGTTCTTCTGGTCCACACCTTGTCAAAAACTTGTCCAGGGGTTGCGCTTACGCACTTATGATATGCGCAAATCCTAAACACGCTAATAGTTAGTAAGTGCCATATAGCTAACCTGGAAGTCACCTAATCGACTCCTGTCGATGCCGTCTGAAGTTCGGCCACAGCGCCACCTTGCGGCTCGTGCGCAAGCCGGACCCATCGGACATCGAGCTGCTGGCGGCCATTCTGGACACGCTTATAGGTGAGTGTGCGCAGGAATTACATGACACCACTTTGACGTCAAGCAGCGGTGAGTGCCGTACTAAACAGTTTGCTGCGTCCTTCTGGTCCTCACCTAGGTATAAAAGCTTGTAATGCGCGAGTTGAAAAGGACAGAACTAGAAAGAAATATAAGAAAGATAAGGAAATATGCTTATGACACGCGTGTGTCCAAAACGCGGTATATGGACAGGGTCTATGGAGTGGAACGGTCTCCCTGCGTCGGGCTTTCCGGATAACTTCAATCTTGGTGTCTTCCATGCAAGAACGGCGGAACGGAATAGGCATTTTGTAAGTTCTGAGTTTCAGGAATTGGCATCTGCAGACGAAACCTAATAAGTTGTGGGTTGAGAGTGCGAGTGACTGAGGCGGGGATGCTCAGACTAGGGGTCACCTTCTCAACTGCCCTCTGTGGCCTAAAACCTACACAGTGGTGCATCTGAATATGACGACGCAGACGTCGGGTTGAACTTAAATACCTATTCTTCGGCAAAAGAAACGAGCATAAAAGTAACTAATGAACATATGAGCATATCAGTAGGTAGGTAATATCGAATGTTTTCTTTTGGGATTTCTATCTTTAACATATCAGTGTTATTCAATTTTGAATTCCTTTAATGGCGTCAAACAAAACAAATCTGTAGGTGTTTAAGCTCATGTTTTGTCAAACAAGGTGACATGCTATCGGCTACGAAAACAATCCTAAATAGTTTACGTACGCAGCCAGCGTCCACGTTACATAAAGCATGTGCATAGCGTGATCGACGTCACAGCGAGGTCGCATGTAATCGATAGCGTTACATGAAAGGCCAGTTACACACCGATAACACTGCTTAATTACGATGTAGCGGGCGACAGCTAATGGTTTGCGTTGATCTAGCGGTTACAGAAAAAGCAGCATTGTTAATCTAGAACATCTAAACCAAACATTAGCCTCACTTTTAAAGTTGGGAGCTATACCAACTATTTCAGGCGGGCTCAGTTCGAAATGCGGATGTGTGCAGCGCAGTAGATAAAGGACGCGGAATGAAGATGAACTCAAGCCGCCTGCAAACTGCCGCAATAAGTTTAACCTACGTCTCATCATGACTGATGCGCTGTAACCATAGAGCTTCCAGAGCGTGTTTTCAACACTTATAGAGTGATCAAGTGAGGAAAAGAGAAACTATTGCATATATGGACATCACACAAGAGGAAAAGAGACAGAGATATGCCCAAGATTTGTTGCCAAAATCAAACCGAAAACTACACCACCACACCACTGCCAAAAGCGGGAAATTTTAGTTTTCAAAATTTATGTAAAGTGGGCGATAAAAGTGGATGAAGCTATATAAAAATAAAATAGTGGTTTGTTGCGTGCCCAAATATAAAACGAATCATAGAAATGATCCAGAAATGCAAAAGTTTCACAGGTAAATACAGAAAGTAATTGGTTTTTTCAAACTATGTTTTGAGCAATTATTTTCACTACCCAGTTCAATTAATTCATTTCAGCTATCATTATATTAGTTCCTCATGCTGCATAAGTCATTATTTCAGAAATTAAATAAGAATTGAAAAATATTTTGTGTAAAAACTGAATTGATTCACTTACGATAGGGATGTACAAAATGAAGAATGACACATATCGATATACGTAGTCGATATTTTTTTAACAGCTGAAGTCATGGCCCAGACTAGAAGCCTAATAAAACTACCAAACAATAACAATCAATACTTGGCGCCATTTTTGAGCAATTTAGCGATCATAATGACCACTACCGTACTTGTTTGAAAAAGCAGATAATTAAAATTTCTTTATTTTTGTAGGATACCAAGACCACCGTGTTCTTATGTTAACAAAGACTATATGCCTAGGCCGAAACAAGAAAATCAATTTAAATCTACAGAGTACGGGCCAACAAAATACTATTTAACCCAGTCCTAAAAAAAGGATAATAATTGATGGTGTTTATATTATTTCATCTCGTAGTTGATGTTTAGATATCATAAACAATGTAACGAGTAAACCTAATAAATAATAAAGAACGTCAGCCTTTTATTTTCAAGAATACGAGTATACCTTTATTCATTTGTTGTTCGTGATTTCGATAATCTGTTAGATTGTTATGGAAAGTACCAACACTATTGTGCTAAATGACAGCAGATGTCAACGCATACATAGACAATCACTCACACATGCGCAATTCATTTTTTGGCACGTTTTTAGAGGCGCTTTATCAATCTATTACTTTACATCATTGGCTGTAACCTTGTCAAACTAAAAACCACATGATTTCAAGAAATTCAGTTCGCAAAAAAAACTGTTAAAAGAACATACGTCACATAAATGGTGGCCAGGCGGATTAGCAATTGGCGGGGTTTATAGGAGATGTGATGATAATAGATAGGTACTACAAATTGATGTGACATGGGTTACGCTATAAAAGACCTACGCCCGATTTTTTAAACAGCACTCTGTAAAAGCCACCCCTCATAAGTAGTTGCTGTCCCTTTTAGTTCTACTGCCATATTGGCATTATCGGCATATGGACATCAAACTGACATTATGAATTCCAAGTTAGGCTCATTTACACAATTTTTTTTTTACACTTAACTTAGACAAATTATTTCAAAAAGTACCCGCAAAAACAAAAATCTATCTTAATAGCTCTTATGATGATTTCTGCTGAGTTTTTCTCTATTTGTTTGTTTTGACACACGTAACAGGATGTAATACGTAAAGAAAAGATCATGCCACATTCGTTTAGACATGGCAACGTGCGTGCTATCGGCTACAGCCGGTGACGTTATCGGACAACTGCTATCTGATGCACCCGGAGCGTGTCAACTAATAAGTTATCTACAATTAATGCATAGGTTCGTTACGCATGTCGGGGGAGACGAATAAGAAAGTTTTTATCAGTAGGTAATGGAAAAAATAGTCGTTTAAAATAGTTTCATACGCTTTTGATTAATTTTTACTTTTGAATAGTGGAATTAGGTGGGTAGGCAGTTGTTCAAACTCAAAGTATGTGTTCATATCTTTCTGAGTTTTAAATAAATTTAATTTCAATTGATTTAGTCAAGTTCCTAATTTGTTCATTGATTTATAAAGTAACGATTTAAACTAATTTCGTGGTTAGTCGTCAAAAAATCGTAATGATTTTGACATGTTTAAATATTGTAGCCACTAAAAAAAATACTAGGAAATTAAAAAACTACATGCCTTAAGTATTATTTATAGATTGTTATGAACCTTTAAAAAATACTAAAAAATATTTTTGATTTGTCTTGGTAAATAAGGTATAGTATGCCCAAAACGCAATTGGTCTAAATCGCGTTTTGCCTAAAATGATTTTTTAAATAGGTATTGTCAAAACTAAGTCGATCTACTACCTATTTCACATTAAACCTAATTCCTTTCCGCATTGATTTCAGATGGGCCTAAAGTAACCACAATAGAGGAGGTATCATCATCCCGGGGCCTCGTGGGGCGGATGCTGGGCGCAGTGGCCGGGCGGGGTCGGGAGCTCACCGCCAAACTAGTCTCTCCTACACAGGCTACCTACCATGCTGTAATAGGTACGCCAGTACAGTAGCCCTTACCTTAGTTTCCCTGGGTAGAACGAGCATTAATCCACTTACATTTAAGTAGTGGTTATTGTTACATCTGCCTGACCTCTACTTTGGTTGTTGTCTTGCTTAGTTGGCTGAGGCTCTTGAGACTTATTTGTTGTTGTTAACTCATGAATAAGTTAATTTATTTTATGCAATATGTTGTAGCTGCTCATAATAAAATGTCTCACCAAAACGTATTGGAAATTGACAAGTATAGTACGATTCAAACTTAATGGCGGCTCGGAAGTTAGCTGCGAGCGCCGAGTGTGCAAGATTGACCTCACCTCGCAACGCGTTGACACCTTAATTTGTGTTCTGCGCATCGACTCGCGCAATGTTCACAGCCGCCATTGGGTTCGAATCGCCGAACCATAAACAATTAAATGAAAGTACCTGCGATCTGGTCAGGCGTTTTATGTTGACAAAATTGTTCTTTAACATGGATATGCGAATTTTATTACCCACTTCTTATCATGATTTCAATAAGAAATAAGTTCGATGAACTTTATAAAAGGTACCTAGTCACCTTTGTTTGGAATTGGACTGCAGAAAAACTATGTAATTAAACAACTATAAGTGTGTTGTCCTTGTGTCAGATTACCAATTATGCATAATCGCTTTAGTTATTTTACCTGCCAATGAGCAGACATATTCGGTTTAAATTCTAAATGTTAATTTTGGCCATCTTATTACTTCTGAAACCTGGTTTTAGTTTACAACCATTTTTGCTAATTATGTAATACTTTTCATCGAATCTGCATGATGATGTACTTTTTCTAAATAACAAATATTAGTTTTGAATGCATTTATGCCTGGATTATATTTATGTTGTGTTGTAATATGTATTTAGATATAAGAAATACCAATTACTTTATATTTTATTCTGATATAATGTATTTATATGAAAACTATTTCACCTTAATGTTATTCTACCAAAGATTGTTAGAAGTCATTAAGCCAAAGCTTAATTATGAATTCATTGTTTTTTTTATTTTTTTAACAGGTTTGTAAATAAAACTTCTTCAACAAGTGCAAACGCTTCTTTTAATGCAATATGCCCACAAAAAGCTAACCATTTATAAATTTTCACTATCAATATATTATATTCACAAAAGTCAATAATTTCAAAACGTACTACAAACTGGCTACAGTAGAGGCGCATTGAACTGCGCAAATTAAAGGAAGATATATTTATATCACATTAAATAGTTGCCTACTGATTGTTATATCTAAATCAAATATGTGACCATATTAGACTGTTTGCGACTGATAGTAATTGTAATAAAACACAACGTTATCCTATTGAAGAAATTAAGGAACAAAAGCAGATATGTTATGAATTCGTGTTAAGTATTGTTAAAAATATGACACTTGCCAATAAAATCATTTGATGCACAAGAATTATAAGATTGATATTTTCGTGAGCTATTTACTAATAACTAAACTGAACTGATTTACTTGTTATTCATATGGTGTTTACTGTGTTTCAATCACAAATTCTTTCATCATTTCCGAGAAATATTCTGGATAGACCATGCCCTATGTGTTCATAGTACAAGGTACAGCGATAACAGACGGATCAGTCTGAAAAATTACAAAACACTTCATAAATATCTAATCAAATTAATATTTAATCTATACGATTATTGCAATCTCTAACAAACAGTCTAATATCGCCACACACTAAAGCATGGTACAGTCGGCGTTCTCATAGAGACCATAATATTTAAAAGGGTTTGTTACTAGTTAGAATCAAGAATAAATCTTAACATTCCAACATCAATATAGTTCTATACTCTTAACATAACGAGATATTTACAGTATCGTCTATACAATGTGATACTGGAAGAATTTATTTAAAGGTCAGATTGTATGGTCAACTTTGCCCTGGATATGTCAATTTTGCACATTTAATAGGTAAGATTATTCCGTATTTTTTACTGTGATAACATTGTCTTTTATGAAGCATGGCGATTTATACCTCACTAGCTCTGCTGTAAATAAACTCACTTTATAAAACTTTATAGTTCCACCTCATAGTTGAGGTGAGGCCTGTGCCCATCAGTGGGACGCATATAGGCCGTTTATGTATAAAACTTTATTAAAATTCAAGCTTGCTTAACTCTTTCAAAATTGTTGTACTCAGGTGCAAATCGACATAACCCGAGCAAAGCTGACTATAAACTTATGCACTCAACCAGCCGAATTAATAGATAAACTCGTTAAAAAAACACTAAAGTACGGTAAGATACAGTCTGCCTCAATAGTAACTAAGTATTGTCATGTAAACTTAATTTATGTTGTCACAGAAATAAATCATAAAAGAGCTGTCAGATTAGCTATTATGACAATGTTATGAAATGCTTAGTTAGTAACTTATGATGCTGAGTGTACAACGGGAACCACGGGTAGAAACAGGGTTTATTTATCAAATATTCTGAGTCATATGAAATTTTCGTTGTCAACGTAACAAGAATCTATTACTAGGCTACTAAATAATTTGTTTTCTCTACAATAGATATATGAGCTACCCAGAATCATTGATAAGTAGCATGTACATGGTTGAGTGCACAAAAAATAACTTTAAAAGGTTAATCAAAACAGTTTAGGCCAAACACGACATCGAAATAGGCACAAGTGTTAAAATACTGCACTTCTAACTTCTCTACATTTATGAAATGAATGACAGTGAAAGAAAAATGACAAAACTCACGCCGAGTAACCAGATCCAAAACACACTAATAATATGGATCTAATAGATTTGCAGTGAATATTTGTATAGCATGGACTTAGTTCTCTTGGTATCCGCTAGAGGCGCTGAATGTAGCCCGGTATATCTACACAGTATTTAAAATGATTCGCGCTTTTTTTTTGGATATTGGTTGGCTATGTCACCACGCCTGCCAAACAAGGGTGTTTTCATCATGTTTCTTTATTTGAAAAAATGACCACTATACTAAACGCAAAGTTTCGTGGCAGTCGGTGACATACATCACTTTATGACACCGGGTGCCACGTGTCTTTGCGTTAAGTATAGTTCCAATCATGGAACAAATATAGAACTAGTGGTAGCGGGAAGGCAATAAACCAAAGTAATTTTTTACAGTTGTGTTTTACCTCTGGTTACTCGTCGAAGTAAAGCGAGACTAGACGCAAGGCGGGATTTTAGAATCAGTCATTTGTTGTCACGTAATTAGAACACAATTGTGATATGATTTTAGAGTGATACTATCCAAATTGCTATCAAAAAAGTTTTTTACCCATAAATATAATACTGACTGGTTTACTAGCTCACTGCTAATTTTGTGATGATTAAGATGCTGCTTTACAATAATGATTTTAAAGATAGATTGAAATATACGAAATATACGCTTGAGTTATACAAAGCAAATAACTTAGGAAGCTATTTGGCATGCACAACGCGTCACATGCAACGATTGACCTGGGCGCCGAGAGATGGATGATAAGCCAACTTGTCTCTTTACTGAAATGTTCATTTGCTAATGCCGAATTAGTATTCACTAAAAATGGTAGATATTAATAGCGTATACAATAATAAAAATAACTGCCAATACCAGTTGACGTTGCATATGTGGAGCTTGTTGCATATTCATCGCACATGTTGTGCACCTAGGCTGTTTGCATTCGGATTAATGCAACTATGACAGCGCCTTGTTATTTGATACCAGTTTATTCATCGAAATTATTGAACCCATACGACCGAAATCGACGTTTTAAAGCGTCCCCAAGACTTTTGATCCAGACGCCGATGACGCCATTATGCGTCATTGTTTAGCGTATGTTTGAAATTAAAATAAAATGTAATGAAGGTTGGCGGTCAATGGGTTTAAAATGTAATACATTCTGAATTATGGTAGAAAATCCAGTTGAACGAGGCCAGAGCGCATGAACAAAAATCTCATCTCCTTATTACAGATATACCTAGCATAAATGTCGCTGTTTGAATAGTATCACTCTAAACTGACTATATTATTAGACCTACATAAGATACAAAATATTCAGAAATGGAAGATTGAGAAGTAAACATTCCACTATAAGATTTGGCACAATATTAACGATAAGTTAGTATAAGTAGCTCAATCCGATACATCACACACGACAGAAGCTCCGTCCATTCAGAACCAATAAACTTAAAAATAAATAACTTTACAATAGAATATGTTACAACTTAGCATCTAAAATTATACAAACTTAGTATAATGGCACTAATTTAAATTACGCAATATGTGCGTTTAGTGCAATGAGCTTGTTAAATAAATAAAACCTTGCCATGTACCCTAAACTACAATTTATTACCGTTTCTGAAAAGATGTGAAATCTTGTTATGACATTTTCAATTAGGTTAACTTAACTTGGCAGAACTAAATTCATTATTATCTTTTATCATATCTTCATCAAATATTTATGAAGCTTGACATTGAATCCTGTTAAAATTTAAGATAATAGCATTACAGAATTTTCAGCAAACATTGAATGACGCCTATTTTACTTATTTATCAAGACGATTGCACGACCAACAGATGTATTCCAAATAATACAGCACACGGGAGATCATACCCACCAAATATAATTTTAAATGCAATGTAAGCGCCAGTTAGTTAGTAACTAGAATCAAGACATGAACAGACTGTAAAACCACGCCCACTTGCGAACAACTCTTAATCCAGGATTAACCATCTTCTTTGTGATACGAAATGGTATTAAACTTGATGTATGCAAAATTAAAACACTCAGACAGTCTATCCATGCCTTTTTTCCAGTAATTTTTATACAAAGTCACATTAAAATCAGTGGACAAATTGATATGGAAGATTCAATACGATATTTCGGCAGTTTTCATAATTAAAAACAATAATTTGTCCAATCTTTTAAGTCACAACGCACAATCAGCAATATAAGTCGTTGAACACTTTAATACCTTGTCCTAATCTTTTTATAATTTGTCAAGGGATTGTCAAATGAGTTTCTACAACAAAGTACTAAAGTGTTCACCGATATGTTGCCGACAGCCCTCTATTCATATAATATTACAAATCATTATAGTCGCGATATCACGCTTAAAGCAGTCTATACACTTACTCGTCACACTGTAGTCTCTCCCTTCACTTCGACGTCGGACACGGCCTCACTCACACAACTGTCACTGTCAGGCTTCAGCGTGACGTCACTGTTCACCGTCACATCCAGTCCCTTATCCTTCCGCGACTGTCTCTCTTTCTCCCTACTCGTAATTTGAGTGTACAACTCGTCTAACTCACTCGCGAAAGACACCGGACTCTCCCGATTGACTTCGGGACAACTCAGCGCCGGCGTCGGCACATATTTACCTAATTTAGGATTGCTCTTTATCGTCTTACGCCATCCCGGGTCGTAATTAACGTACTGACTCTCAATGTTAGAAACGTCTTCGTTGCTGAAACTCATCTCGTTTGGGCACATGGAAGACGGCGAAGGCGCGTATAGTCCATGACTTCGAATGCTCACTTCGGACATCTGATAATTCGGACAGTAAATGTCACTTTCATTCTCGAAACCTTGCTCGCTCGCGTTCGTACTGCAAGTCTCAAAGTCGTACGTAGTCTTCGCCATGAAGAACGAATCTTTATCTTCGTCCATTTTCTCTTTCGATCCTATTTCGTTGTTTTGTAACAAATTGTCTAACTCTTCCAAACCAACTTCTAAGTTCTGCGGAGTGCTCGATTTGTTTATCTCATCGCTATTCATAGTGCATTCTTCAGATATATCTTGTAATGATTTGTCTATAGCTTCTTTATTTTCTTGGTTTTTAGTCGGTTGCAAATAGTCTATGTACTGCCCGAAGCTCTCAGTGTCTGTGATTTCGTTTGTTGAGCATAAGGCACTGTGCGTTTCTTGGAATGATGTCAGCTCAGAATGCGTGTTGAGCGTTTGATCAGAGCATGTGTGGGGTATTTCTGATGCTGAGCTGTATTCTAAGCTACATTGCTGCGAGATAGTTCTCATTTCAGGTTGTTCGGCGTGGCTTTGCAGGCATTCTTCGGAAACTGAACTCCGTTGTCCGTTAAAATTATTTGTTTTCGCCTTCACAATTTGGTGTTGAGGCACTTGTGTCTCAGGAACGTTTGTGTAGATGTTCATGATTTGAGTTCTACTCGTCTTTGGGTCTTCATTCTTGATCCATGACTTCCTGTCCATTGAATAGTTCTTATAATCTTTCGGATCTTCTTCTAGTAAATTCGGATTCAACACATTCCGAGTCTCTTTAATTCCGTTGTTAGATCGTTCGACGTGAATATTGGTGTTGTTCACTTTAGAACCCGAGTTGATGATGTTGGCCATGCCACCGTACGCCTCTTTCGTAGGTAAAGGCAATGAAATATGAGAATCGTTGTCGCAGTCTCTTCTCGTCGGTAATTCAAGAACGTTTCTCCTCATGTGCTGTCTTTGCTTCTTGAAGAATTTCTTCGCAACGTTCATTTGGTTTGGGTTGTAGAACACTTCTGGGCCCATATTGCCGCTGTCGGGGTACGTCATCATTGAGTTGTTCGATCGGTACTGCTGTCGATGTAAAACTACCAAGTTTATGTTCGGGGCTTTCCCATTTGTGTTTTTATTTAGCAAATCCTTCTGTAGGGTGTGGCCGTTCAGTTCAGCTCCGCCTTTGAAAGTGCCGCTATTGTTGGTCTTAGAGTTTGTTCTGTTGGAACTCCTACTGCCAGACCTCGATCTGTTGTCATTAGGTATGGGATGGACTACGGGCGCTCCTCCGTTGGTCTGGTTTGTTGGCAGATTTTGCTGATTAGCATCAAAGACGCTTCTATTTCTGCAGCACTGTTTGCTTTTCTGCAAGTAGCAGTGCATGAGCGACCACTGGGCCCGGACATCGCTTCTCGCTATCCCGTAGAAGAACAAGATGAAAGTGCCTAAAACTGTTGCGCACACAGCATAGACAATGCTACAGATGTCTTCCTGGTAAGGCAAGTAGGCTGGGAGAGGCCTGTACACGGCAATGGCCCCACACGACCAAACAGACATGTAGAGACATAGCACTATAACTTGTGCCCTAAGTTGTATTATCGGCGTGTGCTCAACGTCTTCCACCTCTGAATCCACTGCAGACTTAATACTTCTTCTCTCCGCTCCTTCAGCCACCTGATTTGGCTCCCACATCTCCAAATCTACATTCTCCGTTGCTTGAGTACCTTCAGATAGTTGCACGTTCATGTTTCTGATCGTACATCGTATTAGCAGAAATAGAACTAGCAGAAAGACCAATAGTATACCACCAGGGACGAATAATGCACTCAAAGCAGGAGCAGTGCTGAGGAAACATTGGGAATAGCCTGCATAATCTTTAAGATTGACCGCTCCAGATATACCGCAGACTATCAAAGCTATGCCCCAGCCGACTAAATACAGTCCTAAAATAGGTTTCTGTACTGGAACATCAGGTGGAAGTTCATCTTCGGGAGTTCTCACCGGATTATGCGTCTTCGTCACCCATTTGTACATATTGCTAGCCGACACACACATCCATAATAAGCAGGAAAGAGACAGATAGTGTATGATCAGTCCTAATATTTGACAGAGCTTGACGTCTTCAGTTTGGTAGATTCCAAGAGTGTACATGAAGCAAAGTAGGCCGATGGCAAGCCAAGTGTTGATAAGGGCGTGTTTGGCTTTGGTAGGCATGTGTATGGCGGGGTAGGCGGTTAGATAAGTTAATGCAGCAGCACTAACACAGCCTATAAGGATCAAACTGCCGACGTAGACCGCTGGGTGGGACACTTTGAAACGAGCTCCGTCTGTTCGAGCTCCGTAGATACCTGTCTCTACGTTTTGCAGAAGACCGACGTAAGCTAACTTGGTGCAGCTTATTATTATCATCTCGGATATCACGTGGGAGACTTTGCAATCTGGAATTGAAAGAACATTTTTGATTATATGTTTGGATAATAATAGCACATCAAGTTAC
Organism: Udea ferrugalis; assembly: GCA_950022985.1. Taxonomy (NCBI): domain Eukaryota; kingdom Metazoa; phylum Arthropoda; class Insecta; order Lepidoptera; family Crambidae; genus Udea; species Udea ferrugalis. The sequence continues at coordinate 16,487,790 of OX465524.1, read as the reverse complement.
GTAAAACTTTTGAGTGGATAACTCAACAGTTTTACGTAACTTGATGTGCTATTCATTTTGATTTTAATGTCTGCAATAAAATTCAAGATGGACTTGGTAAAAATAATGCTTATGATAGAGACCTTGTATCAAAATCAAGTTAGTTCAGGCATTTCAAGCTATCAATAACTTTTAAAACTATCCACGTTGTATCATTTTTTCCTCAACAAACCATGTTGGTATCTATAAATAAAGAGACGTGCGAATGTGTTTAGATATGTGTCTTTATGTGTGACTACGTGAATTTTAGTGAAGGTGTTGTGCGGGGGCGTAGTACATAGCAGTTTTCATAAGTGATTTTATTGATCGATGTAATCAGTTTGTTAAGTTATCTATCAAAAAGCAATATTACCTGAAGCGTTGTCCTGCCAGCGCCTTGTGACTGGGTCCCACGTGGCCGCGCGCCCGTCCACGCCACCTACTGAACTCGCGCGGACCGTCGCTATCACTGGCTCTAGCAACTCTCCGCGTAGACTTACGTTCTCTACAATGAGACAGTAGAGAATTTATTGCCTTGCTGAGGAATGGAATTAAAAAATAACAAGAGAAAAGGTTCCAATTAATGGTATGTGAATGACTTTAGACTGTTACATTATCGTAAAGTATCTGATGATTTATCATATCTGATGATTTATAGTATCTGATGATATATGTTTTAGCAAGGAATAGGTGGCGAGAGACAAAAATCATTGAGATCAAATGTTTATTTTAATTTTTCACTGAAATATCACTTGTAGCATCACCTGACAAATATATTACAAATGTATGTCAAAAGGTAGGTTTATGACTTAGATTAAAGAAAAAGAGGAAGATACGGTACGCGCTTATAATTGTCAACTAAAATATGGGCTTTCACGCACACTACATCCATACGAACACACACTACGCAAAATATTAACGAAGTGATAAGACATCAAAAGATAAAGACAGAGCGATGGGCTCCTCATTAGTGCGAGCGAGAAAAGTCTATGTAACAAAACCTGTTTTTGCAGGAATCTATCGTATCGTGTCTAACGCACACATACCGTTTAGTCCTGTCTCTGTCACTCAAAAATGTCGGATTTTATGGAAAAATACAAGAATATTTTCTTCAAAAATATATTTTGTTGTTCTTACGCATGAAACATGATTTCCTGTGAATTGTTTTTACGCCTTGAATGATTTCTGTACTGAATAAAGGCACAGTCAGGCATTTTTGCGTTAATTAGATGGAAAATTGTATTTCAATGTCAACGAGTAAGACAGCATCACGTCACAGTGTGTCAACGCAGACTGAAGCAAACCAAGTACACTGTACTCAGTTAAGTAGGACCGCGCGCGGCTAGCTGTTGCCGCATCTTCCCCTTTTGCTTTAATCTAAGGTTTATGAAGCATACTCGAACTTTTAACCAGGTGTAGTAAAATTACAGTATATTTTAGTGACAGGTTATTTCACACTAGGACTGTCAATTCTTTGAAAATTTTAATTTCAGGCAAATTACCTGTAATTTTCTGTCAAATTACCTGTCATTTTTGTCAAATCATCTGGCATTTTCTGTCATATTACTTGTCATTTTTGTCAAACCACCTGTAATTTTCTGTCAAATTACCTGTCATTTACATGACGACGTCTATTCATTATCCCAATAGACCAAAACACTAGACCAAAAACCGAATCATAAAAAGCAAGCACTTACTAAGCTGAAACCCAACGACGGGCGAGGTGATCTCCATATTCATATCCTCCCTCTTAGTGCTCCGCCCGTAGTAGTCCTTCGCCCTGTGCATCCTGTGAGCGCCTTCGTGTTCGTTCAGCTCCGGTAGTAATGGCAGTAGGGCGGCGCTGGAGTGCATAGATACTACCAGGTCTTGGGGACGGGATTGGAGGAGAAGGCCTGCGTCTGTTGTACTGTAGAGGAGGGATTGAGGGATCTGGGGAAAAATACATGATTGTTAGAGCTTAAAAGAAAAGAAAATTATAATTATACAGGGCAGTCGGGGAGTTTACGTTCATAGACTGATTTCTTACTTAAAGGGTCAAACAACCCATGTATGTTCACATGCGCTGAAAAGAATTGAATAGGATTTCAAGTTCTTGTACCTTATAAGAAAAGGTATAAAAACTTGAACGTCAAATCTTCGGCCACTCTATCTTTTAAATTAAGTCGTGCTACAGTCAGCATCCGAAAAAAAGAAAAGTGGGTCGCCCAAAGGCTAGATTGGCAGACGATACTCAGGACATAGCTGGTCCAAACTGGCTGAAAAAGGCCCTACTGAAGCCCTATTGAAGGCTCTGGAGGAGGCCGAAAGGGATCCCTAATTCAATCAAATATTGTTATTTTAACTGTAAAAACTAGTTTTTAAGGATAATAAAGGCTAAATAAATAAATAAACAGTCAGCATGAAAATGGTAGGTATGTTTTTTTATGCCGAAAAAAGCCGAACAAAAAATATCTTTCACTTTTTCGGTAAGAGGAAATTCGGCAAGGTGATATGGGCTGACAGAACTATAAGTCAAAAAGGTGTCATTTTGTTTCACACAGAATGTGGCATATCTGTTTTCACAATGATCACCCTGTATAGTTGATTCATTTACCTGCACGCTGGCGTGTATGAAGGCGTCGGTGACGCTGAGCAGCGGCGCCACGGTGCGGTTAGTGGTCGTGCAGTGCAGCCGCGGGCTCGGGCCGCGCGCGCCGCTGTACCACACGCAAGTGACGCCGCTGAAACCTTCGCGGACTGGGAAACGCTCTACTGCTAGGTTTGACTGGAGAACAACAATAATATTGCGGTGAGAACAGAGGAACTAAATCGAAAGAAACAACTTTGCGGATTCGACTTGCGGTCTTATATTTTCTTTTATTTTCAGTTATTTTATTTCGATGTATAGTGTTCGCGTAAATATTAGAAAACATTAGAGAAACTTAATGTTTTTGCAGAGGACTGGCCTTGAGAGCGATTCTCAACGCACGTCCAACAGTGAATTTGAAGGGAGGTTTCATTTTCGCATTCTGTAAAACTCAATAACTATGGCAGCGCCGAGACTGCAATCGTACGAAGAAATCCAGATGAGGAATGACGTTTCTGAGAGAACCGCTATACTGAAAAGGCTTCGAGCAGTCGCTCGCTCAGGGAACTCACTTAAGTCCGTTACTATTCTTGATATTTGTTAACAAATTTTTTTAATGAATTCCCGGCTGCAAGTACAGTGAGAATCAAAGCCACGTAAGCTTAAAACAGAATGCTGGAGCTCGCTGTGTCTCGACACACGCCACTCATGCTAATGCACCTCATTTCATTGTTGAATAATGTGAATACAACGCGAACCACACCACTTATGACCCGTTCAAGTGCCGCACACGCGCTTTGTGTGGTGAAGCCTCAAGCGAAGTACTATTTTAATTCTTTACGCATAAGGTTACTTTGCCAAATATTTTCAACATTTTAAAGGTGCTTCGTTTAGAGTCTAAACGAAGCACCATCGTCTAAACTTTAGACGATTTGATGATGAAAATTCATTGAAGCATTGCCATAACAATATCTGGATTATGTCAAATTGCCTGATCATGTGAATGTCCTGTTAAGTGCAATAGAGATTATTTATCTTATCTTATTAATCTTAAAACGACCATTAATGGCTTGGTGAAAATGATAACATGATCCTCTAATCTAATCAAAATTTACTGGGATCCCATTATAATTCTCAATAAGTTAAGGCTCTGATATAACTTTACCACAGAATGAGATTTTTTTTGGTTCACTGGTATCAACTTGAATCTATTAGAGGTTAGGGATCTGGGTTCTGTAATTTGAAGGGAATTCTTGAATCACAATAATTAGTACAGTGACATCACACGATTTTCAATCGCTGTAACAAGGACATTTTTTCATATCGAGCCATCACCCAGCTTTACCCCCGAATTCACAAACGCAAATCAACGATAAAATGCGCTTACGCTCATGCTGTCCCGTAAAATGATAATAGAACTGAAAGGGATTGCTATAGTTCTGAGGGATGCTTAATGTTAATTTGCGTTTGTGAATTCGGGGGTAAGTGACGCATTGCTAGTATTTTGTAAAAAGAAGAACCTACCTTCTGTCCCTGCACATTGCTGATGTATGCGGATATCTCCTCCTCCGCGCGCACCATGTCAGTGCAGGCGCCGTAGAGCGTCTCCGCTCGCGCCATCACAGGCGTCGTTATGTTCATCGCAGAACTGATCACGTCTAGCAATGTTGATCCTGGTGGAAAAGTCTTTTTTACTAACACTGTGAGAAGTGATGATATTACAATAAACAAGACGTTATGAACTGAAAACCAGAAAAAGACATTCGGTCATCTTGGCATCAGGCGGGAATCGAACCCGCATCTTTCGCAAACCGGGCGACTGCACTAACCACTGTGCTACCGAGACCATTAGCAGACCGGCCGAATCTTTCTGGTATATTTTACCCTATGAGCTAGGGTGATTTCATCAATGTTGAAGGCATCCACCTTCAAGACGTAGATAGGTTATGTCAGGACTGACGTGAAGTCAAAAATTGACCCCTGGCGTACGTACCTATAACTTGACCGTGTGTACAAGATAGCATGATTATTTACTAGAGCGTTAACAAGACAAGTACATGTTAAGCAGTGTTGTCGCAACTGTCAATGCTTTGCTCAGGTGGTCGAAGTCCGGATTTCGGGTGCCACTTTTTTTGTACCCTATCTACGTCTTTTTATTAAAATAAAAAAAAATATGAGAAGTCTAAAGATAGTCAATAATCACCGCATGGATAGGACCATTACTCATAATGGTACGGAAAATAACGGCGTTTATATTGCTGCGAAAAGTCATAATGTTTTGAAACTCTCAGGTGTGTAATTTGAATTCACGAATACCCACGAATACACTGAAGCCAATATTCTAAAACAACACCAAGTAGGTATGACTCTTCTCTCAAGAATAGATTCAAGCCTGTGGTTCATCTAAAAAAAAAATATTGAAATTCAACTACTTAGTCACAAAATCGAATTTATTCAGTTCAGTTTCAGAATCTGAGCATAAAAGCCCTAAATGACATAATTTTGTGGATTCTGAGGAAAGAATTGAAGACATACCTATAAGAATTGGAGTATAGTTTTTTTCTTATATATTGCCTAGCTCTTACCTAAATCTTTCTCTTCTTTTATGTACTGCATGTAGTTTCGAATTGCCTGTGCAATGAACATCACATCATCAGGATCAGTTATTTCAGCCAATGGGTATGTTTTCTCTTGAATCAGCATACCCAACCTCTCTGTAGCATTCAAAGCTGAATATTGCACTAGGCTTACATTCAGCAATGCAAATTGTTGAAGAAGCTTTGTCACATTACTTATGTACGAGCACTCAGTAGTATTTGCTTCACCCCATGTAGCATTTGCGTGACAGTGTCGGTATGCAAAACCTTCACCACTAGTGCAGGGCACAGCAGCAGTGCGATTCAACAATAACTGTGGCCAGGAGTATAATCCTTTATTGTTCAAAGTATGACTATGGTTCGTCATACAATACTGTTCAGTTCTATTTGACAATACCAAAACTTGGATTGTGTGGTTGTGCCGTATATGATTAGCATCACTATACATGCAAGTCCAGTTCCCCATATGGTGGCTTGTAATGTTTTGAAAGTGTATTGTGGTATCAGCTAATCCTTCCTCTTGCATTTCTGTGTTTGTTACGTTCACATCACAAATCTCTAGCATCGGATGCACCCATTTCAGCTCATATTTTGCCACAACAGATGCAAAGGGTGCGTTGCAAGATAAAGTTAAAGAATCTCCTTCAAAAACTACTTGATCGTAGTTTGGTTTGACAATCAAGGAGTTGGTAGGTAGGACACTGCCACAAGCTGAGAGATCCAGGAATATCTTCAACTTTCTTACAGTCTTATTGGCCATGTTTTCAGGAAACGCACATTTTGGATTGTTGACGAGCTTTACAGATGTATTTCTAGACCAATCACCAACCCAGAGCAGCTCACAGTCACATATCAATGGGTTGTCTGTGATGTCCCTGGAAAAAAATAGTTACATACTGTGTCAATTGATATTAGATTGTTACTACTCTGTTCATGCAGTTAGGCACACAAAGTTTTTCCCCAAAGTTTCAAGTTTATCAACCTCAACAGATTTATTGAAATCACGGAAGATATTTTTATTTAATTGATAGTGTAAAAGAACTGAAGGAATAATTATCTTATTTTGAAATATGAAGATCATTAATTGAATTTACACTAAATGAGGTTCAAAATTTGTCTTGCCCTTGAACTTATTTTTTTATTGAAGCTCACCAACAGCAAGATGCATTCAATTATATTTGCCAAAACATTAAATGAGCTTGGTTCTTACATATCAGCTAATTATCATGCAGTTATCTCGGGAATTCAATTGAATACATTCATTTAATTTTATCTAAGGGGCAATATTACCTCAGTTTTGAATACTTACAATTGCTTCAAACCCACAAGGTAGTCGAAGGTACCAAGGGCCATCACTGATATATGGTTTTGGGCTAGCACCAGCCGCTCTAAGTTTACCAGACCCTTGAACATCTCTTTGTAGACATTACTGATCTGATTGTAAGATAGGTCCAGCTTCTGCACTGATGTCATGTTATAAAATGCATCTGATTCTATCAGAGATATCTGATTTCTGCTAAGGTCTCTGTGAATTAAAGAAAATTAATGAATGAGCTCATTTGAAGATGTTTCATCTGATTTACTAAGTTTATACATGTGAATACCAAAGAGTAACATGTTGAAGACTACAATCACTTACAATTTCTGTAAATTAGGTAGGTGAAGTTCTCGGGATAAAGTGGATATAGCATTCCCTGATAGGTTCCTGGAAATATCATGTTTTTGTTAAAAAATCGCCTCAATTTTGTTTTACTTACAATCTTACAAATTATGCTCTACTTACAAGCTTACAACTCTACTCCAGACTTTACTCAGGTCTATTTCTTTGAGTTCTGTAAGCTGCGAAGGGCTTCCACCACATTTAAGCCTGAGGAGCTCCCCAGGCAGGGGCTCTAAAGCTCCCCCATCGCTGGACTTATTGCTCTTGCAAGAACAAAGAGAAGGACAGTAGCCAACGGCCCCTCGGACACATAAAACCGTAACAACAACAATAAACAACCACTTCATGATGCCCAATTCCATAAAACAGCAATTAAAACTATGGCAAACAGCCAAATACGAGAGTAATCACATTTTCAGAAATCACTTGAATAAAGTCAATGGTCGTATTCCCACGTCAATGAAAACTAACATATAATAAGCTTCAGGTCACAAATGCTGTTATTTATCACATAATTTCACTCGAGATAAGTTTATTTCTAAGCAATTTAATGAAAATAAACAACGACGAAACAATACACAAGCAAAATCCGACATTTGTAAAATTTTGACTGATTGATTGAACGAACAAATGAAATGAACGAATGAAAACTGCAAAATTGCACAGAGTAGTCAAGAAAATAGAAGCTTCGTTGGTGCAAAACCATGGACCTAAAAGTGCTTTACAAATCGTATTTACAAATTGAAAGCGAAATAATGTCAAACCTAGCCAACCAACAAACGGAACCAGAAGCATACTTGAAGGAAGACTCCAGTGGACGGAAGGGTTACGGTGGGTAGGATAAAATTCATACTGAAAACAAACAACTATAATCGAAACGTTACACATCGTGGAAAAAAGACAAGGGGAAAAGACTTAAGCCATGCACCCAAACTGAGAGTGCAACCCATTGTCTATCTCATGTGGATTTTGCCAACAGCCGTTGGTTTATAAATTACAAATCTATGGACAAAAGGACAAAACGAACGCAGCTGGAGCTCAAAAACGCGAGAGCCAGGGTCATGTTGGCACCAGCAAACAAAATATTTAAAAACAAACTGTCAAATTTATTCGAAAGTTTGACCGTTGCCGTTTGTTTTGCTTCGTGATATTTTCAGTATAATTACTTATTTTAATGTCTTACCCCTGGTGCTATTTTAAATGACTAGTAAAATGCTGGATCAACGCTACTCTGACAATGATCAGTCTAAGCGGGACATACCCTCGTTTATAGAGCCTATGCCTCCGCTTATTTCGAATCCGTTCATGAGACCTCGTCCCCAAAAGGGGACCAACTTATTGGAACTGTTTGAAGAAGATTCTGAAATCGAGGAGCCCGAGTTAGTTCAAGTTTACCTTCGGCTGAAGCCCTACCATGCGCCGAGCAACCTGTACGAAGTGAGGTCTGATCGATGTCTGATTACTTCGGTAGACACTGCAACTGCTGGCCATGGAAGGCGTACGCAGCACAATGTGTCCAAAATGTACACATTTTCACACATATTTGGCGCAGGAGCTACTCAAAAGGTACAACTAATCCCAAATTGAATATGAGTGTTTTGCTTGTTTCAAATCTTAACTTTTTCCAAAGTTTGCTTCAGCAGTGACACTATCATGTCAGTATTGATCTGAACATTATCTAGCTATGTATTCTGTGGTATATTCAAACGTCCTTCCTTCTTTTTAGTCTTAATAATAATTATGTGTTACAGGAAATATTTGAGAATGTGGTCAAAGAAAATCTTAAAAAGTTGCCAGATGGCCACAACTTTACCTTACTCACATACGGAGCCTCTGGATCTGGAAAGACTTACACACTGATGGGCACAGTGAACTCTCCAGGACTTGTACCAAGGTCATTGGAGTATGTGTTTAGAGTGGTGGATGCTGCCCAGCAACCTCTGTACAAGCCTGCTGATGGACTATCAGAGAAACTCAGTCATCCTGAGCAAGATTATGAATTACAGGTATGAGATTTTAATAATTGAGGAAAAAAGCATATAATTTATTTTGGTAAAAGTGGCAGGAACTAAACTAAACTGTGTACCAGTCTGCTATTTTTGAGACTTGAGACTAAGATCATCCCAAGATCTGTTCTCTAATGTTTGTCCAATTTTTACTGACTACATACACATACATACCTTCACGACCTTATCCCTAATGGGTTAGTCAGAGGCACACTGACTGTTGCCGTCATGGTGAACGGAACATTCAGGAGCCCACATTTCGCCCAGGGAATTTGAACCCAACGTGGCAAGGGGCGAACCTACCGCCGTTATCCGGGTTGCTTGGGTTTTATATCGGTGTTTTCCATCACCGGAGAGTTAGCCGAAAATTTTACAATGAACACAAAATAGGTGTGTTCCGGCCGGATTCGATCTCGGGACCATCGGGTTCCGAGACGGAGTGTTTAACCACTAGGCCACGACGCTCTCACTCGCTCGTTTTACTGACTGATAATGAAAAATTGAACTAAATGTGTGTTATTGCAGTGGGTGAAAAGATTGCGCCATATATCGGCTCCTCTGAGGGACAAGTACCGCCGGATGAGTGCTGGTCTCTGCAGTGACCTAACTGCTAGTAGTATGGACCTCTCGAACAGGACAAGACATTACGTCTGGGTGAGTATTTTGTCTGGCTTGAAAGTAGTAAATTTATGATAAAGTCAAGGCTTATTCCCTATATTAAAAGTAAGTCTTTTCTCACTTATTTGTGTAGTAGCAGAAAACTTCAAAAAATGGTGCCTACAAAATTTTCTTTGTAGTAGTTGTATAATCATTAAATATTGTAAAAACAGAAAAAAAGATTATAAATCCATTGAACCTTGTAATTTTCAGGTATCCTTTGTTGAAATTTACAATGAGGGGATTTATGACCTGCTAGCAACCGGAGATAGGAGAACTGCATCTAAATTAAGAATCCGTGAGGATGCTACTGGAAATGTCTATGTCAAGGTAATAAATTAATTTCAGCTGAAACTATCTTCAAATGTTACATTTATGATGCTATATTCTTCTTTTTCTTTCTTATCAGGATGTAACACAAGCCTTTGTCAGGACTGGGGAGGAAGCATATGATGTGATGGTGGCTGGCAAACATAACTTGCAAGTGGCTGCCACTGGGGTCCATGCTCATTCCTCACGATCACATTGTATATTCACCATTACCATGCTTACTGAGACAGGTGAGATGAATGAATCATAAATGTTTGTTGACTGTTTTATGTTATAGAGTTATTCTTAAAACCACAAACTAATAGAATCTAGATGTTTCTTTGATAAAACTCACTAAGGGCTTAGTTACAATATTATATCACCACTCCTGTGTAAGGTCTACTGTATGTTATCCTCCTCTTAATCAAAATAACTCAAACAGCGCCACTTCAACTATGTACTGTAAAGTTTTGTCTTTTTCATTCTTTTTGCCAGCATCATATCTTGACAGCTTACTCAGTTACAAGATACTTTAATTGCTTAACTAATGCTTCAGCACTACCAAACTATTATGAAGCTTTGACATGACATTCAAGAATATTAAGTATTTCGCGTAGTCTTCGTCTTCGGTTTCAATCAGAAAAAATGTATCTTAAAATGCAGTTCTTATCATATCTATTACTACACTAAAACTGTACTAAGGGATAAGGGAAGAGCACATTAAACATAACAGTAGGTTATCTGAGGCCGCCTACCGAGTTATTACAGACACGCGGCACAGCCCGTACATACTGCCGCCACCTTATTCCCCCATATGTTATGCTAGTTTTTATTTTATTTTCAAACCGAGAGCGGCATGTTCGTATGTAGATGTTTTACTGTTCTGTTTACTGTGGGAAGAGTTGTGACTGTAACTACAATGCCACAGATGGCGGCGTGCGCACATCCTGCGTGCGCCTGTGCGACCTAGCCGGCTGTGAGCGCGCGCGCCGCACGCGCAACACCGGCGCGCGCATGGCGGAGTCGCGCGCCATCAACTCCAGCCTGCACGTGCTCGAGCGCTGTCTGCACACGCTGCGTAGGCGGCAGCGACGCGCGCCGCAGGCCTGTGTGCCTTACAGGTAACTGACAGGATCTACAGCTGACCCTGGAGCCCCACAAGCGCCTATGTGAGTTACGTGACTTGCAGGTGACTTGCGTAACTTACAGGTGACTGACACTAACTACAGCCAACTGAGAGGATCTACAGGTGACTGAAAGGATCTGCAGCCAACTGAGAGGATCTACAGCTGACTGACACTAACTACAGCCAACTGAGAGGATCTACAGCTGACTGACACTAACTACAGCCAACTGAGAGGATCTACAGGTGACTGAAAGGATCTGCAGCCAACTGAGAGGATCTACAGCTGACTGACACTAACTACAGCCAACTGAGAGGATCTACAGCTGACTGACACTAACTACAGCCAACTGAGAGGATCTACAGGTGACTGAAAGGATCTGCAGCCAACTGAGAGGATCTACAGCTGACTGACACTAACTACAGCCAACTGAGAGGATCTACAGGTGACTGAAAGGATCTGCAGCCAACTGAGAGGATCTACAGCTGACTGACACTAACTACAGCCAACTGAGAGGATCTACAGGTGACTGAAAGGATCTGCAGCCAACTGAGAGGATCTACAGCTGACTGACACTAACTACAGCTAACTGAGAGGATCTACAGGTGACTGAAAGGATCTGCAGCCAACTGAGAGGATCTACAGCTGACTGACACTAACTACAGCCAACTGAGAGGATCTACAGGTGACTGAAAGGATCTGCAGCCAACTGAGAGGATCTACAGCTGACTGACACTAACTACAGCCAACTGAGAGGATCTACAGGTGACTGAAAGGATCTGCAGCCAACTGAGAGGATCTACAGCTGACTGACACTAACTACAGCCAACTGAGAGGATCTACAGGTGACTGAAAGGATCTGCAGCCAACTGAGAGGATCTACAGCTGACTGACACTAACTACAGCCAACTGAGAGGATCTACAGCTGACTGACACTAACTACAGCCAACTGAGAGGATCTACAGGTGACTGAAAGGATCTGCAGCCAACTGAGAGGATCTACAGCTGACTGACACTAACTACAGCCAACTGAGAGGATCTACAGGTGACTGAAAGGATCTGCAGCCAACTGAGAGGATCTACAGCTGACTGACACTAACTACAGCTAACTGAGAGGATCTACAGGTGACTGAAAGGATCTGCAGCCAACTGAGAGGATCTACAGCTGACTGACACTAACTACAGCTAACTGAGAGGATCTACAGGTGACTGAAAGGATCTGCAGCCAACTGAGAGGATCTACAGCTGACTGACACTAACTACAGCCAACTGAGAGGATCTACAGCTGACTGACACTAACTACAGCCAACTGAGAGGATCTACAGGTGACTGAAAGGATCTGCAGCCAACTGAGAGGATCTACAGCTGACTGACACTAACTACAGCCAACTGAGAGGATCTACAGCTGACTGACACTAACTACAGCCAACTGAGAGGATCTACAGGTGACTGAAAGGATCTGCAGCCAACTGAGAGGATCTACAGCTGACTGACACTAACTACAGCCAACTGAGAGGATCTACAGCTGACTGACACTAACTACAGCCAACTGAGAGGATCTACAGGTGACTGAAAGGATCTGCAGCCAACTGAGAGGATCTACAGCTGACTGACACTAACTACAGCCAACTGAGAGGATCTACAGGTGACTGAAAGGATCTGCAGCCAACTGAGAGGATCTACAGCTGACTGACACTAACTACAGCTAACTGAGAGGATCTACAGGTGACTGAAAGGATCTGCAGCCAACTGAGAGGATCTACAGCTGACTGACACTAACTACAGCTAACTGAGAGGATCTACAGGTGACTGAAAGGATCTGCAGCCAACTGAGAGGATCTACAGCTGACTGACACTAACTACAGCCAACTGAGAGGATCTACAGCTGACTGACACTAACTACAGCCAACTGAGAGGATCTACAGGTGACTGAAAGGATCTGCAGCCAACTGAGAGGATCTACAGCTGACTGACACTAACTACAGCCAACTGAGAGGATCTACAGCTGACTGACACTAACTACAGCCAACTGAGAGGATCTACAGGTGACTGAAAGGATCTGCAGCCAACTGAGAGGATCTACAGCTGACTGACACTAACTACAGCCAACTGAGAGGATCTACAGCTGACTGACACTAACTACAGCCAACTGAGAGGATCTACAGGTGACTGAAAGGATCTGCAGCCAACTGAGAGGATCTACAGCTGACTGACACTAACTACAGCCAACTGAGAGGATCTACAGCTGACTGACACTAACTACAGCCAACTGAGAGGATCTACAGGTGACTGAAAGGATCTGCAGCCAACTGAGAGGATCTACAGCTGACTGACACTAACTACAGCCAACTGAGAGGATCTACAGGTGACTGAAAGGATCTGCAGCCAACTGAGAGGATCTACAGCTGACTGACACTAACTACAGCCAACTGAGAGGATCTACAGCTGACTGACACTAACTACAGCCAACTGAGAGGATCTACAGGTGACTGAAAGGATCTGCAGCCAACTGAGAGGATCTACAGCTGACTGACACTAACTACAGCCAACTGAGAGGATCTACAGCTGACTGACACTAACTACAGCCAACTGAGAGGATCTACAGGTGACTGAAAGGATCTGCAGCCAACTGAGAGGATCTACAGCTGACTGACACTAACTACAGCCAACTGAGAGGATCTACAGCTGACTGACACTAACTACAGCCAACTGAGAGGATCTACAGGTGACTGAAAGGATCTGCAGCCAACTGAGAGGATCTACAGCTGACTGACACTAACTACAGCCAACTGAGAGGATCTACAGCTGACTGACACTAACTACAGCCAACTGAGAGGATCTACAGGTGACTGAAAGGATCTGCAGCCAACTGAGAGGATCTACAGCTGACTGACACTAACTACAGCCAACTGAGAGGATCTACAGCTGACTGACACTAACTACAGCCAACTGAGAGGATCTACAGGTGACTGAAAGGATCTGCAGCCAACTGAGAGGATCTACAGCTGACTGACACTAACTACAGCCAACTGAGAGGATCTACAGCTGACTGACACTAACTACAGCCAACTGAGAGGATCTACAGGTGACTGAAAGGATCTGCAGCCAACTGAGAGGATCTACAGCTGACTGACACTAACTACAGCCAACTGAGAGGATCTACAGGTGACTGAAAGGATCTGCAGCCAACTGAGAGGATCTACAGCTGACTGACACTAACTACAGCCAACTGAGAGGATCTACAGCTGACTGACACTAACTACAGCCAACTGAGAGGATCTACAGGTGACTGAAAGGATCTGCAGCCAACTGAGAGGATCTACAGCTGACTGACACTAACTACAGCCAACTGAGAGGATCTACAGCTGACTGACACTAACTACAGCCAACTGAGAGGATCTACAGGTGACTGAAAGGATCTGCAGCCAACTGAGAGGATCTACAGCTGACTGACACTAACTACAGCCAACTGAGAGGATCTACAGGTGACTGAAAGGATCTGCAGCCAACTGAGAGGATCTACAGCTGACTGACACTAACTACAGCCAACTGAGAGGATCTACAGGTGACTGAAAGGATCTGCAGCCAACTGAGAGGATCTACAGCTGACTGACACTAACTACAGCCAACTGAGAGGATCTACAGGTGACTGAAAGGATCTGCAGCCAACTGAGAGGATCTACAGCTGACTGACACTAACTACAGCCAACTGAGAGGATCTACAGGTGACTGAAAGGATCTGCAGCCAACTGAGAGGATCTACAGCTGACTGACACTAACTACAGCCAACTGAGAGGATCTACAGGTGACTGAAAGGATCTGCAGCCAACTGAGAGGATCTACAGCTGACTGACACTAACTACAGCCAACTGAGAGGATCTACAGCTGACTGACACTAACTACAGCCAACTGAGAGGATCTACAGGTGACTGAAAGGATCTGCAGCCAACTGAGAGGATCTACAGCTGACTGACACTAACTACAGCCAACTGAGAGGATCTACAGGTGACTGAAAGGATCTGCAGCCAACTGAGAGGATCTACAGCTGACTGACACTAACTACAGCCAACTGAGAGGATCTACAGCTGACTGACACTAACTACAGCCAACTGAGAGGATCTACAGGTGACTGAAAGGATCTGCAGCCAACTGAGAGGATCTACAGCTGACTGACACTAACTACAGCCAACTGAGAGGATCTACAGGTGACTGAAAGGATCTGCAGCCAACTGAGAGGATCTACAGCTGACTGACACTAACTACAGCCAACTGAGAGGATCTACAGCTGACTGACACTAACTACAGCCAACTGAGAGGATCTACAGGTGACTGAAAGGATCTGCAGCCAACTGAGAGGATCTACAGCTGACTGACACTAACTACAGCCAACTGAGAGGATCTACAGGTGACTGAAAGGATCTGCAGCCAACTGAGAGGATCTACAGCTGACTGACACTAACTACAGCCAACTGAGAGGATCTACAGGTGACTGAAAGGATCTGCAGCCAACTGAGAGGATCTACAGCTGACTGACACTAACTACAGCCAACTGAGAGGATCTACAGGTGACTGAAAGGATCTGCAGCCAACTGAGAGGATCTACAGCTGACTGACACTAACTACAGCCAACTGAGAGGATCTACAGGTGACTGAAAGGATCTGCAGCCAACTGAGAGGATCTACAGCTGACTGACACTAACTACAGCCAACTGAGAGGATCTACAGGTGACTGAAAGGATCTGCAGCCAACTGAGAGGATCTACAGCTGACTGACACTAACTACAGCCAACTGAGAGGATCTACAGCTGACTGACACTAACTACAGCCAACTGAGAGGATCTACAGGTGACTGAAAGGATCTGCAGCCAACTGAGAGGATCTACAGCTGACTGACACTAACTACAGCCAACTGAGAGGATCTACAGGTGACTGAAAGGATCTGCAGCCAACTGAGAGGATCTACAGCTGACTGACACTAACTACAGCTAACTGAGAGGATCTACAGGTGACTGAAAGGATCTGCAGCCAACTGAGAGGATCTACAGCTGACTGACACTAACTACAGCTAACTGAGAGGATCTACAGGTGACTGAAAGGATCTGCAGCCAACTGAGAGGATCTACAGCTGACTGACACTAACTACAGCCAACTGAGAGGATCTACAGCTGACTGACACTAACTACAGCCAACTGAGAGGATCTACAGGTGACTGAAAGGATCTGCAGCCAACTGAGAGGATCTACAGCTGACTGACACTAACTACAGCCAACTGAGAGGATCTACAGCTGACTGACACTAACTACAGCCAACTGAGAGGATCTACAGGTGACTGAAAGGATCTGCAGCCAACTGAGAGGATCTACAGCTGACTGACACTAACTACAGCCAACTGAGAGGATCTACAGCTGACTGACACTAACTACAGCCAACTGAGAGGATCTACAGGTGACTGAAAGGATCTGCAGCCAACTGAGAGGATCTACAGCTGACTGACACTAACTACAGCCAACTGAGAGGATCTACAGCTGACTGACACTAACTACAGCCAACTGAGAGGATCTACAGGTGACTGAAAGGATCTGCAGCCAACTGAGAGGATCTACAGCTGACTGACACTAACTACAGCTAACTGAGAGGATCTACAGGTGACTGAAAGGATCTGCAGCCAACTGAGAGGATCTACAGCTGACTGACACTAACTACAGCTAACTGAGAGGATCTACAGGTGACTGAAAGGATCTGCAGCCAACTGAGAGGATCTACAGCTGACTGACACTAACTACAGCCAACTGAGAGGATCTACAGCTGACTGACACTAACTACAGCCAACTGAGAGGATCTACAGGTGACTGAAAGGATCTGCAGCCAACTGAGAGGATCTACAGCTGACTGACACTAACTACAGCCAACTGAGAGGATCTACAGCTGACTGACACTAACTACAGCCAACTGAGAGGATCTACAGGTGACTGAAAGGATCTGCAGCCAACTGAGAGGATCTACAGCTGACTGACACTAACTACAGCCAACTGAGAGGATCTACAGCTGACTGACACTAACTACAGCCAACTGAGAGGATCTACAGGTGACTGAAAGGATCTGCAGCCAACTGAGAGGATCTACAGCTGACTGACACTAACTACAGCCAACTGAGAGGATCTACAGCTGACTGACACTAACTACAGCCAACTGAGAGGATCTACAGGTGACTGAAAGGATCTGCAGCCAACTGAGAGGATCTACAGCTGACTGACACTAACTACAGCCAACTGAGAGGATCTACAGGTGACTGAAAGGATCTGCAGCCAACTGAGAGGATCTACAGCTGACTGACACTAACTACAGCTAACTGAGAGGATCTACAGGTGACTGAAAGGATCTGCAGCCAACTGAGAGGATCTACAGCTGACTGACACTAACTACAGCCAACTGAGAGGATCTACAGCTGACTGACACTAACTACAGCCAACTGAGAGGATCTACAGGTGACTGAAAGGATCTGCAGCCAACTGAGAGGATCTACAGCTGACTGACACTAACTACAGCCAACTGAGAGGATCTACAGCTGACTGACACTAACTACAGCCAACTGAGAGGATCTACAGCTGACTGACACTAACTACAGCCAACTGAGAGGATCTACAGGTGACTGAAAGGATCTGCAGCCAACTGAGAGGATCTACAGCTGACTGACACTAACTACAGCCAACTGAGAGGATCTACAGGTGACTGAAAGGATCTGCAGCCAACTGAGAGGATCTACAGCTGACTGACACTAACTACAGCTAACTGAGAGGATCTACAGGTGACTGAAAGGATCTGCAGCCAACTGAGAGGATCTACAGCTGACTGACACTAACTACAGCCAACTGAGAGGATCTACAGCTGACTGACACTAACTACAGCCAACTGAGAGGATCTACAGGTGACTGAAAGGATCTGCAGCCAACTGAGAGGATCTACAGCTGACTGACACTAACTACAGCTAACTGAGAGGATCTACAGGTGACTGAAAGGATCTGCAGCCAACTGAGAGGATCTACAGCTGACTGACACTAACTACAGCTAACTGAGAGGATCTACAGGTGACTGAAAGGATCTGCAGCCAACTGAGAGGATCTACAGCTGACTGACACTAACTACAGCCAACTGAGAGGATCTACAGCTGACTGACACTAACTACAGCCAACTGAGAGGATCTACAGGTGACTGAAAGGATCTGCAGCCAACTGAGAGGATCTACAGCTGACTGACACTAACTACAGCCAACTGAGAGGATCTACAGCTGACTGACACTAACTACAGCCAACTGAGAGGATCTACAGGTGACTGAAAGGATCTGCAGCCAACTGAGAGGATCTACAGCTGACTGACACTAACTACAGCCAACTGAGAGGATCTACAGCTGACTGACACTAACTACAGCCAACTGAGAGGATCTACAGGTGACTGAAAGGATCTGCAGCCAACTGAGAGGATCTACAGCTGACTGACACTAACTACAGCCAACTGAGAGGATCTACAGCTGACTGACACTAACTACAGCCAACTGAGAGGATCTACAGGTGACTGAAAGGATCTGCAGCCAACTGAGAGGATCTACAGCTGACTGACACTAACTACAGCCAACTGAGAGGATCTACAGGTGACTGAAAGGATCTGCAGCCAACTGAGAGGATCTACAGCTGACTGACACTAACTACAGCCAACTGAGAGGATCTACAGCTGACTGACACTAACTACAGCCAACTGAGAGGATCTACAGGTGACTGAAAGGATCTGCAGCCAACTGAGAGGATCTACAGCTGACTGACACTAACTACAGCCAACTGAGAGGATCTACAGGTGACTGAAAGGATCTGCAGCCAACTGAGAGGATCTACAGCTGACTGACACTAACTACAGCTAACTGAGAGGATCTACAGGTGACTGATACTAACTACAGCCAACTGAGAGGATCTACAGCTGACTGACACTAACTACAGCCAACTGAGAGGATCTACAGCTGACTGACACTAACTACAGCCAACTGAGAGGATCTACAGCTGACTGACACTAACTACAGCCAACTGAGAGGATCTACAGCTGACTGACACTAACTACAGCCAACTGAGAGGATCTACAGGTGACTGACACTAACTACAGCCAACTGAGAGGATCTACAGCTGACTGACACTAACTACAGCCAACTGAGAGGATCTACAGCTGACTGACACTAACTACAGCCAACTGAGAGGATCTACAGGTGACTGAAAGGATCTGCAGCCAACTGAGAGGATCTACAGCTGACTGATATGACCTACAGCTGACTGACATAACCTACAACTGACTGATGTGACTTACAGCTGAGTAACGTGACTTACATGTGACTGGCGTGACTTACAGGTGACTGGCGTGACTTATAGGTGACTGACATGACCCACAACTGATTGATGTGACTTACAGCTGAGTGACGTGACTTACATGTGACCGACGTGACTTACAGGTAACTGACATGACTAACAGGTGGCTGACAAGACCTAAAGGTGAATGACATGGCCTACAGCTGGCTGACAATATCTACAGCTGATTGACGTGATTTACAGATGACTGATTAAACTTACAAATAACCAACATGACCTTCAGATAACTAAGAACGACCTACAGGTGACTGATTTGACCTATAGCTGACTGACTAGTGAAATGACCTAAAGCTGACTGACGTGACCTACAGCTGACTGTGATTACTGTGTATCTCGACTTCGTCGAGTCGATATCATAAGAATTAAATAGCTCTAATTGAAAATAAACGGTGTCTCCAAGGTTTTCTGATCTGACCATGGTCTTATTTATTTATTTATTAGGTCACCAACAAGACTTACCTACACTAATACAATGATCCAGGATTTCAAATTTCAACAAAAATAATGCTAAATAAGGCTTTACTTATAGGTAACAACGGCATGCAATAGATTTCATTTGACAACATTAAAGCAACGCAACTATAAAAGAATGAGTTACAATTTTTGTTTAAAAAAAAATGATAATATTTGTTGTTTGTTTGTTGTTGTTCTTATGACATTTTGGTGTTCTCCAGCTTAAGTACCGTTTACTGTGTCGTCGTGCTTAGAAGATCATTGTCTAACTTTTAATATTTGACAGGGAATCAAAGCTAACCCGCTTGCTAGGCGCAGGCCTATCCGGCGCCCGGGGCGAAGCCGTCAGCATGGTCGTGACTCTAAACCCGGCGCCCGAGTACGCGCACGAGACCAAACACGTGTTACAGCTCGCCGCCGTCGCTAGGGACATACGTAAGTACTGTTGAAACTAGTGATAATGTTGGTTATTTGAATTTTTTAGCATTAGGGATAATGCATTATCATCTTACTAAAGATAGGAAACCCAGAACAAAACATTCTGTCTTGGGCTCAGACGGGACTCGCAGAAGACGCTGGCTCGAGTCCTGCCAGAGCCCAAAACCAAATGTCTTTTTCTGTAATGAAAAGAAGAAAGCTTTTCCTTTCTTTAGTGGTAATGTTGCCAAAGCACTATAAGTTATTTTACGAATGGAATGTTACAGACGACAGTTTATGTGGTTCATTCTTTAGACATCTAACTTTAAAAAGTGTCAAAGACGAGTGTCTAGAGTGCAAAGAGATGTTATCAAGCTTCCCTAAGGCCTCTGACTAGGCTTCACGACTGACATCTAGCGACGTCAACCTTGACCAACTGCTTAACGTGCCTTCCGAAGCACGATATTATCCAAACCGGGTGCGTCATATTGTTTACGGGCTAAGCTTTACATAGGGGAGCTCATATTTAGAGGGCTCTCCATACAAAAACAGGACGGCCCATTTTGGTCTACATTGATATTTTTCGTCTAAAATACATCACTAAATTTCGGTCGGGGTGGTCACCTATCCCTTTTCCGACCCGGCTTGTGTTGCTTTACAACAGCGATCGATCATCGCTGATCACTGTCACAACTGCGCCAGGGGTACCTCCATGACCGGTGATAATAATAGTTAATTCTTACAGAGGTGAACAACACGATAGCAGAGTCGACTCTGGAAAGCAGCACTCAGGAAACGACCATCGGCAGCAGCGCCGAGGTGATGCGGCTGCGCTCCGACAACGAGCGACTGCATTTCGAACTTGTTCAGTGAGTTTTACACACAACCCAAATAGCGCTGATCTTAACTGACCCATTAGCACAATAGAAAGAGTTCCAACCTAATCCATAGGTATAACTTCTGCCCATTGCACTAACTGGGTGAGAATCCAGGAGAAACACTCAGACAGATATTTATTCCTTTATTGAATCATATTCTTTGAGACAAATAAGCGAATATCTCGTCTTACGTACGTCGTCGTGTCTTTACGGGCTGCAGAAGAAAATTCATTTATATAATTGCTATTTATTTGTTTTGCTTAAATCATTATATTTCACTCTTCATTTAATTTATGCACACATTGCTCTCTTCTTGATTCTAAAAACGGATAAGATCTCCTAATAGTAGTGACCTATGTCGAGAAGATGTCACTACTTAAATGGGTCACTTAAATGTGAAGGCGTCTTTACATTGCTTCAAATGTACAGAGAGGCGCACAAATCAGCCTTTACAAAACAATTGCAAAATGGGTCTAATGCCAGTCGCATAAGGTAAAGGTTGAAGTGTGCTCCTCATTAATTATTTCTAAGTTGAAGTTCTACTGTCCATTTTGTAATATAACTATTCTTTCAGGGCTCAATCCCGCAACAAGGAGTTATCAGCAGCGATGGAAGAGAGACAGCAAGAAGCCGCCATCACGATGCGCGAGTTGGTGGAAGAGGCCAAGGATATGACGCGTCAGTACTACGAGGCGCAGATGCAGGCTTTAAGGGATGAGGTACTGTAAACTAGGCTTTATCTAACCTGCGATACCAAAGAGGATCCAACATTTGTGTATGGGCATACCTACTTGTCCGCCATTTTGAAAAAAAACATGTTTCGGCGGCAAGTCATGAAACGTATGTCAATCGAGGGAGAAAATGATTACAAACGAAAAATGTAAGGGCACTTTGTATCTAAGTGATACGGTTTTTGAGATATTTGAGGCCAAAAACTGAAGACCATAGACCATACAAAAATGTTGGATCCTCTTTCAGGAGGTTTCTCACCCTGCATTTGAATTTTCGGAAACATGCAATCTTCGTGTCTTCATGGTAAGAGTTAGAGTTTTCTGTGCGAAAGTGTTCCACTATCGGCCTCGCTTACCACCAGGCGAGGCCAATTCAAACCCATAAATAAAAAATAAAATAAAAAGAACTTCAATAAGACAAATGCTAGTAGTTTTTATGTTTCTACAAGAATAATATGTAATTCAAATGCACAGAATATCAAAAATTTAATTTGAAAGAAATGAGCTTTTACTATCCCCTAAGCTTGGCCTTCTGGTCTCTACTCCAGCTGCTAACACGATGTCAATCCTAGAAGTAGACCAGCCAGACCAACAACTTTTATTAAATTATAGCTAGTCAACCAAGAAAACAACATATTTCGAAGACTGCAGACTTTATTAGTTATCCTACAAAAGATTAACTTACAACATCTAACAAAGATTTACAAAGTATCCCTTCGTACAGGATAACAACTCACTAGTCAAACAATCACTCGGACATACTGGATATTTATTTTTCTCAGTTTCTCTTAGCTCTTGTTGTAGCTTTTCTCCGTTTGAGGATCCAATCCTTCTACGCTTTTTGAATTTTATCTGTTTGTCAGACATTACTATATCTTTGTGCTGTGTCTGATTCCCTGATACAAGATTATTGGTGGTTCTTGACTTTCCGGGGATACTAAAAACAGAAACAACTCTTTAAAACATGTTGTGTCTAAATAATTGGTTATTTGACTATGGATTTTGAAGAATATTAATATCAGTAGATTCGGAAAAGGTTGATAAGATAGAGACTGATCTAATTAAACATTAACTAGAGTTAAGTATATTTAGAGTTAAGTACCATAAGCACGCAGTGCTTGCAGTGATGGTATCCCTGTTTTAACTACAAGTGTAACGTTACGTTGAAATGAGCTTAATTGTCAGGTTACAGAGATTCAAACTTTCTTTAGTCAAACCAAACCTAATTAACCAGACAAGCTGTCTAGCATTGAAATCGTAGGGAATAAAAATGACCACGCGACCGATACAAAGTTATCCAAACCAAGCGCGTCATATTATCTACGGGCTTAGCTTTACAGAGGGGAGCTCATATTTAGAGGACTCTCCATAGAAAAATAGGACTCCTACGTCGGCCCATTTTGGTCTACATTGATATTTTTCGTCAAAATTACTGACGTTATTTTTAAAATGAAATAAAACATATTACTTCAAAATAAAGTAGGTACTTACATTCCGATGCAAAATTGTATTTCCTTTGTTTGTTTTCATTAAGTTAATGTGATACTTCTTGAATGCACACGATTTTTTTATGTTGTCTTTAAATAATAACAGAGCTTCCGTAAAACTAAACTAATTGCTGAAGTTATCTGGCAACCATTTCAGTGTCTTACCGGAAAGTGCGTAGTGAACGAAATCGATTTTGCCACTAACTTGACAACTGAGTATTGCGTTCAGAAACAAGCTACCTCATGAGCCACAACTCTTTGTTTTTCAAAAAAGGGTCCGAAACACATCTACTTGTGTTTAATCCACCTGACCAATGAGCCATTATCGTATTTTAATAGTGAGACAACTACCATATGAAAATTTGCCTTGCGGTCCGAATTGACATTGAGAAATCGCGAATACCGTCATGATTATTTCAGTCTAGAAATGACACACACCCAATTCACAAACTTAAATCACTGTTGAGCAGCTCTTACAATAGCTGTCCCTTACAGTTCTACGGCACCTTACGGAACAACCTTTATAGACGTTTGGGAATTTTTAATTTAAGATTTCTATCATTCACAGCATATTCTCGTTGATATTTTGTAAAAAATATCGCCCATGAATAACTTCTTTAAAAGATTTATTCTGAGGCATACTACTCACGGCAGCTTACCATCAGGTGGAGTGAGGTCACCTCTTGACGACCACAATAGAAAAAACATAACATAAATGGTCTATAGCGGCCCGTAGCGGCGAGTAGCGGAACTACAACTGAAGACAAAACCTCGCGAGGTATCGCCATTGATATACAGGGTGTTTCTTGTAAGGTGTCAAGCCGGCGCCAGCTGATAGTAGGGTACCATACCTATCGATTTAACCCCCATGTATGTTCTACGATTTTTTGTAGTTTTCGAGATAATTATGTTTTTGTTATTTTCAAAAATTTTGTGAGCACTTGGCTTTAAATAATTATTACTTTTTTTTCGTTTGACTTTTGTTGGATATTTTCTTTTTATTATAATGTCTATTAATTGCAGTTTTATGATTAAAATAATCTCTGTCCTAACTTAACTACAAGATACAAAAAATTTGATTGATAGTGAAAAAAAAGTGAATCATGCAGAACATAACCAAAATTCAATCGTAAATTTAAAAAAACAAAAGGTATTCCATAGCTTCTTACTAATTTCAAAAACTGCGCAGCATCATAAGCTTTCATAATAATACAAGAAAACATGTCCTTTGTGGGGCATTATTCGCTGTAATCGATGCTCAAGTCTTGAGAATCGGAAATAAGTGTAATTTTCATACTTAATCATTTTCTAGTATTTTGGCATAATTTTGTCATTTCTGAGATTTATTGTCTTCTAACGTTTAAACAAAGCTCATTTGTTAATAAAACAGTCATTTTTTAACTTCCAATCATTCGAAAGTCACAACTCCTGGTGTGATAAAAAATTTAAATTGAGGAAACCGGACCATCTTTATTATTTTTTATGTACGCGTATTTTGAACATAGTAACTCAAAACAGTTCGATAATCGATTCAAAACATGTTCCGGTTTCCTCAATTTCAACATTTTAATTACAACAGGAGTTGTGACTTTCGGAAGATTGGAAGTTAAAAAATGACTGTTTTATTAACAAATGAGCTTTGTTTAAACGTTAGAAGACAATAACTCTCAGAAATGACAAAATTATGCCAAAATACTAGAAAATGATTAAGTATGAAAATTACACTTATTTCCGATTCTCAAGACTTGAGCATCGATTACAGCGAATAATGCCCCACAAAGGACATGTTTTCTTGTATTATTATGAAAGCTTATGATGTTGCGCAGTTTTTAAAATTAGTAAGAAGCTATGGAACACCTTTTGTTTTTTTTTAATTTACGATTGAATTTTGGTTAAGTTCTGCATGATTCACTTTTTTTTCACTATCAATCAAAATTTTTGTATCTTGTAGTTAAGTTAGGACAGAGATTATTTTAATCATAAAACTGCAATTAATAGACATTATAATAAAAAGAAAATATCCAACAAAAGTCAAACGAAAAAAAAGTTATAATTATTTAAAGCCAAGTGCTCACAAAATTTTTGAAAATAACAAAAACATAATTATCTAGAAAACTACAAAAAATCGTAGAACATACATGGGGGTTAAATCGATAGGTATGGTACCCTACTATCAGCTGGCGCCGGCTTGACACCTTACAAGAAACACCCTGTATACAAAAAAAGGAAGATATGTCACGTTCATACTTCGCGAATTCTAAAACTGGCACATGACATTGACGTTTGAATGAAGTCGCTTTCATATTGGATTGAAAACAGGTCCATTGGACCTGTTTTGTGTGGTCACTTTTGTTTGTGTCGATGGATATCGCAGATGATGCAACGGATCGTAATTCAAAACACTTTTTAATTAAATCAAAAGAAACTAAAATTGAAGACGAAAACATACGAGTGCGTTCAGTCGATGAATCTGATGAATGAATTATTTTAGGAGTATTATTTCAGTATTTTCTTTTTTAGATGGAAGATATGGTAGAAGAATACGAGAGTAGACTGCAGTTGCAGAACAAGCCGATTTTGCCAGCATTAGGAGGCAGTGGGACCCCTTCGCGGTCTCTACAGAATAAGGTAGAGTTGAATAAACTAGCAATAAATAATAAATCCTGTATATATTTTACATAGTGGTGTCCATGTCTCAGTTATGATGACAGTAGATCGGCAACAATCGCAGTTCTAAAGCAACCCACGGTGGTCAGATATTAGATTGGTGACCACAGCAACCTAAATTCAGTAATGATGATTAGGAAGATACAGTAAGCATTTGGTCTCGACTTCTTGCTGACGTCGCTAAATATTAGTCGTAAAACCTAGTCGGGCCTTAAAGCGTCTCGATAACACCTGACAGCAAGGAACAGCAGAACTGTTGTTGTTGTTGATTATAAATGTTGTCTGTGGCGCACTTTAAGAGTAGCCTATGGTTAGCAGTGGACTGATTATCATGATGGTGAAGGGAAGTTAATTGACAAACGCTGATCAAAGTTGAGTAGACCTCAAAAGTATAACTCAGACTTTCAGTTCTATGGACAATTGACGGGACGGTATGAGAAAAGGTGCTCAACCTTGGTCGACGTTTATGTCAGCGTCTCGAATTGTTGTCTTGTGAATGTGTGTTTGTCTAATACTGATACAATACTACTTTCTCTTACAGGTTGCCCAGCTGATGACAGAGATAGCTCTTTTAGAGGTAAATATGAAATTATAGATAAAGTCATGAACAAATAACCGATTTTCGCATTAAGATTGGATTATGTCGGTTCACAAATGCATTTTACACGGACTTCTAAAAACTAGGTTGTGATTTGTGTGTATCTTTTGTTTATGTTACCTCAAAATTTTGAACTAATTTAAAAAGCTAATGGACTTTTATTATTTTTATCGTTATTTTCTCACGAAAGGAAGGGAAGCCAGAAAAAAAGCTAATGGACATGTATTTATGGGTAACGACTGATGTATTGATGGGTATCTAATAGAAGTTGTTTAAATGCTTTTTTTTTTGGTAGAACTTTAAATGTACGGTTAAGATGATGGCCCGTCACAATACGCGGACTATGTAGATTGTAGTTAATTCATAAATATTTGTTTTCTCTAGGAAAAGTTAACTGCCGAGTGTCTAGCGCGCGCGAGGGCTGAAGAGGAAGTGCAACATCTCCGAGCTTGTATTGAAGAAAGAGACGGTAAGAATATTGGCATTATCGTTTTTTGTCGTATCAAAATGACAGAAAGTCTGGTATGCCAGCCTCTTGATAATAATGTATCTCTTCTGCTCATAATGTACTTTACTCTTAAATCCTGTGGTCAAAAAATGCTTCATCGGCATCAAGTTCGCTTCTTGTATCAATGTTGTGTACATACATACACACATACATGAATAAAAATAAAAGAGTCAGCTTACCGCTCTCTATCTAATACATAAACATTACATCATCTGCCAAGAAAAACTAGAAACTTTTAGTAAGGTCAAGTTGGGTAACTTTGAATTTCAGTGTAACATTGAATCCACTGTTTAAGAACAGTAAAAGTACCTACATAACTGTTGTTTATGGTTTGTTTTTGAGACAATCCCTCATAGTCTCAACAACATCTTTTAGTTGGAGCACTTATCAAGAGTAACTGATCTAAAAGAGTGGATTCAATGTTACACTGAAATTCAAAGTTACCCAACTTTAGTAAGTTTCCATCAATTAACCAAAACTACAAATAGTACTATTGGGGGTCTCATACTGTCACTGTACTGCTTTACTTCTGACGACAGTGTAGCTCTAGTTGTATTGAGTACTGCTCTATATACCAAATCGTATCTCAAAAAGCGTCTAACCTTGTTACTTTGTTTCAGAAAAAGCTTATGAAGAGAACGCATCGGGTAAACAGGAAGATGTTATGTTGCTGTCTGACAGCGAACATAGCGACGAAGAGGTCGACGACCCTTGCAACGAATCCTTGGAACCAACTTTCAAGAAAGAAGAGATTAATAAATCCAGGCTCATTGCCCAGAAAACCTTCGAGCAAAGCATGAACAGCAGTAAAACTCTAGATGACAGTGCGTGTGACGATGATGATCAAAATGATAACCATGACAGTGTTATCAATAAATCCGGAGATACAATCAAAGATCACGACAACACAGAAACTACTAAGGAATCTGTGTACGCCACAGGTGAAGATGATAGCGCGTCTACAAACAAAACTAATGATATGCATGACAGTGCAGCTAATAACTCCGAAAATGTTAGTCATGTTGCAAAATTACAAGTCGAACGCGAGGAATTCTTCGATAAAACAACTGATGTTAGTCATAGTCGTGAGTTTTCAGTCAGACATGAAGAATGTAATAAAACCACAAATATTACCCAAAGTTTCAGTCAAGTTAGAGAAATACCAGCCGAACGCGAAGAATTTTTCGTTAAAACATCGAACGTTACGCAAAGTTTTAGTCAAGTTAAAGAATTTGCACCCGATCGTGAAAAGTTCTTCGATTCAACTAATGCTGTTGATAATAATGAATCCTCCGACAAAGATAGAAGTGGAAATCAATCAATGTATGTTGACGGGTATAGTGATTACGAAGTGGTTAAAATTAAAAACAATTCAGCTCCTAGAGGCACGTATTTTGTCAGGAGCAACGAAGTAGTTGAAGATATGGAAGAAGATAATAATTCGAAAAACCAAACTGATGTTAAAAAGTCTGATTCGCTTACTAGAGGTACATATTTTGTAAAAGATCCACAGTGTAATTTGCCAGATAATGCAGGAGATGATGATGAAGACACTGGTATTGAAATGGATTCTCCTGTGGATAAAGTGGCCAAACCTGCTGCCAAAATATCTGAGACATTGGCAAGCAAAATAATTAAATCTTTAAAAATGTCCAATGGAAGTAATACTTCATTAGCACAGTTTGAACAGTTAGAAATGGCTTCTAAAAACTTTAATGAGACCAAGGCCAAAAGCAAGTTTGGAGAAAGCTTTGGATTGAATATACCAAACGAAAAGAAATCATACTTTGACAAAACTTCACTAAAGGAACCACTTCCAAAAAAGATAGAAAAAACGGAAGAACTTATACCCACTCCAAAAATATTGAAGGAAAAGAAATCGTTTTTTGATGAGGTCTCGTCAAACCTCAAACCTATTCCAAACAATGTTGATGCGATGGAAGAATTAATACCGACGCCTAAAATGATAAAAGAAAAGAAGACGTATTTTGACAATATTAATGTAAACATAGAATCTGCTACTGATAAGAAAGTCACTGAAATCACAAACGAGGTTAACTTGAATATTGATGACACTAGATCACCATCTATCGTCAAAGATGAAGTTGCCAAGGACTTCAAACCTAGCGCTATAACGAAATTGTTAGGAGAGAGTTTCTCTAGACAACCCGAAATCATTTCATCTGTACATAAAAACAAAATTATCCACAAAAAACATGATTCTGTTGATATATTTGAGGGGCTGGATTCCCCACATTTGCCTGTAAAAACAACAGAAAGAATCGATGTTGTGGAAAACGCCAGAATTTCGATCGAAAGGATGGTTCTACAGCAGCAATCAGCAAGTAAAGTAAAACAGGAATGTAAAATAGAACAGGAATCAATAGCAGAAGAACCAGTTGAAATTCATCCAGAACCAATATCTAATGCACCCAGAAGTACTATGAAAGTTACAACTGATTCTAACAAATCTAAACCACTTACTACTGAAAACGACAAATCAGAAAACGAATCTGTTAAAAACAATACAATTGAGGAATTTGAGAATTTGTGTAAAGATATAACAACATCCAGGGCTACAGAATTTGAAATGCTCGTTTCACACAACATCACAACGAATAAAAATGAGGATAAAGTAGACAAACACACATCGTCTTTTGAGGAAACTAAATACAACTTGCGGCATAAAACACACAGTAAAGCTGACGGTGTTAAGTTTTCCGATAAAGTAGAGAAGGCGGAGTTTGAGGAAGTCATTTTAGAAAGCCACGCTAAATGCCAGAGTGTAAAAGCTAAGCCCACTAAAAGGAGTCTACGTTTGCGCAAAAGGAAGAATCAATCGGATGATCAACCACCAGAAGAGGGGGGTGATAAGCTAAAAGACATAGTAAACCTTCAGAAAGAATTCTCCGACGTGACCATGGATGTTCCAGCGCCTGCTAAAGAAGTCAGAGATATACCGTCTCCTGAAAAAGGCGCCGGCGAAGACGAGAATTTGCCCCCCATACTGGGAATACAGAGTTGTCCTTCTAAAAGGTCAGTGATTTGATAAGTTGTACTAATAATTTATCATTGCAGCCCGTCTTTAACTAACTCGTAGTAGCAAATCAGCTTTCTTATATCTATACCACGATATCATTTAACCATCGGGTACCTATGTAGTGTTTAAAATGCAGTCAAACTTATTTGAAGTACGTTGACAGTTGCCAGTGTCAGAAATTGAACCTAACACAATGCTAAAAGGGTTCAAGTTTTCTGTCGGGCTCAAAAGACAAGCCACAGCTCATGAATCGTATTCCTATTGTCGTTCGTATTGTATTGGATTGAAGTACAATTTCCAATGACACTGGAAGCTGTCGAAGTGTATTTCTCATATTAATTTAGTATAGTCATAAGGCTAGCGCATTTATCATTGGTATGCCTCCGAAAATGTTGTAAAAAAATAATTTTGATTTGGAAAATCCTGCACTCAAAATAACAATAAATTATTTTCAAATAAATGTTCGCATTTTAGTCACTAAATGTCCCCACTCTCGTCGCTTTTTCGAAGTTATGGTGCATCCGCAATGCCAGTAACTAGGCAACATCAAGAATATAAATGTAGAAAGTTACTGAATGATAAAATAGTTTAGCTCTATCCACCAGGGAGCCACCCGCTCTAATGAGTTTATGACATTTCAGAGAGCTGTCAAATGACGACGTTACTGATTGGACATTATGTGTATTGATCAATCAGTGACGTTGCCTCCGCCTTGGGTATTGAGCTTACCAGCGGCTCAATTTCATACAAGAAATAAAACATCTGGCGTCTAGTGCCTGTAAGGTCGAAGTTATAAGGAGCCTTTAGTCCGTTCGCGTTAAGAAGGCAGCGATTTTTAAATTTAATTCTGTTGCACACAAAAAAACTCAGATTCACAACCTTTTGCTTTCGAAAGGATGCATTCAACTGGTCACTTGGCTTTCTAATTAGGAACGATTTGATTAGTTCGGTGACGTGCTAGATCGAATGACAAGTAGGAAATCACTGCATTCTTAACTCGAACGGACTATAGTGTCTGAGGTCGGTGCCTGCCCCTTCCACACAAGTGTTAACAAGGATTATCCCGCAGCGTGACCCGCAGCCGCCGCAAGTTGTTCACCCCTCGAGCTGAACCGCTGGACGAGTCCCCGGCGGGAACAGCTGATAGCAACGAGCGTCTGTACGTGCCCAGGCCTTCCTATCATCGTGTGCGCGCTCGACGGAAGCTATAGACTTCAGGCAAGCTTGTATACGATGTTTTAACCTCATTTAGTCAACCATTTCGACTTGAGTTTTAGTCCAACATATGGTGGACAGCACACCACTCTACCCATTTTCAGTTAATCGTCCTCGCTCTCCAATGAAGCGTCCAATGAAGCATGCGTTAGCGCACTCTGTGTTTTGCCAAATGTCATTTCTTTGCAATCAAGGAAATGACATTTGGCAAATGCGAGAGAAAAAACGGAAATGGGGTCCTGATGTGCTGTTGACTGTACATAAGTTTGCAGGCAGACAAATCAAATACACAGATCATGGAAGATATGAATACAATAAACAGGTGAAAAGTCATTAATTATCTGAAAAGTAATGTCAGTAAATGAGATAGCCATCTTTATACTCGACAAAGGAGATTAGATATTCGTTGCGGTTTTTTTGTTTGACGTACTGACCTAAAAAAATATTTGATTTTTTAAATATTATAGTTTTTAATTAAACCATTAAACTAGTTTAACCTTGCAATGCATCTTTTTGCTCAACAAAGTACGTTGTAGATAGAAGTTAGGTGAAAAGAGATGACACATTAAATTAGAATCTATTAACACTATGACTTAATTTTCTCTGCGAATGTAACGCGGAATTATCACAATGTAGTTACTTGATTATGAATGTATTAGTTTTAAAATAGTATTAAATACACTTATAGATTATTATAATATTTTGTTTTATTTTATTATTTTTTTCCACCTCGTATGGGAAATAATCAAATAATTAAGATAAACTTATAAACGAAGATCTTATTTATTAATAGTAACACACAATACTATTTACACTTATATTAAAACTATGTCTGATTTTGGTGCCGTATTCGCTGTTACATAAAGCAAAAGATGATTGATTAAACATTTCATATCGAAACAACGATACCTCTAAACGCAGTCCGAATTGAGGAACAAGTGACAAAAGTTTTAACAACAAGAACTCATCGGTCCTTTTCTCAAACTCCTGACACTTGTTACTCGGTACTGCGTGTGGTACTGCGTTTAGGGTTATAGTTGTCAAATTGTACAAATGATCATTTTGAACCTTCAATAGTTTTTTGGTCTGTGTAACGGCAAAAAAAGGCAACACTGATTCATACAAATCCAGCATTGTCCTTCATCAAAACACGTAACCTAGACCTATGTAAAAGTACAGCAATATTCAGCTCCTATTGATGTAAAGGTCTACATAAACTGGCTCATAGGGTCTTCTTCGCGTCTTCTCTTCATCATGTAGGCCTCCAACTCTTGGTCGGTGGGCGCGCTGACTTCCACCATACTGTTGTATGGTCGCTTGCGCTCGTCCACAGATAATAAGTAGTCTGCGTGCTTTTGGGACCGCTCTTCTTTTTCTAACGCCTGTGATAACGAATATAAGATGAATAAATCGAAATAGGATGAATCGAATAACGAAAATAGGATTTATTATAATTTATATGAAAGGGATGAGGACGGGCGTCATAAAAAATGCAAACATTCCTCCCTACTCTTTTGCAAAGAATTTCCTTTTTTCAAAAGCGGGATAAAGAACTGTAATGGGTAGCCAGGTGAGCCGTTTAGAAACTTGGCAATTTTTTAAAGAAGATTCTGTAAATGTTTAACCCCTTATTCATAAAAACGAACGCAACGCTAGAGCATTGTTTAAGCAATTGACGTGTTCTGTCACTTGTCAAAGTGACAAAGCGATACAAAAGTTATCATGTTGTTAAAGAGCGTAAGTTATTTATGAATAAGGGAGTAAGCCTTTATTCATAAAATCTTAAACAGCTCTTCAACAACACATTAACTTTAGTGTCGCTTTGTCATCGTTCATTCTTGTTGCTGCGGCTATTTGAGAGTAAGTGACAAAACACGTCAATTGCTTAAACTACGCTTTAGAGCTGCGTTCGTTTTTATGAATAAGGGGGTTAAACTTTATAATTGATGAGTGTGTGTTGGAATTCTTTAAATTTTAAAGTCTTGCTGAAATGTGCTCTCTCCCCCTAAAAGGTTTAGTATATAATGAATGTGAGTGTACTTTACCTTCTTCAATTTGTCCTCCTCCTTCTTTTCCTTCTTAAGGTCCTTCTTCTTCTTCTTTTTGGCTTTCTTCTTGTTTTTCTTCTTCTTACTCGTCTTTTCCGTTTTGGA
The DNA here is from genome assembly GCA_950022985.1 of Udea ferrugalis. Taxonomy (NCBI): domain Eukaryota; kingdom Metazoa; phylum Arthropoda; class Insecta; order Lepidoptera; family Crambidae; genus Udea; species Udea ferrugalis. The sequence continues at coordinate 16,454,301 of OX465524.1, read as the reverse complement.
CCTCACCTCGCGCTCGGATTCTGAAGAGCTGCTGTCTGAACTTGAATCTGATGACGATTTTTCTGAAACAAATAAAGGTATGTGATTCTTATTTTTTTATCAAAATGTTGTTAAAATCAATAGTGAATTAATAAGTAACCCAACCGACATTCATAGGTCCGTATTCCAGATCTACTTAGCACATTGTCTGTACTTTAATAAAGAACTACCAACACGCGGGCTCAGTGCGGATTGTTGGAGGTGTATAAGGTAAGCAACCTTAATGCCAGATGTCATCAAGCCGCCCTAAGGCCTCTGACTAGGCTTACCGACTAACATCTAGCGACGTCAACCGGGACCAACTGCTTTACGTGCCTTCCGAAGCACGGAGATGCCCGAAATACAAATCACTAAATTTCGGTCAGGGTGGTCCCCCATCCCATTTCCGACCCGGCGCGTGTTGCTTTACAACAGCGATCGTCGCCGATCACTGTCACAACTGCGCCACGGGCTCTGCTCTAAACGGCTTTAATAATAAATACCTGTATCTTTTTTCTCCGGTGACTCTTTGGTAGCAACATTCGCGCTAGTGGAGGGTTTGTCTGGCTCTTGTATATCCAAGATGACCGATTTGCCCGCCTCTCCCACGCAGTAAGACATCTACAAGATAAATAATATGTTACCACATAGGCATCGCCAAAAATAAAAGTAAAACCCGATTTTTAGCAGTTTTCGTGTTTTTCTATAAAATCGTGACACAGCATTGCTCACATAGACAGGAATTATTAGGATACATGAAAAGCATACCTTGCAGTTACAAAAACAATTGTTTCTTTATCATCTTCTTAAGTCATAAAAACTTTTTTAGCACAAGTAATCTTACCTGAATACAGTATTGCTTACAGAGACATGAATCATTAAGATACATGTCCGCGTATTTTTCATTTAAGCTGAATAGGATACCTTGCAGTTACAAAAAACATTATTGCTTTATCATCTCCATACGTCATAAAACAAAATATCCCCAAAGCTCGTTAGTCCAGTCATTATAGTAAGTTCACCTCGGAATTCGAGATACCCAGCTGTAAGTCTGTAAATACTTGTATATTGACACCCTAAAAGTTGTCTCAAAACCTACATATGGTAGGGTGTACGCAACTATCAAATTTCAAGGTCAAATGTCACAAAAATCGATCTTTTGTAAATATCTCATTTCCTTTGGGTTTTTTTGCTATTTGTATGTATAATCAATATTGTAGAATACAAAATTCTCTACAAATTTTGTCTCAAATTTTTTTTCATACGGTGAACCGTTTTCGAGATAGAGGGCGGAGAGCGCGCGGTCACAGCATCACTTCAGGTCAACCGGTGCCTCCGGTCAAAAACTTAAAAAGTGAAAAAATGTGAAAAGTCTCGATCATCTTCGTTATCTGCATTACGTCAAGTCTACAGAACTTAATAAAGCTGTGCAGCTTTCAAATATTCCACCAACAAGTGCAGCTGCTCATCAACATTGTAAAAACAACATCGTTGTCGAAAATCGTTTCGCATTGCCCAACCCCATACCTGGGGTTCCAAATCATGCCCTAACCAAGTTTGAACTTGATAATATACACGTTGTTGTTTTTACAATGTTGATGAGCAGCTGCACTTGATGGTGGAATATTTGAAAGCTGCACAGCTTTATTAAGTTCTGTAGACTTGACGTAATGCAGATAACGAAGATGATCGAGACTTTTCACATTTTTTCACTTTTTAAGTTTTTGACCGGAGGCACCGGTTGACCTGAAGTGATGCTGTGACCGCGCGCTCTCCGCCCTCTATCTCGAAAACGGTTCACCGTATGAAAAAAAATTTGAGACAAAATTTGTAGAGAATTTTGTATTCTACAATATTGATTATACATACAAATAGCAAAAAAACCCAAAGGAAATGAGATATTTACAAAAAATCGATTTTTGTGACATTTGACCTTGAAATTTGATAGTTGCGTACACCCTACCATATGTAGGTTTTGAGACAACTTTTAGGGTGTCAATATACAAGTATTTACAGACTTACAGCTGGGTATCTCAAATTCCGAGATTCTTACCTAATTTAAGCTTAAATGACTGGACTACGTGTAAATTCTTAATTTAGATATTTTCGAAGACAAAAGATGACAGAATTTTATAACTGTTACCTACTAGACATTTTCGCTGAAACCCCTTTTAGAAACTTTTTATGATTGACTATTTGCTTGTTGAATCTTATTGATAGGTCTTAATGAATGGCTCAAATATATTGAAGTATTACCTTGATGAATGAGTGGCAGCACTTGAAGCCCCACTGCCCGTCGCGCCAGTAGGAGCCCCAGACGCTCGTGTGGTTGTTGATCAGCACGTCTTCTTCGTATTTACTCCTGCAATTAACACAATTTATCAACTTTTTATTTTTGACCGGCAGGCGTCATTCCGTCTAATGATAGTTCAATAGAAACAATATTTGAAAACCAACAAATAAGTTGATCTTGTCCATTTTCACAGGTACAAAACCCATGTTAATGTTGAGCATATTTTATTTTAAGAATTGCCAAGATTCTAAGTAATACAATCTTTTATTGATGTCCAGTGATATTCGATATTTATTTAATTCACCCTTAAATTATTTATGTAACTGTTGCAAATTAGTTCAAGACTTGAACTTGAGGCACTTCATCAAAAAATTATACAATGATCTTCTTTAAAATGTGTTTTAAACAACCAAACAGAGCATCAACAGCCACACATCCCTAGCTGAACATAGGCCTCTCCATAGATTTCCAGAACGGCCGCTAGTATGCGGCTGGCAGTCAAAAGTATTTTAAGTTTTAATTGACATATACATAATTGACAATAATAAAAACATAGAAGCTTTAGTTGCTTAGTTTTTTTTTTATATAGGATAGGGGGCAAACGAGCAGACAGATCACCTGATGGAAAGTGAATACTGCCGCCCATGGACATTCGCAACACCAGAGGGGCTTCAAAATGCGTTGCCGGCCTTAGGGCTAGATGGCACTGTGTGGAATAGTGTTATAGTATTCAGTGATATTTATTTATATAATATCCTCACTTGGCCAGCTGTTTCTCGGGCCCTGTCACCTGCGAGCCGTCGCGGTTGTAGCGCGTGAACACCTCGCTCTGGGCTAACAACAACTCGCGAGGAGGGGCTTGTAGATGCTCGGAGCCGCCATACTTCTCCAGGACTGATTGCTTCACCTGATGGGCAAATTTAGAGGGACAAATTAGAATAGAATACAACAATTATAGACAAATTCGAACCCACAACACACTGAAATCAGTATTTGCGGAAAGCAAACAGTAATCCGAATAAATATACGATAGAAAACACTAAAACGAAATGCACTGCTGTTTCATCGTGATATCAGGAAAAGCGCACGTCTTGCCACCAAATGATAATATTAACGATATTCACCATCGGGTAAGCAAGTATTACACCAATCTCTGGAAACCGGATTTAGGATATAGTATGGGCATTGTAAGCTAAATCTTAACCTTGAATTGGTTGTTAAATTTTGCAAAAAAAAACCAGGCAGGAATCGACCTGATTTAAAACCTAAAAAACACTGCTTGCATTATTGCATCATACTGCAATTTAGCTTGTGATCATAATCTGGCATTTTGTTTTTCTATACAATAACCAACGCAAACAAGCCTGCGGATCGCCTAATGGTAAGCTGTTACCGCAGCCTATGGAGACGTTACACTCACTCGCGCGTTGCCGACTTTTTCAAACCTTGCTTGAAAAGCTCATCGGGGAAAACCTGTTAATTATTTTGTGCCATTGCCTCAGAATAGTTTACCAACTAAAGCCTGTCTCCCACTGACCTGCGTCTTGAACTGCTGCTTCCGCTCCTTGTACTGTTTCTGGAGTAGCTGCAGCTTGGTGGGCTCTGCTAACAGATGTACGTCCAACTGAAGCCTGTCTGTCACTGACCTGCGTCTTGAACTGTCCAACTAAAGCCTGTTTCTCTCACTGACCTGCGTCTTGAACTGCTGCTTCCGCTCCTTGTACTGTTTCTGGAGTAGCTGCAGCTTGGTGGGCTCTGCTAACAGATGTACGTCCAACTGAAGCCTGTCTGTCACTGACCTGCGTCTTGAACTGTCCAACTAAAGCCTGTTTCTCTCACTGACCTGCGTCTTGAACTGCTGCTTCCGCTCCTTGTACTGTTTCTGGAGTAGCTGCAGCTTGGTGGGCTCTGCTAACAGATGTACGTCCAACTGAAGCCTGTCTGTCACTGACCTGCGTCTTGAACTGTCCAACTAAAGCCTGTTTCTCTCACTGACCTGCGTCTTGAACTGTCCAACTAAAGCCTGTTTCTGTCACTGACCTGCGTCTTGAACTGTCCAACTAAAGCCTGTTTCTCTCACTGACCTGCGTCTTGAACTGTCCAACTAAAGCCTGTTTCTCTCACTGACCTGCGTCTTGAACTGCTGCTTCCGCTCCTTGTACTGTTTCTGGAGTAGCTGCAGCTTGGTGGGCTCTGCTAACAGATGTACGTCCAACTGAAGCCTGTCTGTCACTGACCTGCGTCTTGAACTGTCCAACTAAAGCCTGTTTCTCTCACTGACCTGCGTCTTGAACTGCTGCTTCCGCTCCTTGTACTGTTTCTGGAGTAGCTGCAGCTTGGTGGGCTCTGCTAACAGATGTACGTCCAACTGAAGCCTGTCTGTCACTGACCTGCGTCTTGAACTGTCCAACTAAAGCCTGTTTCTTCACTGACCTGCGTCTTGAACTGCTGCTTCCGCTCCTTGTACTGTTTCTGGAGTAGCTGCAGCTTGGTGGGCTCTGCTAACAGATGTACGTCCAACTGAAGCCTGTCTCTCACTGACCTGCGTCTTGAACTGTCCAACTAAAGCCTGTTTCTCTCACTGACCTGCGTCTTGAACTGTCCAACTAAAGCCTGTTTCTTCACTGACCTGCGTCTTGAACTGTCCAACTAAAGCCTGTTTCTCTCACTGACCTGCGTCTTGAACTGTCCAACTAAAGCCTGTTTCTCTCACTGACCTGCGTCTTGAACTGTCCAACTAAAGCCTGTTTCTCTCACTGACCTGCGTCTTGAAATGTCCAACTAAAGCCTGTTTCTCTCACTGACCTGCGTCTTGAACTGCTGCTTCCGCTCCTTGTACTGTTTCTGGAGTAGCTGCAGCTTGGTGGGCTCTGCTAACAGATGTACGTCCAACTGAAGCCTGTCTGTCACTGACCTGCGTCTTGAACTGTCCAACTAAAGCCTGTTTCTCTCACTGACCTGCGTCTTGAACTGCTGCTTCCGCTCCTTGTACTGTTTCTGGAGTAGCTGCAGCTTGGTGGGCTCTGCTAACAGATGTACGTCCAACTGAAGCCTGTCTGTCACTGACCTGCGTCTTGAACTGTCCAACTAAAGCCTGTTTCTCTCACTGACCTGCGTCTTGAACTGCTGCTTCCGCTCCTTGTACTGTTTCTGGAGTAGCTGCAGCTTGGTGGGCTCTGCTAACAGATGTACGTCCAACTGAAGCCTGTCTGTCACTGACCTGCGTCTTGAACTGTCCAACTAAAGCCTGTTTCTCTCACTGACCTGCGTCTTGAACTGCTGCTTCCGCTCCTTGTACTGTTTCTGGAGTAGCTGCAGCTTGGTGGGCTCTGCTAACAGATGTACGTCCAACTGAAGCCTGTCTGTCACTGACCTGCGTCTTGAACTGTCCAACTAAAGCCTGTTTCTCTCACTGACCTGCGTCTTGAACTGCTGCTTCCGCTCCTTGTACTGTTTCTGGAGTAGCTGCAGCTTGGTGGGCTCTGCTAACAGATGTACGTCCAACTGAAGCCTGTCTGTCACTGACCTGCGTCTTGAACTGTCCAACTAAAGCCTGTTTCTCTCACTGACCTGCGTCTTGAACTGCTGCTTCCGCTCCTTGTACTGTTTCTGGAGTAGCTGCAGCTTGGTGGGCTCTGCTAACAGATGTACGTCCAACTGAAGCCTGTCTGTCACTGACCTGCGTCTTGAACTGTCCAACTAAAGCCTGTTTCTCTCACTGACCTGCGTCTTGAACTGCTGCTTCCGCTCCTTGTACTGTTTCTGGAGTAGCTGCAGCTTGGTGGGCTCTGCTAACAGATGTACGTCCAACTGAAGCCTGTCTGTCACTGACCTGCGTCTTGAACTGTCCAACTAAAGCCTGTTTCTCTCACTGACCTGCGTCTTGAACTGCTGCTTCCGCTCCTTGTACTGTTTCTGGAGTAGCTGCAGCTTGGTGGGCTCTGCTAACAGATGTACGTCGAGGCCGCGCGCTTGTGCTTCCCACGCGAACATTTGAGCCGCCGCGTGGGAGCGAGTGTCGCCTGTGAAACGGACGAAGTTCTCGCCCGCGTACTCCGACCTGGAATTGGGTTATTTAGGAGATTGTAGCGTGGAAAAGATGAGACATAAATAAAAACAAAACAACAGCCCTTATACGTCCCACAGCTGGACAAAGGACACACCCCAATCATGAAGTGGTACATTACCTACTGTGGATTCATAATCATTGTTGCCGTCATAGTGAACGGAACATTCAGAAGTAGAGTATAATATTAAAAATGGATTGCTGTTCGTTAGTCTCGCTAAAACTCGAGAACCACTGGACCGATTTGGCTAATATTGGTATTGAAATAATTGTGGAAGTTCAGGGAAGGTTGGAAAGGAAAGTAAACACAACAAGTAGTTAGTTTTCCTCAGCAACCATTTCTACCTGTAAATTATTGACAACAGAACAACGTCTGTCAGGACAATTAGTTGATATTATTCTTTATTAGGGCATGGCACATTCAAACTTTTGATTCGTTGTCGCCGGTATGCCGAGCCACGAAGGTTCAAATTCTGCAAGTACATATTATGAACTCTGCATCGACTAAACAAACATGTTTGCACAGAAGAATCCAGAGGGTTACAGTTGGTTTTCCATTATGCTGCAGGCAGTCGAAAACATCTACGTAAACTATAAGAAATTATTTAGTCAGTTTACGCAGATGCTTACTAGTAGATAATAAGCAGATGCAGAAGAAAATTCAATTCAAGTCAGGCGCTATAAGTGACTCTTCTGGGGAGAAAAGTTTTCCGATAATGAGCTCAGTCTGTCTTAACAGCGACCCAAAAAAATACTATTTATTACTCTTTGATGAGATTGCAATTTACCATGGAATGTAGTGCTTTTAAAGCGTATTATTTTAAACAAACAACTTACTCTTGCGCTGCGGGATTAGGGTTGTCTCTCATCGCTCGCGTCTTAGGGTCATAGTACGCAGAGTTGGGGTCCAAATTGCGCAGGTACTTCGCTGTGTCTTCTCTGATACGCAGGTTACGCACTGTGATACGCTGTTTTGAATCTACCTGGAGATTAAAATTAGGTTGTCATTAGAGGCTGAATTTCACACCATTATTTACCTAAGGTGCCTGTGGCGCAGTTGTGACAGTGATCGGCGACGATCTCTGTTGTAAAGCAACTCAGTCTCGAAAATGGGATGGGTGATCACCTCGACCGAAATTTAGTGATGTGTTTTTCGGGCATCTCTGTGCTTCTGAAGGCACGTTAAGCAGTTGCTCCCGGTTGACGTCGCTAGATGTCAGTCGTTAAGTCTAGTCAGAGGCTTTAGCGCGGCTTGATAACCTCTGACAATAAGGTTGCTCACTAACCTTACACCACTCTCCAACAACCCGCACTGAGCCCACGTGTTGGAGTATGGCTCGCACCAGTTCATAGTTGAGATAAGGCCAGTGCCTAGCAGTGGGACGTATATAGGCCGTTTATGTATTTAGCTAGTCTCAGTGGGTATGTTATCTTGACTTACCTTAGTACCAGGCATATCAACTTCATCTACATACTTGTCTTCATCTTCTCCAACATTGTCCTCATCCTCCATAGCAGATGGATCTGCAAATATTAAATAAACCAAAATATTCAACCTTTAACTACTTAATTATTTACATGATGTTAATTTAGCCCTACAGCATAAATGCATAGATATAAAAGTGTTGGGAAGCTAGCCAAAAAAAAGTCTCTGAACATCGTGATTTTGCAAGGGGTTGCCAGAATTTTAGTAAGAACATTTTTTTTTAAATTTTTAAACCCCTGTTCACTAAATTACTTCATTCATGGAAAAATATGCCTGCGCACGAGTTAAATTACAGGAGTAGAAGTAATTTTCGTGCGCGAAAATAAGCCTTATTCTTTATTGACTTATTTTTTAAGATATTACAAAGAATAATTGAGATTAAATTTGAAAAAAGGGGTGACAAAGAAAAAGCTTTATGATTAAATAGAATGAAGGTTATCCTAATATTTACTTTCAATTTAGTTCACATACCTTCTTCTAATTTCTTTGCACGCAACTCTCTTTTGGCATCCTCAACCTTTTGATACTCTTCTATAATATCCTTATGTTGTAGGGGGTCATATCCATTCCAGCGATCTCTTTTGCCGTCATAGCTGAGATTCAAATTGGGTTGGTTGAACTCATCAGCGGCGATGCCAGCATTGGAATATTTGGCTCCAGTCTTGAAAGTATTTGATAAATAATGTTAATACAGAAGTTCAAAGTGTCCAGCATTAGGTTTAAATGAGGAAATAATTGTTTTTGAATATTTTTATTATTGTTTTAGCATTTTCCGTGCAGTATCTTTACTAAAGATCTGAAAACCAGAAAAAGACATTTGGTCATGTTCCTGAGTCCTGCCTGATGCCAACATGACCAAATGTCTTTTTCTGGTTTTCAGATCTTTAATTGTTTTTTAAATTTAACTTGTTGGGTCCCACTACTAGACAAAGTGTCTTGGCTCATGATGGGGTCTGATGATACTTGTAGAATATACATTTCTATGATGTAGCATAATATGTGTACTTGATGCATAAAGTCAGTAATTTTGACTATAACTTACCTTTCTGGGTCTTTCTAAACAATCTTTCTTCTTATGGGTCATTGCACCACAGTTTTCACAGGCTCCTTTCCTAAATTTGGTCGCAACTTTACTCTGGAAAAGAGCACACCACATATGAATAATTGAGCTCTTATCATTCATAAAACAACACCTTATTCATAAAAAAAAGGAAAGCTAGCTTTGTTTGAGCAATTGAAGTTTTTAGTCACTTACTCACAAATGTTGAAAGCAATAAGAATGAGAGAGACAAAACTACAGTAGTCAAAGTGCTGCTGATTGGCTGTTAGTTTTACGGGTTGGTTACAGGCTTGAGTATTACGTAGTGATTTACTTACTGTATCAACTCCTTTATTGTAGTAAGTGTCTAGCCTAGTAAATGTACCCTCTCTGTCTTCCTGTGGCCGTTGATGCTTAAGAGTAGGTCCTGATTGGCCATAGTACCATGGTGCTGAAGATATGTACTGTGGGATGTGAGGGTTGATGTCCTTGCCTGAAAAGTGCAGGGTATTTAACAGCTGAACTTCATAAAGCTTAAGAGGGGTTTCGTTTTTGTCCCTGGGTTTGGTTTTTGCACTCAATTCTACCAATTTCTGACATTGGAAGGAATAAAAATGGCTTGTGAGGATTTAGAATAAGGTTTTATGGTCTTTGCGTTGTGTTCCACAAAGCTACACAACAGAAGAGATTGAGACGAGATTTGGAGTACTTCTACTACAAATGTTCTATTTTGGCCCAACAAATTGATGTGATCTTACCCTAAGTAAATCATGGCCAGTTGATAACAAAAACCTATAGTAGGTGGCCAATGTACAGTGCTACTGCTTGACAAATAGGTACCTCTTTTAGGAAACAAGACATAGGCTGCTTTGATCTGGGATATAAATACCTGTTTCATCGACCGCAGCAGGGGCTGTTCCAGCCTTTCGGGCTTCTTCCAGCTCCTTAGCTTTCCTCCAGTCTTCCCTGGACTTCTTTTTAGGTTCATCATCTTCTTCACCAGCTTCATCTTTGTTGCGCAATATTTGCGAGACAGCCACCCGGGCGTTGGTACTCATTGTATGAGCAGCTTCTTTCTTATACTAGAGATAGTAAGTCCACCCAACAAAGCAATTTTAGTTCTAAATAATCTAAAATAAACTCAAAAACAACAAACACGAGCACTTAGGTGACGCAAAACGTGACGTTTAGTTTTTGACGTTTTTTTTTTATTGTGATGTTTGTTTTTTTTGTTTAATTCTTGGCTTGGAACTTGGTTTCTTAAGCATTTTTTCTAATAATAGATAGATAGATATTCTTTATTGCACACCAAAACAACAGAAATCAACAACAAAGAAACACAGATTAACGATAATGTACAATTTGGGCGGCTTTATCGCTAAAAAGCGATCTCTTCCCACACCACACCCACAACCCACAGGTAGAGGAAAACTGACTAATAATATTGCCATATACAGGATTACTTAAAGTGTTAGTAGTATTAGAAAGCAAAACAACGTATTTTTATTTAATTTATAAACGACTAGCAGCCGCCCGCGAATTCGTCCGCGTTTTTCCCGCTTTTCTGTTGAAATTTTCCTGAATTTTCTTTGCTATAAACCTCACGGAGCCCGAGACCTTTCTAACGAATGCAAAACCGTGGAAATCGGTTGGTGCGTTATGGAGTTATAGCGTCAGGAAGGAAAACCCGACTTATTTTTATATAGTGTAATGCCCGTTTTTCAGCAGAGCACTCTGGCGGTGCCAATCGCCAACGTCCTCAGTCGTCTGTATCTATTGAGGAAACGCAATGCTTGCGCGATTCATTGACGGATAACGCCATCTAGCTGTTGCCTACGGGAACCTCGCTTCTTAAACATAATTTATTAAATTATTAATAATTACAAAATTTGGCTAATTAGATTCATTCAGCGCGAGTGTGTTCGCACCGTTATCTGTAGGCTGTGCGTTCGCAAGCCGCGTTTGTAAAGGGAAAAAAAAAGAAATAACTTAGGAGGTAGTGTCATGGCCGGCGGGTTTAAATCTTTTGCTGGTCATGCCTAGCAGTTTGTATTTTTGATGTGTAATTTCCCTTTGCAATGTTAGCACCTCGGCAGGGTGTTTTAACCGAATAATTAGTGTGGTTGGTGCGGATATTTGTGCATTTAGTTTGGGTGTACGGTTACCCTTTTATTTTTACCTAGGGTGTAGGTAGGCTGTGCCACCCTCTAGGAAAAGAGATATTTAAGGGATATTTCCTGATTTCATGTTTCAAGTGTTGCTTACGGGCTAGGAACAAGCGCATCTTCGCCGTTCCTCCCTGTTTTGTTGTGAACTTGCCCCAAAAAGGTGCAAAGATGTCTAACTTAGATATCCCCGACGGGCCTAGAACAAACTGTCCTCCCTAACCCTTACTTTCCCTGGCTCAATTCCTCTCTAATTGAGACCAGCAAAATATTTTATACTACAATAGTAGAAGATATAGCATACAGATTTACAGTGCGCAAGGTTGTAAGTTGAATTCTTATTGATAAAAAATTAAATTTCGTTGTCTTCTCATGTTTCTTTCAGTTTGCCATTTAACTTACCAATCAGGTTTATCAGGTTATACCACGGAACAGAAAAAACAGTGGAACTGCAAAGTGGGCGTGGCACGCGTGCCACAATTAAGCGTAGCTACGCATACTTGGTCCCAGTCGTGTTCTAACATCGCATCGAGTTGCTCGTCTCGCGACAACTTCATATTTCCGTAGTTATGCCGTAATGCTCCATTTTGGAGGGCAAAAATGATAGTAGGATAAAATAACTTGAAAATGTAGGTCTTTCCTACCATCGCTAAGTACTATTTTATTTGTTTTCTAATAAAATCTTGTTAATTTCAATGGACAGATAGATATCGACCTATAACGCAAATTTCAATCTTAATGCTTACACAATCAAATGTATAATTGCTCCCAATAGAGAATACCGCCATCAATGGTCGATCAACGGAGTTAACTCGTCAATCGAAACTAAATTGACATTAGATTAGAAAAAGTCGTAAAAACTGTCAGCAGTAAAGCACAACAAATATTATCTGTAGAGTGTGAAGGTTTATTTCCGGATGTACGATCAGTGACTTAAGCTAATTTGGACTAGAATTGAAACGACCAATCAAACGGCTTTTTTCTTTGTAGTGCATTATATGACTTTCAATATATTTGTGTGAGTTTGGCGACAGCGCGCGGTTCCTTCACTAATATGGTTGCATTGCACTTCCACTGTTTTTTCTATTCCGTGGGTTATACCTTAGATTAAAGGAAAGAGGAAGATACGGTACGCGCTTATAAAATTGTCAACTAAAATATGGGCTTTCACGCACACTACATCCATACGAACACACACGCAAAATATGAACGAAATAATAAGACATCAAAAGATAAAGATAGAGCGATGGGCTTCTCAGATAGTGCGAGCGAGAAAAGTATTTCACGCCACGCCGTCTTTCGGGTCACGTCGGAGAACGTCGGGGAATCCGCGAACTCAACTTTTGAAGTAGCGTTAGCAAGATCACAATGGAAAATAAATAAACATTTCACATAAAAATATATTTGTTTTTTTTTTAAATAACTAAAATATAACTTACAATTTCAATTAACTTATTTTTATTTAACATAATCAATTTAAACACCTTCAAATAAAGATAATTTGTTTCGTTTCTGTCTTTTGGTCACCTTCGATATTTTTGGGTCTGTTTTATGTAAATAGTGAAGCCGGACATTACAATATTTGTCAATAATTGCCCTTAATAGATGTGTTCTGTGATTAAAAGTGACCGGTTGCTCTGTTGAATAAATTTCCAAACTCGACAAGAAGTTTGAGTACAGCCTGGCAAAAAAGTCGTGAAATTAATAGGGGCGCCACCATCGTCGATGTGGTCACCCCGTATACTACGACACAAACGGTTTTGTTAATTGACTTATTCAAATATTTTTTTTAGAGAGAATGGCTATCTAGGTAGTCGTGGTCCATGAACTAAGTTCACGCCAATAGATACCAATTATTTGAGTCGCGCCAATGCATCACGTGATCCCCTAATCTAGTTCAGTATTTTCTTATTCTTATTGCGTTTTACCAGGAAAACGCCTTACATTTCTTTAATTCCACATTATTTTGTAGTTTTCTAGAAGTAGTCATACAGACACTCATATAACGGGTTTGCTTTTCCCTCTGGGCTGATAGGTCAGGTAGGAGTGGTAGTCTGTCCACCGGGATACAACAGGTCAATAGGGGGAACCGTTTGGTGGTAAAAATGGAATGGCGGTGGCACCAATACAGTCGATCCCCACCACATACAACCACATTATCAGGACGTTTTTCTACTTCCAAGTAAAGAAATAAAAGTAGAAACTAGCAAAATCATAATATTATAATTTTAATTAAAGTAAAAAAATCTTCATCCATGGCTTGGCTCGACACTTCTCCAAAATTCTAACATTCACTTTGTTCCCATGAGTCACTCATGCTGCTATTGTACGGTCACTTCATCTTCACTCCTATCTTTGGGAGAAATATTTTCAAAAGCTGGCGCAGCCGCTGCCTAAAAAATTTAAATTTAATTTAAAAAATAAAATCAATAAAAAAGTATCAAAATAACTTAGATGTGCTAACTTGACAAATTGTTTTTCGTAAACAAACGTCAAAATAGGTATTCACAATTCAACGTAAAATATCACTCGTTTGTTGATAGTTACTTGACAACTAAGTTAAAACACGCGTGGTTGATTAAATAAAACCACTACATACCAGTGATTTCTGCCGTTCTGGTCTAATCATCGTTTATTTTATGTAAAACTTCCCCAGCGTCGTGCTCGGCTAAACAACGTTTGAATACTTCATTACGACTTCTCTAGTGGCGCTGAGGATTGTTTTTTTCTTCTTCGAAAATTCATCTTGATTTTACACGATTCTTTATTAGTTTAACATAAAGAAAACACCTGAATACACTAATAAACGATCTCCGATAATCAGATTTGACACACCATGTACTAGCTAGACGTGATTGACAAGTGACAGCGGGACTATTGCCAGTGATAATATTTTTTAGTTCCCTTTCAGGACTTTTTTGCCAACCTATACATAAATGACTTGATAATGTTTATTTTTAATTTTAAAATTTGGTGCAGTTACCAGAAAAATAAAATGTTAAATGAAGTGTTATACCCAGACAATAAATGGGGATAAAAAAAATGTGTGTATTTGTAAAATGTGAACGGCAAATGAAATCAAATAAGATATTCGTAAAGCTAATCTCTATATACAGGGTGGCCGGGAAGTTGACGTCCAAAGCTAAAATTTAAATTCCTCATATCAAGGTGTATCCAAATCACCCCCATGTATGTTCTACGATTTTGCTTAGTTTAGGAGCTAGAATTATTTTTATAATTTTTTCCTCAATCTTCACCTATCATCGGTTTTTATTTTTTATCTCAATCTGGTGAGTACTTGGTGGTTGAATTATCAGTGATAATTAATGACAATACTTACAAGTAGCCCCCTAAAAATTTCGATCTGCCTAGGTATTGCGGACCTTCCTCAAAATTTAGTCGCAAGTTCAAAATTACGGTCCGATCTTGGTGAATGCACATCTTTAATGTATGAAAAAAAAAAGTTTTACGGGGACTGTAGATTCAAAGGTATCTTAAAAACTGCCTAGGACGTTAGGCTATAAAATGACATCAAATAAAGCTGTTGTTAACGGGGGTTTTTTTCAGTAACCGACCCTTGAAGTCAGATGAAGAACTTTTTCGGGGTAAAAATACTACTTTGTTTTTTGCAATAGTTATGATTCTTCGAGTTATGATGTTTTTTGGTCGCGTTTTCTGACCTTGACACCAAGAATGCAGATGAAAAAATCACCTTCCCGATGAGTTATCGCCTTGTAGTCATCATTATGGTTTCTTCCCGACCCCAGTCAAGAAAATACTATCACAAAAATACCAACGCTAACAAGTGAAAGGAAGATTTTGATTGCCCTGTGGCATGTGATCAGCTATTGGTGGCTGATCCCCCCTGAACGTCAAGGGCCCAACGGGGTCTGTAACCCCACCTCGCCTATCTGGGTGACACTGCCACGCCTAAGTTATCATGGCTTCCCGGCGGTTTGTCCTACCACACTGGTAGAAAGGAAAAAAATCTTCTTTTAACTTATTAGCGTTGGTATTTTTGCTTTAGTATTTTCTTCCCACTTGATTACGTTGGTATGCTACACTGTAACAAAATGTGACAATGACTGTGGTCGGGAAGTAACCATAATGTTGACTACAAGGCGATAACTCATGGGGAAGGTGATTTTTTTATCTGCATTCTTGGTGTCAAGGTCAGAAAACGCGACCAAAAAACATCATAACTCGAAGAATCATAACTATTGCAATAAAATAAAGTAGTATTTTTACCCCGAAAAAGTTCTTCATCTGACTTCAAAGGTCAGTTACTGAAAAAAAACCCCTATTAACATCAGCTTTATTTGATGCCATTTTATAGCCTAACATCCTAGGCAGTTTTTAAGATTACTTTGAATCTACAGTCCCCCGTAAAACTTTTTTTTTCATACATTAAAGATGTGCATTCACCAAGATCGGACCGTAATTTTGAACTTGCGACTAAATTTTGAGGAAGGTCCGCCCGCAATACCTAGGCAGATCGAAATTTTTAGGGGGCTACTTGTAAGTATTGTCATTAATTATCACTGATAATTCAACCACCAAGTACTCACCAGATTGAGATAAAAAATAAAAACCGATGATAGGTGAAGATTGAGGAAAAAATTATAAAAATAATTCTAGCTCCTAAACTAAGCAAAATCGTAGAACATACATGGGGGTAATTTGGATACACCTTGATATGAGGAATCTAAATTTTAGCTTTAGACGTCAACTTCCCGGCCACCCTGTATAAAAATGGATCGCCGTTCGTTAGTCTCGCAAAAACTCGGGAACGGCAGAACCGATTTGGCTAATCATGGTTTTAAAATATTTGTGATGGTCTAGGGAAGGTATAAAAGGTGAGTAAACATGAGAAAATGCTAGGAATATAGTGAAAAACCACAATTTAGTTTTCTCATAGCAACTGCTCCTACCTGTCATGTGACACTGAATGAAGTCTGTTGGGACAGCTAGTGTTAAATAAAAATACCTTAAAATAAGGTACGGCTCCCTTTATTATTCTTGTCAATCCTTTATTGGTCTTGTATAAATCGTCTGGTCTAAAATGTATTGAACATATTCTACTATATTCAGAAGGCATCCAGTCATGTTCACGCCTCTGATCTCGAACAACCTTAAGCCATTTCTGCTTCCGAATTTCATCTTGAGGGAAGCTGTAAATGTTTTTCTTATTCATATTTTTTGTAACTGTACCATATATAATGTACCTAATTATTTTAAACACTTTCATTAAATTTTATAAAACATAGTTTGTTTACACTATTGTTATTAAATTATTACTTTTATTTTGCTGCCGACATTGCTGACCTTACATAAGAAAACCTGTCTTTTCAGGTATCTATCGTATCGTGTCTAACGCGCACATCCCGTATAGTCTGTCTCTGTCACTCCAAAATGTCGGATTTTATGGAAAAGAATCAGGATTTTTTTCTTTAAAAATATAACTTTGGTGTACTTACGCATGAAAAGTGATTCCCTGTGATTTGTTTTTACGCCTTGAATTATTTGTGCACATTTTTTGCGTTAATTCGATGAAAAATTGTATTTTGACGTCAACGACTTGTCAACGAGTAAGACAGCATCAAGTCGCAGCGCATCAACGCAGACTGAAGCAAACCAAGTACACTGTACTCAGTTTAGTAGGACCGCGCGCGGCTAGCTGTTGCCGCATCTTCCTCTTTCCTTTAATCTAAGGGTTATACGGATTACATGTGCAAGGTCAACGGCTTGACACTTTGACAGGCTACCCATTCCCGGTCAGTCCTCCGTGATCTATTGCGTAGTAATGTCATTTGGCAAGAGCAAGGTAAACAAACGGAAATGTGTCGTTGTCATCAGACTACCTATTTCCGTTTTTATACGACCACTTCCGTGAGCTGGTCGGTCAAACAAACGCAACTAATGTTGATTTTGTCACTGGTTTCTCTCTCATGCACGAAATATCAGGCAAAAAGTGTATCTTAAGTCACCATTTTTTAATGGTAGTTTTCACAATTTGTAGGTGTAGTAGGTTTTTGACATAAGCGATGACACATCGCAGAACGCCATTTTTCTTGAAACGTCAGTCAAATAATGTTTCGATGTCATTTTTCATTTCCTTTTTGATTAGTGGGCCGTCCTATTCATTTGTGATTGTATAAATAAATAAAGCAATATGATGGCTGCTGAGGACACAACAGCAGACGCAACCAGGAGGTTAAACGTTAAAAAACAGACTTTAGACGACGCGTATGCGGCGCCGGCAAACTTCCTGGAAATCGATGTGGTGAACCCAGTGACAACAATGGGTGTAGGGAAAAAACGCTATACGGATTACGAAGTTCGCATGAGGGTAAGAGTTATTCGTCTATTATCAATTCAGGGTAATTAGATTACCATTTGACGCGGTGTAGGACCGTCACAGATTGTGGGCGTATCGTATGTTGGGGGGATTAGACGCTTCAGTTCTGTCGTTTTATTTCGTTCTGACCAAACTTATTTCTTTACAGACCAATTTGCCTGTGTTCAAAGTTAAAGAGTCGAGTGTAAGACGGCGGTACAGTGACTTTGAATGGCTCAGAAATGAGCTGGAAAGAGATAGTAAGGTAAGAACAATGATGTTAGTCATCCACTGATAAAATATGTTTTTGTTTGTTATCAGTGTCAGAAAGCAACTAAAATTAATTCCTTTGCCAGTAATTGTTTAATAGTAACATATCTATTCTGAACCAATAATGTAGACTATTGAATGCATGTTTTTGCAACTTTTTCAGATTGTAGTGCCACCTTTGCCAGGGAAAGCCCTGAAGAGACAACTTCCCTTCCGTGGAGATGATGGTATTTTTGAGGACGAATTTATTGAAGACCGTAGAAAAGGTAATCTTAGGATATTGCTAGGAATTTAAAATCAAGGTTCTTTGTCACCTTGAGAGTAACTGATGAATAAAACCGTAGTATTTCCTAGATATTTATTATGTGACTAACAGTTATAAATAAATACCTGAAGTAATTGGTACTTTGTGTACATATATTTTCTCATTGTGACTTTATTTATCAATGGTGATTGAAGTGGAATTTTTGCAAATTGCTTCCAATAATGGTTATAAGAATCACTAATAGCATTGTTTCTTGTATATGTTTTGTAATAAAGCAGTCCCTAACATCTGTGTACTCTTTCTAAAAAAATGATGATAAAAAGGTGGCAATAAACTCATTATGTAAACATGTTTTGTAAACATTAAATGCAATGAAACAGAAATGAAGGTTGAATCTCAATAAACTAGGTACTTTGAGTTCAAGGTACACAAATGAAATCTGTTCATGTATGTTGTTGATTTGTTTCATTTTATAATTGATTTTCCTCTTAAATAACTAGCCAATCACATTTTATAATAATATGTTAAATTATTTTTTATTGTCTTGTGTGTTGGTAGTTTTTTCCTCTATCAATTTTGTTGTTCAGAGCTTGTTGAAAATGTTAATTATATTTTCTATCTCAGAATGTGACAATGAATGTTTGTTCTCCACAAATTGTTAAAATCATTTTAAGCAAATACTATTTCTTGAAAAGGAACTGAGACATTTTTAAGAACAACATATAAATTGACATTTAATTTAAATAAATTGTTGCATAGATTCTTGTTTGCAATGGGATTATGTGGTTTGTCCTATAACTAATACCAAAGACTATGACAGGAAAGTTAAGCATTAATGTTACAGTACCAGTTTATACAGTTAAATCCATATGAGATATCTGATTAAGTTATACGAAGAGAAGTATTAAGAAAAAGTACACATTCACAAACTAGCTTACACTTGCCCAAAGCTGTATCCAATATGGCGAAAACGTCATAGGCCTGTTTTCATTGTTTGCCTAATTCAATATTTTACTTTGATACAGACATTGCACACTTTTAAAAAAAGACTTAGTTTTGTAATTTTAATATGTTGATGGCTTTAACCAATAATTAAACTCTTAATTTACTTTGCATTTCTTCCCTTGTCCCAAGATAGAAGCAACGTCTGAACTAATGATAGAATCTCACATACTTTTATATTGTCAAAAGCTTTATACTTTTCCTGAATATAATTATTAAGTTGTGTTCATTGTTGCAGGTTTAGAAGTGTTCATTAACAAAATTGCTGGCCACCCATTGGCGCAGAATGAGAGGTGCCTTCACATGTTTCTCCAAGAGCCAACCATCGACAAAAATTATGTTCCAGGCAAGATACGAAACACATAATAAACACCATCCAACCAATTAAAGTAATATGTGGTTTGAAACAATTCTATTTGTGGATATGTCTATGGTTGAACAAATGAAACGTCAATAGATGTTTAAAGTTATACAAGACATTCATTGGTGAAAGTGTATAAAGTCTTAGTAAACTTATTTGCCATTTATTTATTAAAAAAAAACTTTATCACACAATTAAGTTTTATTGATCATCTCATTTGTATTGCAGAACTAAAACATTTCTTCTAACAAAGTTTTGTTTTGTTCCTCATTCATTGTAACAAAGAAACTTTATGTCAACTAGTGATTCAGGTAATACCTGTATTGGAGGTCACTATACTTGGAAAGAATTGTTTCAAACTTACATAATGTTGGGTATTATTGCGGTTCTGACTCACATAAGCATTTGTAGTCAATTTTGACTACAATTAGTTTATTAAGTTAAATCTGCAACAATATAACAACACCAACCCCCTCAAATGCAAAGTAATCGAGACATAAATGAAATATTTTAAACACGGCACAGCATTCCACAGATTATATTTTTAAAAGTTTTTTAATGGAACTCTAAATAACCTCTTTCATTTTGTAAAAATGGAAATGTAAGTGGATAGTCTGATGGAAACTACTATAATAATCCTCGATTTAATTAGAACAAAATTGATTATACATTTTAAGGTAATGTTATTGTTTATAACTAAGCAATATTATTGGAATTGTTAAAATTGTTTACATGTTTACGCCATTATGTATATGTATTCAATACTTTCATTTCATTATTCAATTTGTGGATTGCCAGTATAGAAGTTTATGTAAAGGTTAAGTTAATATTTCATCATTATTAAAGTAATATATAGCTTATATTACTGCATATTGTATGTTTTTAATCTCATATTTTTTTAATTTATGAATTATTCATGATTTCGGTAAGAAATTGTATGTATTTATTGTGTATTATTAAAGAGATAGACGTATATTAGCTTTGCATCAGCGATACAGTCCTATTGTCTCTTATTCCGTGAAAAGAAGGAGCAAAATTGTATCGCTTATGAACGGTCGTAAGTCGGAAATAAATCTGAAATGTTATAGTTATAATTAGTTATAGCTAAGAGTATTTTCATTGTACTGATCCGGGTAAACAGGCGTCGGTGGACATGGCGATGATGATGTACCTTAGACGGACTGGTTTGCACTCATATCATATGTTACAAATAACCATTCACAAATCAACTTTTTACTAAAGTGGGATGATTAAATGTATTGTGCCGAATTTCCTGCAATAGATAAGAGTGATTCATATCACCAAAAGTTGAGTAAATCACATGTGTGTATATATTGCAAAGTAATGAGTGTCATAATAAAATTATGTGTTGTTTGTCGTTTATATTGGCTCATAAAAAGTACAGAATGTAAACTCGAGTTTGTCTCTTGCGCTTAAATGCCTACTCAGAGTCGCGGGTACTGAAGAAGTTTTACTGCGCGCCATTGTCGACTAAAAACGAGCTTTTAGTACAGTAAGCCAAGATGATCCCTGATGACCTGATCAAAGATATGGCTATAATCCGACAAGTCGAGGCGTTGTACCTAAATACAGGGTCATGTACCTACTCCCTAATGTATGTTTCGGGCGTTTTAACTTGTCGGACTGTAAGGTAAAATTAAAAGCACATTTCTGGGCGAATCTTGGTATGCCATGTAACTTCAACCAGCGTCAGAATGGCAGGCACTATCTTGACTGATTGTTCTAGACAAGCACTCCGCTGACAGTCTGAATAACATCACAAAGCTGAAAAGTTACTTATAAAATAAAGCTAGGCAAGTACACGGCGTGTCGACGTGCATTCTTCCAGGCTAGCAATTAGACGAGTCTTCCTCGAGTGCGTCTGTCCGGAATCCGGCTCGAAGGACCATAAAGATATTTTCTTGCAATTTTGTGTAGTGTGTAATGTAAACCCGTTGTCATGTAAAGATGTTTTCACACCATCCTCTTAAATATCAAACTGCTGCCGCGTAAGAATGCACGGTGGCTCAGTATACAGATGATAATGCATCTATGGCAAAGGCAAGAATTGGACAGTAAAAACAAATGTTCATACTATTGAAAGTATTACATGATTAATATAAAGTAAATATGAGACAATATCCAACACTGCCCCAAAGCACAAGCAAAGGTTGCCTTGTGTTATGTCAAATGTTTATTTGATCGATACCTCGCAGAAATATCTTTTCAAAAACAGGCATTTTTGCTAGTACAGGTATCGACCCTTTATAGCTTCAACCGGCGCTCCTAAGGCCCGATTTCTCAATTCAAAGGAATTTAAATTTTGTTGCTTAGGGAAGAAATCGCTTATCTTGTCGTCCGAACAAACGGCAATAACAGCAAGAAAAGGGTGGTCACGCAAGATATATGACATAAGCAGGGTCGATAAATATTCAAAAAACAGTTAAAATTGGGTTTGAAAAATTCAACCAGTTATAATTGGGTTTTAAAAATTCAACTTTTATGGAGAACGTTTTGAATGTCGGATCTGTATACAAAGTTCTAAAGTAATGGCCGAATTTTTGTAGACTTTTCAGTAAAATGTTTTGCAAGCGTGATTCTGAATGCACCTTGAAAACTTGGATCGTGTCTTAAAAACCACCTATATACAGGGGCCAGCATCAGGTAACCACCAACTTCTTCAATTTATTTTGACCTTTATATCGAAGTGATAAAGTTCGAGACAGTTTGAGGAAATGAGTCTGTGCCAACCTGATCTGGTGGCCTTCGTACTATATTCTTAGTGGAATTAGCTAAAGAGCAAACCTTCTGTAAGTAATTGTTATATCCCCGTATCTGTCCGAGAATATTATTGTGGCAGGTCCAATTGCCTTTGATGTACAGAATTGGTTATTATTATTAATATAGCTAAATTTCGTTAGCATCGCTGTGTTGTCATCACTAGGTGATCAATATGACTGTTTAGTTACGCGAAATATATAAATTGTGGATGTTTGTTGAAACACCAGTTAACATTTTGATTACATTGTATTATGTCGATCATAATAGGTTAATAAATAAATTTGCTATCATGTCATTATTGCTGTTTTCATATCCCACAAGTCCTTCGGTACTTCTCTAATTTATTGGCACCGAAATATTAATATGCAGCCAGTTGATGTATTATATGCCTACTAAACACAGCTGCCCGTCATCATCTTAGACAATTTATCAACACAAAGTAGGCATGTGTGTTCCGGCCAGATTTAATCTCGGGACCATCGGGTTCCGAAGCAGAGTGTTTAACCACTTGGCCACTACGCTCTATACTTTAGAGCTTGTTTTTATTATTTTTTTGACATTGCTCCCCGCCTCAGGTACTTGACAGCCTTAACCTTTTGGACGCCAACATTTGAAAATGCATGTCGCTGCCCAACGCCACGACACATTTTCGACTGAATACGCGAGTAACAATATAGTGTTGTGTCTAATTTTATCGACAAAGTATTAAAATAAAACAAAATTGTTACAAAACAGTATTTTTATTGGCTTTACCAAACTAAGACCTAGTTATGTCGGTTGACTCACGCATACCACAGTGTCAGCACCAAATATTTAACACCTAGAGTGTTCCCCACGGTGTCAGCACTAGATTCCCTAGCACTTAAATCGAAGAGTCAGCTAAACATAAACATCCGGACCCTCCGCGTTGCGGAGGCAATGTAATATGTAAGATGATTAGTTAAGTTAGTCTAAGCCTGTATTTCAAGACGAATAAACGTCACTAGTTAAAAATTGTATTTTTAAAAGATCCTCCCACTCGCCCACGTCTTGACTGGCGCAGCCGGTAGGATTTCCGCGTCGTATATACCTCAGAAGAAGTAAACGGCGAACGTTTTCACGCGTTGCAACGGGAATCCACGAACCAAAGAAATTTGTCAAGCACGGAAGAAGACGCGACTCTACACGACGGTCGTCGTCAGGCATCAAAGGATCGGCTTAGACTCACCGAGGGACATGGGTAGTCTGTGAGTAGACCCAAATCGCTATTCCAGAATTTCCTAATCCTATTCCATATTTTTATAATTAATTTAAGTGTCGAGAATTTCGGTAACTACTTTTTTTAAAACCCAAAGAAGAGTTAGTAGATTTTCTTATGCATAGTTATAGATACGTAGATATTTAGTTAAGAATTTAGAAAAAAAATTAAAGTTTAAAGTAAACTGAAAGCAAAGAAATTTAGAAATTTTATTAGGTAGGTAAATTAAGTTAATTAGTACTTTTATATTTTTATACATATATTATTAAAAATGAATGCCTTAGTCCAGATACCTAAGGAGCTAGCAAGCGTCATCCCAAAATTTGACGGCGATGAAAAATTATTAAATTTATTTATTAGGAAGTGCGAATATGTAATAAGGTGTTGCAGAGTTGAAGGCAACCAAGAACAGGATTTATATGTGTACCATGTGATAACCTCCAGGTTAGTTGGTAAAGCAGCCATTCTAATCAGTGAGAGACAAGACATTGATACTTGGTCTAATTTAAAATCAGCGTTACAGCAACATTTCGGTGATCCACGTTCAGAAGAATGTATAGCAATCGAATTAGAGTCAATCAAGATTAATAGTGGTGAATCTTACAGTGATTTTTGTAGCAGAATCCAACACATTAAAAGCAGTTTGATATCTAAAGTGAATACAATTCAAGATGAAAACTTAAGACGTTCAAAAGTGATTATTTACGACAACATGTCACTAAATGTTTTCCTATATAATTTGCCAGAAGATTTAATCAGAATAGTCAGACTAAAAGGTTGTGATACTTTAGAAAATGCCTTAAAAATTGTCCTAGAAGAAGTCAACTTCTTGTTCCAATATAAAAATAAAAATAACAAGACTCATAATTCAAGCTTTAAATTCCCGCAACTAAATAGCAACAAGAATACAATTCCAATCTTTAGCTCTCAACAGAGTCCAAAGTTTAACAATTTCCCAAACACATTCAAATCATTTAATCCACCTCAACAATTCAAAATAAGTACACCAAATAATTATTTTAACCCAAATTACTTAAATAAATTCATGCAACCTCAGCCCAGCTTTAACAGACCAATGTTTAACAATCAGCCTCAAAATAAACCTTTTACACCGTACAATGGTGTCAGACCCCAATTGAACCAACAGCAATTCGGTTATAGACCTCACCCGTACCAAGGTCTTAGACCAAATTTCAACAATAATTTTAGACCACAACAAAGAAATCCCCCACAGTGGCAAACTACGGACGTTAGCATGCGTACCGCACCACAGCTCAAGCCACAAGGTTTGAAATTAAATAATCTAAATGACGAAGAGCAAAATGAATATTTCCCAGACTACGACAATATGTATTTCCCCGAGGAAAACTTAGATTCCTATAACTACGAAGGTTACGAACCATGCGAAATGCAGGATCACGTAAATCAAGAGCTGAATTTCGAATCCCAACCTGTACCTCTAGAAGGACAGAAATCAAATCAAAATTTTCACGTAGAAACCTCCATAAAAGACCCGAAATGATATTACTTAACTGTTCAATATTAAAATTACCTCATATTTATTTTCCGGAAATAGACGGAAAATTTATGATTGATACAGGAAGCTCAAGATCTTTTATGAGTCCAAGAATAGTGAATAAATATTTTAAAGACTATCAAAGATACGAACCTTTTGAAGTTATTAGCACTCATGCTTCAAGTCGACACGACAAAACTATCAAAATTCCTCTTTTACCCACTTTCAAAAATAAAGAGTCACACAAGTTTTACGTCTACGACGTAGATGAGCGCTACGAAGGATTGATAGGCAGTGATTTGTTAACACAAATAGAAGCAAACATTGATATGAAAAGCCAAACGCTTTTCACAAAAAACACTAGTATTCCTATTATTTATCATTTAGCCAAAGATATCGTTTTAGAACCGCGTTGTGAAACAAGAGTGAAATTACCGACAAAATTAAGAAACGGTGAAGCCATCTTAGACTTCAAACAATTTTGTAATGGCGTTAGAATGCCCACTGCATTAGTACAATGTCAGGACGGTTACGCGACAACTGTAATACAGAATACGTTAAATAAAGTAGTCACATTAACAATAACTTGTCCATTTGAAGTAACTCAATATAACTCAGAAAAAATAGAATTAAATAACATAACAAACTTTGACGATATAGAGACAGATGCAATTCTAACAAAAAATCTTAATAAATTACGACTAGACCACATGAATAGTGAAGAACGCGAATACATCTCACGTTTATGTTTAGAATACAAAGATATATTTTATACAGAGGAGTTACCTCTTACTTTTACAAATGAAGTCAAACATAAAATTAGAACACGCAATGAGGACCCAATTTACATTCGCCCTTACAGGCAACCTCAAGTAATAAATGACGAAATTAATAATCAAGTGAATAAAATGTTAAAAAATAATATAGTTATCCCATCACACTCACCATGGAGTGCACCAGTGCATCTTGTACCTAAGAAGGCAGATGCTAGCAACGAGAAGAAATACCGCTTAGTAATAGACTATAGACGGTTAAACGAAATTACAATAGACGATAAATATCCCTTGCCTAATATCACAGAACTGTTTGACAAGTTAGGCAAAAGCTGTTACTTTTCCACTTTAGATCTGGCCAGTGGCTATCATCAGATAGAGGTATCTGAAGAGGATAGACAGAAGACAGCGTTTACTACGAACTCAGGACATTACGAATTCACTCGTATGCCGTTCGGACTAAAGACCGCACCGGCTACCTTCCAGCGAGCCATAGATAACGTACTCAGAGGCCTCCAAGGCATACACTGTCTAGTTTATTTAGATGATATAATTGTATACTCCTCAAGTTTACAAGACCATATTAGCAAATTGAGAGCAGTATTCGAACGATTAAGACAAACAAATTTAAAAGTACAGTTAGACAAATCAGAGTTCATCCGTAAAGAAGTTTTATATTTAGGCCACACGATAACAAATCAAGGCTTAAAACCGAATAACGATAAAATCAAAGCTGTTTTAGAATACCCCTTACCGCGAAATACGACGGAAATCAAAAGTTTTCTAGGTTTAATAGGATATTACCGCCGCTTTATCAAAGATTTTGCCAAAGTCACACAACCAATGACCGTTAGATTGAAAAAGAAAAATTCCATTTTAAATAACGACGAAAAGTTCAAAGAAGCATTCCAAAAGTGCAAAGAATTATTAGTTAATGCACCCATTTTACAATATCCAGATCCGAATCAGGAATACATTCTAACTACAGACGCCTCAAACTTCGCACTTGGCGCTGTGTTATCCCAAGGCACGCCCGGCTCAGATAAGCCCGTAGCTTAAGCTAGTGCTACGTTGAAAGACGCAGAGACGCGCTACAGCGTTACGGAAAAGGAACTACTTGCAATAGTTTGGGCAGTAAAACATTTTCGCCCCTACCTTTATGGAAAGAAATTCACAGTTATTACAGATCATTTACCTTTAAAGTGGTTAAATACATTAAAAGACACAAACAGTAGACTCACTCGTTGGCGCTTACGTTTAGCCGAATACACGTTTACTATACTCCCTAAAAGCGGAAAGTTTAACACGAACGCAGATGCATTATCACGCATCCGTTTAAATGCACTAGGTAGTAAAGATAATGTGTCCACAAAACCAAACGTAGATAGCGACGAAGATCGTAACAAGTACATTAGAGAACTAACTAGAGAAATCGAGTTATTAGGCAAAAATCAAAAACAAATATTAGGACAACCTGAAAAACCAATGTCGATTTCAGACACAGACTCTGAAAAAAATATAGAAATCTCAGAAACAGACTCAGAGAGAACTATGACAGCTAGACGTAGATCTCCATACTCAATTCCTTGTCCATCTAGTTCTACTTTAACAGCCTCTAATAAATCGAATTCTAACGAAACAATTCATTCAGCCTTAGATACTGAATCCCAAGGAATCCCTATTTTACAAGAAGCGATAGATACAAAGCCAAACCAAATATTAATTCACTCATGGCAAATTGATAAATTACTAGTTAAAAATATATCACGAAAGAAACAAAGGATACTTGAAGTTCATTTACCAGTAAATAGACCCGACTTAGTTAAGCAATTTTTGAAGGAATATATTAAAAATAATACTAAATATTTTATATACTTTGAAGACAAAATACATAGACGACAATTCACAGAAACCGTAATATTTTTATTTAAAAAGGAACTTGTAAAATTTTTCGAATGTACTAAAAGAGTAGTGTTTGTCGAAGATGAATTAGAACAGACAGATGTTATAAATAAGTACCACACCGGTAAAACTTGTCATCGTGGTATAAGAGAAACTTTATCCCACATTAAACGCACGTACTATTGGCATAACATGGAACAATCAATTTCTAGTTTTATTAACGCTTGTGAAACATGTAAAAAGATGAAGTATGACAGGAAACCCTTAAAACCGAAACTTCAACTTACACAAACGCAAAGTAAACCTTTAGAAGAAGTTTTTATGGACGTGTTTTCAATTGAAGGCCGTTATTACCTTACACTCATAGATGCATTTAGCAAGATAGGTCAAGCCTTTGAAATCACGAACAGATCGACCCCAGAAGTAGTAAGAGCACTAATAAAGTACTTTTCTTTTTATGGCGTCCCCACGAAAATTAGTTCTGACCCAGGCTCAGAGTTTAATAATGCGTTATTAAAAGAACTGTTAGAATTCTATAAAATAGAATTGCACATAGGCACACCCAATAACCCGAACTCGATGGGACTCATCGAAAGATTCCACAGTACAATTACAGAGATTTATAGGATAGCAAAATACGAACAAAAATATACAGATGCAGCATCCATTATGACATACGCTGTTATGGCATACAACCATTCAATTCATTCAACAACTGGTTTTACACCTTTTGAAGTTTTGTTAGGACACACTGAATCAAGAAATGTATTTAGTGGAGATTTAGACAAACAATATACTCAACAATTAATAAAAGAACACGCGAAACGAACTAAGTTTTTATATAAACACTTGACAGATCAAATGATTAAAACTAAACAACAAATTATTGACAAAAGAGGAGGAGAGATCGATTTTGACGTTAACATCGGAGACACTATTTTCGCGAAAAACGTGAATAAAAGAATAAGCAAAGACAAACCGCGTTATAACAAAGCCTTAGTAACAGATGAAACAAATAGAAATATTGTCCCAATTAAAATAAAAAACCGCGATACTAAAGTTCCATTAAAAAATATAAAACGTCCTCCACAGGCACGTCAACGTCCTCCTGACGATAGCAATGATGACGGCGCAACTCCAGGCCCTTCAACTGCAACAGTTGAATGATAATCCCGGAATCCTGCCTTTACGAAACGGCTTAGCTGTAATCAGTAAAGATAAGTGGATCATTGCGAAGCTCTTAGATTTAAGCCCTATTAGTGAAGATTTAAAGTTCAACATCGGACGATCTTCCGATCTAAATAAGTTAGTTAAGAATACATTTATTAAGAATTTTACAGATAATTTTATAGATGTAAGGAAACAAGTAGAATTTATACAAAATGTTACAATTAATAAAATGGAGCAAATCATGCCCACATTAAGAGTCAAACGTGGAATCTTGAATCCGTTAGGATCACTTGTCAAAGTAATCACTGGAAATCTTGACCATCAAGACGCAATCAAATATGATAGATTGATAAAAGAGGTAAAAACCGAACAGAAATCCAACAGTAACAAAATAACGTTGATCACTGAAACAGTTCAAACCCTCACAAACGTGTCAATTCGACTGAATAACAATATAATTAAATTGAATAAGGAATTAGCGCATATAGCACGCAATTTAAGTAGAGAAATAAAGAAGGAACATCTTGAAGTGCAAATCATAAGCACATATAATTTACTATACCATAATTTCCAAACCATTTACAGTAAATTGAATGAAATAGAGACTAGCTTTGCACTAAGTAGATTAGGCATTTTACATCAATCTATTATAGATTCAAACAACTTACTAAGTGTCTTAGATAAGATTTATAAAGAGGAAAACCTAATTTATCCTCCTACGTTAGAAAACTTAGTCAGTATTGAGGAAACTATTACGATTAAAGCATTTTACAAAGAAAATCAAATTACTTATCTTTTGGAGTTACCCATAATCGAAAGAGACACTTATGTTTATTATAAAATGATCCCTATACCTGTGTTTTCCCAAAACACCACAGTAGTCATCCTACCCAAATATCCTTACCTATTAGCGAAAGGGTTGAAGATCAGACTACTCGAGCAGCCATGCCAGGAGATCGAAGAACACAGCTTCCTCTGCCCCAGCGACGAGACGCTGCAGTTCATACACGACCCCTGTATTACCGACTTGATGACGTACATCCAGAACGTGACGTCATGCAATCAGATCCCAATTACCGTAGAAAAGGTGAAAATTCAACCTCTACAACTCAATAGATGGATCCTGTACAGCAAGAATAAAGAAATACTTACGCAAGCCTGCAGCAATGAAATATCTCGAAGAGAAGTTAAAGGCACTTATGTACTTACCTTAGATGATACTTGCGAAATAAGTATTCAGAATATAAAGCTGAAAAGACACTCATTAACTACAGAAAACATATATTATGAAAAATTACCCATTGTTAACTTACCTGCTGTGCACCCACCTGTTGAAGCTTTTCCTTCAAGACCAATCGACTTAGAAGGCATCGATTTAGTGGACCTGAAACTCATGTCTTACGCCCTCAAGAACAAGCCCAATGAAAATTGTGAAAATTCAGTGATCTAGTGAGAGGTGTTAGCATATGGACTCTATTGATTTATATTGTAATAATTGTAATGCTGCTTTGTTTAATCGTATATAAGAATAAAGACAAGTTATGTAAACTATGTATTCGAAGTTCATCTCAAGTTCCTAGAGAGAACTTCGAACTTAAGGAGGGAGGAGTTATGTCGGTTGACTCACGCATACCTCAGTGTCAGCACCAAATATTTAACACCTAGAGTGTTCCCCACGGTGTCAGCACTAGATTCCCTAGCACTTAAATCGAAGAGTCAGCTAAACATAAACATCCGGACCCTCCGCGTTGCGGAGGCAATGTAATATGTAAGATGATTAGTTAAGTTAGTCTAAGCCTGTATTTCAAGACGAATAAACGTCACTAGTTAAAAATTGTATTTTTAAAAGATCCTCCCACTCGCCCACGTCTTGACTACCTTTTATTCATACTTCCTTCTTAAATCACAAACTGTTATTTATGACAAACTAGTAAAAAATATAGGAAGAACATCAGCTAACATTAATGAAACGAAATTTCCAACCCCATCACTAACGGTGGATAAATCCGTCATTGGCGTTGGTAAGACATATTTTTTATTGACAATTAGTGTTGAGTTATAGTAGAGATAGGTATACATCGATAAATCAAAAAATTAAAACTATTGAAATAGGGCTTGCCAGATATACCTACTATTCCACGCGGACGAAGTCGCAGACACAGCTAGTATACAGTGTGTTTGGGAACCGGTGTCCGACCCGTTAAGGTGAAGTAATATGATCTATTTTATGAATAAATCCACCATAATTAAGCACGTTGCCCCAGTTGTTTTAAAATGGCCGCCATTTTAATTTTTTTTCTCGGGAGTACGGGTGGGTTATTTTAGTTTGCAATATCTGCCGATTAAGAGGTCCTACAGTCACAAAAGTGGTATCGTTGGACAGCTCCAAAGTTGGCAATAAGCTGACAAAAAAGCATTTTTTCATAACTCCCTTAAAATACCTCAAAAAAATGTTTGAACTTGAAAATTGTGATAGAATTTGTTAGTTTTTTTTACATTTTTTTTTTTTCAGAAAAACTAAACTGTCAACATACATTTATTTTTAACTTTTTGGATACCCAAAGACATCACCTAAACACTGAAGCAAAAATCAAAGTTCCAAGTAAAATAGTTTAGAAGTTGTGACAAATTGAATATCACCCTGTCATCAGAGACCCTTTGAAACGCAGGTAAAATTTACCTGAAATAAATTAAAAAAAAAATTAATTAAAATTGCTTAATTATGGTGGATTTATTCATAAAATAGATCATATTACTTCACCTTAACGGGTCGGACACCGGTTCCCAAACACACTGTATATATTTATATAAAGATTTTACAGAAGATACTGGATCTAGAACTATTAGTATTACTTGTCACACTTAAGGCGCGGTGGCGGCAAATGCGCCTTAATGAGCACTTCAGTGCTAAAGCCGCCAATTTGTAAGCATTCTAAGTATCAACCTTCTGTCCAAAAAATCTATACACTATGGCCATTTTTCTTTTGTGACTATAGATTTTTTTTCATGTGGTAATCTCGAAAACATGGCACAATACATAATGCAACATTGCACTCGGGACATTTATATCTAGTGTCTTTTCTGACTTTGGCTCCATTATGTGTAGGCAGTTTGCAACGTAATGATGCTTTGCCCGGGATATGTGCCGGCATGTGTCTCGCTGCATCTCCAGGTAAAAAACGAATAGGATTATTAACTGAACGGGACGAACTTGGAGCTTGTCTTGAATCTGCGTTCGGTTTGTATTTTAGAAATTTTCAAAGTTGTTTTTCTAAAATTGATTTAATTGAAATATTGTTTTTATTAACAACGTATACGTTTATTTAATGCATACAGAGGATCCTGATGCTACCCAATGTGTTGAAGATCAACCATATTCGCAACCATTATTCACCGAAATGGATAGCTCGAACCCAAAAAAACGGAAGCATGATTTGGAAACCGAAACGGTAGCTAGCGGTATTCAGTGTGAGATTGATACCAATCCAAGCAATGACAACTTAATAAAAAATGCAGACTTCTATTTTAGCCGCCTTCTCGTATTGCTACTAAATTGTCCTAATAAAAAAAGAATATCAAAATATATAAAGATCTTGCAAATTTTAACCGAACCAGATACCGAATAGTAATAAAATGGTCAAGTATGTTCTGAATAAACACAATTGTTAAGTTCCTAATAAATTATAACATTTATATTGTAGTTTAATTTTTTAACAATCGAATTTAGGAAGTACCTACATTTTCATAACTTGCACATCACTAATCGACGGATTCACACGTCAATGGCGTTTGAATGATACAAAATACGCTATGAATTGGGTGCCTCCAAAATATTTTTTTAATTGAGTTTTATTCCACAATATAGAATAGGAATTTATTTATTGTTTGAATTTAAGATATGGTCTATAAATATAAATTTTGATTTTTGAATAAAAACGAATACAACACAATCATATTTCCCTCCGAACTTGCAGACGGAAATAAACGTCAATGGCGTCACAGGCACGTTTTGTGTTTTTGGATATATCCGTAAACGGCGTTCAAAGGGTTAATTTCATACAATCAATCAAACATCAGGCGTCTAATGACTGTAAGGTCAATCGCTAAACCGCTATGAGCAGCAACACGGCGCCCGTCCAGCGACTTTTTGAAAAGCACTAAAAGTACTAAAACTTAATTGTATTGTAGGTATTTTAATACATTACCAACCAAGACTGATTTGACTTCACATCACACACATTTCCGGCGCCGGGCGACGCGTGTTGTCACCACAAGGCATATGTTTAAAATTTGTGATTGAATTTCAAACCAAAATTAGGACAAAATGTATAACTTTTATTACTGACAGCATTCAACTGAGGTCTTCCGAACGGGCCCTCATGTAGAACCGGCTGCGTGAGGGTGTCGTCACAGAGTCGTCCTGCTTCCAAAGCTTCTGCCCTCTAATCTCGATCTCCTCACGCCAAGCTTCTTGGGTTTTCCTGTCGCAAGAATTTAACATCAGAGTTCTAAGTGCAATGGAATCGGTATTTTATTTGCAAATAAATAACGGGATAAAAGGATACCTCAGGGTCCCTATAGTACGTGTAGAACTTGGTGTTCACCAGGGGCTGGTAGCTACCTACCAACACCAACTAAAGGGAAGGAGAAGTGGAGATTTGGTTACAGAATGAACTGAGCCTTTGATGTGCGCCGCTGGCTTTCACAACATCCTAGTGTGCAAGAATCTACGCAGGAAAAACAAGGTTCGCGTTTATCAGACCATAATTAGGCCAACCCTTTGCCGTGAGCCTGGACGCTAAACCTAAACGAGGGGAACAAGCTTCTGGTAGCAGAACAGAAGATTCTCCGAAAAACGTTTGGTCCCACTGAGTGGCAAGGTGATCAGGGAGGGGGCGGAAAGATCAAGAGATTGAGAACATCGTAGATGAACCCAACAATACTGAAGAAATAAATTATGCCAGACTCCGTTGGCTTTGCCACGTGCAGGGGAATGGGAAAGGTCGGAGTAACGAAGTAAAGTATCTTAGAATTGAGAGTTGGTCTGAAGTAACCCAGAATAGAAAAGAGTGGCTTCTTCTTGTGTCGGAGGCCAAGATCCACTTCGGGTAGCTGAGCCAGTGGAGTATCACCTGCACTTGTCGCTGAGCGGGCTGGTGTTGGGGAAGATGGTCTGCAGCAGCAGCAGACACGGCAGCACCACCACGGACAGGAACTGGATCTGTTCCGCGGGCTGGTTGATGCTGCGCCGCCGGTCCATCATGCTGAGCGGCGTGTAGCCCATCGAGCGCTCCTTGTCGCCCTGAAACATGCACCTTCAACTGCTAAACACAAGGTAACTTTTTCACCTTTTACTAGCAGGAACGCCTCTAAAGGCTCTCGTAAAGGGTCGCTAGATTTATGAAAGCGGGGCGAGCTTGTGGTTCTCACAGAAGGTGCAACTAACTTATCTAACTAAGTAGTTACCTATAGCGAGATAGGTTGGGTTGGGGAAAGAAGTCAGCTTACCTGATCGTAGAACTCCTCGTAAATAGACTCTGCAATTGATTTTGCAACGCCAAAAGGCTTGCAGCAGCCGGATAGGTCGCTAGTCGTCATCAAGATTCCCTGTAATGTAAGGAAGGGTTTGTAAATGCGAGTAATTAGATAGCAGAAGATTTTCCATTCTATTTACGTCAATATCTACTATAAGATAACGTTATGCCTACTTCCCTTCCTTTCCCACCAGGGATACAGTGGATAATTATAATTTCAAACACAAATCATTTTACAGGATAAATTGTTGTGTGTTTGAAGAACATAAATTAATCTGCAGGATGCACCCGGATAAATAGGCGCATATCCAACCTAATAATCTCGACAGACGAAGATCGCCGAAAAGGGCTATATATCTGGAATGACCTGGTAAATTCTGGAGTATATTGGCAGGCTCTGGCTAAAAAAGAGGACCAGTAGAAGCGCTTGGAGGGGGACCTTCGCCCAGCTGTGGAATCGACATTGTAAAAATTACAATGAATCACCTTGAGCATCCTCCTGTGGGAGTTGTCGCTCCAGTCGAAGCTGTGGTCGGCGACGAGCGGCGTGAGCTGCGCGCGCAGCTGGAAGTACACCGCCAGGTCCGTGCACAAGATGTCGTACTTGATCTCCTCCATGATGCGCTCGCGGTCCACCTGGGAGAGCTTGCCGAGGATGTTCTTGTCCTAAAGATGGCAACGGATTATAAACCTCAGACTGATGGGTTCAATGCGTGTTTCCAAGTCCGAGTTGCGCTTTGAATCATTTTCAAAAATGACATTATTATCAACAGCCCGACTGCTGAACACAAGCCTCCCCCATCATTTTCCATAGCAACCGGTGTAAGCGCCCTGCGATATTCATCAGGTCACCCGTCCACGTTGCGCGGTGGGCGCCCAACACTGAGTTTGCTCTCAAATCCAGAACACATCGGCCCCAACGGCCACAAGCACACAGCGGTGCGAAAACCCACCCCACCGCCCCTAAACGTAGGTTCACTACAACTTAAGGAAGATTTATTTACATTTACGAGTCGAACTGCAGTCCAATCTTGCCTGCGGTCTCATTCCAGGTGCGGCGACAAAGTGTCGGCCGTACGATAGTGCATTCGCCAAATCCACCAAATCGGTTATCAAGATATTTGTTTAAAAATGTCACCTCTATAATCTTCTTCGCCAGAAAGTAATGATGATATTCCAGCATGGAGGACTTGTACATCTGCGCGAGCGGATGCTTGCACAGCGCCATGAAGTTGTTGTTGTACCCTGGATGGTCCAAATCGTGACACAGGCCGGACAGCATCAAGGCTGCTGTCTGGGAACAGATGTGCCTGCTTGGTTGGAAAGACTAGACGTAAAACCTTCACCTATACTGATGAGCGTGCCTGTGAGCGCCAGGGTACTGACTGCACACGGGCGCTATCTGGGTTAGAGCCCACTGGGTAAACCTATGTATCGGACGAATGCGCTATCAGCGGCACTAGTGAGTAGTTATTTCAAAACAGAACTAAAATATGTATCTACCCACGATGGGCCTTACTTCGGCAAACACTAATGGTTATTCCCATCGTGCTGCCCAAGAAGATTATGATCGGTTCATGACAAAAATAATAAGTCCTAGTAGGTAGTTAAACTTACTAACCTCAACAAAATCGAAATAACCGTTGTTGTTGATGAGGATCAGGTACATTGTGTGCGTGAAGCAGAATGCGTGTTCAGCGTTGTGGTACGGGTTATTTCGGTAGCACCTAGCAAAAAATCATCAGTATTTAATAACAAATATCTCACAAAGCCTTGTACGAAAACTTTAAAATTTCAAGAAGCCGTACCGAAGTATAGTAAGCGCAAAGTCCGCGAGTTGATTCCTCTCGAAGTTTCGGTCGGCGAACGTCTCCATATACATGTAGCAGATTAGCCCCGGCATTTCCTCCTTGCTGCCTTCGCTGATGTGATAGTCGTAGCTACAACATAGATGAGCATCAGGTGTTAAAGGCTTCCTGTCAAACTTATTACACGCCTTGTAAGCTTATTACACGCCATCTTTCCATCTCCAGATGGAAAGATGGCGTTGATAGAACGGCAGATTTTTATGCTGCATCCTTGGCTGTGGCCGTGTGGCCTACTTCTAATCAAAATTAATCTTATTATCAGAGATCGCTGTCACTCACAACAACACTAAGATTCCTCTCGGCTGCAAACTATTAGCTACCCCAAATCCTACAATTAACTACACTCCGTTTCACGGCATTACGCTGAGCCTTAGGGCGGATTCAGTCTTCGAGTCAGTGGGGGTCACTTAGTAGAGATTCAGTCTAAGCATATTTTCGTATAGCTAGAGATATTTTCCAGGGGACCTGGCACCGTAGCAAGATTCCTAATGTAGTAAATCAAGATTTAGAAATACAGCTGCTTATAAGTAAAAATATGGCAGCTTTTCAGATTTTTGAAAAGTTTTTGATATGACTATCTATAGGTATCTATCTACTTAAATTAGAATGGCTGACCTCTTGAAATTGTTAGCTGGCAGCGTTATACCGTTGGTCTCCATGAGCTCCTCCAGGTCATGTCGGCATGGCTTTAGGTGTAGACTCATCAGCTCACAGTACACCTTGTTCAGATTATCCTGCACAATATTAAGTAAGTATTTCCTTTAGCTTTCAGCGGAGATAAGTGAGTTCGGAAGAAGCGCAATATGAGTGTCAGGATGAGCAAGTGGAAGGATATTGTGACAGAGTATTTCCTGGAGAAAAAGGAGTAAGAAAATGGCAAAAACGTGAGGCACGGTAAGATAGGTAGTTAGCTATTTTAGATTAAGGTAGTTCTAAGACACACCGTGAGCGGGCATAGCCTCGCTAAGAAAGCAAGAATTAGCCACTTCCTCAGCTTGCGTAACCAGCTGCAGTAACCAGTGGATTATTCTTACGTGGTATATCTTCTTCTGCTGCATGTTGTAGAAGTGCACTATGAGCGAGCAGTAGCTGACGAACACGTTGAATATCATCTCGTCCTCTTCATTGAACGGATGCCCGTTCGTTTTGTTGGTAAGCTGAACTGCGCCTGCATAGGAAATTCTTAAATCAAACAGAAACCCTTCATTGTCACTCAGATCTTACCAAGAAGTTGATTTTTAGATGATGTAAAAGCTTATTAGGAACCCTCGCCATGAGATATATTGGAGCAGACAAGGTGACCAAATACTTCTGTTCGGTAATTTATCAGCTAATAAGTTACCATCACTTAATTTCTGAAAATAAGTTAAGTGTCTACTTCAATAGTATCTAAGAGTATCGCATAACTAGTTTTACCAATAACTCCATGCTTGTCAATGATAGGCGCGACAAGACAGGACCGGACCACCGTTCCAGAGGTGGGGTCGATCTCCTTCGCGAAGCGCGAGTCTTTGTACGCATCGCGGACGTTCAGAGGTTGACCTGTCCTTGCCACGAGACCAGCTGGAGTTTGTTCTTGGCTGAGACTGAAACGGAGAAAATAAAGAATAGGCACACACAGAAAGAGAGCGATCCAACGGACGTTTCCTAGAAAAAGATAGCACCCATTACTTTTTGCCTTTTAATCAAACATTAGATCGGTACTAAGGGATGATGATGAGCACGCACACCTTCATACCCCGTTTGTAAAGCTAGTGTTTGTGCTTCTAAAACTTAATTGACTATTTCGATATTCCGGCAAAAGCTACCTAATACCTTACTACTTATAGTTAAGTATTTTGAATAGGTATCTTCCGCCAATGTAACACACGCTAATCTAAATCAGCCATGAGGATCCCACTGCTGGGCAATGGCTCCTCTCCTCCTCTAGGCGAGTCTATTTTGGGCCTTTTTTGACCAGTCCCATGCAAAGGCGTCAACACAAGCACAACAAAACAATAATCTTACTTAATTTTAACTTTCTTCTTGGGCATTGTGCTCTTCTCAGTGGTCCACCCGTCGTCCCACATGTCGGCCTGCACGTGATCTCCCACGTGGTCCTTGTCTATGATGAAGAAGCTGCTCCTCATCGCTCCCATGAACGACTTCACCACGGCCTGAGGAACTTCATGCTAGTTAGTTGGCCACAAGGGCCTTGGCGAAGCGCAACAAAACAAGAAACCGTAGGAACTTTCGGAGTTGTTTTAATAGTGGTTGCATTGCTGGATTAGGTTCACCCGGGCCCGTAGTGAGTTCTTTTGAGGGTGTGTTTACTGTTACGTCGTGCTATTCTTTCTCGTGGCCCTTAAATAGGCCCCCAATATTTGGGATTTTGCCGGAGATCTTCGTTCTCGCTCTCCAAAATTTAAAATAAGAGGCCTGAATCTGACTGCATAAGGCCCATTTGAAGGCCCAGAACTGATAGATAGAGGTACCTACCTACTTAATTAAATATAGCAGACTATAGAGTCTACTCAATTAAATATAGCAGACTATAGAGTCTACTCAATTAAATATGGCAGACTATAGAGTCTACTCAATTAAATATAGCAGACTATAGAGTCTACTTAATTAAATATAACAGACTATAGAGTCTGCTATATTTAATTAAGTAGGTGAAGGGTAAGGTAAAGGGTAGGTAGGGCTAAAGATAATATCGCAGAATATTAGAACTAGAGAAAATAGTTTCCCTACAACACTGGTACGAAATGCCTTAATACTTAGTAGTTTACCCTATGACATTCAATCAATAGTAAGTACCAGCATGTCAGTGAGCATGGTGTCAATAGAAGCCAGGTCGCAGAAGTAGCTCTGCAGAAGAGAACGCAGCTCGTTGTTCAGATGTGCAGTCTTCTGCAGCGTGATCCTGGCCTGGGCCTGGTGGACTGCTGCTCCGGCCCAGCATGCCACGCTCACCACCGTGTAAACTATAGTCTGTGGATAAGTATAACCTAAAAGTCATAGATATCAGTTTCATGGTAACCTTGGGCTTTCCTTATTTAGCTTTGTGGATTATGAGTCTATTGGCATTTAGTTGGTCTATTAGGTAGAGAAGGCATATCTAGAAAGCAAAGACTCTGAAAATCAGATAATAGGAAGAACCCAAGTAACACATAAAGGCAGTATAACGGCCGGCTTACAGAATTTCTGTATGCTTTACGCATTTTCAGTTAGTTTTACAGTGGCATTATAAACGTGTATACGGCTACTGTAATGCTTATTTGGGCACAAAAATAAATGCTTTAGATCCTAAATAGATTCACAATAGTCGTTTAATTGCATTACAGGGGCATTTTATTGGCAATAGTATGGTCAAAGAAGTTACAAATCGCATTATAGAAGCATTATTAGGGTAATATTATTGATTATGAAGATGTTCATTGCATTGAGGAAGCATTTTGCTAGCATTGGAATGTAGTAAAAGAATTATGAAAGTTGTTTAAGTAATCACAGTTAGAACTCAAATGAACCCTTCATCACTGCAAAAACGCCTCTAACACGGGTACTTAAATGTTATAATAATAAAAAAGTTGTATTTTATTTGATCTACTTTAAAACAAAACTGGGTGAAGTGCTATTTATTATGAATTCAAAAAACACTGAATAGATTTTGACCTTTTTGTTGTTTCTTGCCCTCAAATATTTCTGCGCAATGTAGTTAAGTGTAGTTTCATATATGAGTTTCATTGAAAATTTGCACGCGCCTTCGATATTTTGAGGTTTTGATATAAAATGTTGTTTAAAGATATGTATGTAAAACCAAAACAAATTGTGTACTCCTACTATAGAATTGATTTTGCATAGATAACCTAATGGTATTAGTTGGGCAGTATTAAATTAAGTAATATCGTTATGAATAGACTTATTGCTTTATGTATAAGTCCGAATAAAAATATTTATTTGGTTATAAAATATTTACAAAATGGTGTCGAATCTGTAGCAGCCCGGTGAGCCTTTAAAAAGACAAATTAATGCCGCCAACAGTTTATGTATTCATGCGTGAAGAATTATTAAGGCATTGGCCAAAGATAAGACTTTTGATGAACCACTGCAGTGCCATTGTATGTTAAGTAGTCCTCTAAGGGTTCACCGGTATACCAGTAGACGTCATGTAGACTGAAATAGTGCCATTACTTGAACGCAATTTTGGGGATTCTTATGCAAAACAATGAAACCCATTTCCGATTTTTTTATTTGTTTTAATTTGTGTTTATTGTTTAATTACCTACTTTCCTTGTATTCGAAATAAAGTAGAGTGTTTACACGGGTGAAAGCACCCTTTCAAACTTGAAATAAACGATCTGTAGTGAAATGGGGCACTTTCAGCCCTTGTTTAACAATCTACTATTTCATTACTCATACTCTGAAAGTAGGTCATTACTGACCTGAGAAGCGGGCTGAAAGTAACACTTTTCATCCCTAGGGAGAGTCACTTTCAACTGACGGCTGTCAAAATTTTTTTTTTAAAAACTAGTTATTTTTCACATATCTATTGAACCATGTTGCAACTTTCCATACAGCCACGATGTAAAATTGAAATATGTTTAAGTTAAGTATTGATCAGAGAGTATACATGTTTTAAATAACTTTATTATAATATAGTTTCAACAATTTATTTAAAATAACTTAGCTTTGAGCAAAATATTTACGATTTTTCCAATGATGAAAATACAAAATAATGGCTGAATAGCGGGCCGGCCACAAAAAAAAACAAACTAAATAGGCGGGAAAGCGGCAATTCAATCTTCATTTATTTTCCTAATTTTTTCTTTAGCTAATTCATGTTTTTATTTGTACTTTCCTCGTATTTGTAATGAAAATCACAGTGTTTACCTCGGGTGAAAGACTTATTTAGTCCCTCGAACTATTGGCGCCCTCACTTCGTTCCGGGCGCCAAACCCCGTCTCGGGACTAAATAAGTTACTTTCACCCCTCGTGTAACAATGTACTATTAATGTTTATTGAAAAAGTGAACATTTCACAGATTTATCAATATCATCGTCATTTTCACTTTCTTTGGAGCTCCTCCGGTCTCTCATTTTCAGCAAAATAAAGTGGATTAGAGTGAACACAATTTTGTTGAATATTCTCATTCACAATATTTTTTTCCAAACACGAGGATTCCGTCCTACACCTGGAAATAAACACGATACGGAATCCTCGTGTTTGGACCTACGGAACCTTTTTTAATATTGCTATAACTTCCTTCGCCCGAATCTTTTTGTTGTGCATTGATGGAATTTGAAGACATAACTCTAGCATGTTCCTTTGATATTTTTCTCGGTCACGAAAAGAATTAAAAAGCTGTACAACAAAACAAAGTTGTTTTTAAAAAATGCAAACATTACATTGACTCACGTTTTTGCTGTTCAGCAGCTCTAGGCTTTTACTTTACATTTAAAAATGCTGTTACATAACAAAGAGCACGAAAAATGGCTTCAAGCTGTATACGGTTTTACATGCACTATAATGGTACAAGTTTTTACTATTTAGCAGACTTAGGCATTATCTTACTACTTTAAAATGCTATTTTATACCCTAAGGCCCTGAAAACCGCTGAAAACTGTATAGCGGATATATGTGGAATTATTACAATTCACGTTTATGCTATTAAACAGCATTAAGCACATATTTACTAATCAAACATGCTATTGTAAAACTAAATGCACTGTATACATCTGAAAGCCTTACAGCTGTGTTGTGATTTTCTGCACTAAAACCAACGGCTCGACAAAAGCATTCCAATATGCAGCAATCCAACCGTTAAATAGTTTAAAGCATCATAGAGGTTTTGAAATGCCAATACAAGGCATCAAGACGCTCGGTGAACTTATATAAGAGTTTATTCGGACTTTAAGTTCTGATAAGTTGAGATATTCGTTTATTATAATGCTTTCTGTGTTACTTGGGAAATTATGTTGGCATCTTATGCCACCACTAGCGGCCGCCCGCGACTTCGTCCGCGTGGACACGAGTAAGCGGTAGGTTAAAAAAGTATTGTGATACCTATATCTATATAAATTTGTGGCCTATGTCCTATTCAGATGCATAGGCTAAGTATATAACTGTTTACAGTAAAATCCATATCCATATTAAAATCCATCCAGTAGTTTTTATGTGAAAGAGCAACACGGCACATCCAAACTAACTTTCACATTTATAATATTAGTAGAATTTCTCGTAAAGCTAGGGCACATGGCCCTATAACCACTGGAGCCCTTGCCTAGTCTGGGCAGGGGGCTCCTTAGTACCTATAATTGGATTGTGGACCTGCTGGAAAGCCGAGAGGACTCAGGTGTGGCAGTGCTTGTGGATTTCCCTTCCACTAACTGCCTAGCAGGTTCCAGCCGAGCGGACTAGAGTACGTCGTGAATCACAATCACTTTTTTTTGCATCCCTATAAGGTTTTCTCAATAAAACAAAGTCTCACATCAACATAAGGGTCTGAATACGTCCGGTACAGCTCGAGCACCGCGTAGCAGTTCCCGTCCGGCTTCACGACGGGCATGCATAACGCGACCTTGGCCTCCACCCACTTCAGACCCTCGGCGAACTGTCTGTCACGTTGAACGTCATCCAGGAGGAGAAACTCCTTGGTTGCTGCTGCGTGAGCTGCCGCTACTTTGCCTTCCTCTGGAACGATCAATATACAATCAGCTGATTATTGGCTCTCTGCCAACATCTTCAAGCAATTATCAAGTAGCCGCTATAATTAATGGGTAGTAGGTATCTGGCTGCATCTACATCAGAAACAACAGACTTTATACGGAACACTGCAGGGCACAATCCTCAACTCAACTATGAAGTGGAGCGAGCTATACCCACCTACTCCAACACACGGGCTCAGTGCGGATTGTTGGCGGGTGTTATGTTAGTGCTAGGAGCAAAGGCTTCCTCTCCCAATCTCCACGCCCACATGGTCTAAAGCAAGTATGGGCTAATCCCTTTAATGCATATCAAGTTCATCTGCCATAGGAGTTCAGAAAAAGGACCTG
Organism: Udea ferrugalis; assembly: GCA_950022985.1. NCBI lineage: Eukaryota > Metazoa > Arthropoda > Insecta > Lepidoptera > Crambidae > Udea > Udea ferrugalis. Next base: position 16,411,184 of record OX465524.1, on the reverse strand, counting down.
AGGATCCAGAGCCAAACTAACCAATTGGAATGTTCACTTCATGACGTTCTGGTGTTTTAGTATTGTGAGGCATTAGCACTATTTCGTTTTTTACTGGGTCGACGATGTACACAAAAACGCCTGAAAAAGGCAATGTTAATTTTATGAAAAGGAAATTGACATCAAAAATTAATCCCAGATTTTAACGATTAGAGTTTTGTTACCAGAACTATTCGTAACAGTTTTCAACACCATAGCCGTTTCATACAACAAAGAGTTCAGATCCACTGTGTCCTCCAAGAACACATTGAATCTGTTCATATCCAGGTACCTCCCTGCTTTCGACTCTTCCTCCTTCAAGCCCTTCCGTTCGATCTGGGCGTAAGGAGCTATCACTCGCCTGGTGACCTTATCCAGCTTATCTGATGGCACCAGAAAATGAGAGTGCACTTTGGACAAGCTCGCCGACGCAATACTTTTCTTGTCTTCATTTTGGTTTATGGTGGTCAGTCTACTCTTCGTAGATTTAACGGTTCTAGCCGTAGGTCCTTGCATTTTGAGAATAAAACGTGTTTATAAAATGAAGCGATTTATTTCCTATTTGACAAACCACTGACAAATTACAAATTGATTGACATAAGTATTTTTAAGTCTTATTTTTATGTACAGCAAGAATCCATACTTCATAGTGTTCTACGAACAATTCCTAAGAGTTTTTCGTACAAAAATAAATGCTAAAAAATATATTTCTAACTAGAAATCGCTTAATATGGTATTGCTTGCCTTCAATGTTTTGTATGAACTACTGAGTAGATACCTACTTTAATATTTACAAATTAACAGAACCCCATTTAATTTTATGAGTGCAAATTTCTGGGAAATACTCTGGAAAGTTGAGTCATTACTTAAGAGTTGAGTCTCATTTTTGAACAACCAAGGACTTAAATATTTACCAAATCTAGAGTTCATGTAATAATAGCTTATGAAAGTGCTACGCACTAGCTGCAAATTGCATTAGTCAACAGCCCATCAGGATACCGATTACCGTATTTTATCTCGCTCCTGCCAAATGACAATCAATTCTTTGCAATTGAACATCCACTTCATACTAGAGGAAGGAGGAACGATTACATTGATGACCGTAAATGGGTAGCCTGTCATGCCGTCGACCGTACTTACCCAAGAGAATTTATTGAAAGGTGAAAATTTATAATTTTTAAAACCCAATTATGAAATTAAATGAAAATGCTTGAGATATCCCTAGAAACTTTTGATGTGTGTATGTACATTTTTGTATGTACGGTGGCCGGCACATCACGCTACCCATTTCCGGTCAGTCCTCCTTGCTCTATGGCGAACAAATGTCATTTGGCAAGAGCGAGAGAAAAAACGGAAATGGGGTAACCTGATGTGCTGTTGACTGTACACGTAATACACGTGTGCTAAAATCTTATAGCATATTGTCTAAGGCTAAAATGTACATACACACATCAAAAGTGTCTAGGGATATCTCAAGCATTTTCATACAAAGTATAGCTATTGGGGAGGCTGTAAAAATTAAAATATTGATACCAACGTAGAAATTTTTAGGACACAGAAACTGCTATATCTGCCCTTTCAGATTGTATAAAGAAATTCATTGTGGTAGCATTATTGTACAATCGTAAGGACGTTAAAAAAAGACAGATTTTTCTTTTAAAAGGTTTCAAAATTTTAGCAAAATCAAACGTTTTTTTTGTAATATTCTTAACCTTTATCTTATGCCTGTTTCCTCGAGTTATTCTAAGATAATGCTAAGCATTATCTAATATCTTTGATTTTGCTAAAATTTTGAAACCTTTTAAAAGAAAAATCTGTCTTTTTTTTAACGTCCTTACGATTGTACAATAATGCTACCACAATGAATTTCTTTATACAATCTGAAAGGGCAGATATAGCAGTTTCTGTGTCCTAAAAATTTCTACGTTGGTATCAATATTTTAATTTTTACAGCCTCCCCAATAGCTATACTTTGTATGAAAATGCTTGAGATATCCCTAGACACTTTTGATGTGTGTACATAGTAGCATAAACAAATAACTATTCAGCTTAAACCCAAAGAAAAATACTTATTAAAAGCTCACCTGTACTCCCTATTTACAGCTGTTATTCTATTTGTCCTATTTGGTAGCTTTTTAATAAATAAATAAAATATTATTAAACACGCACACTTTAAATAACGTTATTGCCAACTGCTCTAGATATTCCTAGACTCTGGCACTTGTTGTATTTGCAGCTGCTTATGCTAAGACAGGACCAGTTGCTATTGTTTATTATGTATTTTTCTTGTAATTACTTTTTTTCTCGCTCTTGCCAATTGTCATTCCTTTGCAATAGAGCAAGGAGGACAGACCGGAAATGGGGAGAGTGATGTGCTGTCCACCGTACATAATACTGTTTTATTTAAGTTTTTTGACAGATTTTCATGTTTTTCTTTCTATTTTACGCAATCTGTTATGCTGTGGAAACGCCATTGGCTTATGTATAACCTAAAAAAAATGCTAACTGTATTGTTAAATTGAATTGTTTAAATATCTCAAGGGAATCCACGCCAATTGAATCATCATTTGGTTGGACAAATAGTCATTTGTCCAACCAAATGACGATTCAATTCAGACAGTCGTCTGGAGAACACCTTTGCACAAGCTCAAAAGCATTAGTAGTAATTTATTTAATCACATTTTTTCTTACAATTATGTTTTGTGACTTAATGATAACTTAAAAGTAAGATTTATTTACATTATAATAACCCTTATAGCTTATTACGTTTTGTGACTTAATAATAAAATTTATTTACATTATTAGAGCCACGGACGTAAAAGAAAGACGGACGGAACATCACACTAAAAAAATGTGAAGCTAGCAAGGTCATACAACTTCGTGAGTTGCACACGACCTAACGCTCACACAAACTTACTAGGTGCTACAATCTAACGCCATTTTACCCCGTGTGACAGCGCGAATGACACGCGTGTTGTGTATGACAATATTTATTTAAAAATGCCGTCTTATGTGGTGAAATCATGTAAAAACTACATGAGTAAACTTAAAAAGTCACAAGGAATCACCTATCACAGGTAAATTATGATTATTCGTTATATTTTCTCCTGATTACATTTATAAATTGTGATGACAATTTAAAAGACAAAACACAACAGTGTTGCCACTTTTTTGACGGTAAAATTTCCCTAAATGAGGGGAAATCTGTATTTGTCGTATTGGCTCGACTTTAGTATCATAACGGGTAGCTAGGAGCTTAATTTTTTTTTTGGTAATAGATGTTAATAAAACATGTAATCCTGTGAAGTTTCATTTTGCGGAAGTGAATACTGTTCGAGAAAAATAATCCTTAAGTTTCCGATAACATCGGGAAATGTTAGGTTTTTTTCCGCCATTTTAACGATTTGTTGCATCAGACTAAGGTTTATTTCTGAAATTAAATTTAGAAAACCATATTATTATTGCTATTCTCTTTAAATTGTGTTTTTAATGAAAAAAAATTAAGGTAAGTAGCATTTAAGGGCTTCAATGACGAAAAAATAAAAGTTTAAAGGTTTTGTTTTTTGGAATTGTCATGAACAAAACGCAATCCGCCATTTTGTGCTGTCAGTGGCTGGCTGTTGACCTGACACTCGTTGTTGTGTAGGTACCTACCTACTCGCGTCTTTTAATTTTTTCACTGCCTTAAGCTAGAATCGGGGCACAACCGACTGGTTAGGGTTAGGTCAGGTTGGAAGGCTAAAGGCCGGAGCGTGATCAAAAATAAGAAATAATGATATTGTATATAAATAATCTTCAGACTAGTATCTAGAGTATATAGAGGTATCGTTAGGTTAGGTTAGAACTGTGACCAAAACCGCGCGAGCCGAGCGAGCAAAGCGAGCGCGCGATACAATTAATATAAAATAATACTTGCGCTATTTTTAATAGGTTTCCTAGTAGTAAAAATCGACGAGATGACTGGGTTTCAGAAATTTAAACATTTTCTTTCTATATACGTCCCACTGCTGGGCACAGGCCTCACCTCAACTATGAGGTGGCTCGAGCCATACTCCAACACGCGGGCTCAGTGCGAATAGTTAGAGTGGTGTAAGGTTAGTGATAAACCTTCTGTCAGATGTTTAAAATAATTAAAATCATAATCGGACTTAAGTTAATAAACCCGGTTAAAATAAAAGGTAAACTTTAGGGAAATTTATGATTTATATGGCATCCCTCAAATTACGCACACACCATAGACTGGCAGCTGCGAGTATCCTTCACTCATGATTCGACGAAGTGGCGTCCGTCTTTCTTTTACGTCCGTGATTAGAGCATTTCTATATTGTCTAAGTAATAACCATTCCATTTAATTGTAGAGCTATATTACCAGTGGTTAGAATCAAAGGTGCTATTTCACCGAAAGTTGCAGGCTGAATCTAATCAAAGAAGAAGAGTGCTTTTTAACCTCTGAATGCTGACAATATATTATTACTTAACCCTGGAAATCCAGCAAGTTTTATCATTTTTATTTTTCTATGTAAAGTTGAACTCCTAATGTGTACATAAACACAATAGAAAGATTCATTTACCTTGAATGATAAATTGTTCTCACATAGAACAATAACAAAACAAACAATGTATAAAAAACTGAGTTTGACTATAACTGGGATCCTGGGACTCAATAAAAAAATATTGTCAAAATTTTTTAAACCTTTCAGCCATGGTTAGGAGGTTGAATCTGCAACTTAAGGTAAATTAGCATTCATTCCAGTTATTGATAAAAGCTCATAAAGTTTATTTTTATGAACACTATTTCATTAATAGTGAACCCTAAGGCCATGTTATAGGTTTCCTGTTCTTTTTTGGAGGAGGACTGCCTGTTGTTGGTGATGTCTGTAAGTAAAAAACAAAGAATCATGTTAAATAAGCTTAATAATTGATAAAACACAACCATCTAACAAGACTCTTGACTAACAACACTCAAACACCTTAATAATATCTTGTTAACTGCATGGAACAATAATTACTTGACATGACATTAATACTATTTATTAAAGTATTCACACATTTAAACCTGTAACTAGAATCCCTGAGCTTGTCTGGGATTGCAGAAAATAATTATAAATTACCTTTTGCTATGTTGTCAACTAATAATAATTTTAAATTACCTATTGCTATGTTGTAACAAATTTGTGATCAGCATAAATGAACATGATGGTGATAAGATGGATGTATTTTAACAAACAATCTACCACCCAGTACCACCCATGATCAAATTATACTTACAGCATCCACTGACATTTTTCGTTTCCAATTATTGACCTCTGGTACAGGTTGTGTCTTAATATCTAATTTTATTCTCTTTAAATGACCCGATAACAGATCAGGTGGAGGCTTTAACCTCTCACTCATGTCCGAATGCACTGATTTTCTGTGCAAACTTGAATTAAACACCTGTAACTTTGATACAGGTTCAGGGCTCGTTGGACGAGCCTTATTTAAGATTTTACCACGTCCTGTGTCTCTGTACTTCCTCTGTCCAAAAGGCACACAATAGTTATGGAAGATCTCAAGCAATTCATCTCTTGCCATTCTGTCAATGTTGTTAATATTAAGACGTCTCTGTAAATAAATAAAACTCATTCAGAAAGGCCGAAATCATTAACAAAGTTGGGAGGTGAATTTAACCTACAAACCTCTTTGATTATGTACAGTAACTGGTCGCTACTCAGGAGTTCTGGGTGTAATAACATTTCACAAGAAACATCCATCGCGCCATACGTATAAAATGAAGAATCACATAACCCAAATTGTTGAATTTACTAAAATTTCGCAACTTCTATCGGTTTATTTTGGTTAAAATCGATCGAAGTGAATTAAGTGACATTGGCATCACTGACAGGAGAGAGCGTGCGGTCCGAAATGAGATTTAGCGCTGCACTAAGGTCACGACTTAAAAACGCGATGACGGTATCCAATGTCTGCAAGACGTTCCTCGTTCGTTCCTCGTTAAAAAGGTTACATATAATGTTAAATTCATGTATTTTTTTCATAGATTTCACCCATCTGTTACCAAGAACTGGAATCTAACAGTGGCTATGAAGTTGATGTCTCGTGTATAAAACACGTTAAGCAAGTAAACCACATCTCGGACCGTTTAGAGGTGAAGTAGGGATGTAACTATAAAAACGGTTAATTTCATTACCACGTAACGGGTAACGTGCTATTTAAGGATACCTTAAGGCCATGGAATGTAAAAAAACATCTATACATTTTTAATTGTTGGTCAGCCAAGTTACCGAGACGTTTTTACAATTATTAAAACTCATTACCTGTAACAAATTGTTAATTAATGAAAAGTTTACACCTTTTTTACACTAAACACTGGGCCATATGTTGAGCATAACATAGTCATTATCTTTCTCTTCATTGCCAGACTTAACTTGTCAAAGGGTGTAATACGTACTATTCGACTAGTGTAGTGACCTTATGTTCCGGCTCTTAAATATTAAAATAATTCACACTGTTTTGATTGAATGTCCAAACTAAGCAATGCTTCTAATGTACTATGGTCACTAGACAACAGATAAACAAACTTACCATTTTTTTGGAAACACAAAATACATAAACCTATCATACATATTACACAATGTTTGTACTGTGTGTAAATCAAAACCGTGACCTCTAGTGAGTGTAGTAGCTAACTTCTTGGCCACTAAGCTAAGGCAGTTAGTGGATGCAGCACTAGCCGCGGGCGTCCGCGGCGCGGGTCGCGGGCGCGCGGGAGGAGGCGCGGGTTCCTCGCGACACACATCGCTTTGATCTCAGCTTGCGCACACGTCCATTATTGTCGGGTCTAATTTCTGTACTTCAATACAGCACCTTTTATATACAGTCCACTCTTTAATTCCTACCATTAGTCCCAGTAGAGATTACAGCCTATAATACGGGAACATATGGTCCTTTTATCGCCGTCTTCAAGATTTCAAGAAGTACGTTGCCGCTTGTACGGAGAAAATAACGGGACATCAGCTGTTCGAACGAAACATTTTCTAACGGTTCGTCGTGTCAACGGTTTTTTCGCTACGTGGTCAAGAAATTAGTCTTCCGATCAAGATTCATGGATCATCTTAGCAGTGCAGCTCAGTGAAGTGCTAATACGAAGAAAGAAGAAAGGATAAGTTGCATCATCGCATCGAAACCGTGAGATCGTACCAATTTATTTCCTATCATCTTCGTGTTTCATCATCATTCATATTTCATCATCATTCCCATTTCACTTTCATTATTATTTCTAGATTGCTTATATGTCTGTGTCAGTCGTAGTTAGCAAATCATCATCTTCACCGTCATACATCATACCTACACCATTTCATAATCATAACGGTATTTTGTAACGGTTGTGTCGCTTGGCATAGTAACATTTAAACGATTAGTTTTCATAGTAAAGTAGTTTATTTACAGAAGTTATAATAATAAATAGTTTATTTACAATATTTACAACAATTACAGTGCTTTTAAGAGTTTAAAATTAAAACGTTAGAAATATAAATTCAAATAAAGACGTTGTTACAATCATAATAATTAACCATAGTTAGCTGTAGTGCTTTGCAAAGTATTTAGCTACTAATATTTTTTTTTATTTTTCTTTAAATCGATCATCGTCAGTGTTTCTTTTTTTTCGCAGGTCGGTAGACCACACCACAACGTTCGCGTTCGTGTGCGAGCCGACTTCTGCAGGGGCAAAACAAAGTTGTACCTTTTCATTATTTTACTGTCTTTCTTAATTAGATTAGAATTTTAGAAATATTTACATCTTTTTTCTTCATAGCGTACAATCTTGGTGCCTACAGTAATTTTCCATACGCTTATTCTGTTACCTTACTTTGCATTACATATTTTCATAGTGTTTTAAATTCTATCCTTCATAGCATAACTTATTAAGCACATATAATGGCAGAGGGGAAACTTTCGCAGTTAATTAAGAAGAGAGGCACGCTTAAATGTAAACTTACTGGCTTTGCCAATTACATCAATATTCTTAAAGATAGCACAGCTGTTAATACTCCCGCTATTTTCAACGAGCTTAAATCGCGTTTCGAAAAAATGGAGGCTTTATATGAGTCCTTTGATACGCTTCAGGGAGAGATTGAGGAGTTGGCTGATGATCCTGACGAGAGATACCAGGAGCGGGACGCGTTCGAGAACCAGTACTTCGTCACGATTGGCATCGCGAAGGCACTGTGCGACGCGTCTTCTGCGGCTTCTCTCGGCGTGTCAACGCATAGTGGTGGTGCGGTAAGCTCTCTTGATGCAGATACACGGAGACACAACAATTTCGTAAGATTGCCTAAAATTGAATTACCTTCCTTTAGTGGTGACTATCAGCAGTGGCTTGAATTTCGCGATACTTTCATTTCTCTTGTTCATTCCAACCATAGCATTGATAACGTTAACAAACTCCACTACCTACGCGCTTGTTTACAGGGTAGTGCTGCCTTAGTTATTAAGAGCTTGGACTTTAAGGCTGATAATTACGCTTCTGCTTGGGAATTGTTGTGTAAAAGATATGATAATAAGCGCTTACTTGTTAATAATCATGTGCAATCTCTTTTCAACATTAACGCCATACAAAAAGAGTCAAGTAGGGCCTTGCGTTACATAGTCGATGTAACATACAAAAATCTACGAGCTTTGGCAACTCTAGACCAACCCACAGAGCATTGGGATACTTTAATAATTTTTATGATGGCCTCTAAGCTGGACAACATCACCAACAGAGAATGGGAGGAATATCGTAATAATCGTAGTGAACCACCTACTTTAGACATTTTTATGACATTTTTAACAAACAGGGCTGATCTTCTTGAAACGTTGGAAGAGGCGAGAAACAACAAAGGTAAAATTGAACCAAATACTACACAAAGGCCTAAGAGTTTCATTGTAACTTCGAATAAACCCAAAATGCATTCGTGCCCACTGTGTCATAAAGACCATCAATTGTTTTCATGCGATTCATTTCGTAAACTGTCAGTTGAGACACGCGCACACAAGGCCAAAGAATTAAAAGTTTGTCTGAATTGTCTCAGGTCAGGTCACCCCGAGTCTCTTTGCAAATTGACTCACTGCAAATATTGCAACTTAAAACACAACACTCTTCTGCATGTTGACCCACCTCAGCAGTCTGCTTCATACGATAGTGTTGTACTTTCAGCAGAGCATTCAAGGGTCAATTCTAATGCAACCAATATATTACTGTCCACAGCTATGGTCAAGGTGATTGACAGCCATGGGAATCCGCATCCAGCTAGAGTCTTGCTGGACAACGGTAGCACCGGCAACTTTATTACACAAGACCTCTGTGGCAGGCTAAACCTGCGTACACATGTAGCAAATTCAAAGGTAACGGGCATAAATAATCAAATATCCAACAGCTCTCAGTCTTGCTCTCTTACATTGGAGTCTTACAATGGCGGCTATAGGATGGACATTGACTGCTTCGTTTTACCACAAATAACATCCTTAATACCCAACACATACATAGACATACACGACTTACATATACCGTCTGGAGTTTGCTTAGCTGATCCAAAGTTCAACGTTCCGTCAACCATTAACATCTTAGTAGGTGCGGACGTCTTTTGGAATGTGATTGGCACAAATCGAATCCAGTTAGGAAAAAATAAACCGGTCTTATTTGAAACTAAACTTGGGTGGTTAGTTTCAGGTGCCATATGCCAGCCGCGTTCGTATAATCAAGTGTGCATGTTTAGCCACAATTCACAAAGTCAATCTGACTTAACTAGGTTTTGGGAACTAGACTCTATTCCATCTCAGCATAAGTTAACTCCTGATGAGCATGCTTGTGAAAAATTTTTTTTAGAAAGCACTAGGAGGGATGATGATGGTCGCTTTATAGTTGCCATGCCTTTCAAAGAATCACCCGACGTTTTAGGCGATTCTTTCTTCATCGCTAGGCGTAGGTTCCTTTCTCTTGAAACTCGCTTAGAAAAGGACACTCACATGAAACAATTATACACACAATTCATGAGAGAGTATTTAGAACTCGGTCACATGACCGAAGCATCAAGTAAAGAAAGCAAAAAATGCTACCTTCCGCATCATGGAGTGTACAGAGAGAATAGCTCTACCACTAAATTACGCGTAGTATTCGATGCATCTGCCAAAACGTCATCAGGTAAGTCACTTAATGACATCCAGCGTATTGGTCCCACAATTCAAGATGACATAATAGCAATTTTATTACGTTTTCGACAGCACCAATTTGCATTCTCAGCAGATGTCGAAAAAATGTACCGACAAATAAACATCGAGCAAAAACAACGGCCGCTCCAATGCATTCTGTGGAGGTTCGATCCCTCTCACCCTCTTAAGACTTACACACTTAACACTGTGACGTATGGAACAGCATCAGCTCCATACTTAGCCATCAGGTGTTTGTCTCAATTGGGTTATGACTCACCAGACCCAGAAGTAAAGCGAGCCATCTGTCATGACATGTACGTCGACGATTTTTTGTCAGGGATGGACCAAATTGGAGACGCTATTGACCTTTGCAAAGACGTCAGTGGTACATTAGAGTCAGCGAAGTTTCGACTCCGAAAATGGCATTCGAATAGCGAGCACATTCTAAGTGCTATGTCTAGTCATAATGATATGTCAGATAATGTAAATCTTAGTGCAAAAGAAGCTTCAAAAACATTAGGTCTTCATTGGGCATGCTCATCTGATACACTCACATTTTCCATACATATTGACCCCACGGATAACGTCAATAAGCGTCACATATTATCCACAATTTCCCAGGTGTTCGACCCACTAGGGCTCATTTCTCCATGCATAGTTGAAGCAAAAATTATGATACAACAATTGTGGATTCTAAAATGCTCATGGGACGAAGACGTACCTGTGGATATAAAAAATCAATTCATAGAATTTGCAACTTCACTATTAAGTTTAAATAATTTAAAAATTCCCAGATGCATTAAAATGTACCCATCTACTGATACACAGATACACATATTCACGGATGCATCTGAGAAGGCCTACGGTGCCTGTGCGTACGTAAGAAGCGTGGATAGGGACGGGACAGTCTGTGTCCGCCTGTTAGCATCCAAGAGTAAAGTAGCACCCATCAAAACAGCCACCATACCACGTTTGGAACTTTGTGGGGCACTGATGGGAGCAAGACTGTGTGCAAAGGTTATTTCGTCGGTTACCTTTGAATACAGCTCGTGTACATGCTGGACTGACTCGATGATTGTGTTAGGTTGGCTTTCTTCATCTCCTAATCAACTTCAATCTTTTATTCGCCATCGAGTGATTGAAATTCAAGACAATTCTTTTAATTGGCAATATGTACCCACTAAGCAAAATCCCGCAGACTTGGTTTCGCGTGGAATACGTGCAGAATCAATCAATGACTGTGCATTATGGTGGTCGGGTCCTTCATTTTTAAAACTAGACCCTTGTGAATGGCCTGAGAAGCCTAATCAAAACAAAATTCAAAATAATAATTTGCCAGAAATGATCAAAAATGTACATCTAATAAATAATGATAATAATCAACTTAAAGAACCTAACTTAATTTCTAACCTTATTCTAGACACATCTAGTTTCAATAAATTAAAACGCATTCTAGCATATATTTTCAGATTTATTCATAATTGTAAAAATAATATAAAACTGAAGGGGCATTTGTCACTCTCCGAGTTAAATGCCGCCAAAACTCGACTGATTCTTACTTCACAAGAAGAATCCTTCCCTATAGAGCGTCAATTACTTATAAACAATGATAAATTACCTTTTAAGAATCGACTTTTATCATTGTCACCATTCATGGACTCTGACAAACTCATCAGAGTGGGGGGCAGGCTTAGTGATTCTCACTACGATTACAACGTTAAGCATCCCATTCTTCTATGTAGTAAACATCGCCTTAGCCAGTTGATATTTGACATGTTACATAAGACTTACTTTCACTCAGGTCCCCAACTACTTTTAGCCACAGCACGACATAATTATTGGCCTATGGGAGGAACAAGACTTGCAAAACGAACAGTACGCTCATGTGTTAAGTGTTGCCGCTTCAAAGGCGAAACAATCCAACCCATAATGGGCAACCTACCGAGCAACCGACTTCATTTAGAGTTTCCTTTCCTGGAGACTGGCGTTGATTATGCTGGACCAGTGCTGATAGCAGACCGTAAGGGAAGAGGGTGCAAAATGATAAAATCTTATATTTGTGTCTTTGTGTGTTTAGCCACGAAGGCGTTGCATCTGGAGCTTGTCTCAAACCTAACCAAAGAAGCCTTCATTGCTGCTCTTAATAGATTTATAGCACGCCGAGGGAAGCCGCAGAACGTGTTCTCTGACAACGGGACCACTTTCGTAGGTACATTCAACGAGTTGTCGAGACTCCTCAGGGAACCCTCATTTTCTTCCAGTCTCGTAGACGAAGGTATCAATTTTTCATTTATTCCTGCTTATACACCTCATTTTGGCGGCCTCTGGGAATCAGCAGTAAAATCTATCAAACACCATCTTCGTCGAGTGTTAGAATTGACTCATTTAGATTTTGAGGAAATGGCTACGCTTCTGATACAGATTGAAGCTATTCTAAATTCCCGTCCTATCACTCCTATTTCCAATGATCCTTCCGATCTTTCTTGCCTCACTCCTGCTCACTTCCTAATTGGACGATCGACCACTTCTTTGCCTTGTCCGCAACTCCTTGACAAGCGAATCTCGTCACTGCAAAGCTTAGGCAAAGATTTCAGCGGGTTGAAGCGCTGAAACAACATTTTTGGTCAAGATTTAACCACGAATATGTTTTATGGCTGCAGGGGAAGACCAAATGGCACGGGTCAAGGGGAGAGCTGAAGGAAGGAGCTCTAGTCCTGATAAAGGACAAGGGATCTCCACCACTGATGTGGCCACTAGGCCGCATCCTCCGCGTCTTGCCGGGCAGAGACGGCATAGCGCGGGTCGCCGACATCAAGACCAAGAGGGGCATCATACGTCGGGCATTCAACACCATATGCCCCCTGCCACTGTCTATTGAAGAAGACTCTTCAAGGCGGGGAGTATAGTGGATGCAGCACTAGCCGCGGGCGTCCGCGGCGCGGGTCGCGGGCGCGCGGGAGGAGGCGCGGGTTCCTCGCGACACACATCAACTAGATCTCAGCTTGCGCACACGTTCATTATTGTCGGGTCTAATTTCTGTACTTCAATACAGCACCTTTTATATACAGTCCACTCTTTAATTCCTACCATTAGTCCCAGTAGAGATTACAGCCTATAATACGGGAACACAGTTGTCAATAATTTTCTTTTAACATTCAATTTGCAATTCATTAGAAACTGTAAAGCAATGGCTCCTTGAACACAATTTGCAAATTAACTCGAATAAAACAATAATTATCCAGTTCCAGTACTATTAAAGTTTATATACCTACCTACCTACTCCATTATAGTGCCCTGAAATCAATCAAATCAAATCAAAATCAAAAATAGCTTTATTTAAATAGACCTGTTACAAGTACTTTCAAATCGTCAAAGTCGTCAGTCTTACAGGATCCATGTGCGACTTATTTTAGTATTTGTGATCTTTATACACCACATGTTATTCATTAAGTTATCAAGTATGTATACTACGAACCGCCCAATCAAAATTAAACGAACAAATCTAAAATATTACTTAGTTTTAAAAAAAAATACATTCTTGCAAAAACATCAGGGTCTTAACAATATTAATGCTCGTCAAGAAAAATATTCAACTAACAGTTTTATTGGTTTTTACAAAAACGGTTATTACAACTAGACGCACTAGCATTTTTGAGTCTTCTTCTGTCAATTCTGTCATTGTTCGGTTGGTGCCATTTGTGCTGTCTGTCTGTCATTTGTGTGCTTCGATTGTTTGCTTTACTATTTTCCCAATGTTTTATTTTGGACTCTCGTAAGCAATTTATTCACGATAAGTTTACACAGTTTACAATAGTTCATTAATTTTATATTTTTCCTATCTGCGCTTCGCGTTTGCCAGTAGTCCTGATCTAGTGCGATATATTATTTCAAGTTTTATTTTCAAAATAAACGAAACAGTGCGAATCAATAGTAAATTCAGAAGCAAGAAAACATCAGAATAGTGTAGTGTGATAATAGCTCTCAAATGCCAATTGCCGTTGAAATATCGATGACAAAACTGGGTCGGAAGATTGTGGAAGCGCGGTGGGACTATGTTGTTTCTTGGTGCCTTGGCGATCGGCATGGTGACTGGTCTGCAGAATGTCACGACGGACCTGCCTTCGACAGCCAGTGACGTCACAGAGATCGCGACCACTGAGAGTTCAAGCGAGATGGGGTTATTGGAGACGACGCGACTGTCGGGAACACAGGGGGGAGATTTCGTGAATGTGACGGTGCACGAGCGCCCTTCGATGTGGGATATGTACTTGAATCACTGCCCAAAATGGAGGCCTATTAATCACATATTTTTCCAAGTGGCTAATGTGTTCTTCCTGCTGGCATTCCTCGCGCCACACACTCCAGGAGGTGTGATATGGATGAGAGTGGGCTTGGTGCTCGGCTGCACCTTCCTGGGCATGTGGGGCTGGAGCATAGAGTGCTACTTGGACGCAGTGCTGTGGAATGGTGCATTTATTGTGATAAACTTTGTGTACTTCTCGGTGCAGTTCTATTTGCTTCGACCAATCAAGTTCCACAAGGACATAGAAGAGGTAAGTTATTTTCAATGTTAACATTTTTTGAGTTTTAACTTATTCATTATTTTCTGCTCAATTTCTTACTTAAAATCCAAACAAATGACCGTCTTACTTAAGGTAGGTAACTGCCAAGACAAATATTCTGTCTCTTTGAAGCCAAAATGTGTCCAATAGTCCTATTCTGCAGTTGCAGTCAGTTAGAATCTATTCTAATATGAACATGAAAAGTTAGGAGGTAGTCTTCACAGCCTTTAATCCTGTCCTTAGTTTGTTGTGATAAGTATGTGAAAATGATTTCTGATTATTAGATACTGTACACATGGCATAAGTCATTGATATGGCAAACCCTCAATATTTCATTGTGTAGTAGGTCTATCATTAGAATGTTCTAAAGGTTAAATCTACCACAAACACCCTAAAGGGCACAGAAATACCATTAAAGGAGGGGAAAATATTGTTGTCACATGACATTAAGGCTCACTACTACTACCCCAGGTACTTGATAAATGGGGACCAAAATACACAATATCTTTAAGTTAAAATATTTATATTACGCATAAAACATGCAAAACTCTTGCATTATTATCTACACACTGTCTTTTAATTTTTCCAGTTAATCACTAACATGGATTTAAAATCCAAAATACCTGTTCAGTCATTAAATATTTTTGTGCCTTTCTAACAACTTACTAATGATGCAGTTAGCTGTGAGGTCATTACGAAGTTTGTAAGCAAACATGCATGTACCTCTAGATAAGTGTAAAAATAGTTTTGTAACAAGAAGAGAAGAACTTAGGAATGTCATTATCACTAGGAAGATAACATATTTAAAATTATGACATTTAGTATCTGTTACTTAATGATCATAATTATTTTTCAGCTTTATACATTAATAAACCTTGCCCTCAAGTCAATTTAAAAAAAAAAACGTGCCTACATGGGTAACCTTAACACCAATTTTTTTATATGTAGGTAATAAAATTATGAGTGCTGTGTAATGAATGATAAGGTTATCACTATCATTATTACATTTATCACGGAAAATTCGGAGAAATTCTAATAACAACCAACAGATCTATCTAAATTTTAAAGTACATAAATCATATGCACACTTATGATATTTCTCATAAGTACATACTTTGCGAGATTTATTTTTGTTATCACTAGCCAAACATTACCTACTTACCTAATATCAGTGTAAGCCTGCTGTCAGATAAGTATGAACATTTCAAGTTCAGGGTTCCCAGCAACATCTAAACTATATGTATAAGACATTCTGTGTATTGATATCAATTTCAGTTAACTCTTTTGTGAGAGATCCAAACCACCATAATCACATTCCAGAGCGATTTTGTTCCATTGAAGAAAAAACATTCGGTTTTGGCTTCAGGCGGGAATCGAACCCGCGTCTTTCGCAAACCGGGCGTCTGCACAAACAATTGTGCTACCAAGACCATTAACAGACGGGCCGTTTTTTTCTGGTATAGGTATTTTACCTGGCAGCCAGGTTTGTTTCACCAATGTTTAGGCATATACCTTAAACTCTACAGCTGAAGCCAAGACCGAATGTCTTTTACTGGTTTTCCTATCTTTACTAAGAGTTTCAGGTTTGCCAAGAAGGTGTTCTGACACCTATCGTCAATGTTGTCAGTCTGTATTTGAAGCATCAGCGTCGTATTTGCGCTTTCCATTACTAAACCTAGAGTGCAGTCGTAAAAACCAAAACTAAGTTACCCATAATGGTCCCTTGGGGTGTTTCTACACAAAACTATGTGTGTACTATGTGGTATTTACCACACTGCCCTTCTGGTAGCTTCGTAAAACACGTGTGAAATTCAAAATTCAGGCACAAGTATGACTCGGTTATGCGCGATTGACACTTCTGTGTTTGTTGTTACTGAAAAAGTTAAGTAAATAAATAAGTAAGAGGTCTAAAAGTATACTTTTTGCAAACCAGCCAGACCATTTTGTAAAATAATTCGAGCATTGGTTACTTTTGAGTGTACTTTTGGCGTGGTCAATTAAGGGTTAAGCGACATGAAATAAGAAAACCTTTTAAATTTTGTTAGCAACTGAGGTAACTTCGTTTAAATTTGGCTTTGAATAAAGCGTTTCTTATACAGAGAGACAGAATATCAGTTGAATTGGACGTAATGCACCATATCGATTAAAATTCGCGGATGAGACATTTCAATGTACAAGCAAACTGTACATTTCAAAACACGAACTTAAAAGTCATATTGTCTACCGTAATAATAACAACATGTGTATCAAAAAAAACCTAGCAAGTCGCAAAAGAACCTGTCTCAAAATTAAATAGGTATATCATCAAAATGGCAAAGTTCCGCAGTTATTGCCTTTTAAATAGACGCAAACGTAGCCTGGCATGATCAGTTTATAGTTAAATCCATGCTTCTAGTTTCCATTTAACTGTAGCCAGCGCCGGCTTTAAAGTTTACAGCGCGCCAGCGGTAACACTCGCTCCCACTAATGTAACTCGCATTTGGCAATAACCATCAAGATTGACAATATCTGGAACTTCAATTACAACTTCGTTCCGTTTTAATTTGATGAAATAAACTCTGGCTAAATCAATTTCTGGCACTGGTATCCCCATTAATCGCACATCTAGTGGCTAGCCCGTAACTCGTAAACCTTTGGTTCAATTTCCAGGTTAATCTTTATGTTTTAAGACTAGGAATATGGCTGGGATCCCACATCCCACATCTGGCAAGCAACATAACATACGCTCACGATTATATCCCAGGAGTGGTTAGTTATTGTTCCCGGCATAGTGAACGGAAAATACAGAAACCTAGATTTTTCCGAGCGTTTTTTTGAACCCAACATGGTAGGGGCGGCCGCCGTTATCTGGGTTGCCTGGATTTATTGTCGGTGATTTTGTTCACTAGAGAGTGAGCCGCATATTGTACAATTACCACAATGGTGTTCCGGCCAGAGTTGGATTCGATAACACACGGATTCCAAGCGACAATGCTCTCTTCATTTGGCACGTATATCATTAAAATCAGCAGCGGTCGCGGATTCGGATTTGCGGATTCCAAGTCAATGCTTTACGTTAAAGCATTGACTTGGGTAATCCAAATGATTACTTTATTCCACAGTTGGACATACTTTTTTGCAAAATTATAATAACCTTAAATAAACCGTATAATATGCAATTTGTGCTGGCTATCCAATCGCCTTTCTTCTTTGCGTTTTCTATGTTCCATAATTCAGAACTTTGCCTTAAGAATGAGTCATATTGGTTTCGTAAGTCAACAGAAGCGAGCAAGCTGGAGTGCGTGCAGCAAGTTAGTCTCAAGTTATAGGTGATAAATTGTGTTTACTACATTAAGAATTCCCCCTTCGTAACATCTAGACTTATGCAACAGCTTATGCAATGAATCAAATGACAACAGAAATTCTAACAAGCGACAAGGCCTTAAAATGTCATGTTGGCATCAGGCAGGACTTGAACCCGCATCTTTCGCAAGCCGGGCGACTGCACTACCAATTATGCTACCGAGACCATTAACAGACCGGCCGAATCTTTCTGGTATATTTTGCCCTATGAGCCAGGGTGATTTCATCAATGTTATAGGCATCCACCTCTAACACTCGGAAGAAATATTTTTTCAAATATTTAACTCCCGATTAAGATGAAAAAGCTATTACTATATTTTATTATTGTTTTTAGCATTTTCCATGCAGTATCTTTCTAAAGAAAACCAGAAAAAGACATTTGGTCATGTTGGCATCAGGCAGGACTTGAACCCGCATCTTTCGCAAGCCGGGCGACTGCACTACCAATTATGCTACCGAGACCATTAACAGACCGGCCGAATCTCATATACATACGTACACATACATATTGATCGAATCGAATATTTCTTCCGAGTGTTAGAGGTGGATGCCTATAACATTGATGAAATCACCCTGGCTCATAGGGCAAAATATACCAGAAAGATTCGGCCGGTCTGTTAATGGTCTCGGTAGCATAATTGGTAGTGCAGTCGCCCGGCTTGCGAAAGATGCGGGTTCAAGTCCTGCCTGATGCCAACATGACCAAATGTCTTTTTCTGGTTTTCTTTAGAAAGATACTGCATGGAAAATGCTAAAAACAATAATAAAATATGCCATAAAATGTGTTTTGAATCTTGAATTAAACCGAACCTGCAGCCGGAATTCCATCGATCAAAGAATCTATTCATCATTCACCGACATATCATTTTGATTGATTGAAAAATCTCCGAACAATCTCACAGCTATCGTAAAGTAATTTGCTACATGGCCTATCTAATTTTATCTTTTCCGAGATGCTTATTCATAAAAACGAACGCAACGCTAAAGCATAGTTTAGGCATTGACGTGTTATGTACTTACTCGCAAATGGCGACAGCAACAAGAATGAAAGAGACAAAGTTAACGTGTTGTTGAAGAGCTGTTTAAGTTTATGAATAAGGGGGTTAATGTATTTTTTGCATTTCTGTATGTAAACACACAGTAGATAAATGCTCTCTATTCTATTCCAATTCTAATCGGTTGATTTCCGCTGTTTCCAGTTCCTTAGGCCACAAAGCTTAGGGCGCCGCATTCGAGCCATAGATTGCATAACAAATCAGTTTGGCAAGGTACAACACATTAATTGTCTCCGTTCCGGTGCGCCCGAGTGTTTATCTTGAGATTAACTTCGATTACTAATTGTTTCTTGATCCAGAATGATAATTAAATTGATAATCGCACACGCCCGACACATAGATATTTCAACTGCGTGAAATGATAGAATGAATAACTAAGGCACAGGTTAAAAAACACCGAATTCGAACATTATTAGTAAAAACAAATTAACATTTTCGCAGCGCCTAGCCATAATCCGGTCTCCAATAAAATATGCTTTCGATTGCCGCTGGAAAACACTAATATCTAACTCTTTTTTAGACTTAATTTATTTTATTGCCTAAATTATTAAGACAACGACCGTTTTAGGCATACCTTCTGTTCTTTTTCCGTTTTTATTCAATTCCTTTGTTTTTACTTCCACAAACATACTATCCAAATGTTTTTATTACAGAAAGGTTACATTACGGTAGTAAGATCTCTGGATGCCGTCCTTTCAACTTTATGTATGAGGGTTTATATTGGTTTTGCCTTGACATCATTCTTGAGCGGTTTTTACTCTTTTAACAATGGAAGGACCAGTTAATAAAAGTTTAAAACATAAAAACCTGACGACCTTTTCAAGATAATCTTTGGGTCGAGGGTGTTGTGTTGGTTCTTTGTCCCTATTTTTATTCCTGAACTTCAACGTAATGTATGCACATGTACCCACCCTTCCATTATAGCTTCTGTTTTCGAGTCTGCGGTCGATAACTTGGCGAAGGTGTTGTCTTCTTTATTCCTTGTTTTATTTTCGACAATGTGTATTTCGGAAAGTGCACAGCCAAGAGCTCAGAAGTTCTCTTTTGTTTCGTTACGATGAATAGACTTGACGGGGTACACTGCTCAATTTGTCTGCCCTAATAATTTCATAAAGCGATAAGTTAGGTTTAAACGCAGCAATCCTTTCAGGGAACGGGTCAGTGGGGCAAGACGGTGTGAATGCCCTTTCTGGTGATGACGTCACCCACTCGCCTGCAACTTGCTATCGAGGAATAAATACTTAAGTACTTTCATTGCAAACCAGTCGAAGATAGTGTTGTTTAACTTTAGAAAAGCCATTTCGTATTGTCTTGTTGTTGGTGAATCATTTATTCGAGACACTGAATAATAAATGATATTTAGCTAGCTACTTATCTGTTGATTGAGATTCAGTGTCGAAATCAAAAGGGAATGCAAAATCAAAGGTTTCCTAATTCAGGCTCTGTTAATTCGGTTTTGCGTTGTTTATCAAATGTCGCTTAATGTTATGTTTGCCTACAGTAATTTAACAAAAGCGAAATCGAAGTTTTCTCATTATTTTTCTGTGTATTTGCATCATATTCCGGTTCATAAAAGAACAAGTTTGCAAGAACTGTTTACGTTGCTTTGATCGGCGGTATGCTCGAAAAGGTAGAATATTGATTTTATGCCGAGCTATTGCACCCTAAATTTAATGCCTGTATCGCCAAGGTAAGAAATTGCTCACCCGTTTTTATTACGAAGTCCAGAACCAACCACGTTCAATTTAAAACATGCTTGCAGAGTTTTTGGCTCGTTGTGCTCAACAATTCGTGAGAATTTAATGGGAATATGTTATGGAGTCGGTTTAGTTAAAATGTTTTTTTTTAAATAAACTACGGAATTTACGGCGTGAAAATACAGACACCGTCAAAGTTGTTAGGTAGATAATTCCTAACGATGCCGAGTTGGCATTTTTAAAACCTCTCCCTTTCTAATGGCTTCCGTATTGGGTTCCCGCTCGGGTCAATATTTTAAATTGACTTAGCTGGGTATGTTCTGACATGAACTGTTCCCTTATCATTAGCTTTAGGAATAACTTCTTGGTCAAAATTTGCTGGAAATCGAACATTTTACTTTTTTGTAAAAGTTATTTTGTTTGCTTTTTGTGCATGTTCTGTAACTCACGTTATTTACGATGGCGCTTGGTGAAGTGCCTTCGTGGTTGCCTTTTCGGAGTTCTTTGTCTTCGAGCTCACCGCAATCATTATCGCTCTATGCTACACCATTTTTTTCATCATTTTTACCTGCTAACGTTTACCTGTCGTCTACTACAACTTTGTCAGTGTCGATGCAAAAGCTATGGGAAGCTCAAACTAACTGATTGTATTTGCATTGAATTGCAAACTGTTTTCTTGCGGTTCGAGATTTTCTTAGTATTTATAGTCAAATTAGACATTCAAAGTTACATTAATTCCCACCAAGCTGAAAATCGGTAAGATTGTTTGAAATATCATTAAAAACAAAATTTGAAAGTTCCCCATCTTTCCCCTGTAAGGAAAAAAATTTATTCAAGGTCAAAGGTAAAAAAAATGAGTTTTTCGCGCTTTTCAGCAAAACGGTAAGTTTTATCATAAAAATATTTCAGACAAAAATTGTAGATCATAAAATTATCTACAAAAAAATAATTTATACTTTTTTTTCTACGAGCCACCGTTTTTGATATATAACGATTCAAAAAGTTGTAAAAGTTGTAATCGTCATAATATGCACACGTTTCCACGCCACCTATGAGGTAGTGTACTTTTTTTTTTTTAAGTAGGGTAAATGCCTTACGCATAGCCGTCCACCGGGGGACGGACGGGTTATGTCGGACTCTCCACTGTAAAGGTGGTATACCAGTGGCCCTACACCCAAAGGACGGCTCCGCTGCCGTAACCGGCGGTACGGCCCCGCCGGACCGCGACGCAAAGGGGGGATCAGCCTCGGATCACTGGCCCCCACCAACCGGTTGTGCGTCGCGGCCCCAACCACGCGCCTCAAAGGCGCCTGCAGGCCCCACTGGCCCCGCAGCCCCACGTCGCCCTTGCGGGCCGCAGCGGGTGGGTGTCCAGTCCCCCACGCTGCCACGCCTGGGTTCTCTTCGCTTCCCGGTGGTGCCCCTACCACCGGTACTAGGCCCCCTTGCCAAGCCGAGGCGAGAACCCGTGTACTTAGCGCAACTTTTACAGCTTTTTGAATCGTTATATCTCAAAAACGGTGGCTCGTAGAAAAAAAGTATTAAGTATTTTTTTGTAGATAATTTTATGATCTACGATTTTTGTCTGAAATATTTTTATGATAAAACTTACGTTTTGCTGAAAATCGCGAAAAACACATTTTTTTTACCTTTGACCTTGAATAAATTTTTTTCCTTACAGGGGAAAGATGGGGAACTTTCAAATTTTGTTTTTAATGATATTTCAAACAATCTTACCGATTTTCAGCTTGGTGGGAATTAATGTAACTTCACTCTTATTTTTTGGTCTAATTTGACCGGACTATTAACGGTATTTCTTTTTACTGTAACGGGTCAAAGTTGAATAAGACGAATACAATTTGCCTTTGACAGAAAGTCTTCGGAGAATAATAATACGTCTAATTTCTTTGAATATACATTTGATTTACCTGTTGTTATGATTGAGTAGTCTTTGTGAATAATACTTGGCAAGAAATGGGTCATATTATTTGTTATTGTGTTTCAGTCAATGCGAATTATTCATCGTTCTCACAATAAAATCCAAGTCAAGTACACATCAACATGTGAACTTAGACTATACTTACTTAATTGAAATCGATACAGTCTATAAGCTTGTTAATTTATTCTTCATCAGCTGGAGATGTAAAACGTAGCAAATTAGTAAAATGGCTCTCCTAGCGCTATTGAAATTTAAAATGCTAACTCGTGATCGTTTACCTAATAAACTGCTTCTGAATCTTCTGACAAAAACTAGACTTAATCAAGAGCGTTCTTAAACGGTGAGACGTCTCGAGGCAACCTTGTCGTAGTTAGTCACCCTATTAGTGACTGAAAACATGGCACCTAGTTGCAGACTTGAGTGTGGTTCTCATTAATGTTCAGAAGCTTAATTAATATCAAAGTGCTTAAGAGCTTGATTGTTCAAAGCCAGCTAGTCATTTTTCTTTCGTCACAAGATATATGATCACTAGGTGAGCTATATGCATAGCAGATCATAAGATTATAACGAATTTAGGATCTGGCAAGATGAACAGTTACCGCTATCCGCTCTAGAAATGACTTTGAATATTGTTAACATACATACATACATGCCATCACGCCTCTTTCCCAACGGGGTAGGCAGATACCACTTCTTTCCACTTGCTACGTTCCTGACACACACCTTGCGTCTCCTCTACTCTCATGAGTCCTTTCATATATATGCTCGTCGGTTAATATTGTTAACACTATTAAATATTGTTGAAACTGCGCGGCTCATAATTGGTGCTACTAAAATAGTGGCTGCAAACTAAAATTAGTTTAGAGATTCCTAACAAGAGCACAGACTGTATAGTTTCGTTAAAAGTACTTCAACTATTAGCTTTCCCTTATAGCCCGGAGGCTCTGAGGACTAAATAAGTATAATTCAAAGTTGACGTCCAAAACTTCTATTGTACTATGGAGAACAAAACTTCTTTAAAGCTCACTCGCTAACAACTGATGATTCATTTTAACTAGAAATACGAATGTTCGAGTCGCGAATAGTAATTTGGTTTTCGCCGAACTGAACTCGCATTTTTTTAATATAGCACTCGGCGGTCTGAAATTTATTAGTTAAAGCAATTTGTTTAAGCCAAAGCTTGTTTCACCTGTTATTGTCATTTAAGCCCACATTTATTTTATCAGCATTGTTTGTCAGTCATTCAGCTTTCCTACTAACCTAACTTCATTTTGTCACTGTTTAGGAAATTATTGCAATAATCTACCTCATCTTATATCGCTGTTGTAATGGTGCTGTTGCTTCTTTATCTTACCGAAATCGTCTGCTGCGTAAGATATTCTCAAGCTTTGGATATGTTTACCGAATCCAATTCAGAGACCACGTGCTCTTCCTTACGCTGTCTCAGTAATACGCCCGATTGTGAGTCTGGGTGTTCTACTCAAATGATAACTCGATAGAACTTCTAACTATTCTCTAAGACAATATCTTCTATCTCCCTCACCATACAGCACGTATAGGATCAATCTCCCATTTCAGTTCAGTGAATTGACAGATTAAACAGATTTTTGCTGTCAAGCAAGAAAAAATCTCGATATTTCGTGTCACCATATGCAATCTCAGTTGTTGACGTAAGCGAGCTCCATCGCTGACGCAGCGGCTGCAGCGGCTTTATTGCTGCATACATTACCAATATTTGACTATCGTCCATAGAGCCGAGATCACTGTCCCCATTATGCTGAAGTTTGTCACTTAATTGTGCCGTGACCTTTTGGTTTGGCTATAGGCGTATCGGATAACTTTGACCTTTGGTGTTAAGTGATGTAAAGTGAAGAGGCAGGTAGGCATATTGGGTAAAGACAGTGGATTTATTTTAGTTAGAAGTGATCTTAGCAAATAAGTGTTTGGCACTCATCATAATGCACTGTAACTGGTGAATGGAACCGTCGGAATATTTCTTGGTCAAGTTCAAGATGTTCTCAGAAAGGGTCAAGTCAGCTTTAACCAATGCGCCTCGGTATGAAAGAATTGATGAGAATGGGAGAAGCGCAAGATGTATGTCAGGATCCTAGGAAGTGGAAAGATATCTGCTCTGTCTACTCCGTCAAGATATCTGTATGTATCATATTTTCATAATGGATAGATCCAATATTGAGACAAGCGGTACATTTTTGCCCCCGTGCATGAGAGCTTTCGTGTAGCTCTAAAAATTTAGTACGTTTCAATCGTGGGCTTGTTTCCCTACACAAGCCCCCGCACATTCGCACACCTTTAATGTGGAATAAGTCAATGTATGTGGTAAAAGTTTAGAAGTTTAAATAAAACCTGAAACCCTCATAGCTTTCTAATTAACCAAATTTAAAAAAGCCGAAGCCACGTGTAGGAAGAAACGGGTCAGCAGAAATGAAGAATTTTATTCGAAAAACATGTTGTTGCAAGGGCTTGCAGCCTGCAGTTGTAATATTTTCTGAGTCTGGCAAACAGAGCCGTTATGCGAATGCGAGTAGCCCAGATCTGGAAACGCGGCAGCGTGCCAGCCCAAGATCGGGAAATATTGTATAATTTAAGTCCTTTTATAATCTATGAATATGGTAGGCAAACGCAGGCAATTTAGCTCTAAGTCACATGTGGAATATATTGACGATACGGTTAGTGGTGGTAATACTAATGTACAAATAGTATATCAATATTTACTGACAATAAATGCTCAACTGCTATAGTGCTCAAGGACAATGTACACATGGCACCAACGCCATTCTTTAGATGTTTGCCAATGCATTAATGCTTAAGGTGGCTTCAGGACAGATGACCATACATATAAAGCTAAACAAAGTACCCATTGACTTGTGGCCGTTTCTCAGATAGAATCCCCTAAAGCAGTATCAACACTATCATCTGCATAGAGCAATGTGCTATTGTTATTATTATTTTTAGCATTTTCCATGCAGTATCTTTACTAAAGAAAGATCCGAAAACCAGAAAAAGACATTCGGTCTACTTGGTACAAATCAGTGAAGTCCTAATGTCAACGCACTAAGTAGTAACAACTATATTTGAATATTGCTTGCGGGGTCGTGGTCAGGTCCCAGGGCCTAAAGTCTGCTAATTTACGAATCCCTTAATGGATTTTCAATAGTATAGTTGAATGTTTGTATTCTGCTTCCTAGTTGTACTATATTTGTTTGTATCCCAGTAGTACGTAACCTTACAGGAAAATGCTAAAAGTGTATGAAAAAAGCGGTAATAATATTCAGAGACAACTGGGTCTCGCAAATGAAGACCACCTACAGTATTTCGTAGTAAAATTATGTTGTTCGTTTACTTAAGGAGCGTCGCGAACTTTTTACCTTTTTCCACTTGGGAATATTTGCGCCACGCGCTCCCCGTCAGCGCTGAATGCTCAGTCTCCTCATAATGACGCGAGACAACATGGCGGCTAAAAGGTTCCATTGTTTTACCTTTTAAACTGGTCCAGCTGCAGCAGTGTACTGGATTTGATTTATTACAGCACCTGAACGATCACGGTAGAACTGAACGTCGAAAGTTCCTTAACCATCGTTGAGTGATAATCCCTTTGTATTTGTTCATTGTCAAGCAAGCCATAAAGCCAATCTCATAAAAATGGTGTCGATGACAGAATTGGTGATGACAAACGGCAGTAGTTCACTTCTAAGGTAGCAGTACTTATAAAACTTGAACCATCTGCTACGAGAGCGCCATTTTTGCTGCTGAACACTTTATTAATCTTCTTAAAAATCGTTTCAACTTCCAAGCATAATTGAGTAAAAGAACAGTTGACAGTTACTGCCTCCTTATTATGTAAGCCTGGAAGTAAATAAATTAGTAGCCACTTCGTAAGCTATTCTATGATCAAAGTTAATCCGTCCGTTAATTAGCGTTGACAACTTAGATGTGTAAAGCACTCAAAAGCTCTCAGCACCGGATTAGGCCAAACTGGATTTGTAACTGTTGACTAAGATAGACTTTGTGCTCTGTTTACGTTTATTGCGAGGTGCCAATGGCGCAGTTGTGACAGTGGTCGGCGACGATCGCTGTTGTAAAGCAACACACGCCGGGTCGGAAATATGATGGGTGACCACCCCGACCGAATTTTAGTGATGTGTATTTTGGGCATCTCCGTGCTTCGGAAGGCACATTAAGCAGTTGGTCCCAGCTGACGTCGTTAGATGTCAGTCGTTAAGCCTAGTCGGAGGTCTTAGGGCGGGTTGATAACATCTGACATTAAGGTTGCTCGCTAACCTTACACCCCTCCAACAATCCGCACTGAGCCCGCGTGTTGGAGTATGGCTCAATCCACCTCATAGTTGAGGTGAGGCCTGTGCCCAGCTATGGGACGTATATAGGCTGTTTATGTTACGTTTATTTATACGCAAACTGAGTCAAGTTTCCAACGTTTTCATTCTACCATCGAGGCTCGTTATGTGAATAACTTATAAACAAGCCTTTTAAAAGACTTTAAATGCCAGTATAATGCTGTCGCCGTGAACGTTGGAAGTTATAGGCAGGAGATTGCACGAAGTTATGACAAGGCAATATCGTATCGTAAACGTTAAAGTCTCGGTTTGTAGTTTAAAACATAAACATGGAATGGTTTTGTGAAAGATATGAAAGTCTACGTTAGTAATATCCAATGAGAACTTTATTATACTTCTGTAGGTGTACTGGTACTTTATCTGTTGCAAAACACGATACTAGATATTGAAATGTAAGAATGTTGGTGCTTTGTGCATTATACGTCACTCTTATGGTTCTTAAGCCACTTGAAACTCGACAAAGGCAAAGTTGGCTCTTTAGGGCGAAGCAGTAGTTCAATGAAAGCTGTTGTGAACAACTAGTGGCGAACTGCTCTCGTCTATCATCTTATCGGTGTATCTCTGTTGTTTTGGTGTGCAATAAAGAATAAATCTATCTATCTCTCTATGTACCGGAATGCCCGAAACCCTTTTTGACCCATATTTTGCCAATGGAATTTGCTACCATTGCACTCAGTCTTTTGTTTAATATTGTTGTATACTAGCGGCCGCCCTTCGTTCGTGTAAACTTTGGTTTTTTAAAAATAGTAATATTTCTTTATTAATTGTAGCCTATGTCCTATTCAGAAGTTTTATTAAAATCCATTCAGTAGTTTTTTAAGTGAAAGAGAAACACGGCACATCCATCCACACATACAAACTTTCGCATTCATAATATTAGTAAGAAAAAACTTTGACAACATTAAGAAGAAATACTTAAATAGAGCATACCTAAGTACAGTGACCCTCCACCCGCATAGTTATCTCGTTAGTCGTTATCATGTAATACTATCCAATTTGTAAAAAGAAATTTTCTCGTACTCTCCGCTTATATTGAGAAATTACAATTTATATTGAGAAATTGTAAGTGCAGAAATGGTGCAAAACATTTTTTTGCTCGTTTTCATCGTACCAGGATAGGAGTTTGAAACTTTAACGTATAAAAGTGCTTGCAAAGATTTTCCTGCCAGTGACCCGTGTAGTGTTGTGTCATCATGTGTTATAGACGGTAGCGAAAAAAAAGAGCGCACACCTATCTGCACGTGACTATGCAATGCTCATCGTACCGGAAATTTGTTGTGCGCTTTTGACGAATAATGCACTTACAACAAGTAATATCACATCACAGTCTCCTTTCGAGGAGCAATATTTTTCCAACTTTGAATTTCATATTTCCGACTCGTTTGCTTGCATCCTGCCGGATATTATTGTCACTTCCTGTGGAAATAGACGTTAGCTCGTTTCCTTTTGTTACGATTATTTCATGAACGGAGGTAGATTATTGAAAACCTGACAGATGTGAGATTGTAAGCAAAAATCGTTTATGAGAATAGCCTTTCCACTATTTTCATCGTTTGAAAAATGATGAATGATCTTAAAATGATGTAAAAATCTTAATTTCTTCTTGTAGTTTGTTAATTCTTCGTAGAAATTTACTTCTTCTTCGGGCTTTATCTGCAATTTAGTTAACACACTGTTCTGTTTCGTTATCGGAAACAGGAAAAACAACTGCATTGTTTATGAATGTCTGTACATTAAGTATGATTTATTTGGTGAAAATCCAAAATGTCTTTACTCAAAACACCTATACGTCCAAAGTACTTTGAACACTATTTAATAACCTCTTCAATAGCCATGAATACTATTAATTTATATAAAATGAAAACATAAATATTAATTATAAAGTACCTATCACCAGAGTCGGATAATTGTTTCAGTACCGAGAAGAACAAGCAAGAAAACTCAGCAGTTACTCTTTTCAACTGAACTGGAAAGGAAAGTAATTCTCAAACGACTAACTCTTTGCACAAATAAGAAAAGACTATTAAAGAAAATAAATACGCGCACGTGCGAGCGCGTAGTAGTATGCATTAGTCAGATTAAATTACGCTTTATTAAAAGCTTTTGTGTAAGGCTAATTTAAGTGCCTTCAAGTTTTGTAAAAGAGGATATTTGTACTTGTCCCAACAAGATATCCGTTAGGGAAGACAAAGAAGTAGATTGTAGTGCTTTCCGTTTGCAATATACATTTTAGTTTTCTGCTAGATCCAAGAATAAATTGAGTTTGCTTTTGTTTTATATTTGTTAACTTCTACGAGTATGATGATTTATTATAGATTTCGTTCGTAATATTGTTTAGTGCAGTCTCTAAAAGCGATCTTACTGGACTTGTGTCTTTTGTTTGTGTTGATGCCTCATTTGTAGTTACAGCGTTATCTATCTGGTTATAGATATTACTATTATTATTATTAACCTAGTGACATAGTTTTCTTCAAAAGCTTAATTGTCCCGGAACCGATATAACCTAGCTTAAGACCCCGTGCCCGCTTCCCGTTGAGTTTTGGGGCACCCTGTTTACATAACCCATCAATAGATACCTTAATCAATAGCACTGTATCCAGAGTGTTATTTTCAAAAGCTGCCTTGGTCTAATTTTCCTTAACTTCAAATCTTCGGAACTTCGGAATCTTCCTTAAAACAACAGACTCGCGTAGTATATTTCTCTGGTGTTGCACGTCCCAACTATAAGCCGGACCGACACCTAAAAAAACCTTCCCAACATTTTGTCTAAAAATAATCTGGCGTGTCCACAAGGGCGTTAATTTATACCTAACGCTATACCCGATGAATAAGAGCAATCAAACACGCTAGAATATCCACATTAAGTTGCTCTGTTTGGTCGTGGGGCTACTAATAATAGACATTTCAGACGCAATTTCATCCCCAAGGAACGTAATTTGAACGATGTTTTTTACGGAGAAATGAGAATTATAAGGAGGAGACGATGAGACGTAATTGCGTTCAACAAGTGGAGGAAAAAGTTAATGTTGTTCCGTCGACTGGTACCGGCGAACTAGGAGATTACTGCGAGAGTTTTTGTAGTTCTTTCTTAGATCAGATAATCTTCGCTTGGTTGTGTTAAGAAGGTACCTATTTCAGCTTGGAATCTGTATTTTTTAGAAGCTCACAAAGCGTCACACCTATTTGGTGTTCGTTGTGAGATTTGCGGCTGACTCTTTAAAAGCCAAGGAATCTGGACGGTGCAAACCTCCTCATCCATCACGTTAGGTTTGAGTCGGCTTGACGATATGTGGGCTCCTGAATGATGTCTTAACCGTGCCTTTGTCTAGACCGTTTAGGATAAGATGTAAGAGTATCCTGTAGATATGTGTATGTTAATGACCTATTTGGGTATCAGTTGTGGTGGTGTAAAACCACTAACATGACCTGGTTGATTTCCTGTCCTATTATACGACAAGATGGTAAAGCTTTCATTTCACATTCTGTTGAGATGTCTGATATTTCACATTTATACGCCATTAATACTTCTGCAGAATAAAAATAGATTCGTCGGAAATGCTGGTTCGTAAATAAATAAACAAACAGAGTGGTTTATTATTAAATGGTAGGGTGTGATATCACGAACAATCGATGCAGTATTCAGTATCGCCTATGATACTGGAAATAATATCGTACTTTTTTGACATGTTTATCGTGAGTTTGGCTAACGGCTGAAGACTTTTTTTTCGCACATTTATTTGAAAGAATAAAGAGCTTTTTTTTATTATTGTTTTAGCATTTTCCATGCAATATCTTTAATTAGGTTGGGTTGCACCATCTGACTTTAACAATAACAAACATCAAAGTTTCAGTTAAAGTTAAAGTTAGGCCCAAAAATGACGTCAAATTGTCAAATTTGACAAAAACTTTAACTTTAACCTTAACTTTTACTATGGTGCAACTTACCCTTAAAGAGCTTCCTTAGTTACAAATCTTCGTTTAATTCCTTGACGACTTTTTTATTTCGGGAACTTAGTGATAGTTGTTGAAATAGCCTTACAGTTACGTAAGGACCAACTTTTTTCTCTAAAATTAGATACTTCAGACAATTTAACCTAATAACTTTCGGAATTTGATCCTGATAATCGACACCATGAGATGGCAGAATTGCCGGTTGTAGCGGCCTGCATCCGCTGAAACCCAGCCTGCTCTCTATCGTGCCATCCGTCCACCTTGATGGTGGGCCTACCGCCACTACATCCTTAGTTTTCCTAAGATTCGGATGATGTCTCTCTCACGCATTAATTTATCCTTGTCCCCAGGTGTACGTGGCGCTGTTCAAGCCGCTGCGAGTCTCTCGGAGACAGTTCAGGAGAGTGCTGATGTGCATGCGCAACGTGCGGCACCTCAAGTGCCACGAGCTGTACGCGCATGAGAAGGTCACTAAGGTCGACAGTCTCTCGCTCGTGCTGTCTGGCAAGTGAGTATGATTCTTCACCCAGGAGTCCAAGGACCCTTCACAGGGCTACGCAAATCAGCGGTATTAATGTTGTAAACTTCTGTCGCGAATATCTGGTAGCGCTCGGACCGTACGACATGGAATCGTGAGAGGGGAGTCGTCTATACTGTCTATTTTGGAAGAGTATTGCTCCTCCACCTTGAATGACGCAGTGACATTGGATATCGAAGATTTGAGCAGCCTTGTTTGTAAAGATCCTTACAGATTAAGGGATCAGCGCTGTCATTTCAAGATGACGAAGAAGACGTAATTTCAGATCGTAACTTTTTTAGGTAGAGATAAACTGGGCCTAAGTACGCAACGTATGATGCATTGTGACAATAATAGTAACAGTGGAGATTACTCAAATATTAGGGGTTGGGGATTGAGCTTAAGCTCAACCCAGTGGAGATTCTGGGAAATTATGGCTGCTACAATTGAGCCTCTAATCAACGAGACGGCAGTCCATGAGGATTTTTCCCATAAAAACGAAACTCTTCGTCATCCGTGTGATCCGTGGTTTGTTTTCATAGATCTATCTGTCTTGCTTTTATAGTGTGATCCGTGGTTTTTTTGTAATAGATCTATCTGTCTTGCTATTATATGTATAGTCTGATCAGTCACATTATTGCAACGTATGTCGACGATAAAACAGTTTTTGAGATACTGCATAAAAAA
Source organism: Udea ferrugalis (assembly GCA_950022985.1). Classification (NCBI taxonomy): domain Eukaryota; kingdom Metazoa; phylum Arthropoda; class Insecta; order Lepidoptera; family Crambidae; genus Udea; species Udea ferrugalis. The sequence goes on along the minus strand of OX465524.1, from coordinate 16,378,855 downwards.
TGCTAAAAACAATAATAACCATAAACAGTTTTTAATTTTAGTTTTGTTTTCACCTGTAAATATTTTATCGGCAAATAAAGCTAAATTACCTTGGCTTCTTTTTCAATCAATGCGTTTTTAATCTTCTTGTTTACTTTGAAGACAAAGAATTGCGTGACTTAAACTAAAATCCTGTTTTAAAAGTTGATTATCACAGTAAAGAGAAGAGATATTTAATTATGTACTTGGTATTAAAGTTAAGTTTGCAATATGATATTCGTTCTCTGACATTTTCATAAATATATGCAAAGAATCCTTGATTACTGCTATAAATAAATTAAACGTCTTTAAAAGAGCGATGACTCCAGTTTGTGTGTTGTTTTGTCAGAGTTTGTGATTGGGCTTATACTTAGTCTTGGAACTCACAGAAAGGAATTGAAGAATTCGATTCATAACAGAATTCTCACATACTTCTGAGCTTAGAATCTTTAACTGACATTATCCAACACAGCACTTTCAGCCCAAAACGAAGCAAAGCATGTGCTATAGGATACTAAACGACGGAAAAACATTCTTGCATAACATACATAGAAAACACCCTGACCAATACAAACAGTTCATGCACACCAAAGAGACGTGCACACAACGTTTTGACGCCGACTGTACATGAATATATTTTTGGGTTAAACATTACCATATACATCGGTCAATGCTAGCAAGTCAACTCGCCTGATAAGCGGGTACAATGTGAACTACATTGGAACTGGAAAGTAATCGGTGGTACATTGCTGCGAATTTTGCCACGAATCAACTCTACCAAGGCCTAATAATTATTGTTCGATTATTGCAAGCAAAATATGAATCATGTTCGAAGTCATAAATCTTCTGTTTAATATAACGTCACTCACATTCGGTTACACTAATGAGTGTGAGCGATGACCTGATGACTGATAAGGCTTGAAATAAGTTAACAAGTCCAGATCAAAATGGGTAAATAGAAAGAAACTATAAAATAATGTTAACAATACCACCTTTACGTCATGTGCCTTGGTTATTGCCAATTCAAAATACTTATTTATCTGCTTTAATATAGTTAGTTCATTTAGAGATTTCCTCTGTTCTGATTCAATCTCGTAGAGAAATCTAGATCAGGAGCTTCTTCATAGCTCGCTATGTGTCACCATGTTACTATAAGCTTTCTCACGAGGCCTGTTATAAAAAAAAACGTTTTTATTGCAAACTAGCTGTCCCGGCAGACTTCGTTCTGTTGTCAAACATTCAGTGTCGCGTGGCTGGTACAAACGTTTGCTTAAAAAAACAATTTATTTTTCACCATATCCTTTCCTGGACCTTCACAATTATTTCAAAATCAAAATTTGCCATATCGGTCCAGCCGTTGCCGAGTTTTAGCAAGACTAACGAACAGCAATCCATATTTATATTTAGAGATGAATATAAAATGCAATCAGTGGCCTTATCTAATACCCTCGGAAGTGGCGAAAATTATGCACACAAGTGTTATAATGTTGTTTTTAATTAAGATAATCCCAGCTTTCGTTTTCTTCGCCGTTACGCTTTGTATCACAATCGTTTTGCAGATGCTATCAGTAGTTAACAGCCTAAAGAGTTTCGCGGCCGAGCTATTGAAAGGAAGAGTGCACCCGTATGAGGCATGAATGGCCGCAACTCCGCAAGTCGCGTCGCGTATTGCGCAAGCGGCGACGAGGCGGTGTGTGACCTCATTGCCAATATTTGGAGGGTACATAACGACGGCATACGGGTAGAGAGCAACCTTATGTGATTATTTGATCTGTTTGTCCTCGCGTTGCTTGACTATATGTGTCAGTAATTGTCATCTGCGATAAACAAGAAAAAATGCATAAAAACATGGTTTTTTTTTTATGTTTGGTGTTGTTCTTTTCAATAAAATGCGAGGTCTTTCAGCTGGCTAAAATGATGGACTTTGGAATTGCTACAGCAACAGAATTAATCTATTTACAGGTAACGGTAAAGGCAGATAACGTTTATTGGTTCTATCTTGTCATAATGACTACATCATCATGATAATAATTTTAGTGTGATTTTTGCATTTATCTCTAAAAGTTATTATGACAATGAGTGAAATGTTTGTCAAGAAGATTGCACATCCAACAATTCCTTAAAATAGTTTGTATTAAAAACACCTAAACATCCGTTGCATTCCATTCCAGTCCTGGTAGGGGATCTCTGGAACTGGCTGAGAAGAAACTCGTTAGCAAAAGATACATTTGATATATTATATCCTCCCACCAATGCGTTACTTACTATTGGATATAAATCTCTGACGCATACTCTTATTACATGTTGTATTTACAGCCCACAAACCGGCATCTTTCTTGGATACGTCTTATATGAGTTCCACGTGATTTGTTGTTCCATCCTGTTCCCGCATGTTTCGATATGAGGCAGAACTTCCAAGATATCTCACACAAGGAGCTTCTTCACTGAATATTTGAATAAGCGCATTATGTTCTTGGTGAGCATCGTCGGATAAGTTTTCAACCATTCACCCACTGTTGGAATTTTAATGAGTGTTTTGTATTCAGCTGAAGTCAAGAATCTGGTTTTTGAATATCGCGATTTGTCAAGTTGATACGTCTTTTCTGAACTATTGTTGAGTGTGACTGCCGAGGAACAAGACACAATTGATAATCTATTGTCGAATCTATTATCGGTGACTGGTGATCGTTATTTCAGTGTAGAAAGAAACATATCTTTGCGAAACATTCCTGGTGTCAAATAATTATGTTTTATCCAAATAAGGATGGGTAAAATCTACCAAGAAAATTACTTTCACGTTTTGAAATGTTTCAGGCCGTCAGATTAATTTCATCAAAAGTTATGACTCGTGCTGTTCCGTTCCTGACATATGAAATTGATTTCATTTTAGTATAATTACTATCGGATTCGGAAACCATACAAATCCGTTCCCACAATTATTGTTGAGGGAAGAATTAAGTCTGAAGAAATTCTGAATGTAATGGTGGACAAATAATGGGTTTGAAGTGGAAGTGGGCTGTTCTGGCCTAATCAGGAAAACGCCAATCAACTAAAGAATAGGAATGCATTGTGTGGGCAACATACTATTTACTTGCTCTTGACTAGGACATCGTTTTTTGGATGTTAACGACGACCTAACCTACACGTTAAAATATTCTTTGTCATTGCTTGAACCCTCTCTGGTCTCGGGTTCAACTCTGGCCCGAACATCTAATTTGTGTTCATTGTACACTTTGTACGGCTAACTCTCCGGTGAAGGAAAATGCCAATAAAAATCTAAGCGATCCGGATAACGCCGGTATGGTTCCCCCTTTTCCACTTTATGTTCAAATTTCGCTCGATGAGATGTGATTGTTCCGTTCACTATTTTTTGGCAATGTGTGAACTATGGATTGTTAACTGGAACCAACGTTTATTATTACTATGACTATGATGGAAAAAGTCAGCGTGCTTTTGACTACCCCGTGATAGAGTCGTAAGCGTTTCTTGTATTAAGTCTTGTTGAAATGTCAAGAAACAAGGAACAAGGTACCATCTTTTCAAATTTTTCGTTCCTTCGCTTAGTTGTTGCGGTCCACAAAGTTAAGGTTCGCTACTAGGGTCGGCCGGAGAGAAAATCTGTCAAATTTGAAAGCGATCGTGACAGCTATGGTCACACAGTGGTTGGGCCGTGCAATCCGTGCATAAATGCAATGCATAAATCCGGACGACCGTCTTGGTGTAATTGTTTAGAAGTCGGCTACTACACCAAAGGTCGCGGGTTCGATCCCCGCACAGTACAAACATTTGTGTGCATAAACATGTCTGTTTGTATTGGTCTGGGTGTTTCCTATGTATAAAAAGTATGTATTTACAAAAGAAAAAGAATTTGAGTATGTTTATCCGTTGTCTAGTATCCCATAAAAACGGAGTATAATTAACTCACTTGGGGCTAGATGGCGCTGTGTGGAATAATGTCCAGGGATATTTATTTATTAATTATTATTATAAATCGCGGCATGATAATCATTTGATGCGTTCACCAAAGATATTTTTATTTCGCCACCCAATATATTTCAGGATATAGGGCAAACAAAAGAAACTAATCAAAAATTTTATTTTATTAAACATACTAGCAAGCGGTTTTGCCAATTATTTTTTACACTATTATTTGCAATCTATTCTCGTGACCACGTTATTTGCACAATGTTATATCTGGTACTTGACGATTCCATCGAGATTTAGTTGTAACTTGGTTTATCCGTTCGATCATCATCAACACAAAATATTTCTTACATCCAATGCATATGATATAGCAATACACGGAGCCATTTCTAGTAACATGCAGAAGAACCCACTAATTAATTGGTCTTACTTGTAATGAAAAGCTGCAAGAAGCGTTAAACGGAGCTATCTTGTTACTAACTAAAACGAGGAATTTAACAGTTGTCAACAGTTGAGACACTTTTAGTGGATTATTTATTTTAGATAATAACACTTGAGTAATACCTTTAGTCTCCTGTAGAGGCCATCGCGCTGAATTTAATACAGAATCCACCGTGATCTTCATCTTACTGGAATTGATCTACGAGTAGAGCATAGTATGAAAGGAAGTCACCCTCCGCGTTTTTCTGTCTGTTTTTACATAAGCTTTCACAATCTAAATGATAGTTGATGCTAACTATATTTTCAAGAACGTTTGTCTGTATAGTTCATTCAAATTACTACAGGGAAAAGCTGTGTGCAAATAGCCAGTTAGAGATAAAAATGCTTGCACTGCCATTTTTCCATGGCTGACGTAAATATGATAATTCATATTTATATCAAAGTTCTATCTGATATTTTTTTTTAATTTAAATTGGGTTTGCGTTTGACCTCTGTCTTGCTAGCCACGCTTACCCAAAAAATGCCTATTCACTCTTGCCTTGAAGACACCAAGGTTGTATGTATCCGGAAACACAGACGCAGGGAGGGCGTTCCACTCCTTAGCGGTGCGGACCAGAAAGGAAGCACCAAACCGCTTAGTTCGGACCGCTGGAAAGTCGACCACATGGAGATGAAAGCCCTCGCGGCGTCTTGTGGTCCGGTAGTAGAAAGTAGAGGGTGGTATCAGGTCATGAAGTTCTTGCGCACACTCTCCGAAATACACCTTATAAAAAACCGATAGACAGGCAACTCTACGTCGATGATCCAAACTCGAGTTTGGTTCCAACGAGCGTCTCGTCACCTATCAGTCTCCTGGCTCTTCGGTCTACTGAGTCCAGTGCATCCAGCTGATACTTGGCAGAGCCATCCCAGAGGTGGCAGAAGTACTCCATACACAACCGAATTTGTGCTTGGTACAATTGTAAAAGCTGTTCCGGTGTGAAGTGTGTTTCCGTTTCGAATAACTTGTCATGTTCTATTGCAATAATATTTCTGTTTCGTATAAGCAAACGCAAACTATAATTTTTTTTGCTCGAGATCTCCATCCTAATTACTATGGAACGAGTGAAGTTTCTTTGACAGCCGTCTGCGCAGTCCCGCAAGTCAGTCTTCCACATGACGCCGGGTGAGTGCACGTCACTGCGTAAAGAATAGGAAAATGAAATGGCAACTAGTACGAAATTGTCAAACCCAAGACGGCTTTTAATCAAGTGTACTTATTTATTTATTTATTTATTTATTATTTATTTATTTAATTAATACGGTACATACCAATTACATTAATTAAAATAACAGAGATTAACAATTATAAATATAAACCTGCCATATAACTCTCATGGTGAATCATGATAAAATCATACGTTTGATAAATTATGCATAATGCATATGAACAAACAGGACGGAGGAAAAAAAATAAAGTTGTACTATTTTCAACATAAGACCCTATGTGCGCCTATTTCTTGTAAATTATCCGCGTAATTATAAATGTCATTTTCGTCAAAAGCGACGTGCGCTCACCTTGAGGACATGGGGGGGAGTGAGCTGCGACGGTGCGCGGACAGCTATCAAAGAAACTTCACTCACTCCATAGTAATTTGTATGGAGATTTCAAGCGAAAAATTCGGAATGTTTGGGAATTTTTTGCACAAAACTGAAATAAAGCAATGAAAAACAACTGATTGGCAATGCTTCTTTGATATCTGATCTTTACACGTTATTTAAAACACGTAAGTTGTTAGTTTATATGATGCCTAAACTTTTGAAATACGGGAGTGCGTTTTGCACGTTTTTAGCGATATTCTGATTTTTTTTCACATTAATCTAGTAAGTTGATCCATATACTGAAAGTTTGAGCTGATTGTGCAACTCTTTGACTACTATGACGATTTTTTTCGTGCCTCATACTTCATATTTTCTATATAAAACTTTAGTTTTCCCGAGAGCCGTTTTCCTGGTATCGCGCCTTAATTAAACAGCGTCCCGATTGGTTGTTTTACTTGCCTCGTATTTGCCAATTTGATTGTACAGCAGATTCGAATTTAATGTCGCCCGTTCTTGGCAAACTCTGTTAGAATGTAATTGCTTTGCTTATATCTGAGATCTGACACAGTTAGTTGCACCCATATTTTTCAAATATTTTGTTTATGCGGAACAATACATTTTCAGTAAATTTTAATATTGGTGACAGCGGTGTATTGTTCGAAACTGGCGTGTAATAAAGAGCTGATTAAAATGGATTACCTTTCAATGACCGATCCCAAATTAAATGTACGGTTGTATCATTAAATGTACGGTTTGCGCGTTAATATATTCTCTCCACTCAGAAATTCGTGATTGGATGCCAAATTCGAATGTTTTTTATGCAATTTGTATATCTTAATGCAGTAGATATGCCTACGTACCACTGCCATTGTGTATCGATGATGGTGATTAAATGCTAATATTAGTTACGATATAAGAACAATACGTGAATAGGTTACAAATAAAACGTCGTTAACAGTTTGCACTTTTTGATAAATAGTTGAATGAATGGAGTTAAGTATTATTTTGTTGTAAGAGTTGCAATGTGGAGAAGGAATGCGAAGGCATTATGCACATAAAAATATTTTTTTTTCTCTAATTTTAATTATTTTTACACTTGAAGTTTCAGAGACTTAAATGAGTTAATTACAGTAAGAATAATTTTAAAGAAAATTTATTCCAAACGTTAGTTCTAAAATGAAAGTGTGTGTTTTTTTTTATGTGACATGACGGTATACCGAAGATTACTTCGGTTTACATACAAATCAATAAACTTTTATTTTGTTATACAATAACGTAAAAGTAGATGTCCTTTCTCTATCGAACAAGGTCAGATATCTTCCATGTGACTTATATTTAACTTCCCTGAGAAATTGGTTCGTCTCCTAATGCATTTCGTTGGAACATTTGGATTCGAGTGACCGCGTTCCGAATCCCACGACCACAATTCACGATCTCTACGAGGTGCCAAGCTGCCAATAAGATTTATACTTGCTGAATTTTGATAGGACGGTCACTACTTGCATATTTATTTAAACCTCAAAGCATAATCTTTGACTTATCTGGTATTATGGTTGGTCTGGTTCTTATCATCGAATGCTAACCAAACTTCATCACTCTTCTTCTAGTGCATTACAGTTTATTTTCATATTTCTTGTTCGAGTTGGGTGTTGTCATAGCATAGAGGTGCCCGTGGCGCAGTTGTGACAGCGATCGGCGACGATCGCTTTTGTAAAGCAACGCACGCCGGGTCAGAAATGGGATGGGTGAGCACTCCGACCGAAATTTAGTGAAGTGTATTTCGGGCATCTCCATGCTTCGGAAGGCACGCTAAGCAGTTGGTCCCGGTTGACGTCGATAGATGTCAATCGTTAAGCCTAGTCAGAGGCCTTAGGGCGGCTTGATAACATCTGACATTAAGGTTGCTCACTAACCTCACACCCCTCCAACAATCCGCACTGAGCTCGCGTGTTGGAGTATGGCTTGTTCCACCTCATACTTGAGGTGAGGCCTGTGCCCAGCCGTGGGACGTATATAGGCCGTTTATGTTAGAGCAAGTTAAAATTAAACGATCTCACATATTCATTAGCATAATTACTATTTCAATATTTTTAAAATGTTCATGAGTGCTGTCTGTTCACACAGCTCAAAAATGTGCAATGTGCCACTGACTCACAGAAAAATCATGACTCACAAGTCTCTAATCTCGCACGCAACCATTTCTGCCTGCGCCTGGTTCGCACATTTCAATTTATCTTCTATGTTTAATGCCGTAATTCCAATTATCTCGGGAACTGATTATTCCAGTCGGATTCAACCTTTCGTGTATAAAAATGTTTAACAACGTACTCGTCTTCGCCTCTATAAAAGTTGCCGTGGCGTAAGTCGAAGTAATTGCCGCGGTAAAACTGTATTTATGAGCCTCGAATATCCACCCAATGCACCCTCCAGCTCTGCACCACACTTTAACTACCAGCAGCACTTAGCGGTACAGGAGTACCTCTGTGGAGTGAAGCATTTTCACTCAGCAGAGCGAATGCTTTATGCGGTTTGTACGCGTTACATTATACACTTCTAGCGCAAGCATCTACATTAGGATGAGTTGACATTACACGCACTCGTTGGTGCGAAATCTTTCCTTAAACATTGATAAGAAAATCACTTTCTAATTTAGTGAAGTCTCTTCAAATTCCTCATCCAAGTGCTATTCATATTTCAACCTTTCTTCATTTCCTCCATCCAAAGGCTTAGTTGTTAGAGCAATGTGAAACTTGTAAAGGTACGGACGTTAAATGGTCCAATAATATTAAATCGTCCCGGAACGTGATTGAGCCTTCTGAAATAAATCCGAGATGCTCCTTTGAAAGGTTTCGTTGGAATGAGTGGGGGCGTTTCATTGTCGCCAAACTGTATTAGGCCACGACCTTTACTGACATCGAATTTTCGGGAATTATATTTGGGCGAACAAAACGGGATAATGTCAAGGAGCACGATCCACTTTTATAACGATTTGGGACGCGTACGCGACGGAATTTTCAGTCTAAAGCCCTGTATTTGATTACGAGGCTCGAAAAAATTTGGTTAGCTTTGAATAGCGGACTCCCGGCGCACGACCATTACATGTAAGCGTTTTGATTGTATGCGCCGATATCGTTTTTATTATATCTTTTATTGCTGTTCAGATGTAACTTGAATGGGCAGTTATTTCTGTTTTAATTTCCCTTCTTAACTTTACGTACAGAGGCGCACACATCAACCTTTACACAGGGGCACTTTATGCGGCTGACATAAGACCCATTTTGCAATGGTTTTGTAAAGGTTGATGTGTGCGCCACTGTACATATCATTTTCGAGACGAAATGGCAATTTTTTTATTTCTGACTAGCCAGACTTCGTTCTGTTGTCAAACATTTAGTGTCACGTAACAGGTAGTATTAGTTACTAAGAGGAAACTAAAATTGTGATTTTTACTATGTTCAGAGCATTTTCTCATGTTTACTCACCTTTTAAACCTTCCCTGGACCATTACAAATATTTCAAAACCAAAATTAGCCAAATCGGTCCAGCTATTCCCGAGTTTTAGCGAGACTAACGAACAGCAATCCATTTTTATATATAGAGATGTAATTTTCCGCACACTTCCTAGGTTCTCATGCAGGAATTCCATCGCCTTTATCCTTAATCTAATCTAACTTAATCCGCAGCTCGGCTCGATCCTACGCCTACGTCTGTTTCTGTCATCTCCAGTGATTTGACTTAATTTTTTTTGTATCAAAGTTTGTTTAACATAATCACAGTCAAAATCATTTACGTCTACACAAACACGTCTCGGTGGTTTCTCATCAAAGTCATCGTTATCTAGATCGTGAACAAAAAGCACTTAGTCATCGTCCGGTGTTTCTCCCAAACGTGGGTCACGGCCCGTGAACAAGTGAACCCGTGACCCTGGGGCCTGGTTGTGCTGTACAGTGGAGACCACGTCCATCCTAACAAAAGCATCGCAAAATGGGTCTTATGTTATCAGTATATGGTGCCCTATGTAAAGGTTCCCTCCTCTGTACCTTCGCTAGGGCCTCGTTTGTAAACGTCAATCAGTTTGATGGCATTGTGTTTGAAACTCTACAACCCCTATCTTTAACGATCTGTCTATATCTTCTCACGTAAGGAAACAAAACGTTTTATTTTCTTAGCTTGTGTAAATAAATAACAAGGTTTTACATGGTGCTAGGCTGTGGATGTGGGTTAAGCTTATCATGTTATAAGTTTTGTTGTCAGTCAAATCAGTCTATCCTGAATATGATAGTTTCATTCAAAAGAGAAAGAATGTAGCTAGAAACATGATAATGCTAATTGACGGATAAAAATACACGTGGTGTCAGCAAAATATTCAAATATTTATTGCACTCATGTGGTATGAGATTTTGTTTACATTTCAGCGTCCCAAGTCATGTAACCCAGGTAAGGCACAGCAATATACAATTTTAAGACATATTATGGAGCTATATTATAATAACAGTATTCTTAGTAAGTGGTACAAAATAAAGAACACTCCAACTTCTTGTTCTAATTGAAGTAAACAAAACAACATTTCGAATGAGTCAAAACAATACTTTCCTCTAAAGCTTTTGTTGATGTCATCATTGTGAATCCACAAGGCAATTAAGGATTGATTTTAGCTCGGAAATAATTTGCAGAAAATTAATTAATGACTTTTAAATTGATTGCTTTCGCCACAAAAGTTAACCTTTTTAAAAATTTCTAGTGACGCTGACAAATCAAAATGTGGACCGAACTTTGTACGAGTAGTAGCACGAATATTTATCGAGATTTGTGAGAGATAGTACGGTGGCCGGCACATCACGCTACCCATTTCCGGCCAGTCCTCCTTGCTCTATTGCAAAGACATGTCATTTGGCAAGAGCGAGAGAAAAAACGGAAATAGGGTAACCTGATGTGCTGTTGACTGTACTATTTAGAATAAGAAAATTCCATCGTACTCACTATGATAGTCTTACAACTACCTCAATACTCATCACTACAGACTTAATAAAAACAAGCAGAAGCAAAAGCAATTGATACTCCCTTATCTTTATGGACGTCGCATGTCCACTGTTGATCATAGGTCTGAGAATGGGGTTGTAAGTGGGCTGCATCCACCGCAATCCGTCCACCGCTGCTCGCACGCTGCGCTTATCATCTGTATCAAAGTTCTAGAGTGAATCCTAGAACTTTTCTGCCCAACGCCGTTAACTCCTCCCGCTGCCACCTCAACTTATACTCACACTAGATTAACTGCATAAAATTAGGGTTAATAAAGTCCTAATGCCGGCCCCATCCTTACGACACCACTCGAGAGGGTGTTTGGCCTGAACGACCCAAATAAGTAGATACGCGTGTGTACGTGTAGGGTTTAACCCGTCCCCACCGCAGTGCGCCGTTTTGTCCCGCTCTCGTTTTAATTAGCGGTTTCTCACGACCGGCGCGGCTTATTAAACTTTGTGTATTAAACTCCATCCTTGATTTTTCTCATTATTAAAATGGTGTCTGGCTTTTGTCGGTGTTTTTTGGCTGCTTATTTTTTTTGGACAAAGGTAATACTATTGTTAGTAGAGATCGTCTAAGCTGAAATTAATGACATTCCCCTCCACAACATCTACGGTTAGAAGCAAGCACTCTTGTATGCGTTGATATGGTGTAGGGGCCCGTTATTTCAGCTTAGACGATCTATACAGGATTTGAATCGATAATCTCTTTGCTTTGCGTCCATATTAAGACATTTGCAACCGGGCAGAGAACTCACAACTTGCGGCAGACGCATAATGCCATAATCAGGATTCAGGAACACCCTAAAAGTATTGCAAATCCCCAAATCCTAGCTTTGCAAAGGAGAACCTAGTTCAGTTCAGTTGTGAACAGTTGTTCATGCATCTCTTTTTGTAGTAGCCGAGACGCCTCCTAGGCCTCAGCGCCCGGTTGCTGCCACATACCCCTTGCGCCCCGGTTAAAGATAGCCCTGGGGTGGCATTCCGGTGAACATTACTTCACATCTCGGTGCTTCTCGCCTAATTTAATCATCAGTATGCTTCACTCTGAATTAGTATACTCTCTCATTTTGTATGTAAATACTTGAAACAAATATTTGGCTTAGTTATTTTCTCTCAAACGACCACAGTCACAAAGAAATTGAAGTTTAAAGTTCAGTCACCACGAGCGAAGTGAGTCTTGGCGCCCGCCCGAATACCATAGCAGGTCATAATAACACACCGAATTCCATCGTTCTAGCTAGAACAAAATCACTCTGCTGACTCAAACTAAGCCAAACTTGCAATATAGGTGTCAAGTGTCTGTCCTATAACCACAACTACAGTCTACCTCTCGCAACATAGGTGGCAAAAGTGTATTGATTTTGAAAGCTGTCTGTTAGTGCATTTCGCTTGCAGAATATATTTGCCAGAGCCTACCAATCGGTATTGAACAATGAACTAGGCCATTATATTTACGGTGGGTCGGTGGAGATAATTAGACAATAATAGGCCGGCAACCGCGCAGAGCTTCAGAGCGATTCTGCATATAAGTGGGTCTCAAAAAATGACAAAAAAATATTGACGGTTTGACAATAAGTCGTTGTCATTAGAAGCGTCACTAAGTACTAAAACAAGTGAAAAATAATAATTCTGCAATGATAAGGTTGCTTTTCTGGGATGCTTCAGGCATTTTTGACCACTCGAGTGAACAGATATAGCTTGAATACAATACTAAGCAAATTATCATGTTTCGTTCCAGGTTAGTGGTGTCGCAAAACCAGAGGGCGCTGCACATCGTGTTTCCCCACCACTTCCTCGACTCGCCAGAGTGGTTCGGTGTTTCTACTGATGAGTTTTTTCAAGTAAGATCCTAAATAACCTGTTTTTTCTGAATTGGAAAAGAACCGCATCTCTGGTGCAGGGAATCCTGGGATGCCCCAACGGTGCTATGAATGACATCGGATGTGACAACTATACTCAGACTTTTAATTAGGTGCAGTAACTTGACATATAATTCGACAAAAAACGATAAGATTTATCAAGGAAATGTCAAATTTTCTTTCAAGTAACCTGTCATTTTACTGCACCTAATTAAAATACCGAGTATAGACGTATTTCTTGTGTTGTTGTTCAACATAATAATACTTTCTAATTATGATGTACACTAGCGACAATTACTGCTCATTCTTTTCCGGCAGCTCAAATGCCTTGCTAATTAAATTGTTTATAACTAACAATTTAATTACCAAGGCATTTGAGCCTGTGAAACTAAATTATATTATGTAACAATAGTAAAAATTGAGGCATTTTAGCTTATGCATATTTAGCGGCATTATATCAGCCAAACCACGTGCAAAAGCGTAACAATTATGTTAATAACGGCTGAAAGGTGCCGTAGCCATAGATTAAGAATTGCGCTAAGCTTAAAGACCACCAATACGGCGGGGCCAGATACCTACCTGGCATCACCCAAGAAGAAATTAGACAGTTTATACACGCAAAGCGAGCCAGAAAAATATCAACCGCTAGAGAGTTATGTCACTTACTCGCAAATGGCGTAAGCATCAAGAATGATAGACAAAGCGATACAAAAGTTAATGTGTTGTTGAAGCGCTGTTTAAGTTTTAATGAAAAGGGGGTGAGTGTCGTTAGATTGGATGTATCGTGAAAATATATAAAATCTCACATACAAAATACATCAAAACCTATAAAGATCACAATCGTTCTTGATGACTAATCAGCATTTCATAATCAATCTCCATGATGCACGCGTGGTACACACCAAAAAGCGGGGAAATATAATGCTATATATTACAGACAAACATACATAAGAAAAGAATAATCTCATTTATTGCAGTAAATAATAGTAGTAGTTTTACAGTACAGTATTATTAAGGTCAACGTTACGAAATAGTGTCTCTCGCTTATAAAGCTCCATACAATTCAGTTTTGGGTTTCATTTCAAATACTTTTGTGTTCATCTTTAATCTATGGCCGGAGCATATGCGTTTGCGCATGTGGGCGGTCGGTGTTATGCGCGGTGATTTAACGCCTTATGCTTTCACTCGCGTCTGTTTATTAAATGCGCGTGGGATTAATTCGGCTTTAAGAAGGTTGCAGGCGATTTAAATACTAATTATTACTTTATTAAAAGATCATATTTGTAACTGTTTGATATGTGCTATGTGTTTCAAAAGTAATAAGATTCATTAAATGGACCTTGAAAAAGGACATAGGTGCCTTATGACGCGAAAATGTAATCTATTTATAGAGGTTGACATAAGAGATGAAGGTTAGTGCGGAAAAATATAAAGAAAGACTGTCATGACACAGTCTTTCTTTATATTTCTCCGCATGTCTTTCCATGGAACAGTGGTCAAATTCCGAGGGGTGAAGCCGTGGGCAAAGCTAGTAATTTGCTGCTAAAACGGTTAGGATCCGAATGCAGTAGTATTATGTTGTCTTCTCAATGTTCCAGGTGTCAATAATGGCGATGGAAGAATCCCGGGTGCTGGTATGGCACCGTGACAAGCTGAAGCTGTCGATCATGTCGGACGCGTTCCTGCAAGCCGTGTTCGACCATATATTAGGGAGGGATGTCGTTCATAAACTTATGCAGGTATTTGTTCAGTCAATTTAGTCAACAACGAATCAGAAATCTTATTTTCTTCTGAACTGCGTCTCTTGATAATATCTTCTCTGGTGGAATCTGGACTTTAAAGCCGACTTGACGATCCTGGGACTGGGAGACGAATTACAGCTCTTCTCACCCCATTTATGTCCTTAAAAGTCTCCTGGTCGACTTCAACCACAGCGGCTAATCTCAATGAGATTAACCAGGTACCCAGGAGTTGTTATAGTGCACAGGTGTGTGCGCAATACACAAGTGCGCTCTCTGTTATATTACCATTCTATGTCCGGATGGGGCGACAGATCGACTAAAGAAAGGTGAGGTGCAGGACAGCACATCCGATAGTGGATCATTTGGCTTTTCGGACACGAGTTAATTGATTTCACGACCTCAGAGTTGAGACTCCATTCCCTAAAATAGGTTGCGTGGGATTGCAGCTGGCTCACACGTCAACTTGTGAACAGGACCTTCAGGAACTGTCTGCTCAAGTTTACTTAGTTTACCCAAGTTTACTTATTAATTTCCTGTTTTATTTGGTTTTATGACAAAACTGGATGACTGTTGGTTTATTCAAACATTTACTTTGTACTGTAAAACAATGGACGATTTAAGAAGAGTAACTGCTGAGTTTCTTGCCGGGTCTTCTTAGTAAAAACAACCTTCCGACGCCGGTGGTTTAGTCACATTATGTACATGTATTTTAAGTATCGTTTATATATTGTATTATTAATTATGTTTATTAAGTGACGATTCGAAAGTACTGTGTAATGGTCTACTTGAATAAAGAAATATTGAATTTGAATCCAACGCTCTGAGCTTCTGCACGGATGCAGGAAACTTGCCACTCACGTTACCGTTAACGAGTATCCTAACCTCGCCGTCCATAAACTGTTCCAGGTGAGCGAGACCATGGCGGTCAGCAACGGGCACCTGCCGAACAGCTACGAGGAAGGCGAGGACAAGCCGATGCTGGTCGTGAAGAAGGCTGGCGACGGGCCCGGCATCACCGCGCTGCTCAACCGCCAGCTGCAAGGTATGTGGTACCAGCGACCTCACAGACACTACACGCCTGATGTTTGATCTCTTGTCTGCAATGCCGCCAAGACCGAATGACTTTTTCTGGTTCTCGGATCTTTAGTAAAGATACTGCATGGAAAATGCTAAAAATACGCCTGATGTTTGATTTCTTATCTAAGTATTTTAGACTGTCATCTACCTGAGGCGAGTAACGTTATTGATTGGTGAACAAGCTTATTTACCAATTAGTGGCGTTGTCTACAGGAATGGTAGTGATTGGCTGTTATATTCCGATAATAGATGTATAAGTCCGATGAATCGCTCGTAATTAGGAGTCTAGTGGCTGTGAGGTCGATGGGTGGAATCTTCGGAAACCTACTTAGGTTTCACTTTTTAACCGTAAGGTTGGGTTTAGAGTCATGCGAACATGCATAGCTGACTTTTTCTTACCTAAACAGATAATGCCTTACCAAAAGGGACGTGAATACGGTATGGCCGGTCTGACAGCGTGACTCTGAAATCAGCCTAAGAGCTGGATCCATTCTTCTCGAATCTCAGGCTCGGATATTAATCGGAGTGTTTCATATGAATCGACGTCCTACAATAGCCATTAACTTTATTTAAAATGCTCTGCTTTAGAACACCCGATTAAAATCCAAGCCAGAAGCTAGGAAGTATTAACCATTTCTGAGGGTATTCAAAGGGAGCATACGTGTGTAATGTGTATACTTGTGTAATGTGCTAATCTGGAATAGATGATGGAAATGACGAAAGGAATGTAGCTATAGGTTTAAGGCACGATTTCCACTGGGCGTAAGACAAATGTCATTTGAGAATCAGAGCGATGCTGATTTTCAAAGAGCACATTTAGTGCCCATAACACTTGGTGAGATTCACCACCAATGGTTTTAATTTACAGCCATATCTACACTTAAGGCTCAAAGTATGCTAGCTTGAACTTCACATGCGAATGCTCTCAATGAGTACTCTCCTACGGATTGGTATTATGAATTTAATCAAAATGTCATACTATTTATATTTAAAAAAAAAAGTTTTTTCTCAGAAACTTTTTTATTACTCGAAATATTTTTATTCTTTTTTTTTTTTCTTACTTTTCCTTAAGAAATTTAGTGTGACATTGATTAAGTTCTGATATTTATTGTTTAAAACTAGGATTATCAGTTTTCGAGCATCTGTTTTGGATTCTGGCTAACCATATGCTTGGCGGCATATGTTATGCCGGCGTAAGTCCTGTGTCATATGGTTGCTAAACCATATGATGTTCAATCCAAAGCCTAAATTATTTGTGAAAACTTGTGTGCGCCGAAAATGTATTAAAATGTTTGGCAGACACACTACACACACTTGTCAATGATGAAACAGATGCCCGTAAATAATTTTACATTCATTTCATTACATATGACTTGCATGGTGATAGAATTTACAATAGAATGCCAGAAATTCAGAAAGCTAACCATTTAAATTGCCCCAAACTCATATTTACTTGGAAAATGTGTTCAATTTAGAGTTTTAAAGTTGTGTTTAAATTTAGCTTTTTAATTAGATTTTCAACCGCAGAAAAAGTTTTCTAAGTGAATATGACTACTTACATCATTTTTTTTAGTAATTCGCTTATAATATTTCATCTTCAAGTACAGCCGTAGGCTTAAGCTACGAGTAATATAGACTTTTAAAAGTTGAAATCCGTTGTATGTGCTCATACAAGCAACATACAAATCTTATAACTGGTAACTGGATGTTGTTCGTTATGTTTAAATGTATGCATCAGTGTCGTTTGTTTAATGTATTTCAGTATGTCTGCTACTCTCAAAGAACGGCTGAATATTTATCGATTTTAAACTACTGTATGGATTTTAATTAAACTTTACAATAATTTAGCTTATACATCTGAATCGCACATAGGCTACAATTTATAATTAAATATTACTTTTTGTTTTTCAACTTAAGTCCACGCGGTCGAAGTCGCGGACGGCCGCTGGTATTCTATATTTGTGTTTGTTTTATTTATTTCAAGGTCAGTATTTATTTTAAAATTTTCTTCATAAATGTATGTTTTTTTCATGGTATTTTACTTATTATTAGTCATAATACTTTGAAATAAAATCGGAAACCGACGCGGTATTAGTGAATATGTATTATTTTGGTATTTTTTCCCGCAATATTATTTATCTTTATTATTAACCATCTTTAACGTAGCAGACAAACTGAAGTGTATATTTTATAGATGTTCGCTATTGCCTTTATGAGTGATCATGGTGTCATGTGTGTATATACAATGTATATGACGGTGCACAGTTGTATCAGTGCAATTTCAATATAGGACGTTCCTCTATTATTTACAGACACTTTTTATTGCTCATAAAGGATGGTTGGTATGGGCCGTATACACATGATGTAGAGATTTGTAAGGTTAATGTTTTATATTTGTATGTAGGTGTAAGTCTTGGCACAAGAGTTAACCCATTCGCTGCCAGTCAAAAATTACAATAGAAAATTAATTGTTAAAACGCACCGGTGCGTGCTGTGGCATTGAACCAGTTAAGGCACGATATAACGAAAGCTTTTATCTATATTTTTTTTTCTACTATGATAATAATGAATTCTGCAAATCATAAACAATTTATTAAAAAAATACTCCTTTTTAACCTAAGTCCATTTAGACGAAGTCGCAGGCGGCCGTTAGTATTTTAAAAAATCAACATCGCGCCTAAATTACAATTAACCTTTTTTATTTCTCTTGTAAATACATATAATGGTGGAAGTGTGCATCAACTCTGGTGTCGCAGGCTTCTACTGGTTTAACGAGCGACATATTTACTGGAAATATTTATCAGTTCGTTCGTATTTTATTTATATAAAATTTTGTGTTTCAAAAAAGTTAAAGATGCCAATAAATAAAAAAAATATTTATACTTTTATGCAGAAGTCAGAAAAGTTAGTTAGTTATGTTAGTTTTCAATTGAATAACCTCACTCAATAAGTATATCGTTCGTTCTGTCAATTAACTTGGTTATGGTTGTTTAATTTATGGCATTATGGCACCTCCCTTTGATGCTTGCTTCCTACGTGTATTGATAAGCATCCTACCCGCGAAATGTCTGTCTTACATTAAAATGTATTTACAATACTACTTCAAATGCCAGTAGACCGTCCCTTACCTAAAATAAGCTTACATGATATTTAGCAGCTTATCTGATTGTACTAATCAGATTTTTTTTCTGGCGCATCGCGTTTTGGTGAAATTTTATTTCTATAACAAATAGGTCCAATTTGGGGTTAAGTTGAGTCTTGATTTGCGAAATATTGCACGACAAGTTCGATAGCATAATATAAAAGCAATAAAAAACAAGTAACAATTTGACAAATTATCCGTCAAAAGTGGACGTAATAGTAGATAGGTCCTTTCAATAAAGACTTATTGTCAATAAGCTTACTCATTTTTAAAAATTGTGATGTGATGACATGATTATACACAAAAACTTCTCCCAAATAATATTACTGTCGTTCGTTGACTAGACCGAATCGTAGGAAGCAAGCATAAATAGTTCAAATCTCTACTTGTGCGTTGTGGTTGCGTAACGTTCGTGTTGTGGTTGTGTCGCCGCGCAGGCGAGCACGCGCCGCTGCTGCGCGCCGCGCCCGCGCCGCTCAACTGCTGAACAGGAATCACCCCACACCTTTTACACCTCTGAGAATGACCCTGTTCCGTTCCAGACCGTTTTCCTTTGTCCTATCAATTCGTTTATCCTTGTTTATTTATATAAAACACAAACCTGAGTTGAATTTTAATGCGATATCCCACGTTTTAAAGTTTGCGATTGATGATACTACAAAAATATTGAAATACATTAACTCTGTATGTGGTGTATGGATGTCCACAACTGTCAAAGTGGTTATTTAAGCTAGATTTCATCCTGGAAGAAGTTGAGGTTTTATTTTAGCCATCTTTTTGTGTAATAAAAAATATCAGCCACTATGGTCAACTATTAGTGTACAGTTATAACTATTATGTGAAATAATACTTTATGTATTGTTCATTGTCAATGCGAAGACCTCCATCATTGATAGAAGATTGATCATAGCCTTATCGCCACGCTTCTCCAACCCAGGCTAATTTCTAAAACACACTTGAAAATGCAACCTAAACACCTGATTTAAAGCCCAGTTCAATAACTATTCTTTGTGACTTACACAAAACACTTCAAAAATGTTATAAAGCTAATTTTGTAGTGTCATCATTCCAAAATAATTAACGATATTTCTATTTTTCGTCCCTATTAACCCTTTTGTACAATGTTCAGTGTGATATATGCTGCTAACTTAAATATACATATTTTGATGTGCTTAGAATTTTTGGAAATTACATGTATTTTTAGACTAGCACCTTACAAATTAATAAAAGCAACTAGAATGTACAAACGTTTGGATAATACAATCATTTTAAATAGTTTTTACATGTAACTTTCAGGTTCATATTAATATTTACATTACATACAGTGTAGCCATGACATTCATTTTATTTAGCTTACATTGTTTGACATAATCATGACAATTTATTATTATTATTCCTGTCTGTAGCATGTGTAAATGTTTTTGATGTACTAGTCTATTTGTGCTAATATGTATATTTTAGTATATACGTATGTTTTGCATGTACTATATTAACAGTAAAGATGAATAGATAGTGAAGATGGATATAACAGATGTTCAGATAAAATATGAAATATAGAATTTCTGGCCATACAATACGACCTTTTTACATTATTTAAGTAGTATATCTATGAGTAGCGAGTGGTAGTTTGTTGCATATTTAAGCAGTACATTCAGTATTTTACATTAGTGATAGTTATATGGAGTAGAACAACGAAAGCTTAGTATGGATACACTTTTATTACATTTTATTAGTAACACATAGGAATTAATATCTATTCGTCTTGCTTTGACCGCGTGTGCTTCGATAAATAGTTGTTACCTATCATACGAGTATAATGTAGGATGTTATTTATGTAAGATTTAAAAGGGCTTTATAAACCATTCTATCCTTAGTCCATCCTAAATTCCAAATTCCTAAAGCATGTTTGGAAGATCGACAGTTAAAGGTAATTTTTTGTTTCATTGTTTATTTGTTTGTCACCCGCTGCACCCACGATTTGTTTGTTAAAATATGTTGCAAATAAAACACTTTAAAGGAGAGTCTTCATTGTACAAATGTTGCAAAAAACGATCAAATGCGGAACCTCCTATAAACTAACAGGGAAATCATTTTGTTATATGTTGTTTGTTTGATGTCTTATGTTTGCAAGCTTAACTGAAAATAACGCTACAAAAATAATTAAAATCCCATGAATAAATGTAAATAATTTTAAAAGTATTCAATAACCCATTGCACAAGCAAATTACACGCACAATACATGAAGTACAATTTAATTATTTCGCATTGAATGTGCACAAAATGTAATTATTAGCACAATCAGGTTACATTTTACCTACAAGTTGGTGTTTATTCTTGCTGGACGGATCGAAGTACACTCGACAGATTAGAGCTCGAAGTCTTAAACATTAGCCACCAAAATAACGTCCTATGCTTACAATTCCCAGTAACGCCCTAGCCTCGAGATTAAGCATAGATTAATTTTACGATACAGTAAACAAAGACATAAATCACGCTTTATATGGTGAATAAGTTTACTTTTGAGACACTTTTACTCGTACTACCGACGAATACGCAAGCTTACTGCTGGAGAGTAGTACTCTGCTGATTCTCACACGGGAACTTATTTTACGGAATAGTACCTAGTTTCTTCATGTGGGGCGTTCTAGGGACGCAACAGAGAAACTGATTCTGCCAGACGAAACGTCGATTTTATATCCGCTTTGTGGCCAAATTTTAGAAAACAATAAAACTGTCATCTCCGCAGCTAAAATATCCAGTGTACTTACACCTTTACTGCTTTTTAAACACTAACTAAATTCTTGCACTTAAACTGCGCAAACAAGCTTGTGTGGTGTGGTTATTCTTGCCAAAAAAAATAATTTGACATAAACGATTTTGCGGGCTTCTTATTCTGCCCAGAGATACTCTTTTAAGTCCCGAATAACAAATATTTACACATAGATTCGTCTTGCAACAGGTTGTGAAAGTATGTGTCTGAGGAACAATATCAATTTATACATTGAAACAAATGTTTATGTACTGTCTTTATTATGGGTATTGTAAAGCAAATACATATGGGAATTAATACCCATATTTATTAATATGCTGTCCGATTCTACTGAGAATTACAGCTATAGCGCTCTGCACCGACCAGATTTTATAAATGACATTTTATTTTTTAATTCTCAATTCTTAACCTGTCGTCCAAGTAGAATCTATGATGTGAAAATTATAAATCTTTTCGTCTTATACCTACACTGTGCCGTATTAGGCCAGCGTGGGGTCCGGAGCAAAGTCTACGAAAAGCCCTATGTGTGTATCTCACCCCTGAGAAAAGGGGAAAGAGTGGTTCTAGGGCAATTGCTAGGTTAATCCGGCATTGCCTAAAAAGGTAACTTTTCTAATATATCCCTATGTACAGCCGCAGACCCAAATGCGTGGCGACTCGGGCGCATCGAGGAGACCGATCACGAGACGCCGGTGTGAGGGCGCGCGCTCCACGTCGCTGTCAAACGACCGCGGCGTTAGTACAGTGATCTCCACTGTGCCCTATAGTGTACACATTGTACACTTGCCCTAATTCGGTGAAGCGCGGAACAAGACAGTTCGGATATTAGTGTCCGACGCGCATTCGCAGGGTAACAAGACTGATTATATTGGATTTGATAACGAGTGTTCAGAGTGTGAATGAAGAAAATTAAAATTAAATGAGGCAAAGCGATTGATTAAACAGTATACCTGTGATTACAAGTAACGCAAGCTGTTGAGTGAATTATGCGGCGAAATCCGAGAACGACAGAAAAATTACCGAAGTTTACTCAACATTATGGATCTATCAAGTGACTAAGCATCTTGTGATCACGGGACAACCGAATGTTCCTTGCGTAAACAATTATTAATAAACTGAAAAGTGTATATAATTAATTTTTTGCTCTGTTCATGAGACGACTGATACGGAGTGTCACGTATGACATTGTTTGTATTATTGTATGTTAGACGCGGGCATCTGATAATGATAGTTCGGCGGCTGATATTTAATTGGAGCATAGCTCGATAATTTTGTGCTTAAAGTTAAAATCTTGTGATTTATTCGCAGTTTGTAATTCTTAGATTTGTTATCTGTGATTTTTAGGAGTATTCTAAATAATGCTGGTTCTGTTTTTATTTGTTTAATCTGGAACTCAAAAACAGCTATTTAGGTTGAGCGTACAATTTAATTTGCAGTATTTGGCCCTATAATAGCAATTATTAGAATTAAAAATTGCATAATACTGAACATCGGAAATGTTTCTACAATAGTAAATAGCTAGTAAAAAAACATATAACTGTGAATTGAATATTAAAAGATTTTAGGGTAACGTAAAGCAATTTAACATTTTGTATATTATGCTAAGAGATCGGATAATGGAGCGCTTATTCACTAAAATTTCAGTTTTTCCTTACATAAAATAGTTATTGAACAAAATATACATAGTACTCATATTTAAAGAGACCAAAGACAAATAATTTATTTGTTCTGAAAGGCATGTCCATACTTTTATTTCGCGGCAAGCTGGAAGTTTAGCGTCAGAATATCCGATCTCGAATCATGTGGTGTATGGTCAATCACCTCTCGAGGGTAACACTAACTTGAGACATTAAATATTAACAACTATTATGTAACTCTTGATTTGTGGGTGACAATAGACCATAAGGTGTCTTCATTCAATATTATTTTGGCACAAACATTTTTGAGCTCTCATGTTTATGTTTTAGCGAAATTTGAAATGGGTTTGCAAGCGAATTTTTTGCTTTATCAAGTTTTTGAAGAGCTGATCAAATGTGTAGTGTATTGATTGGTGGTTTAAATGTTCCACAAGTCACATTATAAAACAACTGGTTCATTTGATCAATCTTTCGCATAACAGAAATTAATGTGCTGCTAATTTGATACCTACCAATATTTTTTGTCTGTCTGTACTTTATAAACAAGTAAAGTTTGTGACTTTGAATGTAAGGTTTTCTTCAAAAAGATCGCCCGGCGCGATGAGAATCGAGTATTTCGATAAATTTGTTACGTTTTCACTATTAAAACATTACCGTTTTGGACAGACCGAAATCCGCGGGAAAAGCCGCTGGCACAGGTAGTTTGTAATATTCACAGTTAAAATAGTTGTACTGTTAATAAGTCAGCGAAAACGATTTGATATGTCGAAAAGACTAGAAACTATTTTGAGTATACTATTTATGTAGATAGATATAAAAATGATATTGAATCGATAGATAGATGGAGATGTTAGCCATAAAGTTGTGTGTACGTGTAAAGAGCGATATTATATAGTTGGATGTTTGCTGTAAATATTGATATGAGATTGACGCTATATTATAGAGAATTACAATGCATTTACTTGGAATACATTCCTGACAAATAACATCTCTTAAAAAGTATGGATATTGCAAAATTTGCATATGTTAGCCGGTTTTTTTCATCGACTGTACCTGAAAGTGCCTACTATTACAGTCTTGGAATTATAAACATTGATTATAGCACAAATAAGATAATATAAATTGGAATTGTAATATGAAATATATAAGCACCCAACACTTTCGCAATCGACTATTTCTATAAAAGTTTTTTTTTTTAAATGTTGACCCTAATTCATTCTATGTATGCAAAAGAGGAATTTTGAAGTATAGTTTCATATTCAATTTAAACATACTGTCCATAAATTTTGTTCACGAAAATTATACCTGGTAGGTAGATAGTGTACCTGATTAATGGAATTTTTAATACGTTAAGAGATCGGTATGGAATAGATTACATACATGAAAATATTACTTCGTACAGAATCTTGTCCCCCAGCAAGTCGCTACATTAATAAATTAATAAATATTTAGTTCTGACAATATACCTATTTCCTGCTCATTAAAATTATCGCTGACGCCAAAATCTGTACAAAAAATGAAATGTTGAATGTGCATGCTGTGCCTAAAAGAAACAAATCTGTTTAGACCTCAAGGATTTTCCAGGGTTGAGTAAAATAACTTTACTTGCCGTGGTTAGGGTATAATTTCAAACGATAATATTTGGTTTAGAAAAACACAGTAAACTAAATACAGTCAATTACACCAAAAGCATTCACTTAGCCGTTGCGTAAATACTCAGGCAACACCTCTTCGTTCAATTGATTGCTATTTCTTTATCGACTTTCAAAATCAGTCACACTTGATTTCGTATTTCAATGGTCGAGAAAAATGAGGAAATACTGAATTCCGTTATGAAATGATGTCAAAAGCTTACAATGCAGTAAAAAGAATTGATCTCTAAGTGACATTATAATAAAGCTGATTATTGAATAAGGTTGAAGTACAGGTACAATCAGCAACAAAAGTCGCTGAACACTTGAGTGATTGTGATAGGAACTAAAATGGATCATTTTTAACAATTAATAAGTACCTGCCGACTGTTCTGCCACTTGTGTTGCTGACTTGATCATATTGACAAGTGATAGAAATTGTAGTTGTAACAGGACATTCTAATCGCAATAATGTATGTTTGATGTTTGTGATTTGGTAAGAATTTAATTAAATTAAATTTTAACATTCCAATAATACAATATGTTTTCTGTGGCTCTTAAAATAACTAATTAATTAAAATTATGCAAATATATCAGAGCTAGATATCAAAAATGCACTGCCAGATGCAAAACTACATAATATAACTAATAATAATTTAATTGATTAAAATCATTATTTGTATAAATGCTTGTAAATGTATGGATGTGTATGAAAAATGTCAAAAGACAGCTATAATTTGTAAATAGGATCTCAAAATATTTTTATTAAATGTGGTCTACAATTGCATTTGTGTCACTTTACTACACAATGATTATTTTTTATCGTGTTAGTAGAATCTTTAGACTTATAATTGGCTGTGCTGAAACATCCAGTCTTAATGGTTATGCAATAAGCTTGCAGCATGACGAATTTCATAGAAAAAAGTAGAATCACCTTGGGTATAGGGTTCAAAAAGAATGAACTAAAACTAATTTTGGCTGTGTCTTACAGATTACATCAACCAATCTTAAAATGTTTTTCATTTGGTATTTGTAATGCTGTATTTTTGTTTTCATATAAATCATTTTTAAACGCAAGAATGACTTATTTAGCCAAATAAATTTTATATCTAGATTACTGTGAGACAAATGCAATTGTACACAACTATTGCCACTCGCCTTGTTGTACTATGTGAAGAGCACCCGGAGTGTTAAATTAGAATGCCTTAATAAATTGCCATGTGATGAATGTAAATTATGAATGTATGATTAAATGTAACTGAATCATAGTAGTACATGTTGAGAAAAATAGATATAAACAAATAAAAGTAACAACTTCTGTAATAAACATGTTTTTCATTTTAAATATAGATCAGAAAGGATTTAAAAATATAAATAATAAGTATTTGGAGGAAGTTTCAAGACAACATTTTAGGAAACAATCAGTAAGTTAGTGTGCACAGACTTAGTAATAAATACATCACAACCTTAACTATCATCAAAAGTCATTCTCCCTGATCCATGATTTTTCATATATCTTCTATATTGTTTGTGTTTGTTATTTTCTGCCAATGCTTTCTTAGCCTCTTCATCCTTCGCCTGTTTCCAACTATCATAGTACTCTTTCACCCACAGCTCTTCATCCAGGAACTCTTGTATTTCTGCTTCATCAATAGCATTGAACTGATGATGTCCCAATCTCATGTTTTTTCTAATTAAATATAACTTCTCCTCTTGCCCATAAGGCTGCTTTAAAATTGTAAACTTCCAGAACCATCGCAAATACCAATAAATGTAAAGTGCAATGGTGTATGGAAGAATTATTATCTGTACCCAAAGTATGTCTACAATCTCGGGCTTGGCATAAGCCCCTTTTATGTCCATATTTTCCTCAATAACTCTTCTTATTATTCTGTCTTGCTCTTCTTTTTGCTCTGCCTTACTTTTCTTGCTTTTCCTTGATTGGTTTTCATTTATTTCTGCTTTTGCTATGTCAAGAGCTTTGTTCCTATACTTTGGTACTGTCATGAAGTATTTTATAGCTGTGTCATATTTGGACCAAGCACTGTAATACTGCATGATAGATATGATAGTTATTGTGACTGAAATCACTATACGGACATCCACTTTAGGAGCCATGCGGCGACGGTAGTACCTGTAATAATGGGCATAGTACTCCTGAGGATTGTCCAACATGTAGTCGTAATCTGTTCTCTCTTCATCATCTCGAAGAATTTCGTAAGCGGTCGCGATTTCTTTGAACTTTTCTTCAGCTACCTTTTTGGCTTCAGGGTCTCTGTGCAAATCCGGGTGAAACTTCTTCGCCAGCTGTCTGTAACTTCTGCCGATTTCTTTGGTTGTCGCATCTCTTGTAACTCCCAAAACTTCATAACAGTTCGCTTTTCCACAGTAAATACCTTCTAACAAATGGTCGTGTGAAGATACGACTGTGATTTGCCAAAGCACAGTAATAAGAGTACAGTACTTAAAATAACTCATTTTTGGTTTTTTAACATACTTTATAAATATTACATGAAACTTTAAAAATGTATACTTTAGTAATAATAAAATAACTAGTGAGAAGTTTGGTTAAAAACTCAAATCCTCGTCTTTCGTCTCCACTTCTCCAGGGGATTTTGACAACTGGCAGCCGAATGACATCGTCATGTCAACGTCAGCTAATTTTCGTTCAAAAAAGCAAAAAATCAACACTGCGTTCCATTATTGAGCAAGGTTTCTTGCATCAACCTCATAGCCAATATACTCCTGACATCGACCTCATAGCCAAAGACTCTTGACACCGACCTCATACCTAATAGACTACTAATGACAGGCGAGAGGCTATGGCCCCAAAGTTAGACGAATAAATCGGAACTTCCACAGACACCAAATACATCCGATCACTTTCGACCACTGCCGTGATCCGCCAACAGTCAACGTCAAAAATAAAAAGAGTCTGCACAATGGGGCGGGCAACTGTCAAAGTGGCGCTAGCA
Organism: Udea ferrugalis; assembly: GCA_950022985.1. Classification (NCBI taxonomy): domain Eukaryota; kingdom Metazoa; phylum Arthropoda; class Insecta; order Lepidoptera; family Crambidae; genus Udea; species Udea ferrugalis. The sequence goes on along the minus strand of OX465524.1, from coordinate 16,351,034 downwards.
GAGCAACGACCAATAACAAAGACGTTTTTGTATTTTGTAGTTTCCCCGAGATGAACAACTTAAAAAAAGTGGCTCAAAGCAATAAGGCGAGTAAAGTTCGAGCCTAAAAGCGGGGCTAGGGTGTGTCATAAACATTTCCGAGGCCAGTGCTTATGAAATAATCGATAAATACTCAGATAAGGTACATACAAAATAAGTTTTAGTCATATATGACTCAAATCTGATAAATGATAAGATAGATAGATAGATAAACACTTTATTGCACACAAAATAACACATTTGTAAGGAATACATGTTCTCATAAATGTACAATTTAGGATAAGGTTATTTGAAGTCATTCAGACTTCAATTATAACCTCAAAATCTTTAAAATTAGGTAGTGTGAAGTTTCGTGTTTTCATTACTACTAAAATGATTAAAGAGTTACACACTAGCCAGACTATCATAGGTAAACATATAATAAACTCAAAAGCAAGGTCTAAGACCTTAAATTGGAAAAATACGAAGGAATTCATGGAACACAAATTTCCATTTTATTAGCGCTGCTTTCCACCCACGTAAATAGGCGCCTCTTTTTCTTAGTTCTTCTTTCAACTCGCATGTTTTCCAAGTGGAATCCATGTTTAAAGATAGGGAATTATCAAGAAATAAAGCGATTGTTAATGTTTATCACACTGTCACAGATAAACAAGGGTTCATGCTAGGGTGGCGCCATCTGAGATAAGCTTTCACTTGTCGGCCCCATTACGTGGAGTGAAAAAATGGGCAATCTCTAAGGTTTCAGCAGGATGGTATTGAATTCCACATGCAAGTGATTAATTTACAGAATATCCTGTAAACAAATGCAATAAGAAATTCGAATTTTGAAGAAATTGTTTGGGGTTCATCTTACACTGGATATGGTTGCTAGGAAACACATGTCAAATAAACTACTGTCCCTTTCGTTTGTATGCGGAAAATTATGTTTCTCTTTTTAGACAAGTGCAACTAGCGATGTGACAAGTCTAAACATTATGTTTATCGTTAAAGTCCTTTACCAGGTTGAGTAACGATATTCCAATTTGAGTATCTGGAAATAATTTATTTACAATAACAATTTATTATTTGTTTAGGTATGAAAACGGCTCTTACTATGAATAAAAAATCGTGACGTAAATTATACTGGAAATAACAGCTCCTAAAGTTGTACGTCCCTACTAGTTATATTTTATTTTCATTCTTACTACTCACAACAGCTAACAATTGATTTGAGTTGAAGTTTGCAATTAAATTTGCTAATTTATTTCATAAATATTTCGGTAGCCTTATGGTTGACTGGTATAATACTAATGCTGTCCATATCAATACAAAAAATATTAATTGAACGATACGCCATACGGTACGCTGAACCGGCACACACCGTGCTGTCATTATGTCAAAAAAACAACGGAAAAAAACTAGGAAGATGAACAGAAATTGCATTAGATATGCGCACTGGTTTTCAGATGGCCAAATTTTCTGTTATGTCAAGTTTGTAAGGCCTTTAACACTTTCCAACAATTCTTACTGAGCCCCGCGTGTGTGAATATGGCTCGCCTGGCCTGTTCGATCTACCAGCTAAATTAAGCGACGTGGGCAAGAATGCACAGGCAGCTTTATCCGTTTTAAAACTTAATAGAGAATGAACGCAGCCTCTAAAAAGGCACATGGCAACACTGATTGACAGTGACAGTAGCTGCCAATTTGTTTGACGTTTATTTTTAGTCCAAGTTCGCGCATGTTTATTTTTGTTTTTCTGAAAATAATCTAATATAAAACTGAACATGATGTTTAAAAGTGCATTGGATGAGTTGTCTGAAGATATATTTCAGTATTTAACAGGAAAGCCCAAGACTAGCAAAAGCTTATTAGTAAAAAAACACTCAGAAAATATTCAACTGCGTGGTGATTTTAGTTTTCCAAATACTTTGGTATCGTGGCACCAATACTTAGATATTCCTAGTGTATCGGATGAAGTAAATGTGAGTTTACTGAATTACATAGGTAAGCAGACGTCAAACTTAATTCCGGATTCTAAAAACTGGGTGTTAGAAGTCGCTAATGTGAAAGAAGAGAAGGGCCGCGTCCACTTGTTTCTTGACCGTCAAAAATCGATTCCTATTGCATTAACTGAGGCCCTAGTGTATAATGAACAGATATCACAACAAATTAAAGGTGGTACTGGTATTAATCAAGTGAGTCAAGATATATCAAGTGAAGAAAATTGTTTGACATCATTGCGCTTGAAGTATCTAAGCAAATCAATTCAAAATCTTTACTCAATTTATTCAAATAAATGTGGAAATGATGAAGTATTGCCAAAAGTGGTTATCACGTCAAAATCATCACTAAGGCCTGCAGATGGTTGTGCTGTTCTGTGTGGAGCTGTTCTTAATGCTAAGACTGGAGCCAAGGAAACTGATTTAAAGGCTGAAGACTACATTAGGTAAATACATTGATCAATCCTGCTCATGAGGTTGTGTTCTGGGATTCCTACTCATTTTAGTAAACATCGGTTAAATTATTCTTAACCAAAACACAAACTAAAGGGACTCCAAGTTAATATTACAGATGCAACCCACCTTAAAATGAGTTAAAATCAAATAAATTAACTGAATCGTTCCCCAGTTACTATCTAACAATCAATCAATATACCATACTTTTAACTTAGCAACAATTTGTTTTGATGAGTATTGAAATTTTGTTCCAGAATACGGCAGAATGAAATGACCCTTATAGCCCAGCACAAGTATGGAGTGAGAGTTTCAACAGACTCAAAATGGAGAGAGTTCATAGCCCACCTTGGGGAGTCGGCAGTTGTCTTTGAGTTACTGCAAACTAAGATGAGCAGTGCTGTTAAAGTTAACTTTGATTGCCCTTCAGCTGGGTCTAGTAAAGGTACAGATTGTTACATTAAATATTTTAAGAGATCTGACAGCTTATGAATATCTACAAAACTGACATAATTTTATTGTAAATACTGTCTTGATTGTGGTATTCTTCTACTGGCTAGCTGGCTGGCCTTCAACTGCAGATAATGTAGATATTTAAAACAAGCAAAATAGACACAGAGTTTAGACAGAATCTATGTCCAATTAGTAAAAAAAAAACTTGATATTTGTGTTTGTTAAAAGACAAGAGCAATCCTTGTATATGTATATTCATTTCTTAGGGAAGTATTCACATAACTGTGTAATTAAATATCAATTGCTTTTGGTCAATTTACTACATAATAATATATTCAGTTCTACATTATTTTTGGGTTTTGGAACACATGATAATGGATCATTGTGTATTGCAGGGGCGTCTTTTGTTCTCTACAACTGTGCAAGGCTAGAAGCAATAATACGATCCTTTAATGAGAAAGTTGCTGAAGGGTCATACCCTCCCCTGCCAGAGTTCAAAGATATAGATTTCAGTTTACTTACCCAAGAGGTAAGTAGCTTTGATTTAAATTTTACAATTATTTGTAGCCTAAATAAATGTTTTGAAAAGCATCGGGGAACTGTGTCAGAATATGTTCTAACTTCTGGGTGTTTCACCCTTTTCCCAATATCATTAAAATTTTAAATTAGTGTAGAAGATTAGAAACAAATTGTATGTTTTTTTTTAAAATTTTTAGGTTAAATTTTATTTATACTTTATAAATTGACTGTAATTGCTTCTTGTTTCATAGGATGAATGGTGTCTAGTGTTCAACTTCATTATGGGATTCCCTTCCCTGTTGAACAGCTGTGTCGAAGTGAATAGCAGATCATGTGAATTCCGACCACATCAGATTTGTGGCTTCCTATCCTCAATGGTACAAGTGTTTAGCCAGTACTACAGGAGAGTGAGAATTTTAACCGTGAGTACTAAATTATAAGTCCATATTGCGTAGGTGCTGATCAGGAAAGTCCTTTAAACAGTAATTGACTTATAGGCCAATGATCTGGAAGAATTAAGTTTCAGTCAGTAAATTTTATTTGCTGGAATTTATTGATCCGAAATTACAAATTAGGCACTGAATATACATTTATTTTAGGGACTTATTGCCTAGTTTCCCTACAATAATAGAGAACCAGAATTGGATTTGCGTGCTTGATTCAATTAAGTAGTCTTTTCATTTTCAATGTTATCTAACTAAAACTTGTCAACTTTATTTACCAAAATATCAAGGCTAATAATATATGACGCACAGGAATGATTTGCATCGGATTTGATCGTAAATGTTTATTTGGTTCTACTAGAATCTAGTTAGAATTTTGTTTTTGTTTCTATTTCAGGAACCAAGAAAACACCTTTTGCCGGTATTGTTTGCTCGCCTACACATGTTGAAAATACTGAATGATACTCTTAAATCATGTTTATATATTTTAAATATTAAAAGTGTTTCTCAAATGTATTCACATTTTTATTTTGAGTTTAATACGAAGTAAGTCCTGTAAGCTTCATTTTCTGGTACAAAACATTCAATGTTGTAAATATATCTCACTGCAATGCAATTCGTTCGAGTTGAGCAGTTTATAGCGAAGTTAGTATACTAGCAAAACATTGGTAATTAGGAATATTGATGTTTCGCATACATCGAATACAATTGCACTCCAATGCGAGAGCTGCATATTATTCAACAAATAAAACTTGCTCAATATCCCACGCCACAACAGAGCGCTTAGAAAAAAAATGTTTTGTTTGAAAACACAAAGTTCACGTGATTGACCCAGGTATTTTATTGTGGGCATTCCGCCGCTGCGATTGGCCGGCCGAACGGCGCCGAGCGCGGCCGACAGCGCCCGAAGCGGCATACGCGGTCGCGCGCCCCGACTCGCCTAGTGTGCTTTTGACATCGGTAAATGCAGTCGTGAACTTCGGAGCGGCTAAAGACACTTTTATTTATAGTTTTAATCGAATAAAGTCGTGTGACGTTCGTGAATACCTGTGCTAACCCAGGATACCATAAATATGAGTATTGCTGATCTGATCCAAGCTGCTGAATTCATCGAAAGGCGCGATAGAGGTGAATTGGATTTTCTTTGTTTGAATTGTCAATCGAGTGCACTACTCGCACACGTCAACATGGCTCCCGTCTATTTTTGCCCTGCCATAATCAGCTGATTTTGACGGAATGGCAGTGTTCTTTGTTGCAGAGGCTGAGCACGGATACGCGTCAAGCCTACCGGCTTACGAGGAGTCTCGGAGTGGTGGTAGACGTCCGAAGACGAAGAAATCGCAGGGCAGCAGGTGAGCTAGTTGAAAAAAGTGCAGTGCAGTGAAGTGATTGTGTCAAAAATCAGTGTAACAGTCGGTTACATTGTATGTTTTTTGTTCCAGGACGACTCACAACGAGTTGGAAAAGAACAGGTGAGTCGGTTTGTTTTATGTAAGAGTGCGGTGGCGGGTTTGCGTTGCCGCGATGCCGGCGTGATTTCGCGCGTGGCGCAGTGACCTTGCGAGTCTAGTCGCAAGGGAAGAGTGTTCGTTCCTCGTGTAACGAGAGGCGGGTGGGGCGCTGACGTTGCTAACCCATTTGGCAGCGGCTGAGTGCCACGGCCGCTGGGCGCTGCCGCTGGTTACGTCAGCGGGGCTCGGCTGCCGCCCCATCCCATCTCGGGATGACCGGCCGGCCGGTAAACAACGCTTGGATAGGTCAAGTATGCGAGCGTTCAGCCCCTTCCGAAACCTTGTTGACTGATGCATTTTAATTATATTTCAAATTGGCTATTTCTCTGGGAACCCCTGACGTAAACAGAGGGGTGTTGAGTTTGTGAATCTGCCCATAGCGTTGTTGCTCCCAGTTCGGTGAAACGATTTTGATTTAGTTTTCGAAGTTGGAAAAGTGACTCGATCTGTAGTGTTCTTAGCTTTAATTCAAGATTATTTTGTCGGATTTCTATAAAATTATAAAAGTAATCAAATTCTTTCGCTGTACGACTAATCACTAAAATTGAAAGAAATTTGCTTAATCCCTTTGTTATTGTTATGTTTCGGAATCGTAAGGAAAGCCTTGTGGTTTTTTTACAAAATCTTGTTATTTTTAACAAAATTAGGAATAAGTTAAACTACAATTTGAATATAAATCAATTTTCACAGAAACCTATCTAACGACTATTCCTTGACTATTCTACAGCTTTCTCGCGATAAATTACGAATTTAGAACCGATAGGTGATTTACCTATAACAATTTCTGATTCAAACTTATATCGCTAGCCCATCATATGGGTTGCATATAGCACCGCCGCTCATTATTTGTAAACACGTTACATAATATACCTAGGTACCTACATCGGAAACAATCAGACTGTAGGTACTGTACGGGTGTCGAACCCGCAATGTAGCCGACTTTTTAACCATTAATAAAATAGACCAATTTACTCCTAAATCAGCTTTCTATTAGTTTCTATACTCACTACCGCATTCACAAGCAACCTTCAGCATTGTCCAATTGGATAGCTCGAAATCCTACCCTGATGCGTAATGATGATCAGTGAAACCCCATACCCACGAATTCACAAACGTCTATCAACGCTAAGCACGCGCTCAAGCTCATGCTGTCCTGTAAAATGTCGATAGAACTAAAAGGGACAGCTATCCTTCTGATGAATTTTCAACTTTGATTTGCGTTTGTTAATTCGGGGGATGGTGTTGTTCATAAAAACTGGGATCAATAGTTTTGCCTCAACATACAAACGGTTTTTAAGTATAGATTATGCCAAACAAGAGACAAGTAAACTGATCTTGCTTGATTGAGTTAATACATCCATCGTTTATAATTTATTCTTCGCTGTTTTCTTAATTAACACTCCAGCGCGTACGCATTGCTGACTGGAAACTGATTTAAATGCTGATGTTGATGATTTTGTTGAGATTTGAATAATGATTGTTAGTTTAGAGAAGTTTTCCATCGTCTTTCTATATGCTCTTCAAACGAGTGCATCGTATCAGTTTTTCGGCCTATATTTGTTTATTTAATTTGTTTTGGGGATTTCTTCAAAAATAAAATATTCATTTTGGAGGCATGAGACGAAGTGGCAATCTCTTTTTGTTGCCTCCTTTTTAAGTGTCCACGTGTCCTGGATTTAATTTGCTGAAAAAAAGGTAAAAGTACTTAAGAAATTCCCCTGCAAAGTAGCAAATTTTACATTATATTGTAATTAAAATTTGTTTTACATATTTAGTTAAAGACTGACTGCGAGTAATAAAACCGTGCCAACTGCATAAAAAGTTGATAATCTACCGGATTAAATACTTCTAGGTCTTCCTAATATTCCAGAAAATAGTTAAAGTAGTTAATAGGTACGAGTACTTAAGGTAGCTTTCTACGTAATGTATTATTTGTGTTATGTAAGTTATCTTGGCATAGGTATTTGGTAAATAAATACGGTTGGAAACAGAGATAGTGTATTTTTCAAGAAAGTTATATCGGAATCGGTATCGCTGTTTTCTGCCAACAGCTGATTTTAATGGCTTGATAACGCGTTGCATTTGTTATTGTTGTTCATACTGAAATAAATATCTTTTTTAATATACAGTCCAGTTTAATCCAACTAGACCGATCTGTTTTCTTTTCATACAAAGTCATGCTGAAAGAAATATCTTTTTTAATATACAGTCCAGTTAATCCAAATAGAACGATTTCTTTCATACAAAGACCGTGGCAAACAAGCATGCGGAGCTGATCGTAAGCGGTTACCGCAGCATGTGACACGTGTAATTCGCGCGTTACTGACCCTGTAAAAACCTTTTCGAACCCTTCTTGGAAAACGCCATGCTAATTGTTATGGCTCATCGGGAAAACCTCCGCAAGGATATTTTTTTTTTATTTCAAATAAACAGGTTGTTTACAATCAACTCATCGGCTAAACAGCAAAACGGCAAGTTCAAATTCAAAATTCAAATTCAATATTTCTTTATTCAAGTAGACCAATAAACAGTACTTTCGAATCGTCAAGAATCTTAATAATAACCACTTAATAAACATACACATAATAATATAATATATGAACAATACTTAAAATACATGTACATAATGTGACTCTACCACCGGGGTCGGAAGGTTGTTTCTACTGAGAAGACCCGGCAAGAAACTCAGCAGTTACTCTTTTTCAATCGTCCAATGTTTTACAGTACAAAGTGAATGTTTGAATAAACCAACCAAGTTCGTGAAGTTAACAATTCAATCTACATTTGCTTTTGTAGGGAAATACTTGAAATTATACAAATAAATACCTACTATGATATGTTACTAATTGCCAGTTAACCTCCCTTATTAAACTTCAAATTTAAATTGTTTATTGCTAACTAAGTGTAAACTTATTGTTTAAGTACTTATTACTACTAAAACTGTATTCTCACACAAGATTTTGGGCTTAAATCTACACTCCATAACATGATTTACTTTGAACTTTGATTGGTCTTGAAACTTAACCAGTAACAAGCTCACACGGGTATAACCTCCCCAATTTTACAACTTAAAACTCATGCCGTCTCGTGAAGTATTTATAGAAGTGAAGGGCACAGCTATACTTGTAAGGGTTGCTTAACTTTGACATAGTAAGATCTGACTGAAACCACGCTCAAAACTCGATTCAAACTCAGGCAAAGATGAATCAAGTCTGGGTTTGGTTGAATTCTAATATTTGGACCAATCACTGTCTTCAATGTAGATACTTAAATACAGAGTGAAAAGTCAGTCAAGTACTTGCAAAGGCAAGTCCTAGCCAATTTGCCATAAACTAAGTGTTCATCGATTTTTTCATAAAAGTAGAGGTTTTTTTTTAAAAATATCATAATATCCTGAAAAGTAAGCCAAAAAAGGACTGGGCTTATTTAAAACAATAATAACTTCTACACTTGTAGTTAAACTCGTGCAATCATATCGTGATGTGCGCTCACTGGCGCATTGTTGCATGGATGTAGTGAATTACCATTTTTATTTTATTTGTCATCCTAAAAACATTTTTTTAGGGAAATCTATTCAGTACCTGATGCCGAGTCGCTAATAAGGTCTTAGACTAGCTATGCAGTTCTCTGTCAAAAACTCGCAAGTGTACCCTTCAATATGTGAGCGTAAACGTGAACATCAATCTATGTGTGCAGTGCGTAGTAACTGGTATGTTAAGACGTTGAGTATCGAGTATGTTCTTGGCCACTATCGCTTATCAATAGGATATCAGCAACGCTATGCACTTGCATCGCGCGTCACTATGCGGCGATAATGTGCCTGACCTACGGTAATATGTTTGTCACGTAAAACCGGTTCCAACTGGATTTATAATCTTTAGTGGCTCAATAAAAGTATAAACGTCCCTTTGCTAGGCTCTGGTCACACCTCAACAATAGCGACGTCAGCCGGGACCAAGCGAGGAACGTGGTTTCTAAAGCACGGATATATGCTAGAAAGTACATTTTAAGAGGCTGACGTCGTTAGATGTCAGTCGTTAAGCCTAGTCGGAGGCCTTTGGGTGGCTTGATAGCATCTGAAATTAAGATTGCTCGCTAACCTTACACCTCTCCAACAATGGGCACTGAGCCCGCGTGTTGGAGTATGGCTCAATCCACCTCATAGTTGCGGTGAGGCCTGTGCCCAGCAGTAGGACGAATATCAGCCGTTTATGTAGGTACATTTTAAGAGAACGCTTTTTAGCGATAAGACCGTCTGAATTGTAAGAACTGAGAAAGAAGAATTTAACTGAGTGTGCAGCCGCCATTGAGTCACAGTATTTTTTAAACCCACTGGAGATCCGAATCTCACAACGGATTCCGTTGCTTAAAATTTGAAACAAGTCTACGGAACCGCTTTGCTATAATATAGCAATAAAGTATCAAGAATCGTTGGTAAAATAGTTTAAATACAATCTTCAAGGTTAATTGAAAGTCATTCTGTTTGCCAATACCTTTTCTTTTAAATAAAATGCAGACAATGCACTCATGGCGAAATCCCGGAAAAGGGTTCCCAGTGGCGTTGTAGTCAGCGGAACCCAGAACCTTAGGACACGCGTATTAGGCCCAGACTCCACCAGAGCTGAGCGGAGATGTGCGGCGTCGAGCTGTGTTTTCAACAACCAATAGAATCACATCTCCACATCTCCATGTGTGAATAAGGCAATTCCATTGGTTTTTGAAAACACAGCTCGACGCCGCACATCTCCGCTCAGCTCTGGTGGAGTCTGTGCCTTAGAACCCAATGTGTGAGTGGGCCAATTTTGCTTCCTATCATTTGCGATTTCTCTGGTTAGAATATTATATTCAAGAAATAACCATGGTGTTACACGTAACCATACATTGCGGTAACCGCTAACCATCTGGCGGTCCGCATGCTTGCTGGTCACTTTAAAATAAGATAAGAAAGTGCTTTATGGCACACAAAACAAAGTTGTTTACGAGTGATACATTGTAGTGTTAATGTATTGTTCACTAGGCGGTCTTATTGTTGAAATACATTTCTTCCGGACAACCCACAGGACACCTTCACTGTGTGAAAGAATATACGGTACGATGTAGCTTCCTAACGATTAGGACCAAAATTCAATTTGGATAACAAAATCGTTCAAATTTGATCATGTAACATGAGCTAATGGGTTGATTTTAACGTCCATATTGTGATTTCTGTATTGGCATATTTCTGTAGGTCATTACTTGAAATCGATTTATTTCTAATCTGAGGTGTTGGTTTTTAAATTACCTGTTATTGGCTACTGACACGCACGTTGATTTGATTTCATTTCAATTGAATTCACATTACTCGCCACTCGTAACCGATTTTACTTTATTAAAATGTTCAATGACGACATAGGGTTGCGGGTTCGATTCACGCACTTATGGAGACTTGGTTCACAAGCGCTTTATTCATAACTAGCAACCCGCCCCGGCTTCGCACGGTTGCAATTTGATTTTATCTCACATATAAACCTCTCTCTTCAATCAATCAATCTATTAAAAAAAACCGGATCAAAATCCGTTGCGTAGTTTTGAAGATTTAAGCATACCAAGGGATATAGGCACAGAGAAAGCGACTTTGATTTATACTATGTAGTGATGTAGAAAAAGAAAGAAAGAAAGAAAAAACTTTTATTGACCTTGGACAGCGTACACAGATATAAACAAACAAAACAAAATGGTTAAAATAAAATAAAAATAAATATAACAAAAAACAAATAACCAAAAATTTCCACCAGACAGCATTGTCACGATGTCCAAAATTAAATGGACCCCTCTCAGCTAATGCCTGGATCTGATAGGTTCAGACTCTGTTTTTCAGTGGGCCTTATGCCTTTGACTTAAGTGCAAAAAATATAGCAGTTAATACACGTATTTCAGCAAATAGGATGATTATGCAGTATGTATTGTATGGTTAGTGGTTTCTTCACTCTGTCCCAATTGCGATATTACATGCATGTTACGTATGTATTTAGTATTTATTGGTACTGCCAATGTGCTGATTATCAATGATGATGTAACGCGAAGAAACTGCAAATGGTTTTGTTAATTATAAACGACATTATGGTATAGGAAGAAATTCCGAAAAATCTTAAAGCCCTTTGATGTCTATAGAGTGTATATGTATATTGTGGAGAAAAGTAATGTAGTAAAAAGGTAATTTAATCTATACTAATATTATAAAGAGGAAAGGTTTGATTTTTTGTTTGTTTGTTTGTATGAATTGAATAGGCTCCGAAACTACTTGGCAGATTTGAAAAATTCTTTCACTGTTGGAAAGCTACATCATTCCTGAGTGACATAGGCTATATTTCATTTTCAAAAAAAATGGGCATCCTTACTAAAATTACGATAACGTTAGTCCACGCGGACGAAGTCGCGGGCGGCTGCTAGTGTTAAATAAATGAATTTTGGCGTTGAAGCCAATTTTTGGGTTCAAATATTTATATGAAAAAGTTGTTAGAAATTTAGAATCAAGGTTACAACAATATTAACAAACGACATTGTCATTACTACAATAATTCAGAAAAAAGAAGAAGGAACGTTATACCTGTAATAAAATGCTTATTGGCTACAGTGCTCTTCGTCCGCGTGGTTTTAGGTTGAAAAACTTAAAGTCATATTTCTTTAAATATTGTAGCCTATGTGCAATTCAGATGTATATGCTTCATTATTGTAAAGTTTCATTAAAATCCATTTAGTTGTGAGGAATACTTAATAAACATCCACATACAAATTTTCGCCTTTATAATATTAGTAGGATTTACAAACGTTAATTTCTGTAATAAATTACATAATGGTCACAGTGCTTTGGTTAAAATGATTAATTTAAAACCTGATTAGGTATAGGTGGCTTCCTAATGTTGCAAAAAGCCATTTAGGTTGCCTATGATCATTTCATGGCACTTAGACGCTTTAGATTTTTATCCAACATTCCTAAAATAAATCTACTCGTTTAAGGAAGTATCTGAAGAGAACGGACGTCCCCAATTTGTTCAGATGGTCCGGTTGGCTAGCGAAGCAGCGAAGCAGCGAACTAGCGAACGAGATGAAAGGAGGTAGAGATGTCAAGCGATCCGTAGTAATGAGGGAACGACTCATAAATATAATCTGTTAGAAAATATTTAATGAGAGAGCGAGACGACTACTGTCTGCTCTTTTTCGACGTTTCTATCAAAAGTTCAAAACGGTTTAAATGTTTTAAGTTTGGGCTCAACTGTTAAGCTTAATCAGAGGCCTTAGTCTAGGTGGACGGATGTTCTAAGAATGTCGCAGGATTTCGGTGGATGCAGGCCACCTCCAACTGGCTAGTCTGGAGGCCTGTGTCCAGCGGTGGTCGTCGTGCGGATAATGAATAGTAGGCCTGTATGTAAGGCATCAACCGAGTGATTGATTCGAGGTGACGCCTGTGCCCAGCAGCAATTTCGATAAGGCCTCCGATTATACTTTCTAGCATCTTTTCGCGATGGTGAACTGTACCATTGATAAACATTATCCTAATTGACAGGCAAAAACGGCAAATAAATGTTAGTTGCGAACCGCCCTAAATATATTATTGATTGCCCTGACTTCGGTACCTAAATATTCTACATCCAAGCGAAGGTTTAGGGATCCGTGTAGGAATTTCTTATAGCTCTTAGGTAGAGAGTGATTGATGGAGTGGTGCGTAAACGGCTTCTGGGATATCGCATTTGCTCAAGACTTAGTTTTTTATCTGGAATACGTGAGGAATGGTCTTTTTTTAAAGTACGCCCTTTTATTTGTTATTTTCAGTTAAACGTTCAATTAATACACAATCGCCGATTCAGTTACACTGTGAAATGCATTAAATGATTGAGTATTTTTTTATGAGACAGGTGATATACCAATGTATATGAGTGTTTTAACTGGTTAAATTATTTTGTTTCATGCAATATACTAAGTACTGTTTCATCAAAACATGCCATAGGAGAACCAGAATCACGACTTATGAAAAATATCAGTAATATATATTTTTGTGACTCTATTTATTAAGACAACTTATAATTGCAATGTGTCTGAACCAAAGCAAAGTAATATTTTGGGTCAAACTACCGACTTGAAGCAGCTCCCTCTGACGGATCCTTTGACTAATTATGTCTTCAAAGCGATAATCATAACACCATTTAATGGCATCAAAGATATCCAACGTAGCCACAACTGTTCTGCTAGTTAGCAGTGTTTATGTCAGGATGTGATGATGACGGCGCACGCGCACCTATGATGTTAGGAATTTTCCAATAACTAGACTATTCTACTAGTCGTCTGGACAATGCCTATGAAAGTAGTAGCCGCGGTCTAGATTTAGTATAGAATAGAAACCATTTTCACAAATTGATTTGCCTTAATCATTGAAATAGTATATTTTATGGCGGTGACAGTATGCGTCGTTTCAAGACTTTGTATTACCGATTATCTCCAATGCACCCGAGCCCCAAGTCTGCTAATTTTAAACGCTTCAATTGAATCGTGATTGAGTCTCAATCGTCAAATTTGACATACTTTTCAAAGAAAATTACGATACAATTGAAGCGTTCTCAAATTAGCAGTCTTGGGGCCCTGAGCAAAGCATTGACAGTGTTGACAGTTTGAGACGACACTGTCCAACATGTATCTGTCTCGTTTGTATCTGCTGTAGTAAATTATCAAACTATCTTGTTCATACGTTAAAACACCGTCAATTAACTACGTTACGACGTACGCCCCGTTGACAATTTTTCAATTTTTGATTTCGCGACAGTACTGACATAGCACATCTACCTCATTTTTATTATAATATCATTGCCAAAACGTCGATTTTACTGCCTGTCGAACAAATGCAGATTCATTTTCCTATTGTAAAATGTTTCTCACTTATTTATGTGTGTAGGTGTCGATTTGTTCATTGATGTTCTATTCTATTTCTTTTCCTTTAGGATGTCAGGTGTTCCGTCCACCATGACAACACACATCCTTTTATCTAATCTAGAATGCAGTCGTGAGAGTGTGTTTAAGCGTTGTGTAATGTTTAGATTCACACAAACAGACTCAGTTGATAATAACCTACATCAATGTCATTCGCGTTGTGAAAGTAACTTTTTATAAAGAACTCGTTTTAATGCGATTTTACTGATGCTGTTTTTCTTATAAACTGCTGCGAATAAGTTGATAAATTATCCGATTTGGCATGTTGACAATTTCACTGAAATTCGCTTTAAAATTCCACATATACGTTACCTTTTGTCTCTGTAATGGCGTTTTATAATTAACGTTTTCAATATATAATTGCTTAATATCAATTTGAATATGTTCAATCAGACCACAATAATTGGTAATACAACCGAAATTAGATTAATGAAATTGTACTGTACATTTGGTTACTCGCTAATCAATGGCCATTTGTTCGTTAATGGTGATTAATTGAAATGCTTCATTAATTGATTTACCATGATTACAATATCGATATTTTTACAGTTACCGCATCGATTACCTTCATATCGGTTGGATATTAACGAATAATGTATGGATCCTTGGACATAAATTCACTCAGCGCCACCTAGCCGCCAACCAACCGAAGCTTGAACTCGTACACAGGCGTTCACAATCACATCAACCTTTACATAGTAGTGTAAGGTGAATGCTTTTTCACTGTGTGCTAGTACAGAGTTACTAGTTCTAACATACATGCTCTCGAAATACATAGGTACCATACATTTTCAGTAAATAACGAAAATAGATAGCCCCATTTTTTTAACGCACTCAGGTCACAACTTAATACAGCCTGCGTGATTCGGTAGCCAATCAAAGAGTGTTTTTCAGTAAAAATTGAACTTTGTATCCATCAAAACAAAGGCTAAAACAAGACCTCAAATAAACCAAAAGTTCGTTATAAATTGTGGGCATTGAGAAAGATTACAAAGTAATGCACTCCCTCCGTAATTATCATGGCTGAATGCGCCTGGCACTTACATCAATAGGCGTTGATTGACGCCCACGCGACTGCGCGTCGCTTCAGTCAAGCGGGTTTTAGCTACATACAACAAATTGAGACAAAGGGGGACTTTTTGGCCGAAAAATAAAAAAGCGTTAGAAAACTAGTAAAGACAATTTGATGTAATCTTAGGAAATATAAACAATATCACGGATAAAATAAATATAGTATCAGCGTTAAGCTAACTATTACCACTAGTATCATGGTTGTGTGGTATCACTGCAAAAGCATTTGTTGCTTAGTTTGGGGCTAGATGGTGCTTTCTGGAATAATCTCCAGTGTTTTTTATTAGTGTAAATTGATTATTAAGAGATTTGAATAAGGGTTATTTTAGACAGGAATTTAATATACAGATAATAATCTTTGTTTTACAAAAAATACAGCAAGCGGACTGGCTACTTACCTCTTTATTCATATAAGTCAGTCAAAAAAGCATGAGATAGAAATTCTTAAAACAGACAAAACTTTACAGTAGTTAAAGTGGTGCTATAAAGCGGTTTGAGTTAATATGATTAACCTCCGAATTCACAAACGCAAATTAACGCTGAGCATCACTCAGAAGTATAGCTGTCTTTTTCAGTTCTATTGACATTTTACGAGACAGCATTAGCGAGAGCGCGTGCTTAGCGTTGATTGACGTTTGTGAATTCGTGTGTTCATTACAGGTACCTACTCAATAATATTGGGTAATGTGGCTACAATATTTGTTATATTACATTACACTACACTACATTTTTAAAATGTAAATAATATTATCCAATGTTAGGTACTAAACCCATCG
The DNA here is from genome assembly GCA_950022985.1 of Udea ferrugalis. Classification (NCBI taxonomy): domain Eukaryota; kingdom Metazoa; phylum Arthropoda; class Insecta; order Lepidoptera; family Crambidae; genus Udea; species Udea ferrugalis. The sequence goes on along the minus strand of OX465524.1, from coordinate 16,334,832 downwards.
TTATCAAAGAGGATATTGACTATGGATTAGACTGGACACTGTATTTACCCTTATCAAGCGGCTATTGTGGCTATTGTTGTGCAAAGAAATTCTGAAAAACGAGGGTTTCTGAATTTATTTGTCCTACGGTTTCTGAGACGTAATTCATGTAACTTTCAGTTGCTATGAGAAGGAATGAGTGTATCTGTAGTGTTGCTGAGTTATAACAGAACATTAATGTAAATACAACACAGGCCAAGCCAAGAAAAATCTAGTTCTGGTAAAAAAAAAACTAATTAAAATAACTAACATACTAAAGGTTCAAGATCTGAAAACCAGAAAAAGACATTTGGGCATGTTGGCATCAGGCAGGAATCGAACCCGCATCTTTTGCAAACCGGGCGACTGTACTAACCACTATGCTACCGAGACCATTAACAGACTGGCCGAATCTTTCTGGTAGATACTAAAGGTTATATTGTTCCGTACCCATTAGATCGTTTGTAGTCTGAGAAATGAGGTTTTCATTGAATTTGTGATGATGAATTCAAAAACGCAAATCTAAGTTAAGCAGCTCTTACAAGTATAGCTGTCACTTTCAGTTCTATTGAAAAATTTTCAAAATGGCATAAGTTTGAAGGCGTGCTCCGGCTTAATTGACGTTTGTGTTTCTCAACCATTAATCAGTTGTCTGTCATTGAGAACAGAATATGCAATAATCTTGAGTGATATCTTCGAATACGTCTGTAAAGTCGTGGAGAAATCCGTATCAAAGTCAGTTGCTAGTTGCAGTTGCAGTTTTTTCTGAATAAGCGAAAATAACTATGCAGAGAAAAGCCCACCTTATTTTGGTGACACAGCGCTTGAAATGACTAAAATCATGATTATCATTGGCTCCTGAACATTTTCCATTCGGAAACAACGTATGACCTTGCCAGTGATGTCCGATGTAATGTAGCCTACAAAACGCGCTGCGCCGGTGAAAACATGACATCACCAGCTGGTGACGTCGCCATTGACTGGACATAGTTACCTTAGTGATAAACTATTGCAGTGTTTCGCGGAATAGATTAACAAACTAACCCCCGAATTCACCAACGTCAATCAACGCTAAGCAGGCGCTCACGCTCATCATGCTCATCATGAGCGTGAGCGCGTGCTGAGCGTTGATTTTCGATTGTGAATTCGGGGGTTATTAATGTATCTTTTAGGGTTGAGAGCCCTTTGAGCTCACTCTACAGTCCGATAGAGTTGTCAGAGCCTATAAAGAGCTGCCTAGCGATTCTCACTAACATCTCTTCACATCTGGACGACAAGATATATTTTCGATACACCTTGAATGTGTATTCTCTCCCGTATTTGTACGTGAATATATATCGCGAAGGTATTAAGTTTTACACAAAGCCAGAATCGAAGTTAAGTGTGCGTTGAGAATGTCATTCAGAAGGAAACAAAGTGCTTTTTGAGACAAACCATTGAGACCAATGATATTATAATAAAAAGGCGTAGATAGGTTACGTGTGCTAAAAAAGTGGCACCCGAAATTAGGACTTTCGACCACCTGAGCAAAGCATCAACAGTTTGAGACAACACTGCGCAATATGTATCTGTCTCGTTTACGCTCTAGTAAATTATCATGCTATCTTGTTCACACGGTCAAGTTATAGGTACAGAGGCGCACACATCAACCTTTACAAAACCATTGCAAAATGGGTCTAACATCAGCCGCATAAGGTGTACCTATGTAAATGTTGAAGTGTGCGCCTCTGTACGTACGTCAGGGGATTTTTTTTCAGGTGCCACCTTCGGGGACTGGTCTGCTCAAGTTTACTTAGTTTACCCAAGTTTACTTATTAACTTCCTGTTTTATTTATTTTCATGTCAAAACTGTATGACTTGGTTGGTTTATTCAAACATTCACTTTGTACTGTAAAACATTGGACGATTGAAAAAGAGTAACTGCTGAGTTTCTTGCCGGGTCTTCTCAGTAGAACAAACCTTCCGACCCCGGTGGTAGAGTCACATTATGTACATGTATTTTAAGTATTGTTCATATATTATATTATTATGTGTATGTTTATTAAGTGGTTATTATTAAGATTCTTGACGATTCGAAAGTACTGTTTATTGGTCTACTTGAATAAAGAAATATTGAATTTGAATTTGAATTTGAATTCGATTGAGACAATCATTAACGTTGTTGAACCTGTTTAGTTTTGAACTATAGACAGAGTATACTGTAGCTTAATGCAAAAATAATGAACGATATTTATTGCGTCGGATTCAGGATGCATTCGTTTCCTTGCCTTATCAATCATGTCACGTGAAATAGTATAGTCACGGTTGGTGAAATGTGGCCAATGTCAGAATGTTATTAATGCCGTTTTACCTTGAGTTTGGCGTTTTGCACTTTTCGACCAGCCTTTGTGAGCGACTTGAATAAACAATCCTAGTGTCATTAATTAGACTGGTAATATTAGCGCAGTTGTGATGATACTTCGATGGTTGGCGGTCATTTCTAGTTTTTTGTTGTAACTAACCCGATTATGGTGGTTACACCACATTCGATATTTGCTATTCCTTTTATATTTTTAGAATCAGCTGAACCTATTTGGGTACATATTGCCACGTAAAGCGTACGCGTAGTTAGTAAGTACCATAGAGATTTCGTAAAAGGTGATAGGAACTGTCACGGTGTATAAACCTACCCTGAGGCCTTGCGTACAAAGGATACCTTACCTGAAATTTTAGCTATTAATATTATGATATGTACGCAAACAAGTAGGAAAGGCAGACTTAATGCTAAAAGCATTCTCTACCAGTCAACCATTGGTCAGTCAGTCAGTCATGTTTGTGAATAGTGTCATTAATTAGACTGGAAATATAAGCGAAAGGTCCCAGGTCTGCTTATTTTAGAACGGTTCAATTGAATCGTAATTAAGTCTCAATTGTCAAATTTGACATAATTTTCATAGAAGAGGTGTCAAATTAGCCGTGATGAAACGTTACGATGGCTGGCGGTCGTGTCTATGTGTGTTTTTGTTGTAACTGACCCGATTATGGTGGTTACTACAATTACTATTTAAGCGTCACTCAGACGCCGGCTACTGGTTGGTTTTTATTTATATGTTTTGTTTGAAATTTCAAAGATTTGAATCTAAACACAAAGTACAGAGAGGCAACAACAGCAGTAAATGTGCTGATGCAACCCGTCTGTGCCTGTCAAATATAGGGTTGAAACTCTCCTGTGTATTAAACTTTTGACAAATTATTTGAATTTTTTTTTAATGGCTAGTAATATTATAAATGAAAAGTTAGGAAGGTCAATCGACCATGCATACCGTTTAAGAACCCGCAAAAACCTCGTAATGGGTCTACCACATGTTAATTCGCCGCTAGAGGCGCTAGTGTAGGTCTCAGGAATTTACGGAATGTCACTACATTTTGGCATACTTTGACAGCTAGAAGTAAAAGTAAAAGATATTTTATTCAGTGGCACTTAGACTTTGTTTTGGTAGACCTTACTGGTTATGAACTAGTGTGCACAAAAACGGTATATAGCAAAGAAGAGGCAACGAAAAAAGACGTCTTACGCCGGAATTCACAAACGTCAATCAACGCTAAGCACGCGCTCATGCTCATGCTGTCCCGTGACTTGTCAATAAAACTGAAAGAGACAGCTATACTTCCGAGGTATGCTCAACTTTGATTCGCGTTTTTGAATTCGGGAAAAAGACGTTTGAAACTTACCTCTTTGATCATGCTAACACACATTGATAGTGTTCGTGTTAGTGATATTGACGCATGGCAGCAGGCAGCCCTAGGCCAGTCGTGTCAGTCTGTCTGTCGCCGCTATTATGTGATACTCCTGATATTGTCGATTCGCCCGCATCGGCTGCCTATCTATCTATCTATCTTTCTGTGCTGACTGACGGAATATGACGGCCGCTTTGTGAGTGACGTCTACAATCCTAGCGCTTTGGTTGCGTTTCCGCATTTAGGTTTTTATGAAACTTACTGTTTTTGGTATACATATAAGCAAGCGAATGGGCAAGCGCAAATACGTACTTCAATAAATTAATAATCAGACGTTAAACGAATATGAATGTTTTTATTAAATGGGGATCGAACCTTAGGCAGGTATAACCTCTGCTCTGCTGCTGTGGCAACAGAAAAAAGCTGTCATCGGTCTTATCGCTACAAAGCGATCTCTTCCAGACAACCTTCGGCATGGTGGCCCATTGTGTTTTTCCTATTATCCAAAGCGAATAATGTCACTTGTTTTAAGCCTGTTATTTTATCTATCTGTCGGTTGTCTGAAGTATTTATCTAGCCACTTAGCGTTATTGCGGAATTTGCATACTTACAAAGTGTTTCAGTGATAAAAATGTTAAACAGCCTAGTTAGGCCATATTTCCAAATGAAGGGATGCACGCATACCATTTGTATGTAAATTTTTCATACACTCACAAGTTAAAAATAGTAGGCTTTTACGTAATTGACATTTCCTAAACTAGACAAGCTCTTTGAAGTACAGGAGGCGACACGTCAAGCGTAACATAGCTGAGGAACTGACCTTTAATCCTTTGGCGTACGGTTCACATCATACTCATGTTATAGATGCGAAAGTTTGTATGTGTGGATGTGCCGTGTTGCTCTTTCACGTAAAAAATACTGTATCCTTTTATGAAACTTTACTATAATATGCTTCACCAAGCGAATTTAAACCCAATGGTTAAGAATGTGATAGTTTTCTTTTGTTTCCAAAATAAGAAAACAACAAAAAAAAAATATCTAATTTGGTGCAGTCGCTGCAATGTTATGCGCGTAATATACGTTTCGGCGATACGGTTTTATTTAAAAAGATAAACAGTATTCTTGCATAAAAAGGCACAAAAATATTGTTATAGAATGCGGAATAAGTTTGATAAGTTAAGGCATTAGGATTATCTGTACAGATATTATTGCGACATCTTACCCATGAAAAGTTGTAACACATAACATAACATACCCTCACGACCATATCCCTTATGGGTTAGTCAGAGGCACACTGATCGTTGCCGTCACGGTGAACATTCAGAAGCCCACATTTCGCCGAGGGAAGAACTCAACGTGGAGAGGGTGAGCATACCGCTGCCATCCGGGTTGCTTGGGTTGTATATCGGTGTTTCCCATCACTGCAGAGTCGCAGTCGAGTTCGTACAATGAACACAAAGTACTAGTAGGCACGGCCAGATTTGATCTCGGGACCACCGGGTTTCGAGCCAGTGCTTAACCACTGGGCCACGACGCTCTCACTTGTAACACAGACACAGTATTAACTTTACAGTTTTCAATTTAATTTAGTGATGCTTGTGCTTATATGTTGCGACGGCGACTACCATTATATTTAACCTAGCATTATTATTATTATCCATTTAATAATAACCAGCAGCTCAAAATTAATAATAGTGAAGGTACGCGCTAAGTGTGGCAGCACATTTAATATAACATTTTAATGAATGCAGCGATATCATGTACCAAGTTAATTAAATTATGCATATATACAGATGTACAATGTACTGCATGCATTATAATGCACAACTCTCTCTTGCATGTGCTGGCGAAACAAACGAACTGATTAACTTATATTTGTTTTTACTAAAGCTATGGTGACTTACTGTTAGGTTAATGAAAGGATTCATGATACTGGGTAAACACCTAACTTTAGGCGTTTGGAACAATGATATTAGGTATAATATACATACGTAGATAGGTTACTTGTGCTAAAAAAGTGGCACCCGAAATCAACACTTTCGACCACCTGACCATAGCATTGACAGTTTGAGACAACACTCACTCACTCGTTTACGCTCTAGTAAATATTCATGCTATCTTGTACACACGGTCAAATGATAGGTACGTACGCCAGGACAATTTTTGACTTCGCGTCAGTACTGACATAACCTATCTACGTCTCCAATACGATCAGAGTGTATGAAAAGACAACTCACTTGAGCCCAGGTTAATTTTTCGAACAAAATAAACTTTCCTTCACTATTTAACATTACAAAGTCTTTCATATTTTAAAATGTACTCTCAGTACTTACAGTTGTGTAAGAAACTGTTCCTTTGAAATTATATAGTGGCAGTTAAATGTTTTAAGTGCGCACTGTAACATTGTCAGCACTATATTGTTATGTCTATATAAGAAAGTTAAGGTGTACTTTAGTTTATTGAGCCCATCGGAGTTAACGTTTTCATTTGAGAGTCCAGACTCATAACTACCCTCAAGAAAGTACTTTTACAAGATTGTAACGAAGTCGCTAATTAGTTGAGACAGTTGAGGTTTTCAGCTTTTCCTTCAGAAATTGTAACTTGCCTTCGTTAAGTAAAGAAAAGTTAAAAATGTTGTGGATTTGGACTTCTTCTTGACACAAAGAAAAAAGAAGTAAAATGTTACACTCTGCTATTCTGTGTTTAATTCGTTACTATGCTTTCGTTTATATGATTAAGAAGTGTAGCTTCGCGATTAGAATCCGCCCAGTTTCATATTTTTTTATGAAAAAAACTCAACATACCTATAGATAAAGATCGTCTAAGCTGGAATGACGCGCCACTCCACTGCATCTACGCATAGAAGCAAGCACTCTTGTTTGCGTAGTTGCAGTAGAGGGGCGCGTCATTTCAGCTTAGACGATCTCTACACTAAATAATGCTAACAATTTATGTTCATTGCGAACGACAAAGAAATGGACTGAGCTTCCTGAACTTATCAACTTGTTCCGCTTCAAAAGGAGTGAAAGGCATTTGTTAGGCTATTATGCATCTCTATGGACCATATTGTCACTCAAGATCAAATGAAGTTATAGTAAATGCTCGCCAACTCAAAAGAAATCTAGATAATCGTTTGCGAGCTCATTCCTAAAAAACCATTTCTTTCACCAGCCATAGATAGCTGTGCAAGATAATAATAGAACAAAAATCACTAAATATCTTCAGTAATTTGCAGCGCAAGTACTTCACACCTACACTCAAGTGCAAGACTGTAACGAAATCTGTCTGTCTGTCTGCCCACTTAGCCGAGGACCCTCGACGGTTCTGCTGCGATTATCGCCATTGTATTGAGCATCACTCGAGGTGGAGGAAAAGGAGAAATGAGCATTGAGCTTCCTTGGCTGAATTAAGGATCTTGAAATTCTTGGATGTCTTTTAAAGAAAACTGTGGACTGGAGGGACAAGTAGGTTTAATTTTCTTAGATACTACTTATGTACTTACCCCCTTATTCATGAAAACTAATACAGCTCTTCAACAACACGTTAACTTCTGTATTGCTATGTCACTTTCGTTCTAGTTGCTGCCGCCATTTGCGAGTAAGTGACATAACACGACAATTGCTTTAACTGTTTGAGCGTAGTGTTCGTTTTTATGAATGAGGGAATACTAACCGTATTGATAGTTCACTGTCATTAGCTTGTATCAGTCTGGCGATAGGCCTCCCAAAATGAGCGCCATCGCGTCATATTTGCAACTTGAGCTCAGCAGCATTCATTTATTGCCAGAAGGGCTTATTTTGTTCGTCGAGTATCCTTTTGAACAGAAAGTGCCCTATCTGAATTCGTGTGGAAGAGAATGATTTTAGCTGAACATTGAACAAATAATCATCATCATCTTCCACCGTCAGAAGGCGCGAAACAGCTGAAAATGACCTCACCCCTAGTTTTCTAGAGTAGCCTTTTACTGTACGGTGGCCGGCACATCACGCTACCCATTTCCGGTCAGTCCTCCTTGCTCCATCACGAACAAATGTCATTTGGCAAGAGCGAGAGAAAAAACGGAAATGGGGTAACCTGATGTGCTGTTGACTGTACATTCAACTAAGTATTCTTTATTCATGTGTTAGAATAAAGAATACTAAGTTGAATGTTGCATTAAGTGAAAACTCCCTTGTGAATAAATTATGTTCTTATAGTAAGTTTCCGGTAACATCGTGTAATATGTACTGTGTGCCATAAAGAAATTCTACCCGCGAACAGTACGACAAATTACGTCTTTGTTCTTTAATAATAAAAACTTCGTAAAACTTTCCCTATAAACGCTGTAACAACTTCTTGGGTTGCTCCCAACTAATCAGCGTAAATTGTTTTCGAAGAATTTATTCCGACTAGAAAATGTTGATAGTTGAGTCAATGGCGTTATCAAATTCGTTTGTCACTCATTTGTTTGAAGAATTTCATACAATTTGCTGAAAAATGCACGGATTTAAATCTACAAAAATGTTTCGCTTAACTAACCATTATGAAAACTCTTTTCTCTTTTCACCTGAACGTAAAAGGACATTTTATAGCTGTTAACCTAAAACGCATCCTTGAAGGATCAAAAACGTATGGATTACCAACTTGACTTTTAAAGTCTTGAAATCAGCAAAACAGTTTTCAGATAATTTCTTAGGACAGGCTAGTCTGAATACATTTAGAAACATAGGAAAATAGGATGTAAGTACGAGTAAGTTTAGTTTATGAGTCTGTACATCTTGGAATCATCACAAATGGCAAACTTCCCTTCAAACTGATGTTTTCTTACAATACCTTACATCATCAGTACAACAACTGTGCTTTAAAAACCCCTACTAAAGAGCAAGTTTCATTATATAAAACCACCCACCATTACGAAAGCCGCGGCGCGCAAGTGCCGTATTAGTATTTCGCACATACCCCCTCGTAATTCCACAATACCCGGTGCTGGAACGACATCAGTATTCTACTGTTCTTGGTAGTATTTTCACCGGCGCTTAGAACGGTGCGATATGAAAATAATAAATTGTAAAACTTACCCAGGTGGGTACTACCACGTTTGTAACTTTCGCTGCAAAAATGTATCATAATGATTTGTTCTACTCTATTGTTCTCTGTTGTTTATGCGAACGAATTGGAGAAATGTTTTCTTTTGAGTATCCGTTAAGTTATTATTGTGTAGCAGTTGGATGCGATTGGGATTATTCATCTCGATAGCATTGTTTGAGTCTAACGTCCGGTTTCTGAATTGGTATTCTAGCAAAACCAACAAAACTTTAACTCAACCGAGTATCTGTCCAATGCTTAGTCAAAATCAGATCTGGAATCTTCAATAGAAAGTAATAGTAAATTGGTCATTGTTCTGAATTTGAATGTCTTAGTTCAGACATAATAGAACGAAGAAATTGGTTTTCAATAGTAGATACTGCCAATTGATGATGATATTCGAAATTGTGAATAGTATTTATGCGAGTATCCAGTCTTTATCCGGTATTACGAAGTATAAACTCGCAATCGACATTAATATCTTACTAAAGGTATTATTGGTAAAATCCAGGTCATATATGAATGAATCCAGAGCCGAATGTTTACGCGCCTACATGAGACATTCTCCCCTTTTACTTATGAGCAAGTTATGGCAGAATGCAGGGGTATAAACTCGCAATAGGCCTATAAAATAAATGCCTGCTCAACTAACAATATTTTTTATGTCGTATCCAACAGGACGGAACAAAGAGTTTTTTTCGTAGGAAATCACAAAGTAGTCGTAAATATGACCTTTTTATGAGTCAGGATCATCAGAATGTTATTGTCGTTCCATATAGAAACGGATATGTTTGACAGGAAAGGATGCTTTATTCAACAGATAACAAATATGTACGTGTACGCTAAAATTATTGTCTGCTTTTCTTTATGAACATTTTATGTGTCTATCCAGACACTATAACTTTTGCCATTGGCCAGATTTATTGTTCGTGTCCATAAGACATAATTGTTCTCTTCTAATCCTAATTGAAATGTTTTCGTTCTTTCACACTATATTTGTCAAGATTAATTCATATAAACGAACAGCCTATTCTTTTAAATAGTATTCACCAATCTTAGCGAAAGAATAATAAAAATTTACATTTTAAAATCGTTTCACTGTTCTTTGATGAATAATAGTCTAGAATAGTATTTTTTTACGGGAATTCATAGACTAGCTACTAAATCTAATGCCTGATTCTCACAGAAATTGTACTTTCTAGAATTGTCCTCAGGTCTATTTGATGTGTAATTTTTAATAAGTTATCGATCGTTTTGTGTGACTGTGAACGTTTGCATTTTGATTAATTATTCCTTTTCCAACGACTGTTAAACCGTCGTACAGCACGAGTTCATTATTTCCTTATTTGTCCTTGACTCGTTGAGTATGCGTAGACAACTTTCGAGACGGTACTTAACCTAGAAAAGTACATCTACCTTGAGCGTTATGGACTACTTATAGCGGTGCACTCGTGTTATTATGTACTTAGAGAATCTTCTAGAAACGCCTACTCCCTTATCAGCGAGAAGAACAGGCGATATGTGGTTTACCATTTTGATTGCATCCAACTCTGTGCGGTCGGCTCATTGTTGACGCAGACATTATTGTTGAGAAAAGTCAACTCCGCAGACAGCTGTCTGGTTACTTTGAAGAAAATTGTGCGGCGCCCAGTTTCACCGACCTCGTTCGCGTCGCTGTGAGCCGATCGAATTGTCGTAGCCATTATTTCGCTGTGAACGGGCACGTGTCTATGACTAATTGACGCATCAATTATAGCGGGAAGGGCAATAAACAGCACGAGGAACGCGATGCACAGTGCATACGAAACCAGCCATCATTGTACGAACGCTCAGGAGCGGTTCACCTTGACTTTTGGGCCCACGGCGCCCGCTGTTGTTTATACATCCCGAGCGGTAGAAATCGCAAGTGAACGGACTGCACTCACGGCCTTGATGCCTTTTTTCTCGTTACGATATTCGGCAGCGAAATGACGTAATTTGCTTAGACGATTGTGTAAATTGATTCTATCTCTGCCGTCGGGGAAGATTTGCAAATTGAATTCGCTCCGTGTATTGGAATCTTTTTGTGGATCGCATTGCGATTCGTGTTGCGAACTAAAAGGAAGACGAAAAATGTCGTAAATAATTACGTCGTCTCTTTCTAGTCGGCGCGGCCGCACTGCGTTATGCATATGTTGTGGTATTGTTTATTTGTGTCACAATAACGTTTAAGCATTGCTATTTATCGTAGCTGCAAGTTACGTAACATTTTAGTTAGTAATTCGATTTTCTTGTGTGCAGTGAATTTTTAAAATCTTATGTCCGCTCCAGTGGCCCCTTTGACTCCGTCCCGGTTCATTAAACATCTAATTTTATGTCGGCACGACATCTATATTGTATAAGTGTATACCGACCCTCTTTCTAGATTGCGTAAAGCTTGTTTATCGTTAAGTTTATAAATTTTCTTACAATAGTTAGGGTCGGTGATCGAGCCGGGCGCGCGGTAATCACGCCGTACCGGCCCGTGATTACTGCCATTGTCTTCAGGAAATCCTCGCTCCTTCACCACCGCCTTTGTCCTGTTCGCGTCCCTCAATTAATTGAAGGAATTCAAGAAAAAAACGCCTGTTCCAGAATTAAAACGTTTGATCTCAACTAACAATACTTTCTGTTTCATCAAAATCTTTAAAATGACACAACGCCGCTATTCAAGTCGTGTAATCAGAAACAGGCTTACAAAAACGTTACGCTGCTTCCAAATTGAAGGTTAGCATTCGAGGTGAGTTAAATCCTTTGAAAGTTATTTCCGAATTCATGATCACCAAAACCGTCAAATTAACGGGGAATTACAGGCGAACGAGTCAATCGGATTTTGTGATTGAATCGCAATCTGACCCCTTTAAATTTCATCGGGGGTTGGCGTGTGGGAGTAGTGTGTAGTTTGGGAGTTGATCGACGCACGCGAAGGTTAAGCGGCGCGATGATCTGGTAGCTGTGCGTTTCGGCGCGGGATAATCTCCGGTCGATGTGTGGGGATGCTAATTGGGTATTCGACGAAATGTGCAGCGTCCATTATGAAAGGCTCACTGAGCACGGCCTCGCCCTGACGCTTTTATACTAACTTTACACTGTGTTCTCCTTCGATATCGTCGTCTATGTAGATATGCAAATTGTGTTTGTTGCTTTCGTGCTTGGCAATCGCCAGCCCCAGTCCACGTGTTGGCCCATCAATCAATACGTCCGGCCTCACCCGCTAGCGCCCCCCTCACTAACTAAATAACAGCCAGATAAAGGAAAACGCATTCGTTCGCTACTTGAATTTGATGTAACTTATCGGTTTGGAGGGGACTTTCTTCTTACGATTCCCGCTCTTCATTGTTATATGAGCTCTTTTTTACTGTGTTGACATCTATGTGCTATTATGTCTTTTAATGGAACCAAGTTTTTTCTTTATTCTTTATTACGTCTGTATTTTACTGTACAGTCACATGCAAGAATATTGTTCTGGGTTTTCGCAATTTGGGATCTTATGCCTTAAGAATACAGCATATACTCGTACATGTTTATGCCTATAACGGCATATAACTCCAGGTCTTACCTACTCAATAATGTAACGTAACCTATTTAGAATAGTGATTTAAACTGAACATAGCAATTGTCGTACGTGAATGATTATAAATACTGTAATAATACAGCGAATGCTGTTGAAAATTAGGCAATAAAAGTTCATTTATTTTACTCTCCTCATTAGGCAGTTTATTCTATGACATTTTTTTTCTAAGATGAGTAGTCGTATTGTGAGAAGCTGGTGTCTAGGCAGGTTCAGTTATGTCTGCATTACAAGATTTAAAGGTCACAAGAGCCAGAAGTACGTGCATAAATGTAATAGTGAGCAAAAGTGAAAGAGCAAAATCTAATATAACTAGAGATGTAAAATATTAAAGGTCGTAATTTAAAGTTAAAGCGAGAACATTCTACGGAGAATATGTGAGTGCGTGATATGTTATGTTCTTCTAGCTGTAGGGATGTGTGCGATCTGTGGTAAAGCTTAATCGTTGTGTGTGTGGGTTCCACGTTCATTTGATTGGGCAGTAGTGTATATGTGTGTGATTACATGTGTGTTTGTGCATGTATTGGAGGTAACTGATTCATGCTCACGTGTTCCAACAACGAGACTTCTACCTGACGATGGTCGCTATGGAAGTTCATAGTTCCATTTCGAAAGTCCACTAGCCACAGTTCTTGTTTGTGAATCTAGTTGATTATTTGTATTCATATTGAAGCACAAGCCCTTTGTTGTACTGTCAACTTGTTTTGTTGTGCTCTCTAATCCGTAATCTTTTGAGCATTTGTCTCTTGTAAGGTTAAGTCGATGTCAAAAGGCGTCACGGAGCGTCTTCAATAGTCGCTTTTGTTTCGATGTCAATTTATTTAGTGTATGCTTTGTGTAGTCTGCGTGGGTAGAGAACTCGTTTATTAACTGTCTAGATAAGTGACAACGTTCTAAGATTTCTCCAGGATTAGTGGGGTCACTGGACACGCCTTGAAACTCTTAGATGCTAATAATATTCTTATTTGAAACCAGGCTCAGCAGAAGAGCTCGCTCAAAATTTGTTAAAAGGAATTAAATATTGAAAAGGATTCTCTGGCGCAGAGCTTGTGTTGTACCTGACTCAAATCTGGCCGGGATACCTACTTCTTTGAATTTATTTACAACTTGCAGCAAGTTCAAGGTTTTCTCATGCTGAAGCTCATTTAAACCTTACGTGAACCCAAGAAACCCGCATAATGGAATAAGGCTCACTCACAACCATGTTATAATTCGCTTTTCAAAACGTAGGCTTCTGAATCTGGTTGCAATGAGCTCCACAAAATAGTCTCCGATTTTAAGTGCGTTTGATAATAATAAATAGATTATGGTCTTGTCGATTTTGATTCATTGAGGACAAAACAGAAAACTTCCCAAATAAGTCTGCAGAGAACTTATTCTTCATATAGTGTCGTGTTTGAACGTGTTTGTTTGTACCAGTCCTCGCGTGGATGAGAATCCGAATATCAGGGCGGTCGGTGCCTGCCGCCAGGCCATGTCAGGTGTCGGCCATTACGTAATGCCTGTTTTGAAGGCTCTAGCTTGTGTTATTAAACTACACTGTCTATGGCCCGGTAACAGTTATAGACTATTGTTATGGTGGATAGGGTAGTAAAATATTGCGGATCCTTTATATTGGCATTTACTCATAATATTCTTTGCTATAGTTAGTTTGTCTTTTGCACAAGATTATTTTGAAACAATTAAGGTACTTACGTTAGCCAGAATTACTGTGGTTATGATTAAGTATACTTGGTGTCCAAATGGGTTTTGGTAAGGCGTTGGTGGCCCTTGGGAACGTCTAAGCCGCTGTAATAGTATTGCTCAAATTATTATGCTAACGTACTATGCTTAAGTATATTTAGTATGAATTACATAATTGCTATCATGTGAGTTACGCCTTTTGTGTTCTCGGTGTGCGATATGTTATGCTTAAATATTTAGGGATAGTAACAATGATATTATAATAAAAAATAGGTACATAGGTTACTTGTGCTTAACAAGTGGCACCGGAAATCAGAACTTTTCGTACACCTGAGCAAAGCATTGACAGTGTTGACAGTTTGAGACGACAATGCAAAACATGTATCCGTTTCGTTTACGCTCTAGTAAATGATCATACTATCTTGTTCACGCGTTATAACACGGCCACATTAACTATGTCGTACCCGTAAATATTTGACTTCGCGTCAGTACTGACATAACCTATCTACGTCTTTTTTATTATAATATCATTTTATTGTAGTGTAGAAAAAGCTTTTCCTCTGTGGTAGAAGGTAAATGAGTCAGAAGTTACTTTGTATTCAGCCGTCAGTCAAGAATAGTAACTTCCTTGCGGTAAAGATAAGAAATATAAACACTACAATAAGTTTAACTTAGATAATGCTATCTCTTCCTTTACCGTTTTAGAACTTTGTAATAAACTTATTAATAATTTACAAGATATTCTTATAATATTAAATATACTTAACTTACTTGAAGTCTTTAGTTACAAGCCAAGTTAAAGGAGAAAAAGCCGGTCAAGTATTGGTATTGATTATTTGTAACGATTATTCCGGATTTGACCAGAGTAATTCGAATTCTAAATACTTACTCATTATTGTTATTGTTAAGATTAAGGCCGGTTTGTCACCGCAGTTGAGCAGAGCGGAAATGTTTTGTTTTAAAGACAACCAATGAAATATGAGTAATTTGACATCAGCCGTGCTATTCCGGCGGTGCACATCGGACATCACTTCACATCTCGGTGCTTCACGCTTACTCAAATCATCAATACGCTTCACTCTGAATTAGTATTTTCTCTCATTTAGATGTAAATAATTAAAAAATGTTATTTGGCTTATTTATTTTCTCTCAAACGACGACAGTCGCGAAGGAATTGAATTTTAAAGTTCACTCACACGAGCGAAGGGAGTTTAGGCGTCCGCCGGAATAGCATAGCTGACCTGTGCCTAGCGGAAGCAAAGATTTCTGATTGGTCGTTTAAAACATAGGTCCAGAAATAGCTCTGGTGGAACAGGGTCCCAATACTTGCGAAAATGCAATGACAGTTAAGCCGTTCATCAATCATGATAATCCTGGCAATAATGCCATTTTTGTAACAGCCTCGCTGCGAAACTCACGTCTGGGCAGTATAGTCAGCATCAAAACAAAATGGCCTTTCTGTGTGGGCAAACATGTTTATGAAATTCGTGAAAACTAAACTTATTACTACAGTGTTGAAATAACTTTTCGCTTCTAGATTTGAAATGGGAAATATAACGACTCTACCATGATTCTGTTAGTGACTGTACAGTTAGCGTTAAAAACTTGTAAACACTTTTGAACTATGACACTTTAGCTTCACTGACGTTAGTTAGATAGGTCGATAGATATTCTTTATTGCACAAAAACATTACAGTTGTACTACATTACAGAGACCAATTTACAATTTAGGTGGTCTATCGAGCGATCTCTTCCAGACCACCTTCATTGTCATAGAGATAATGAATGTGCTGTCAAATTAGCCAATACGACAAAGTTCTTAAATGGTGACATAATTTAGACGATGACTGTACCTACATTAGACAGGTTTTATGTGATAGTTAGAGGGATGCCGGGCCAACCGTGCCGTATTATTTATTGGTCTATAAAATATTTAAAGCACCTGTGGCTATTTACGTAGGCGTGAAAGTGTTGAACTCGCCACAGAGTAACAGAATCTAAGAAACTTTGAATTGGATACTATACGAAACAGTAAAGGATTTTCTGCTTTATTACTCTTTAAATACATTTTGAAATTCAATCCAAATAATGTGTCAATTTAATAGTTCACGTGGTATATTTATTTTAACACGTTAACTGCCATGTCAGTCACCGAGGACTGACAGGTACACCATCAGTTCGAACCATGTCCGTCACTGGTGCCTGACATCGTAGAGTCAACTTTGACTGAAGGCAGTGAGCCGTAGGGCACGTTTTTGGACTTATTTACTATTAGAAATGACTGACGCGGCCCCGAGCAAAGCGCGTTCGGAGTGGCCCGTGACTTACAATTTTAGAAATGGTTTTTTTTACACATTCTTCTGAAAAACATGATGAAACACAATGTTTCTGACATAATCAACTACAAATAAATAAAAAAACTTATAGCAGACCATTTTTATGTTTTATTTTTTATTTTGAAAATTATTTATGTTCGATATTAAAACATTATATGCAAAAAATGTGGTTGGTTTGAACATTAGTGGCAGTACGTAACTATTTGTTCTGTTTTCTTTCTAGCAAATACTCTATCTACTTTTTCTATGTTCATTCTATAACATCTTGAGCAATATGTTCGTGCTTTCTTTACTGTTCTTTCTTTCTTAGCTAATTCATGCTTCTGCCTTTTGTTTCGAGTGAATAACGGTGAGTAGTGACGTGACTGACGTGTCCCTGTGAAATAAATTTCATGTTTTTTATCCCGTTTGGGCCACGTCAGGCCCTGGTGACTGACATATATATTTTTTATGTAATTTATCAAAATAAATATGAAAAAAATACCTAGTGATAAATTTTTATGCATTACGAACCCTTTTGCACCATAATTTGAAATTTTTAATTTTTTGAACTTGCGAAATCTACCTTGGCAGTTAACGTGTTAATAAACCTTATCAGCCAAATCTCTGTTTTACTGACAGAACGTGACAACATATCCCTACAAAGAAAATGCAATGCCAATAGTATTCTCGAAATACACTGCTCAAAAGTGTCTAGGGATATCTCAAGCATTTTCATTCAAAGTATAGCTATTTGGGAGGCTGTAAAAATTAAAATATTGATACCAACGTAAACATTTTTGGAACACAGAAACTGCTATATCTGCCCTTTCAGATTGTATAAAGAAATTCATTGTAGTAGCATTATTGTACAATCGTAAGGACGTTAAAAAAAGACAGATTTTTCTTTTAAAAGGTGTCAGAATTTTAGCAAAATCAAACGTTTTTTTTTGTAATATTCTTAACCTTTATCTTATGCCTCTGTCCTCGCGTTTTTCTAAGATAATGCTCAACTTGTAAACAAACTTAACTTTATGAAATATTTGAAAAATGATATCCCTAGACAGTTTTGATGTGTGTATATCGTCATTTAGATATCACAGTTGTTTTTGTCTAACGGTCAATACCTTTTTGCCCACTTTCTTAGCACACATCATTATGGTGCGGACTGTACCTAGTGACTTCATTAACTTAAGACAATTATCATCATCATAACCTAAAAAAATAACTAACGTTGATGAAAATAGGCAATAACAAGCAGATTCCTCTGTATTTCCCGAGTCGTGTACACATGGAAATAGCTGTGTATTATTAGAAATAACGAAACCCACGATAAGGTGTGTTGTGTCACAGTACACAGAGAACAGTAAAATATCTACATACAAACGTGCCGCTCTTGGTTTGAATGTGTGCGTGCGCGTCGGGCGCCGTTTCGCGATTTCACGCATACGCTAGCATAAAATAGGGGGGTTTAAGGTGGTGGCAGTACGTACGGGCTGTGCCGCGTGTTTGTGTGCACGCTAGGCTAATAACTCTTCAGTCAGGCGGCCTTAGATAACCTACTGTTTATACTGTGGTTGTGTTCTGTGTTCTGCCCAGTCAGCCGGCAAACATCCGCGATAAGTTTATGTTATCTTAATTGTGTTAATAATTAGCCCCGAGATATAATGTGTAACTTGCTATGGCATACTTGTTGTTTGCTTGTTAGTCTGATAGTAAACTCTAGATTGTCTATGGCTGTTGTGATAGCGGTTGATGTAGGAAAAAAACTATTTTTTTTAATGAGATTCGTCTTTATGTGTCTGTTTGAGTTTGAACGTGGAATATTCATGGCAATTTTGCTTCATAATTTTAACACATACGTATTTTTCAATTATATTATGTTAATAAGTTGTTATAAGTCATTCCTGGATTCTCAAACATCACTTTAACGGTCTAAATCTAATATCAGAAGATTATAAGGTTATTATCCACTACAGAAAGTCTTGAACAAAATCAAACTCTTGGTGCCAGAGTGTTCTCGGTAAAATCAACGTCCGAATAGGTAGTAGAATCACATTATCATTCATTGTTTTTTAAATGTTTACGTTATGACTTGTCATAAGTCCTTTTTATTAAGCTTACATGAATAAATATTACTCTTACTTTTGCTAGTGTTTAACCACTGGGCCACGCCGCTTTCACGCTGGTGCCAAACAATAGCGGTTCTGTGAGCAGCATCCTCAGCTAGCAGACATCCGGCTGGCTCGTGAGCAGGCTCATTACTGCCACGAGGATCCGACGCAAGGCGACTATTATCTACAGGGCGTCTACTCCATAACAACATTTTTTAAAATCTCAAACTTTTAAAATCTGAAAGGAAAGGCATAAGAACGGTAAGACCCAAAAGTCAAGGCAAATTTAAATTTTTTGACACTGCGCTGTGTGGAATAATATACAAGGATATTTATTGTTAAACTAGCAGTCGCTCGCGACTTCGTCTGCTTGGACTCGTGATGCTAAAAGCCTCATTAAATGGACTATTCAACACAAAAATATTTTTCAATTAGAGTATTATTAGTGTAGATGAAAATATAACACATAGACAGCGCCACCTAGCCAGCCCCAAACTAAGCAAAGCAGCAAAGTACTTAAGAACTAGACGACGAATAAACATACTTAAACACCTTTATTTTTTAAAGACATAAGTACTTAGTTTAAATAAAAAACACCCGCACGAACGCTTGAAAGTGCGGGGACCAAACCCGCAACCTTTGAAGCAGTAGTTGATTTCTTAATCATTGCACCGAATCGTTTATAATTATATGCCGGCATAGCGATTTTAGATACTATCCATTATCTTTACAACACTCGCAACACTATCCCCCTTGCGAGAGAGCACCCCCCACTCGAGTCTAGCGTCTGGCTTCTCTCTTTTATTTGCTGCTCGCATTTAGGCCCCCAGCTCGACCCCGACACATGTACCCGTGTCAAATTGTGAGGAGTTGACGGCCAACTTCGCTTCGGCCCGTTTCAAATTCTGCATTTTGGTTGGGAATTTTGTGATACTTTACATGGATGATGCACTCTCTAGTGCACATTGTTTGATGGCTAGTTTTATGGAATCTCTCTGAAATGTAGTCATGGTTGAAATGGTCTGAACCCACCATTAGAATAAGTATTTAAGAAAATGATGTAAAGACGTCTCATAGCGTCCTCATTTACCTTTGAAGCAGTAGTTGATTTCTTAACCATTGCACCGAATCGTTTATAATTATATGCCGGCTTAGCGATTTAGATACTATCCAAAGGCGATCTTTACAACACTCGCAACACTATCCCCCGAGCGAGAGAGCATCCCCCACTCGAGTCTAGCGTCTGGCTTCTCTCTTTTATTTGCTGCTCGCATTTAGGCCCCCAGCTCGACCCCGACACATGTACCCGTGTCAAATTGTGAGGAGTTGACGGCCAACTTCGCTTCGGCCCGTTTCAAATTTTGCATTTTGGTTGGGAATTTTGTGATACTTTACATGGATGATGAACTCTCTAGTGCACATTGTTTGGTGGCTAGTTTTATGGAATCTCTCTGGAATCTAAAATCAAAAATAGCTTTATTTAAATAGACCTGTTACAGAGTACTGTTAAATCGACAAATCTAATTAACAAACAAAACATACTTAATAATAGACATGAATACCATAATATTAAATGTAAACAATAAATATACTGTACTTAAATAAATGTGATGTTACTACCGCTATGCTAATAAATGTGATGCTAGTCATCATTGAAAAGTTCTGAACCCATTAAAATAAGTATTTAAGAAAATTATGCAAAGACGTCGCATAGCGTCCTCATTTACCTTTGAAGCAGTAGTTGATTACTTAAGCATGGCCCCGAATCGTTTATAATTATATGCCGGCTTAGCGATTTTAGATACTATCCAAAGGCGATCTTTACATCACTCCCAACACTATCCCCCTAGCGAGGGAGCACCCCCCACTCGAGTCTAGCGTCTGGCTTCTCTCTTTTATTTGCTGCTCGCATTTAGGCCCCCAGCTCGACCCCGACACATGTACCCGTGTCAAATTGTGAGGAGTTGACGGCCAACTTCGCTTCGGCCCGTTTCAAATTCTGCATTTTGGTTGGGAATTTTGTGATACTTTACATGGATGATGCTATCTCTAGTGCACGTTGTTTGATGGCTAGTTTTGTGGAATCTCTCTGAAATCTAGGCATCGTTGAAATGTTCTGAACCCACCATTAGAATAAGTATTTTAAAAAAATATGCAAAGATGTCGCATAGCGTCCTCATATACCACAATGACACGATTGATCGTATAATGTCATTGTGTCATATAACTATATTGGGGCAAACAAATTGTGATTGAACTGCAGTAAACGCTTACCATCATCAGCTTGAAGCAACAATAAGGATCCACCTTTTTAAATTACTCACCCTCTTACATGCACTCACACATCAACACCTAACACATGAAGAGGACTGTCTTATTATATTTCAAAATTGTAATCATTTTAAGTGTGTTACTTGATACATCTGAAGTAATTAACCAAAGATGAAGTAAAGTTGATATTTAGCTTAACAACGATTTTTGTAATAACACCGAGGTGCTGAAATACATGATATTTTAATCCTAGTTCAGCAGTAGATGCTCAACACTGAGATTGATTAGTTGTAAGCCTAAATGCTGTCACTAGTTTATACCTAGTTTGTTACATTTTGTTTTGGTTCAATAAAGTATCATTCGGCCCGCATGCTTTAACAGATCGATTGTCCACGCTGAGTTTGCCATCAAATAGTCTAACATTCCCGAACTTTTGCCCTAACGACAAGCGGTTACCTCTATGTGCCATACTCACCACCACTCTAACTTATTTATCAGTCAGTCAGATTATCACAGAAACTCTTGAAGCAGTATTCAGTGTTCTGTGACTTTACTAGCCTCCGCCGATGTAATCAATATGCGATGACAAGTCAAAACCATTAACGTCTCCTCTCAGAAGCGTTAATGGCTGTTTGCATGCATTGACCGCTCTGAACTCACTTGACTTGTGGAAATTTAACTTACAATAAATTATGACGTTCAACTGCACTTATTTTCAAATAAAATCTGCAGTTAAACTCTCAAGTCTGCAGTCAACATCTACACTTATATGTTTGAATCACAAAAAACTTACGCAAATAATATCGTTACAAAGTTTTCGTCATTAGCTTTTTCAAATTAGTTAAACTACACGCCATATCCGCCGCAATGGAATAATCGTCCGAACAAAAGAATATCGATGTCAAAATGTCCAGCAAGAACGATTTAAATCGCTTGGCAACAGTGTTCAGCTCGAAACAGTCCGCTTCAGCAATTACTGTCTGCCCTCAAATAACATTATAATGGCGGCCGACGCGACGCGCACATTATTTGTCCATTATGCCACGACTAGAACATCGCTAGAGCCGTCTCAGTTAGCAAAAGTATGATTTATTGAAAAAAAACCAGTCGTCATTTGCAGAAATGAAAGGAACTCCGAGAAAGGCTTTGAAGATGCGAAAATATTCTAGCGAGTGCGGCTCCACGAGACTACTTCCTGGCCGGACGTTTCATAATTAAAAGGCACTTGAACGAAACTCCTTACTAAAACGAGGGCCCGGGCCAGATGGACATACTTAACGTGGATATTGCGACGCACTGCTTTCCTGCACTGATCTTTTGAGAAGCACCTCTTTCGACCTCTTGGAAAACGCGCCCTTTTATTACTTATTTTGTCGCGGAGGAAGATTTACGATTTTCTTGCATGAATTCTTAAAAGGCAAAGTTCGCAGGCTTTACTTTTCGCTGAACCTTCCCATAACGTCGACTTGTGAATTTCAGTATCGCAGTTGCCAACTCTTGGCTATCAGTTCGTTACCGCTTTAGTTTCTAAGCCAAGAGTTCCGCCCACTACGTGTCTTCATATTTTGGAATAGGAATACAATGTTACGCCCGAAGCTTCTATCGGTACTTTCGTACCGTCTCGCATCTGGAGCGCGAACATTTCATATATCGCGATCGTTTTCAACCTTGTATTAGGAATGGGCGGTTCGGTAGTGTATCAACGTTGTCTATTTAGTAGACAACAGCACGCGTTCCGTTATCTGGGACAGCGACAAAACGCTCAAAACCACCCGTGGCAACGCGTCACGCTCAATAAATCCAACAAATCCAGTGCCGGTTAAGTGACAAAAGAAATTTGTGGTAGCAATAATGTTCTAATGATATCACGCGATTCGCCTCGAAATAACTAAGGCGCTAAATGCGGCTTCTCACGATATGAGTACAAAAAGCAGCAGTGGGCCCGCGGCACGCGGCAGTGCTACCCTTTCGGGATTTATTTGATGGGATTCCTTCTGATATGGCTCGGAATACAAGGTGAAGGTACGGTAGACGGTGGTGAAGCTCGTTAGTGGTACGATAGCGAGCACGTCGGCTGTTGGCAGCGAGTTCGGGCACCCGGCGAGCGCCG
Source organism: Udea ferrugalis (assembly GCA_950022985.1). Taxonomy (NCBI): domain Eukaryota; kingdom Metazoa; phylum Arthropoda; class Insecta; order Lepidoptera; family Crambidae; genus Udea; species Udea ferrugalis. The sequence goes on along the minus strand of OX465524.1, from coordinate 16,311,951 downwards.
ATGCCGTCGTGCGTCTAACGGTACCGACAGTACCTGCCCGCTAGAACCGGCGACATCGCACGTCTCGTGCCCTTCTTTCGCTATACGAACACAACTTCAAACGTTACAAACAACAACGTTTAAAACATTAAATTCGCCTCGTAATGGCCCAAACGTGCCGCAGATCATAGAAAGTTTCAGACAGTCACGTAGGTACCTTTATCGCTTCCTAATTACCTCGTTCAAACAATCGTCTGGAAAGCAATAAAAATTCTAACATTGTCGACACGAAAGTCAATTCTGGTGAATTTGCATAAAGCCTGAGTCGAGCTTTGACGTTTCGGTTTTCGCTTAATTAACGCTCGTCGGGTTGGCTCCTCGAGAAAGAGTTGGATTTTCCTCCGCTCCCGTTCGTTTCCGGCGCGCGTGGCTTCATTTTGAATTTCAGGTCGGACTTTATTCGGAGGCAATAAATTGATGTCATCGAAGTTTCTCCCGCCTTTTGATAGTAAAATAATTTTATCTTCATCACGATCCCATTTTGTTATCGTTGTGTAATGAAGTCATTTTCTTTTCGTTTAATTCGTCCGAGTTCCGTCGGATCTGTCTCGATTTCATTAGTGACGGAGGGTGTGATGGTACGACGGCATGTAAACACTAATCGCTGGCGCACGGCAGTTGCGCGGCGAGACGCGGCGAGGCGAGCCCGTCTCGCCGGTCTCGGGCGACGTACGTGCCTGTAAGATGACCGAGGAGACTCCTCGACTATTTGCATAATAAGCCCGTCCGCCGCTCCGGGAGATTAAACTTTGGCGTATGACGTCCTGGCTGCAGCTCTCGTATAATTCAATAGTGGCAAACTGATTTCCAAGTCCCTATCTGGAGCCGTCGCCCGCTCCGTGATTGGATGCACCGATTTACGTTACATCTACGTACCGTAACGTAACAGAGCCGCCTTTGTTGCCTCGTGCGCTAAGCAAACATTGGAGCGGAAATAATTATCGGATTATTTCCATGTCTGCTGCGACTCGATATTCGATTATTTATACAGCGAACAAACGCAGTGGAGGCTCACGTGGATGCACGTTTAAAAGGCCATTAAAATGTCACGGGCTTGATATGGGTAGACTGAACGACGTCCCGGCGGGACTGTGCTAATTAATTATTTATAGTTCTTATAAACGAGACGCTCTACAAGGCACGGCTTGTTCGGCCCTCGGAGGGAGCGTTAGATAGTGGCTGTCACGTGCAGTCTTTACAAATTCCGGTATTAATTCGGAACTAACGAGCGTCGGATCGCGTCCTGCCGATTGACGGACCGCTCCTATCTTTCTGTTTGTCGGCCGCTATTTGGAACGTTTTCGTCTCTTTTCCCTGTATCGGCACGTCTCGTTCGCGGCGGATAAGGTTTGTCGGCCGGGTCCGGTAATAAATGCCCGTCCGGCCCTCTCCACCGTTTCACTTTTCTCAATTTCGTTGACCCCATTAACAGAGACGCGCTCCGTTTGGCTCGCAACCCTCACTCGTGCGTCGTTACACTGTCACATTCGTCGTCAATTAAATATTTTCTGTATTTTACGCGCGATGTGTATAGCCTGTTGACCTTTTGTATTGGGTGTCTGAATATCTTTGCGAGATTATGAACGCTCCGTCGGCCCCAGCGCTCCCGAATAGTTGAAGAGCGCCGGCTACATTGAACGCGCTCGAGTGTTCTCGACGAGGGATGCGAGTAGGCAACGGCGTTGCATTACGCGACCACTCGAAACGCAATCCGCACCAGACACAACCCGGGAACACGTCGCGTCTAGACTAGACGGGATAAGAGCGACACGTTGATATCGATTATGCAGTTAAGAGAAATTATGTAAGTGGGGAGAGGCGCGGAAAGCTCGCCGAGTCGTCCCCGGGGAAGCCGGGACAAAGCGTGGCTCGCTTCTTAATTACTTGTGACGCTTGCTACAGATCTTCCCTCGCTGCGGCAAAGGGTGACGGCTGACAGCGTCTCCTTACAAGCCGCCATCACACGTCGAGCCGTGCGCAACTTATGAAAACATTATGACGTACGAACTCGTGGCTTGCTAATTATCGCGGAATGCGCTCGTGTGTGTGAATCTGAAATTACTAAATACGCTATCGATTTCCTCGCGCGCGGGTAAGCAATGCCCGTTTAATCAACAGTTCCTTGGTGATTTATTGTAAACTATCAAGTTGTCGTTACCAACGGTCGATAGTAAATTTAAGGTCTGAACATCTGAACTTTTACAATTCAATTTGAGCATTGTTACGTTCGTATTCGTGGATTGTTTTGCTCGTCGTGATAATAATTACAAAGTTCCCGATGCCCGCGCGGCTGGATGCCGTCGGACACGAAATTCATTTAGAACTGAGTACGAATAGAATGAATTTACATGGAAGCAATCAAAATAAGGGGTAGAGCCTCGACTCTTATTGCGGGGTTTGATTTAATTAGTCCTTTTGGAATAATTTTGTCAATTGCTCGTTTTTTGGCGCGATCATCGAGAGCTTCCGAGTTCTTATTGTATGCAATTAAGTCTTTGAATTATCTTGTACTGACTGATTCGGTGACTTCAGAAACATTATTTGTCCTTACTTTCTTGTTCATCTTTCTTCTACTATATAAAAATAAGTCGGGTTTTCCTTCCTGACGCTATAACTCCAGAACGCACGAACCGATTTCCAGGGTTTTGCATTCGTTGGAAAGGTTTTGGGCTCCGTGAGGTTTATTGCAAAGAAATTTTTGGAAAATTTCAACAGAAAAGCAGAAAAATCTTATTCAAAGCAGAAAAATCTTTTTTCACATACAGCTAAGTCCACGCGGACGAAGTCGCGGGCGGCTGCTAGTTATTCATAAAACAATAATAAATATCTAGAAAATATGTATTAGACTGGCACGTTGGTTCAGTTACTTAACTTATGAGAAAAACAGAGCTCTTTTCGTTATTTGAAATTTACAGAATCGTGTGAAGGGAAATTCGTGTTCGGTTCGGGATTGAAGTGTGCATTGAGACAACTGTTTTTTTCCTGAGGTTTTGCCTTCAGAACCAACCTAACAAGTTTGTTACACATACACATAAACGGCCTATATACGTCCCACTGCTGAGCACAGGCCTCACCTCAACTATGAGGTGGAACGAGCCATACTCTAACACGCGGTCTCAGTGCGGATTGTTGGAAGGGTGTAAGGTTAGTGAGCAACCTTAATGTCAGATGTTATCAAGCCGCCCTAAGACTGACATCTAGCGACGTCAACCGGGACCACCTGCTTAACGTGCCTTCCGAAGCACGGAGATGGCCGAAAAATACATCACTAAAGTTCGGTCGGGGTGGTCACCTATCCTTTTTCCGACCCGGCGTGAGTTGCTTTACAACAGCGATCGTCGGCGATCACTGTCACAACTGCGCCACGGGCACCTCTAGGAAGTTTGTTAAATCAATATTAAATTACAAACTTTCCGGGGTCATCCACCTCTTGAAATCAATCTTGCATTTGTCGATTGAAATCGAAGTGGTATAATTTCGAGAGTGACTTTTCTCGTCAATCATCGTTTTGGCCGGGTCCAGCGGGTAATTCACTTGAGATCTTGACGACTAAGTGGGAGTAATCAGCTGTTCTCTGGTTCAGCATTTAAGGGGTTTAGGTAAACTTTGAAATGCTGAAAAGTGAAAATGATATCGGTTTCATATGTATTTATGCCTAAGGTAAAAAAAAAATAGAACTAGAGGAAGGCTAATAATCAAAACGTTAATAAAAACTCACTCATCATCACTTATCATCAGGTGAGATCGTGATCAAATATGACTGCCTAAGTAATTCTAATTATAATAAAAAAGAAATTAAAAAAATGGAAGCAATTTAAATATTTTTGAATGTCGCGTCTAAATTAGTGATCAACCATACATTTATATTGAATTGGTCTTTAGCGAGGTAAATAAGGTTCTAAATCAGATTTAAGGTGACCTTTGAACCTGATATTTATATAGTGGGATTTTGTAAATAACTTTCATAGTTCCGTAAATCATATGGTTTACCTAACTTAACATACGTTCATGACTATATTGCAGAAGCACATTTTTTTGCCATCATACTGAACGGAACAGTCAGAAGCCCGCACTTCGCCGAACTAATTTGAACCCAACGTGGTACAGAGCTAACAAAACACATATATCCGGGGTGCTTAGGTTTTTTACTGATCACCGAAGACTTAGCCGCAATACAATCAACACAAAGTTGATGTTCGAACTTAGGACCACACGGGTTCCGAGCCCGAGAGTTTTGAACCACTGAGCCACTGTATTACCCATAAACCCATTGATTAGGATTAAGAATGCACCCCATCATTCATACCAGTCCTCACGTTACCCACTCAAACGGATTAGCTGATTCCTGAGTAGAAGTAAGTATATAAATATTTACAAGTTAACACTTCGCGTGATCATGGGGGTACGAGTTAGCCTTGCATAGGTTCTCGGGTTTAGTATTCAGTAGCACGGAGCAGCGTGTTCTGCTGACTAGTGTTGTTAAACTATCGATGGGTTTTATCGATTGTTGAGCTTGAAAAACAGTCGACAGGTTGATAATACTATCGAAAATATCTAAAACAACTCGGCATTGAAATTTGGGGTACATACATACATAAACAGCCTATGTACGTCCCACTGCTGGGCACAGGCCCCACCTCAACTATGAGGTGGAACGAGCCATACCCCAACACGCGGGCTCAGTGCGGATTGTTGGAGGGGTGTAAGGTTAGTGAGCAACTTTAAGGCCTCCGACTAGGCTTAACAACTGACATCTACGACGTCAGCCGGGACCAACTGCTTAACGTGCCTTCCGAAGCACGGAGATGCCCGAAATACACATCACTAAATTTCGGTCGGGGTGGTCACCCATCTCATTTCCGATAGTATCTTAAGAGGTCGACAGTATCAATAGACCTATCGATATGACTGAATGTAGAGATAATGATAGTATCACGATACTATCGATAGACTATTACTATCGCAACAACACTACTGCTGACCTAGTTCTGTATTAATGAGCGCCTAATGCTTGTTCATCAAAACAATCTTGAGGTTAGTTTCTAGTCTGTAATTAACAGGTTGAAAGTTTCTTTTGAGAATTAAAGGTTCGATGACCAATGGACATTTTGACAGCGCCACATAGCCCCTAACTAAGGTACCTTTTGAGGATAAAAAAGGTTCTTTCACCATTGGACATTTTGACTAGCCCCTAACTAAGCATAGCCTGCACTATGGGCAGTAGATAATCAATACATACAATGATCATTAACATCTTTTTTGTACTGTACGGGGATCGAACCCGCGACCTCTGATGTAGCAGGCTAACTTTTAAACATAATAACAAATCGGTCGTTACACGTTATCCAAATTTATTCATTCTTTATAATTCTTGTGCCTAGAAGAGATCGCTCATAGCGATAACGCCGTCAAAATTGTCCGCATATTAATTTTAAATCATCCTCAGTACCTATATCTTGTTTTGGAATAAACGCCAACTGCTTTAAAGTAAGCCGTTATTTTTTCTCTTCTTTAAAATGTTGAGTGTAACAGCAGATTTGTAGTTTTTATTAATGTAAAAAGATTCAGAAGACGACAGAGCTCAAGGAGTATCCGCGGATATGCGGATAAGCTCCGGGCCTCTTGGAACTTGCTTTGTTTTTGCTTAAACATTTCAACTAATTAATTCTGAAGATTGCAACTCGCCCAAAGTAGCTTTCGGACCGTTTCGCATAAAGAGGTTATCGTTTTTGTTTATTAAATTCATTACTAATGTTTGACCCGATTGTATTGTCTTCGAAGTTTTCATTCAACTCTGTTCATTATTTGTTTTTGAACAATTTTGTGTTTTGTTTAATCTTACATTCATAATAATGTTTGGGTAATCTTTTTGTTTGTAAATAATGATTCGGGACGTTTTGAACTTGTGGAATACATGCCTGAGACCTTTGAGTCTGATGACCTTTGAACTTTAAGCTAAATTTAAAAAAGAGGGGGTACAAAATGACAGTAAAGTCTTGAAGGATTAATATTTTTCCTGATTGAGAGTCGAACCGACGACTCTTGACACAGTAGGCTGTCTCAGCTGTCTGTCTATTGATTTAGCCAGCTAGTTATTCAAAATTAAAGAAGCTACATATTTATATAGTTTTAATGAGTTTTTTTCTAGTATCTTGCATTGGTATTTTCTTGTTCTTCCACTCGAAGGGTTCTGAAAGGAAACGTTTTTAGCGAAATGGCGGCCTAAATTGTACAATTTTTTGGAGTTTTTTTAATGTATCTGTAACTGTTTTGTGCCATAAAGTATACCTTATCCCACCATATTTTCAACTACGTAATAATTTTAGTCAGATATTCTCTCAGATAAATGTCGGAGTGATATAATATGTCAACAGTTCTGTTCATAATGCTGTTATCTAGGTCTCAGCATTTCAAGCTGGCATATGGCGTGGAGGCAGTTACTGTCATATCTTCGGTGAAGCTGTCTGATATCTATTCTGACCGTCTAGGCGTCTTTGTGGGATCCCGTGTGTCACTCTCAAGTCCTGGCTCCATTTTCTGTAAGTGAGCTTTGCTGTGTTTACTTGTACTTAGTTTGATTATAATGTCTGGGAAGCGAAATTCAATTAATAATCTAGAAATTTTTGTGTTTTTTTCTCTCATATAACTCAATTTCGAGCATCAAGAATCTTTCAAAACTTTACGTTTGATAACCTCTTCACATTGAGTTTTTCGTGAATATAATTGTTTAATAGCTTTTACGGGCAGGCCCCATTTTGATAATGACTTCACAGAATTCGTCGAAGCTTTTCAGATAGAGTTTAATGTATAAGCTTTATTCTTCAAAACACCAGTCTTTTCCGGACTTCGTTCTGCCATGGTACAATAATTTTTACACTTCTTTTTCTTGCCTACTTCATACTATTGAACAGTACACAAAAAATCCTTGTTTGTAAGGTGTTATTTAGAAAACAAAACAAAAGCGTTTGGTCTCCGGAACGGTAACCTGGTCGCGACACACCAAATGAAAACGCTGTAATAGACAATTAACCATCCAAAATGACACCTTTCTGGCCATTTCCAATTCTACATCATGTTCACTTACATACATTTGTCGTTAATAATTACAGTGATTGACCAACAGTGAAAGCCCTAACCCATTCAGTCGTTCTTAGCTGCGATTATACCTTCGAGAATAATGTACAGTCGATTGCTCCGAATCCCTGTAGTACCACTGTTATCCGACTGTACCTGCATTATAGCGCATTCGGAGAACTGTTAGAAAGTTACTAACAGAAAATTGCATACTTAGGATTCGCGTCAATGGCTATTCGCATGAGTTATTTCAATGGCTTTTCGAGAATGATTGTTAACTTGTACGAGGAGAATGGGCGCCATTTTCATTGCACAAACAACTCTGTACATTACGAGTATAACTTGTTTTGCGAGGTTCTTATCTTTACATAAGTTGTGCCTTTGAGGAATGAGTTATTGTATTTTCGACGGTTTAGCATTGAACGCTGGAGCTATACTGGTTTATAGAACTATTCGTTTAACCATCTTAATAGGACTTAAAAAGTCTTGGTGATCAAAAAATTCTTTGAGCCGCTGGAAAGGGCTCATTCAAAAGTTTAAAAAAAAAGATATTTGGGATGTGAAAAAGTCCACAATTATCACATCAAAAGCCAATATGTGTGTTGCTTTACAAATATTTTTAAAAAATATACTTACATTCATTATGGTCTAGCACAGTATGCACATAATTTCCTCAAAATGGACCAACGGGTATGCACAAAATTGGCCTCATTTACAATTTTATAACACAAAAAACACATTAGTTGTCGTGCTTTTTAGTATTCTAAAGAAAGCTAAACTAAAGTACCTACAGTGTAATCGGTGGCATCGACGCGTATGCCACAGGTCACAGCGCAGCCTGCGGTTGCGCTTGCGCAGATAGAAACGTGACTCGATCTATCGTTATTGTGTATCTGTGGAGCGTCCGCGGAGGTAACGACCCGAACGTGGCCTTCCGACTTCACGTGCAACCTTTTTGTTTTGGAGACCTGTTTCACTGGGACTCTGTAGCGTATTGGTAAATTACCGAAGAAATATACTGGATTGAAAAACCCAAAAAAATACATAACGGATACTTATTATATAACTTATGTACCAAATTTATGTGCTAATAAATCATTCATTCATTATTTTTACTAGCTTCGGTGGTCCCATTATCTCGTCCTGTATTCTTTTTGAGTTAGCGTCCCTGTCCACGGGCCACAAAACGCGCCAGGAAACGTCGCCACAAGAAGCCACCACCAAAAGCCGCCACAATACTACAATATGGAGCGGGTGGCGGGTGGCAGCCGCACGCCACTTGTAACAAACTATAGGATTATTCCGGTAGCGGCGTTTTGTGGCCCGTGTGCGTGGACTCTTAGCTGTCCTAACGTCACTATAGTCAAGATAGAGGAGGCCGGTAATATCAGGCCATATCATCAAGAGAGCGCCATCTAGCTAGCCGCAAACTAAGCTTTTACTATGGGAACTAGACAGCGAATAAACATACTCACATTGGGAACATCCCGCCTATTTGTACAAAAGTACCATGCGGAAATCAAACCAGTGACCATGGAGTAGTAGTACCTAGTTACATGAATCTGTGCCCTGGGCGGGTGTCGAACCTTCAGCCTGCGAACAAGCCAGTATTCGATTATTAAATTGGTGCGAGTTACAGATTGAATGTAACTCGCACCAATGTGAATGATCTTTAAGTTACATTTAGTTGTGGCATTCCAGTAAGAGAAGTCTCTAAATGTAGCCGTTATTTTTTGTAGAATATGTAATTGAAGGTTTCTATGGTATTGTGAAAATGGAGTGGGTTGGTCTCTTATCTCAACTGATGGGGAGCAGGATAGAGAGATGAATCACGCAAACCCAATTAGTATGTGTTTTAAAATACCTCTGCTATTTTTCTTGGATCTTATTGGGTTGAGAATTGCCCTCTAGCCATTCGTGCATGTATTTTCTAGTTGGTATTTTCTTCTATTCTTATTTCGGGGAAGGGGGATTTAAGTTCGAGTAGATGCAATGATTTGTCTGGTTTAAGCCTCGATTGAAATGTTCCTACTTATATCCATATTTACGGTTAGAAAAAACTATGTACAGTCAGTGCCCTAAGAAATGTTCCAGCCACATTTGAAATTTCATTTTGTATTGATTTATTTACAAAATAAAATGTGTGTCTGGATACATTTCTGAGGGCACTGACTTTACATTAGACTTATTTTCTTCTCAAAAAGTGAACGTTATTCCTTATTCTAGTGAAAACGAAAACTCACAGTAACATATGTGTCACATTACGAGCGTAGGTGATATGCCATTATGGAGTTATAAAGTCACTTTTGCAATACATATTCAGTTCAGGCACTAATTAATAATTAACTTCAATTAACGTCTCTAAGTGCGGCTGTTACAAACATATTCGAGTTATTACAGGTAGACGCTCCTGTTACTGTCACCACTCCGGTCTCCAGTAGCTAATCCCACCATCTCACCAGTCATTCCCCTAAGGCTATTTAACAAGTCGTGTCCTCAATTACAAATGCCCTTATTACGGTGGAACGGAACGTCTCAAAGTCGATAGTAACACAGTTATCTTGCGCATACATCTGTTTATTCTCATAAATACATCTTCGGCGCGCGCCTATCTCGGATCTGTTCTGTTAGCTACTGCGGGGCAAGTGCCCTGAAGTGTATAAATATGTATGGGCTATAAACTGGGAGTGGATACGTGGACCCTATATTGGCCGGATTAGGGCTGCTAGAAATCAAAAATAGCAAAAGAGTTCGTTTGGAGACTAACTCCGGACAAATGTGGTTCTGTCATGCCATGGACTGTGATAGTAATCATAAAATATTTCGATGGCATCTTGTTTTTATTTATATATTTTTATCTAAATATCAGAATAAATCATCGTCTCTTGAAAGCCGGGCGACTGCTCTTACCACTAAGCTACCTAGATTGACACTTCTTAAGAGAAGAACTTGTTAGGATAAGAAGTATTTCTTGTTTTGCCACTAAAAATTACACTGCTTAATAAAATGATATTTAGGATTAATTTATTTATGTGGAGAATTATTACAGCTATACCATTATGAATATTTTGCCAACAATTTATGTAAACATCACTGTCTGTACTGATGCATTGTGTTTTGAGATACGATGCTATTGTTTTAGCTGTAGGTATGTACAGCTAAATTAATAGGACCTTATTGTGGTTTGTCATAACCGCCTTATTTGTAAAAACCAAGCAGCACGGATAATAGTAGTAGGCTCGCCCTTACCATTCTGGGTTTGAATTAGCTTGGTAAAATGTGGGCTTCTGAATGTTCCGTTAACTATGATGGCAACAATCAGTGTGCCCTAGACTTGTTTGGTTTAATTTGGTCGAAAGGGGAAGGTATGTAGGTTTTCCCCAAAAACATCTAAATTCGTTGCATTTGAATTTCTGCTAGAATGAGGTAGGCAGCCCTATTCGGGTCGAGCTCGCAACTCTGTCGCAGAGTTATTGTTAAAGTGAGCGATTTCTATTCATTACGCGCGCGCGCACGGGCGGCGTATTGCGTACCCACAACACTTTCTAGTGGCGTGGTGTGCCGGCTTAATTGTAGCTGAAACTCGACTGTTCGATCAAAATAATATAACGGTCACGACTTTATCCCAAAACAGGGAGTCCGGTGTATTAATTGGTGAACGCAACATTCAGAAGCCCACATTTTTAGATAATTTTGAACACAACGTGGTAAGTGGCGAGCCTACTGTTATCAGATTGTCTATCTTTTTCATCAGTATTTTATATCACCGGAGGGTTAGCCGCAAATTGTACACAGTACAAATTATGATTTCCGGCCAGATAAGAACTCTGTACCAAAAAAAGAGTTTCACCCAGTGCCGACGTCTTTATAGCAGTCCTAAATTAAAACATGTAAAAAGAGTCATACATGACCGATGCATAACTACTTATTCATAAAATAATTTAATTATTAATGTTAATCCGACTAATGTTATTATTTTTTTGCAATCTTTAGTTGGGCTAAGCACAGAAGTTCCATATACAAGACACAAGCATGCAATGTGTTCATAGAAAGCAAACAAACGTAACAATCTCATCTCCGTTCCCGCAGAAACGCAACTCATGTGTACCCGCAAAATGTGCGGAATTCGTACAAATTGGGCATCGCGTCCGTATTATCGGCTCCGAAACTATCGTATCGCGTCTTCCCCCGTCATCCACTTTCCACTTCCGCGCAATTCTGCCGTATTGACGAATTTGCGACGAAAATGTAACGCGACGAACACTGGGTTGCTTACCTGCGACTGGGCTCTGACGCAGCAAGTTGGAAACGTTTGTAAATTCAACTTTTGCATTTATATATTCTTCATGAATTATTTTGACTATTGCGTATTTATTTTATACTACGGTTAATTAAATTTTGAGGTCCGCTTTATTCGTATTTTTATCGATGTTTATGCCGGGATCAGCATCCCCAAGCTTGCTACGACGTCTTTCCTGCGGATTCTTAGGCCAAATAGCTGATTCAATATGCTGATTCTTAGGATTTGTTTTCTAACCCTAAAACAACCTACTGAAAAACATCCTGTCAAACTGAGCTCATGCATCTGAAATATCTTCATAATTGTCGTGTAAAACTGTCATCACAGTAAACTATAACTAAGCAGATTTTTAAAATGTGTGTCGATTTGACATTTTGTTTTGGACGGCTTATTCATAGATTTTAACATTGAACATTTTAATCTGTAGAGTTGTGACAAGATGAAATACAATGTTTTTTATTTATCCAAGCAAATGTACCACTACAGTGTACCACTACAGCAAGAAGGCTGAGAAAACATATTTCTAACCCTAAAGTAGTACAGAGCCGACGCAGTAAACATTAGCGGTTCGCACAAAACCTGTTAGTTTACCATTTGTCACCCGTCGCACGTTATATTTCACGTCGACGACGACAAAATTCTGTAACGTAATGTTCGCTCGAACAGTGTCGCACGCACAACTTCCCTTTTGTATTTTTTGAGCAAGCAAAAGGCTTTCTTAATGCTATTACTTGGCACATTCGGGGTTAGCAAGGACATGTCATCATCACCTGACGTACAGAGATGAAACGTTTGTGGAGCATATTTCACATTGTAAAAGGATTATGTTTGAATTCGAGTTTCTCGGTTTTGAAGATTAATAAACAACAGGCTTTGTAAGTCCCACTGCTGGGCTCAGGCTAAACCCCAGAGCGAGTGTTGGAGGGGTGTATTATCAGATCCGATGTCATGAAGTTCGATTAAAGGAGGGATGTTAGGTTGCGTTTCCACCAGAGGTACGTTGCGGGGAATGTGTTTTTAAGAACCAATTGATTCTCTCCATTTGCCTGGCTTCGCTCAATCAAGGGATTCAATTCGTTCTTAAAAACTCGTTCCTCGCAACGGAACTGTTATGGAAACGCAGCCTAAAGCTGGTGTTTTTTTAATGGCTTGCGCTCTCTTTTGTCGACCTTGTAGTAAAACTAATTTGCAATAGGCATTTTCAGATAGGCAATGAGTGAATTGGTCTTCTTTAGACTGGTGGGCATTTCGAATAAGGCAATTATCGACTGTCGAGAAAGAGAGAATTACTAAGTTCCTTTTTTCATAAAAACTCAACTCACCATTTTAACTTCTGTAAAGTCTCGTCTCCTTCATTCTTACTGCTGCCAACGTTAATGGTAAGTGACAGGACACTGCAATCGCTAAAACCTTTGCAGCACTGACTTAACTTTCATAAATAAGGGAGTAAGCGTCTATTCATTGCGGCAACTAGCCAATCAAGAAAGGCCATAAAATAGTAATAGGTACGTACATGTTATCTAGTAGTTAGGGAGCGACTGCACCGTATCCTTAGATATATCGCAGATAGTCGGCACGATCTTGTACAACTTGTAAGTTTAGCGAGATAACTCTCCGCACTGGTAGGATACTATCTAAACTGGCTTTATATTTATAGACTGTTTACTTTTTATGCTCCACGCTAAGTGAGGGCTAGTCCGACAATCTACTTTAGATTCTGGTAGCTTCGTTGGGGTTTATTTTTCAACATGGTAGCAGCGTCCTTTTTTGTATTGTGTCACTGAATACATTATTATTTCAAAGCATGCGGCCTGTCTGATGGTAAACTGTTACGTATAGTAGTAGAAACATTACAAGATTACAACACTGGTGTTACCCGCTGTAGGACTAAAAGGGGAACTTTTGTCAAGGCAAGATGAGCGTTGTATGTTCAGTTGCCTCCTGACAACCAGGGTCGTAGTGGCTTGGTAGCCAACGCGGCATATGCTGAAGAGGAGCCTTTTTGACACACATTGGTGAACTTCGAATCTGCAGCTCACGAATACTCACAATTAGCTTTAGCTACAGTTGCTTTACCAATGATTATTTATATTTTCTCAACAAAAACCTGAATTCAAAGGGGTTGAAGATCACTAAAGTTACATTATACTTGAATGACCTCTTATCATTTCAATAAAGTCTGTATTTATCTCTCTTTAAGACCTACAATGCGTTGATCCTTCGCAAACTTCACGTGTGCCGTTGCCATAAACGTTTACAATCTATTACGCAGCTCGTATTGTGAAATCTCTACTTAAATAGCAGATAGGTAGGAGAATTGCACTGCTTGCATAATCGCACACATCTTTATTTGTTTATTCAATTCTTTATTGCACAACATTAAATGGTACCAAAGGCGTACTTAATGCCAAAGATGCATTCTCTACCAGTCAACAATAAGGATGAGCAGAAAAGTACAGTAGGCGGTGCGACATAACAAAATAACATTTAGGTAGGTAATTGAGATTTGCAATCACATAACAAATCATATAATAATAAATATAATACATATAAATATTTTTATTAACAAAAAAGGGGGGAGGGAGTAACTAGTTGGGTAAGGCACGCACGAGGCGAGTCCGGAGGGGTACCATGGGTAAACGCTTACGCAGTTGCTAGCGTCTATTTGTGCGAAATTTTGGTAGTTGCGTTAAATAGGGGTGTACGAAACCCTATACAAATTTTCAAGACAATCGCTAGCAAAGCTAAAACTCATGGTGCAGTTAACATCAAAATGATGTGTGCGAACAGAGTGACAGACGACCCTTTTTTTTTTTTTTATTAATACTGCAATGATAGGGTCGCCTGTCGTTTGAAGCGTCACTCAAATCTAAGACAAGTGAAACACTATTTTGATACTGTAGTGATAAGGTTGCTTTAATTAAATATTTCAGACATATTTGACCACTCTGTACGCACACACGATTTTGATGCTGGCTGTACACCCCTGTAATGTCAAAATAAATGAATCTAGATAGACTTAAGACGCGCTATGTCTAATAGGCAAGACTTCGATGGAATGATGATGATGTAGGTCGCCATTTGAGGTCCATAGCCACTTTAAAGTCGTTTCACTAACTAGTCGCCCATTAGGTCAGGTTACTTAATATAATGCTGTATCTCTTAATTTTAATTGCAAGTGTTTACACAACCGCGTAAATCTCGGGAGCTTAAACAAGACGCAAGACGAATAGTTAGATTAAGCTTAGTGTTATTTTAGGATCAAAACTCGGGGTCAGTGCTGGGGAATCTTCAAATAGATCTACTTCATCACCCAAAAACATTACAGTGGTATTTAATTACATAGCAGGAATTTAGGCAGGCTTATCGCTAAATAGCGGAAGGTGTATTGTGTGTAATTATAAATTACATAAGATGGTTTATGTTTCTTATTTTCCGATAAAGAATTACAGCGTACTCAAAATTACTTAGATCTAATTATTAAAGTAGAATACTTCACTACGCTTTTCCTTATTATTATAATAATATTTGCGTAAATTGTAGCCTATGTCTTAAACTCATTTATGAGCTATATTACTGTAAAGTTTCATCCAAATCCGAGCAGTAGTTTTCACGTGAAAGAGTAACAAACATCCATACTTACAAACTTTCGCATTTATAATATTAGCAGGATTGAAATTGCATGATGCAATCATAAGTTGCCTCTTTCTTTGCAATTGTTTTCATTGCGCTATCGGAAGCATAATGTTCACGTGTATACACAGCGTTTTATTGGACTGATACTGGTATGGATTTAAAATATTTGGAAAGAAACCAGTATGTGGCATCTAAAACGTCGTGTTTATTATTGGTTACTTAACTTTGGCACACGTAATATTGCAATCACTGGTAGTGCGGTTCAAATTGCTCAAGTATTTTTGTATTAATACTGTTTATATTGGATGGTTGTTTGTGGGATAATATTGTTGATAACTGAACACTACTTACCAAGTTGTTGTATAGGTTAAATAGACAATATGTCATTGTCTGTCCTTCAGCCAAAATTCGATTAAATAAGTAGGAGAAATACTAATAGTGTAGGCATTAATTTAAATTGACGCATAAGTAATTAAGAAAAATGGTGATTGGGTTTTTCATTTTTGTTTCGATGAGTTGTTATGATGAAGTCTACCAACGCGCTAACTAAAAAAATTGGACTAGTGTAAAAAGACAAGCCTCTACAACTTTATTAAAAATTGGGCTAATATCTTCTGTAATTTATACGAAATTAAATATACGAGTACATAAGTACAGACTGAGTTTACGTAGACAATGTCACTGTCATCAGCTGGTAAGATAATAATAATTAACGTTTAGTACTTACACAATTTAGCCTACTTTCGTTGATTACTGTCACCTACATTGAGTTATTCATAGAGTAATTTGCATGTAACTCATTTCACCCATCGCGCATAGCAACCACGTCACGCACTCCGCCTGCGCCCGCGCCGACGCTAGACACCGCGTCGCTGCGCTGCGTGTGCGCAGGGCTGACAACTGTACGTAATAGTACGAGAAACTAGACAAGAAACATTCACACTATATTGTTTTATTACTGCTTTTTAAGTATGAATAGATAATATTTGAAAGAAAGAAAGAATAAACGTTTATTGACCTTGGACATCGTACACATAGGGATATAAACAAACAAAACAAAATGGTTAGAGAAAATATAAAAATAATGAAAGAAAAACAAATAAAAATTTCCACCAGGCAGCAGTGTCACGATGTCCAAAATTAAAATGGTCTCAGGTAATGCCTGGACCTGATAGGCTCAGACGCTGATTTTCAGTGGGGCCAGCTAAGTGGACACGGACATTCGCAGCGTTCAATGAAAAAAAAAATGCACATTGATACTTTATAGTTATAGCTAAGTATAGCTAAATTAACTACGTCGTACCCCGCGGACAATTTTTGACTGCGCGTCAGTACTGACATAACCTATCTTCGTCTTTTTTATTGTTATGTCATTGATCGTCGGGTATGTGTAGTCACACTAAACAGAGAACAGTAAAATATCAACAAACAAAGTCAGTATCTCAGTTTGAATGTGTGCGTGCGCGTTGCGCGCCGTGTCGGCACGCGATTTCACGCACACGCTAGCATAAAATATAGGGGAATAAGGTGGCGGCAGTACGTACGGGCTGTGCTGCGTTTCTGTGAGCACGCTAGGCTAATAAACCGGCGGGCAGCCTAAGATAACCTTCTGTTATGTTTACTTACTGCAGTGTAGCATGAGACCTACTTATACCAGTTGTCGACAACCCTGCGCGTGCGCCGTATAATCTTGGGCAATGCGGGTTCAACGAACGTTTTTTGCGTATTTGGGTTGTGCCGATTTGCGCAACGCGTGCATCGGATGCGCGCTAACTCGTTGATCGATCGTGGATCGAGAAATACACTGACTTATTAAACTAAGTAGTCACTTATATTGTTTTATTTGAAACAAGCGGCCGCCCGCGACTTCGTCCGCGTGGAATTTAGTTCAGCCAGCGAGTACAAATTGTAGCCCAAATGTTACTTCGATGTTAAACTCTTCTAATTCGGAACGCACCCATAGTTACGTTGATGACAGCAGCCGTCTGTCATCAACTGTCATGCCATACCACGAACATTTTCATATTTTACTTGATATTTTCAACAATTTACACAATATCTTCATAATTTGTAGCCTATATTGTGTTATTCAGATGTATAAGCAACATTATTGTAAAGTTTCATTAAAATCCATTCAGTAGTTTTTACGTGAAAGAGCAACACAGCACATCCAGACAAACAAACTTTCGCCTTTATAATATTGGTAGGATATATGTGGTTTTTTTTCTAAATGACTACTGCTGTGCGGCCTCAGGTGGCCTTAAACAGCTTTTCCGGACTGAGGGCTCTCAACCTCTAGTATTTAAAGTAACCTGGCTAAGGATCCCCAGAATGGGGCAAGAACCACGGCCTAGGGCGTTACTTAGAGAGGGCAATCGGACATGGTGATATATGTGTACTGTCTGATATGCAGTTCTCATTTTAAACATCTTCTAAGAACTCATGATTATTTATTTTCTTACAATTTTGCAGAAGATGTTTATTCAGTCTTGCCTTGAAGACACCAAAGTAGACCATATTGACCAAAGTTATACCTACTATTCGTAGTTTCCACGAATAATATCATCTTAAATGGAATATTTTATTTGGCAGTCAGGAGGCACAGGAGAAAGTAAAAGTAGTTAGTGACGGAGTGAATAAAAGTATAACAACAACTCTGAAAAAATGAATACTGTAAACACAGTTGAAGTTTTACATATCAGTTCTACCGTTATAAATAAGCCTTTGTCTGAAATTCTTGTATTTCATTATTTTTTCATTATTACGTATCTCATCACATCACAGTGCTTATCACATCTCAGTGCATCTGATAAACAACATGCATCGGATTAAAAGTAAAAAGTTGAGGTAAATAATCACTTTACATTTGTAGATTTAAGTAAAAACGACTTGTAATTAATCAAAACATTTGGAGCGCGATCATATTATTTTTTTAGCTTAGTTAGGCGCATTTGATCACAATCTCACCTGATCGAAAGGGATGATGTGGCCTAAGGTGGTACCTACATGTTGGTCTAACAAATGGCAGTTCACTCTCTTCTTGAAGAGGCCCAAGTTGTATTGCTGTGGAAAGCACTTCAGCGGGAAGCTCATTCCACTCCCTTGCTGTTCGCTTCAGATAGGTATCTCTTTTACTCACGTTACATTTCATGTCTGTTTT
This sequence comes from Udea ferrugalis, assembly GCA_950022985.1. Taxonomy (NCBI): domain Eukaryota; kingdom Metazoa; phylum Arthropoda; class Insecta; order Lepidoptera; family Crambidae; genus Udea; species Udea ferrugalis. The sequence continues at coordinate 16,293,742 of OX465524.1, read as the reverse complement.
ACTGTTTCTCAAGCAAATTTGAAAATAGTATTCGTGGCGACCCCTCCTTCGCGTCTTTCGCTTACCTCATATCCCGATTGCCATGTTGAACAGTAGATCCTTACGTCTATTAGATCTATGGACAATTCGCTGGAGTGTTCAGGCTAGTAAGTAACGGGTCAGCAAGGCCAAAGTAAACAATTACGATAGCATTGTACGGGGGCGTTGACCCGCACCCGCGCATTAACGAATCGCGCGGTCGAAGCGCACGCGCATGTACAGAGGCGCTCACATCAACCTTTACATAACCGTTGCAAAATGGGTCGTATGTCAGCGGCATAAGGTGCTCTATGTAAAGGTTGATATGAGCGCATCTGTACAGTCAGCATTTAAATGATGTGTGATACGGAGTGGTGGTAAAACATCTTAAGTTATTTAGGGCCGATACAGACTTCAAGAGCCGCCCGTGCAATAGAAAAAATATCAAAGATTAAAACTAGAAAGAGACATTCGTTCCAAGTATCAGGCGGGAATCGAACTAGCGTCTTCTCCTAATAGGTCGGCTGCTCAAACCACTAAGCTACCGCAATTTTTTTGGGAATTAATTCTTAGCTAAAACCACTCTTGATTAAGTCATCCATCAAACAAACATAACTTAGAAACGATTCGTTCGTTTTGAGATTATGGTGCCACAGACAGATATACACGTTAAACTTATCAATCGAGTTAATTGATTTGAGGTTTCAAATTGTTTTAAAACTAACCGTAATGTACACCATTATTTGAAACTTTGCTTTAAAATTCTTACATAGCCCAGGTGTTTCCTATCTATGACTAACTTCATGATTCATTGCAACACAATGGTGCTAGTGTCTGCTTAGTTAAATGAATCAGTATCGAATTAAACTTAATCAATTGGCATAGAATTAAAATTTAACTTTGAATTGGTATTTAAATCACACTTTAGCAATTGTCATGTTAGGAAAAACAAGTTCCTTTAATAAACAAAACTTAATGAACACATGAATCAAAAAGTAATTTACAACAATCGATATATTATACCTATATAGATATATTGAAATATCTACTGAATTCCGGATTATCAGCAAAATGAAATGTATGTTCACCACTCAAAAAAGTAAAAAATGACAGCAAAACGTCAAAATTCACGCGAAGTAAACAGTCAGCAGTGTTTATTTTGGTCAAAGAGTGCAATAAACCTGCGCAGTGACAGATGCTCGAACGGTATAATCGCTGACGCATCCTGAATACATATCGCTTGACAATCGGCGCGGAATACGCTTACAAGTAAATAATAAAACGCTGAGCGTGAGTCAGGCGGTCACTTCTAAAAATGTGGAAGGGTTTTGAAGACTTCTGTCAAGAGGTAATGTGGCAAGTCAACAACTGTCATCGGGGTACGACGTAGTTAATTTGACCGTGTTATAACGTGTGAACAAGACAATACGATTATTTAGTAGAGCGTAAACGAGACAGATACACGTTGCAAAGTGACGTCTCAGACTCTCAACACATTCAATGCTTTGGGAATTTCGGGTGCCGCTTTTTTAGCACAAGTAACCTAAATTTAAAAACCCAATTTTTGTAATGAAATCATTGACTGGTAAGTACAGTATTGCCCCTTGCTTGAGCTTTGCTGACCATTGGACAGCATTACTCATATGCTACGAGTAATTTCAATGTTTTTTTAATACGTTTACTCAACTGACAAGCAAGTACTTACTTAGACATTTACGAGTACATGAATGAAGATATTTCACTAACTTAAGATAACTCGTGGAAGTAAAAAAGTAACATTCAAACATTTAAAAAATTATACTGGTGCTAAGTAATTTATCTTTTTATTTCTGACATTTATGTCAGTGGCTTATTTTCATGTAAATTTATAAGTTTAAGGAAATCGTCACCTAGAACTGGAATATGTGTTCAAGCAATGTTCAGCGTATACTGGTCAAAATACACTGGCTTGGGCTCACTGCACAAATGATCACAAAACAAGCGTAACATTGACGTAACCTTAAGTGCACCAGCATAAGGTGTCATGAAATGTCAAAATGTATTATTTATTTATTTATTTTCAGCCTATGCTGTCACACTGCAGGGCAAAGGCCTCCCAAAAACATAAAAATGTTTGTGTCAAAATGTGTACACTTTGAAAAATACACTTTCTTTTTTGGAAGGACAAAGGAGAGGTTTTTGACCAACAACGTGACACAGGTTAAATTAAAGAAAGTCAACTACAAAACGTAGAAAATACTGCAACGCCGAATATTAATTTTCTAATTAGAATACTGTCGCGCACGTGGGCCACGCCACGACAAAACATAGGGTTGTCGCAATGACATGTGTATATTTTATGTTTTAATAGCAAAACATATTTTTTCTATTCGAATCAGTAGTTCCTGAGATAAGTGCGTTCAAACAAACAAACTACAAAAACGTTATAATATGAGCCAGCGTTTAGAACGTCCTATCTCAATATTCCGTATGTAGTTTAAATTAAAACAAACAATCAGAGTCAAGTTTAAATATGTGAGCCTCTCGCCAAAGTGTGGGCATCTGAGTGTTCCTTTAATGAAAGCAATGGCATTTCGCTTCTGTTTGCCCCAGTTTATAGTCGCGACCATAGTTATGATATTTTATTAAAATGTAAGCAATTTTTTTCTGCCATAGTCGCAATCGTGTTATGCTTATGTTATTCTTATACGTTTAGAATGCAAATGCTTTCTTTGCTAGCCCTTAAGTGGCAGGTTGCAACTTACACGTTTTATGCTTTATTTTACGACACTGAGCCAAGTGGCAGGTTTGTGAGGCGATTATTTTTTACTTAGAAAGAATTATTGCTGGTCCACACTGTAATTATAAGTTGCTAAGTTTCATTGTGGTGCGGTAAAAATGTTGCAGAATTGATTATTGGAGGCGACGTGTTGGCTTCGTGGAAACGTGTGAAATGCACGATTTTTTAATTAAAATGTGTTAAATTTTAATGGGGTTTTACAGTGTGCTTTGTTTTTAGGACACGAGTAACATGTGTTTTGTTCTCGCCTTAGATTGTAATTTATCAAGTATAAGGTGCGGGAAAATGTTTTTGACTTAGCGGTTTTTGGTCTTTTTCATTCAGAAGTAGACATAGATAGTCTGATTACTGATGCACCCAACAAAACTTGATCTCGCGTTCTCTCGAGCGATTTATATGGCTTTAGCGCGAGAAAAAACGTGACAAAATGTGGCGGTGCGCATGTCGATCCGCTAGATGATCGATGATATACCGATCCCATGATGTTTAGTCCGATCCTATATTTTGTGGGTTGATTTAATGGTACCTACACTTAGTTCAATATTTGTACCGATACTCCCACTTCCTGCAAGTACTCTTACGCTACTAACTACTTCAGCTCTTGCAAATCGTTTTGAATGCAGCTTTCGATAACTCTCATTTCCAGTAAAAGACCTGCCTCAATAATCCATTTATATATCTCTATCTGCAATCAGCAATTGGATGACGATCTCATTTGTCCGAGTTCATTCCGTGCACGTATCCTTTCTCGCATTTGAGTTTTTGCCTTCAAACAGTGGATTCGGACCGGACGGTGATGGGAAGACATTTAAATGCTTAAAATCCGTTCTGGACGCTTCTGTGTAGGAAAGCAAACATGGAATCAATTAAGGTGCACAAATAAATTCGTTGAAGCTCTCCTCTAATGAATTGGTCGGTGGGCGCTCTGATCTGCGGGACGAGTGTCCGATGGCCTGGTACTGCTAGCAAAAACAACACTACTGCTTAATTCAATTTAAATTGCACTTTTACATTTTATACACTTAATAGGATGGTTTTATAAAATAACCATGACTTGTTAATGGAAACTTATACTAAAATTTCAGCTTTGCTACGAAGCTAATGTAAATTGGATACAGCAGCTCATTTTATTATTTGTGCGTGTTTAATTATTGTTGATGAAAAAGACAAAGTTTTGATGGTTTTTTTCTATTTATCTATCCTTTCGCCCAGCAGTGGGATCCCAATGATCAACGTGTTTGTGATATCATCTATATGAATTAAAAAAACATAAAAAAGTGTTTTCTTATCATTTATATCTATTTTAGAATTCAAAATACGAGTATTCAGAGGTCTCACATACACAACCTACAATTTTCTCATGTCTCGGGTATTATATTTTTTTACAAAAAGACTTTGTTTAGAATAAGGGATAAATTCCTGAGGCGTTTCTTAAATAGTTTAATGAATTTAAGAATACCGAATGAATTTTTTTAGCTGTATTTGTCAATTAGAGACTTGTTTTGGAAAATAAATGTTTGACAAGTTTTTTTTCTTTTCCAGGTATGGTTCCGCAGTAATCTGACATTACAATTACAACCTTCAAATTTAGTAAGTAAAGTTAAAATTAGTACATGTGCAGCGTAGTTCGAACCTTTTCTTTTGAAAGGACAAGCATGAATTTACTCATAAAAATGCATTTATGCGTGTAAAGGACATACGTCTGAAGCTTCAATACTATTTATCTGAATTGTTGAAGATACTAAAAATGTGTGAAAAAGTAAAAAGGGAATTTTCGGGTCATTTCAGCATTTTCCTTCATAGTATACACATCAATAAGTGAAAAGAGTAGATTTAGTTCTGTCTGTTTTACCTCAAAACGCCAATTTAGACCGAGTTCCGTGTTGTGATTTACGTGGTATTAGAACAAGACCGTCTATAGGCAGTTCTCGTCACGTCGTCGCAAGCCACCAGGTGGCGCTTTTATCGCTTTCGCTGTACAACTCATAAAACGGAATACGCAATAAATATGGAATGCGTATTTTACGCACATTGTTTCGAAGAATGTTGTGGATCCGCATAAATTAGATTAGATCGCAGATTGAGATGCAGTTGCTTTATTTCCTTGGTGAAGTTGGTGAAACCATATTTGTGAGATAGTAGACTGGAGATATGCATGCATATTAAGATCGTTATTAAGAAATAGTGCTTATACTCTAGAAATATTGTCAGATTTGTTCAGGTACCTATTGTTCAGTTTTCGTTTTTAAACAACAGATAAATGAGATGTTGCTTGATTTTAATTTTCGTCTTGTTTGTATACTCACTTTTTATAACTATTCTTTATTGCTCTATACTAACAGGCCAATAGAGGTCGTTCTGTGAAATGGTATGTGTCTGTGTCGGTTCAATAGAAACAATTTGACAACTACAAACATGTCGATCCCGTCCCGTTTAAAAGGTACAAAACCCAGGATCAGTGTTACAAGTGTACTAACAACCTTGACTTTGTTTAATGTAACGTTTTTTTAGTTAGAAACTAAACATTAGGTTCCAGAGACGATGATTGTTTTTGCTATCCGTACTCGTAATGTAGTAATGTCTTCGTTATTGGATTAGGGCGGGCCTCTCGTCACTCGCATTCAATAGTTTTGGAGGTCCACCGTTCGAGTCCCAGGCGAGTTTAACATCCAAACCGAGTTTTGGGTTTGGGTTAACTCGATACGGATCGAGTTAATACGTATTACCGAACACAATTATTCTGGATACGTGGTTTGCTGTCAAACTTGCCACACACAAACCCACTTAGAACGCCAAGTATTGTTTCTCAAACTTTAGTGACCCCTAAACTTTAATTAATAACGAATGAAGGTTCAAACGTATCTTCGATGTGTTGTCGTAGTTCAGAAGACAAGGCTGTCTCTGGTTTGGCATTTTGATTTTAAAGAAGTCAAAATATAATTTAATTTAAATAGTCTCTTAATGGTAAAGATAAATATTAGGTATACATAATATTCAAATGTAGGTACATGTAGGGATATGTATTCTATATTACACAAAATAAAAATAAAATATTAAATAAATACTAAGTTTACGTTAAAGTTTTTGTCAATTTTGACAATTTGACGTCATTTTTGGGCCTAACCGGTACTTTAACTGAAATTTGGATGTTTGTTATTGTTAAAGTCAGATGGTGCAACTCACCCTAAGCATACAAATGTAACTTGCAAACTACTTATACAAAAAAGTTGTCACTAGATAACCAGCTGAACTTTGAAGAAAACCCTGAAAGGAGAAAGATGGAATCATCCACACGAGCAAGCATAGAATTTACATAATAATAAACATGTAAATAAGTATATGCAACTGTTGAAACTTTACATTGTAATTCAACGAACGGAATAACGAAAAACACGCGTCGAAAAGCCGCTGCGAATCGGAAAAGTCAAACTCCGACCTGAAAATGTAGGTCACGCCGAGACTCGTGTCACGCGCCTTAATAAATGCCACTCAAAATTAAATGACATCACTCGCCCTTCAGGGCGCATTTGTGTTGCATCGTCGCGTCGCTAGCCACCGCGTAATGTTAGGCGATGAATCACCGACCCCAGTTTGAGATGCGTAGGCAAAAATGTTTGTATTAAAGATTTTTGTTTTTGTTGTCCTCTTGAGAGGAATGCGTTGTGATTTGTGAGTTGTGACCCTCAGTACTGCTGACATAATGAAGAATGAACTATGCAAGGGTTGAGGAATTTTTTTCATGTTGCTTATAGCGTTTGGAAGTCGTGGGTTTGATCTATACCTTAGAAAAAGTTTAATAAGCAATCAGCTTGTAAAAGGTACTGTCCTACTGTACGCCGTAAGATCGATCACTGAGTTAAGGAGTCGTCATGCGTTAACGCCAGGTTGTTATTTTCAATACCTTCCTAACTTTCAATATTTCAAAGGCCTCCCACTTCTCCACTCCCTACAGTCCAGAGCTATGGCAGGCCAACTTTCTAGATGGGAGTCAAGCTTATCCCACCATCGCCTTCTAGGAAATAGATTCAAATTGTGCTAATAAATACTGTCATTTTTGCATTTACCTGTATTTAGCAGTCCAATCTAATCTAATCTTATCTATGCAAATCATCTAAATCCGTCCTACTGCAGTGCAATAATTATTAAAATATATTACTTTGTGCAACCACACAGTAACTTCGACCAATTGCTTGCAATGCAATACATCGCTTCCACAACTTTAGTTTCTATTCAAACCCTTGTTAGTTATTACAGAATTCTAATCAGTCATCATTAATTAGTTAATATTTGACATTCGTCGATTACGCCCTGCCACAGATAACACAATTAGTGTCGAAATGAATCGTATATGATACACAAGCAGTCACGATATGGTTTTGCAGTTCTCGCAAAATGTTAATACAATAATTGCCTTGTTTAACATAATTGTTATGCTAATTTGCTGATTAACCTGTGTAAGTACAAGATCTTTTTGAGGTTTTAATTATGAGCTCGTAATTTGTGGTTACTTAATATCAGGTATTTAACTGTAACTTAAGGTTGCTATTTAACCTTGAGTTAACAGGAAAAACGGTGGTTATGTTACGCCTTTTATACTTTCCTCGCTGAATTCAGGTAAAAGCTAGGAAAAATATTTATGAGCATCGTATAAATGTGCCCTTGGGGTGTCGATAGTTTATTGGTGACAGCAAATTAGTACCAAACACCAATAGTAAGGTTACTACTTATATGCTTTTAGAAAATATCATGATGAAATACAAAAACCCGACTGCGTAAAAAAGTTAAAAAGTAAGAAACAAGCCCAGTAGTTTAAAATGCTGTTAAAAGTAATACTAAACTTAAGATAGGAAACCCAGAAAAAACATTCGGTCTTGGGCTCAGGTAGGACTTGAACCAGAAGACGCTGGTTCGAGTCCCGCCTGAGCCTGAAAAATAACCTAATACTGAACTTGCCAAATATACGGATTACAGCCAGGACCCATTTATATTTTACAGTGATTCTTAGGTAACAACCTGAATAACGGTGCAACGCTCGCCTCTTACTGACGTTGGGTTTTAATAAGCTCAGTGAAATGTAAGCTTCTGAATGTTCCGTTCCCTCAATGTGCCTCCAACTTCCCTGTTTAGGATATAGTCTTGAGTGTATGTTATTGATTTAAAACCTGAGATTAAAATAACGAAAAGTATCTTCCTCTTGTATCAAGTGTTATTGTTTGACTTACTCGATTTAGGACGACAGGATCAACGAAGATCCCGATTTTGTTTGCTGAGAGCTTAACGGACTCTTATATCGGATGTATAATGCCTTTGTTTGAGGGCTTATTACAGTTTTTGGGCCCTTAATTTAGATTAGAAGATCAGTCCATTGTTTTGAGACTGGCGCGAGATCTTGCTAATTGCTGTACGATGTTTGCTATTGGATTATGTACTTAAAGGCGTTCTAAATTGGTGTTATGCGCATGTATGTTAGTGTTGGTAATGTCTTATCTTTTCGGCTACTAACTGGGCTACGTTCTACACATTGCATCATTACTGCATTGATCACATCACCGCCCCCTTCGAAGTACCTACTATGTGATGTTGGTTAGTAAGTTATATTCTTAGTTATCTTATAAAAAAATGTTGACGAACTAATGTTACTAAGGCAGAAAAAAATTAAGACCATTAAAAAAAGTAATACGAATATGACTAAGTCAGCACTCTCAAAATTGTTCGAACTAAACACCTGTATTTGGAGCAGACTTACCTCATCTCTCCTAAGTAATGAATTACCAGTAATCAACACTATGCCATTGCATAAAGAATAAGAACAGGAACAGACTGAGAAAGAAGAAGAGTGAATTAAGAAGTAGCCTAACATTTGACGTAAGTTGCGCTACTTCTTCATTCGCTCCTATTTTGACGTCATCCAATTGGAGAACACTCTTGTCAGTTCGCAGCGAGATACTGACTCGATCCGTATTGATGGTGTAGGGTGTGTTCTGATCTGACGCAAGATACATCAGTAAATATCATGATATTTATCAAGATATTTACTAACGTGTAGCGTTCGCCTCACAGTTTGTGGTGAATGCAGAAGTCTACCACGTGCAAGCTGGTTTTGTTGGCCGCTTACATCCTAATATATTTATATAAAGCGTTATTTTTAGTGGATTTCCCGTAGCTCATCGCTCACCTCATCCCCGTGGACCGCGACCCTTATTCGGATTACTGGGAAGCTTCCCCTGCCACGGACTGAGCGAAATTCTTTCATCCACCCTCCATTTTCGACCTACAATTATATTATTTTTAGTCCATTTTAGGAACGTTAAGAGCCAATTAAAATTTAAGATAAGGGATGAATGATTAAGAGTTGTTTCGTGTTCGTTCCGAGTTTAAAAACAAAAAGTTTTCATTGCGTTCGGGCTGGGGTTAGTGGGTTGAATGGACTGGGGTTCGATGTGATAATCTAAGTTATGTAGAAGTGAAAGTAAAAAAGTGAAGTTAAAGTATTTATCTCCACAAGTTGATATAACATTTGCAGGTATCCACACGCTGGACAAAGGCTGTCATGAGGGTGCCAAGTACGAATTGATTTGAAAAAAGAAAGTTGTAAAAAAAATTAATATCCCAAGTTGTACGTTTTCAAACTATATGACCACAAATATAGTATTTTATGTGTTCTTTCGAACTTTCCTCAAAACATTAAGATTAATTAACTAAGGTCTATCATCATCATCATCTTCGAAAGCCGTGTGACATCCTCTGCTGAACATAGGCCTCACCAGAGAGGCCGGTTGTAGGCAGCTTGTATGCACTGAAATCCTGCTACCTTTATCAAGTCAGCCGTCCACCTTCGAGGTGGGCGTCACACGATATTACAATATTTGTATAGAACTCAAGATCTCGTTTCTCGTCATTAGGCCGAGCGAAGCCGAGGCAGGCCGCTAGTTGATAAAGATCTTAATGATAACGCGTAGTACCAAATTGGCTGTCACAACACACAACTATGATGATGAGTTAGTGACTGGGGGAGAACTGGCACTCAGTTCGGCTTAAGTACAGTACTTACCAACGTAATAATACATCGCTTTTGACTTATCTATTTAGAATCACTAGTCCGGAGGTATAATGCTATAATGTGTCTGGTGTCAACTTTAGGCGAGTAAGGATAAATGTGTTATGGAAACCTTAAACAAAATTGTACCTCTTAATATAAACACTTAACAAACAGCTGTTTCATTGACATGCATTCTGCTAATGACTTAATCGAAACTACAGCCCTTTAAGTCACAACCGGTCTAATAATGTGAGATGTCAATCATTGCCACAAAATTCTTATTCAACTCCTAAAATCTGTCCAAAATAAGAGACATAACCAAACACAAAGTAATCCCGAACAGTTACGCCACAACCAAAAACGTAGTGTAAACATCCACACGCAATATCTTACGTAACACGACACAAAAAACTGGATTCTGCGCGCTTCTCTTATGATGAATGGTATCCTGCAAATAATTGTCCTTCAGGAGGGCGGGGCCGGCGGGGGAGGGGAGTGGGCGCGGCAGGGCTCTGACGTCAGAGCCCTGCGGTCGACGACCCCGCACAGCTGACGAACGGGCGAGGTAGGTGCTCTCGGGACGAGTACGCACTTGGTTTATGTTTGTGTATCTTAACGCCGCGAAGGGGTAGCACTTCCGACGGCTGATTGATTAATCAAAACATAGCTTAGACTGTGAGGTGAGCTCGTTATAACGTCTTGGCTTTGTTTAGCCGTTTTTAAACGTGGCCTACTGGTAACGCGGTAGACACGCCCCTTACCAAGCTTGCTAGGTGAGGTGAGGTGCGTGCCTCTGAATGTTCCGTTCGTCATGACAGAAACAGTCAGTGTCGCTTTGACGGCCGCGTTTTGGGATATTACTCGTGAGCGTAAAAGTAAAGTTTTTTTAATAATGACGAAAGTAAATTTTTGGCCAACGTCAAGTGTTTCAACTCTAATTAATGTGATCATCATCACCGAAATTACTAAAGTACCTACTAGTATCGTGTATTATTGTTTTGTCGAATTTTCTATTTTTTACACTGTATAAAATTGGCCGGTGACGAAAACGTTACTATGTAGATTGTAGAACGATCCTTTTAAATAATGTATGCCACCATTGTCGAAATTTACTAAACATGAGAAGACTCATAATTCAGTCATAATCAGTTTAAAAATTAGAATTAGAAATAGGTAGGTGCTTTCCGTTTGAAAACCGTCTCAGCGGTCATACTGGGCGAGTCGACTTGACAGTGATTGTCACTTGCTGTGTCAATTGCAAAACAAAAGAAAGATAAGAACATCTTCATCCGCCGTTAAGTATAAACCTTTGTTATCTCGCTCTCTCGAAGGGCCAATGACACGCGCGATATGTAGGTACAGTAGGCCACGCGTGAAGTAGCTTGTGAGTTGGAAAATGGCTTTTAGTGCGCTGGAGTAAGGTATACAAACTGTCATCAGTGCAGTTGTCGTTATCCTCGTCACTTGCCGTGGCCTAGTTTATAATTTGAAAACATGGCATGAAAAATTCTTGCAAATTTGCAAATATTAAGCTAATTACAACTTGTGATTGCTGTACTCATTTAAAACTCATATTATCTACTTCAACTCCTCTATTGTCTTATCTACTTCAACTCCTCTATTGTCAACTCATGTATATGTAATGTTTTCGCTATGTTACTTTGTCTTGAGACTTATTCATGCTGTGTGTACACGTACCAACCAAAGAAAATTCGTTCAAGTCAACTTTCATACAGTAAAAATTAAGTCAAAATTACTTGACCCGCTCACTCAGTAGCTCGGTAAGTCAAAATAGCTTGACCCGCTTACTTAGTTAGATCAGTAGCTCGATACAAACATTTATGAGACAATCACGTTAAACTTTTAAAATGAAAGCTACACATTTCAGTATAACCAAAACAAATGTATCTCTAATTCTATTCAGCATAGTGATTCACCTTTGTGTTTCATTAGCCTTGATTGTGAATTAGACGATTCTAAAACTAATTAAAGAGTGAACGACCACATTTGCATTTTGTCGTAGCATACTTCAATTAGGGCTGGTCTAAGGAAATGGCGACGCCATTTTGTGGTCTTTTAACAGCTTCTTTATGAGGGTAGGCTGAAAACTTTATTGTCCTAGCTGAAATACAGGCTTCAAAGGTCAATCTTGACAGATAATTTTCGCTCATAGATTGAATGTAAAATACTACAACTGTACTGAAAAAATGTTTAGGAGTTGTTGGTCCATCTTTTTGTTACCTGTCACATTATTGCTATCTTGCACTTGCTATCTGCGTTAATACCTAGAGTGAAACTTTGCTTCCTCTTAAGAAAATATTTTTCAGCTTTGTATTTTTCTATGGTTGTATGTAAGCTGATGATATGTTATATATTGATGATAACTCCAGCTAAAGATAGGCAGTGTTTGAGTAATAATTTAGTCACACCAGCTCTCAAGTTTTTTAAATAACTATTTGGTATGACATTGTTCCCCATTTAATTGTACAGTGAAAACGATTGCTGAAGTTGAGTATTGTAACTGAAGTGTTTTCACTTTATGTAGAAAATTAGGAGCCATTAAAAGTATTAAAATAGTTTATTGACAACCCTGAATTCACCAAAACATAATGAAAGTATTTTATGACACTTTGAAGAGGAATTAGTTTATTTTCTTAGAACTAAATTCGTCATTAACATAAATTATGAGAAATCGCATTTCGTGGAAGCAATGAACAAAGTTTATTGTAATATCTGACAAAAGTTATCGCATAATTTTGACAAAGTAATTATTATGTAGGGGAACCAACCGAAACTCATATTAGGGAATATTTTGTTGGCGCAAATAATTTGTTTTCCTCGCTTCGGTCGGTGTGTTAAAATGATGAAAGTAATAAACCTGATATTTAATTTGTTTACATTTTTTCAAACCACAATATAGTAACAAAAGGTCCTTCAGTCTTTGCTCGCCAAGTCTAAATATTTATTTCTCTTTACATAAATAGAAATCTGTAAAAGTTTGTTAGTTTGGATGTAGGGGGTAATCTTCAAAACGAATCTTGTCATTTTTCACCAATAGTTAGTTTAGAATTGCACTTATGTAACCGTAACACATTACTACTCTTTATTTTTTTTGGATTTTTGATTTGTTTACCTAGACTTTTTGCCAAAGGCCTTGTCCGAATTCTTCTTACATAGCTGTTTTTAAATCGTCAGTAAAAACCTTTTTTCACATTTGAATATAAAGCGAGTTTGCATCGAGATATCACAACGCGAGCGAGTTCAGTTCGAGTTCATCACATCGCAACCTCGGCACAGACTTCGCGGGATTAGCGATACACGTGTACGATAACACGCCTCCTTTCTAGTTCGCTTCTTTTTTTAAATACACACATCAAAACTGTCTAGGGATATCATAGGGATATCATTTTTCAAATATTTCATAAAGTTAAGTTTGTTTACAAGTTGAGCATTATCTTAGAATAACGCGAGGACAGAGGCATAAGATAAAGGTTAAGAATATTACAAAAAAACGTTTGATTTTGCAAAAATTTTGAAACCTTTTAAAAGAAAAATCTGTCTTTTTTTTAACGTCCTTACGATTGTACAATAATGCTACCACAATGAATTTCTTTATACAATCTGAAAGGGCAGATATAGCAGTTTCTGTGTCCTAAAAATTTCTACGTTGGTATCAATATTTTAATTTTTACAGCCTCCCCAATAGCTATACTTTGTATGAAAATGCTTGAGATATCCCTAGATACTTTTGATGTGTGTAGAACGCGAGAATGTATCCGAACGCAACTCCGAGAATGACATAACCGTCTTTTGTTTACAGCTCGAACGAAACGTGTCGATGTACGAAAAGCAGGAATGTTCCTTGTTGAAAAAAAAACGGATGTCTGGACGAGTTAGGGGTTCGTCGTTGTTCCAAACTTTACACAGCTAGAGCTTAACGTAAGCCTAGCTAGTGTAAGCTGAGCTTTCATTGCTTGGAACACGTATACCTATATGTATTACGGGCGGTATGAAGTCTACGGTGCTACAATTGGGCTATGATATGTGTATCAATGTATCTTGCAGACATCAGAAATAGTTAATGAATTTTTCTCTCTCTTAGAACTCAATTTTTTTAACGACTATCTTCCTTAAATCTCATTTTTTAAAATACTTACTTCATTAAAACTTTTGGCATAAATCTTGATTTATAGCTCAGATGAAGCACCTGAAAGTAACAACTGAGAAATCATAAACTAAAGACACCGAAACCAATTGAACCGTGTTGAAAGGTTTAGTATTTCCTTGTGCGATTTAGGCGCTAACTGTTGTTTTGTTTCAAAAGTAGTTGTTTACTTTATTCCTTTACAAAAAGAAAAGTTGACTTTACAACGTACTTGCCTCTTCCGAGACCTATTTTTCTGCCAGTTCGAATTTCAATAACAAAATATAAAACGAATGCGATCACACTTGTTTCTGCCGTTAAGTCCTGAATAGCGCAATCAGCTGGTAAAAAGACAAAAACAAGTGAACATATTTGTACGAGTGTTTTGTTTGTCCAACCATTTTCTGTTTCAGAATCGATACCGGAATTCGTTTGTTTGTAAAAATTTGCATTGATTCAAATTTGTGTTGGTGTTTTCAGATTTTAACAGCTTTGATATTTATACCGACCCCGAACTTTAATAGGCTTGTTTTCTGTCTGCCACGATAATTAAAATTAAGTAAAAATAGAAATACTTTAGCTTAACTAGCGTTTTTTTTTAAGAAATCCTTGTCTCTACCCAAGACGAATATTAATGTAACCAACATTTTGTATGTTCTGTTCGGGTATAAGTATGAATTTGAAGCTGGGACTGCTATTCATACTTTTATACTTACCTAAACGCGAACATACATCGAGATAAAACTTAAACGCCAAAAAACGCGTGCGCGTAAAAATATTTTGATAGTGTCATTCACACATCAGTTGCAAGCGTGTGATGACAAAACCGGCTGATATAAACTCCAGTGAAATGGTTTCATGATCTAATGACGCCATGACACACTTATCTCTCTCTGTCCACTCGCGTGTGTCAGAGCGAGAGAGGTATGCGATGTAATCTGGCACTTTTTTCGCTGCCAGCACAGTGTAGTTTTGGTTTTATTTGGTGCTGGATTGAATCGCAGACGATCTGCAGTTGTCATATGAGTTTATGATTCATTTAGTTACGTTTTTGACCTAGTTTTGACAGATGTTAAGCGACAATGAGCTAGGGCTCTTTTGTAACTTTGATGTGCACTGTGAACAAGATATTAACTGATGAGAAATTGTGTTGACCTAACGTGTCTTTAGATTTGGCGAGCATTTGTCAACATCTCCAATATCTCACCAGATTTTAAGTTATGCTAGACATTTTCGTGGTGGTTTTATCATCTTCTTCAAGGAAGTTCAACCTGAAGGTTCAAGTTGTATTGTAACGTCACGTCATTTGATTTTTTCACAATTCACAAATGTCACTTCTATACCTATACACTTTACAGGGCGAATTTAGCCATTTGGTAATTGTGGGGGGTAAGTTCCAACAGCTAACTCTAGCATTAGCAGGAGAAAATGTGTAAATTCAAGGATTCAGTTGTAGAGGTTTTCAAGTAAGAACCTCGCCTAAGTGCTAAATAAATCTAGGAAGACTAACATTTATTATGAGTTCGCTTGTAAATTTAAAATGAAGTACCTCGGTCAGGTGAATGTTGTTGCGAGCTGTTTCTTCATTCGCAACACAACTTAAAGAAATGAAATTCTCTAAGAGCTATAGAAACTTAAACAAAAGCTGTAAAAAGTTTCCGTTAAAGAAACATTTTCGTGTCGCCATTTCTTGTTGTTTTTGTAGGTAGGTATTACATGGAAATGTAGGGATGGAAGTTCTTATCAGACCACTTGCTGTTTTCGTCAGCGGCTCAACACGGCCTCGTGTTTTTAATGGTAAAAACTTTCACCACCTACTGGAAATGTTGAAAACCGTAAACACGGCATAACTTGCTTATTACAAGCAGGTGACATTCGAATTAACTATTTGTGATTGAAGCGATTAGGAACCATCTCCGAAATCGGTATCCTTGAACGTTCTGGCTTCGTTACTGTTGTATCTATACATAGCTTTCCCCAGAGATGATTTTAAATGATACTCAAAAAGAAACCTCTCTAAGGCATCGTCTAGCGATAACTCCCAAATCTCTCGCAAATAGATATATAGATTCAGAACCACACTAACGAACGATGCGATGAATTTCTTTCAATTTTAAATCCATTTTTAAATGTGATTAGTCTCTCTCTGTTCTATTTTGTTTCCAAATTCTTGAACGAACGATTTATTTAAAGAGAAAATTACCGAATTGTTAGAAAATACGGCTATGAATCGCTACCCTATTCGGCAGGGTAGCGATGCCATCTGGCCACTTTAAACTCTATGCCATAGAGTTTAACTCGTTGACTGCGGATCTTATTTATACTGGACCATAAGGTCCATAGCATAAACTCTGTGTTGAATATCTTGTTGCTCTGCTCCTTTTTATGCGTTCCCTGCTCCATTTTCCACGTTAATTCTGATGGTCTAAACTGCATCAAATGACATCAATTTACTGGTATATTTTAGTACTATGATGTGTTTGCATCCTCTTTAGTGTTATGTCTTTTTATAAAGTGTATTCACGCGCTGTTTATAAATATTGCATTTATCAAATTACAATGGTTCTAGTCGTTTGGCCCTTGAAGGGCAAGGGTATGTTTGTCTGCGGCTAAGATGTGTATTATATCAACATGTATATCAACATTAGCCTTATATTTATACCACTTGAAGTTGGATCTTAAGCACTTAGTAAGTAAAATTTATTGTATTGCAGCCATACTGCAACTTAAAATTCCACGTTTTTGTCAAGGACTCTACCGCGTTTAATGACTCAAAGAAATATGTGTCAACTTTCAACTGACTTGATTGGAATGACGGTTCTAAGTGTTTCTCATATCATAAATTTCACTAATTGTATGATACCTAATAGCTAAACTAAAACATGTATAGTTAACGTAAGTGAGTGGATGATTTGAAGGGGATCTCGACGTTTGCACAGCGCTAACTTACTCGTGTAAAAGACAAGACGTCTCGAATTGGGTTAACTCGGCCAAACTTGCCACGTCATGCCGGCCGGATTAGAACTTTAAACCACAACACAACTTGCAGTAATCGCCGCAGATGACGGTACACTCGCAAAAACCAGGTCAACATAACAATCGCTGCATTCGCCAAAGGCATCACCGATCACAAAGAAACAAGGCCCAAGATAGCGAACCGGTCGAGTCTTGAAAACAACACCGATGAGGCGTTCCGAGTTTGCTCATCGCCAAGCAGAAGTTACGTCGCAGTTGGTAGAAATCGGTAAAAGGCCGAACGGACCGTATCGCGGCGACTTTCAGATTGGTTCAGATACGCGCAGGGCGTTGACCCCGCGCACGCGCACCGCTCGACGCAAACATGGCTATAAATAGCGGGTGACGTCATCTGTTTATCATCGTACGCAAGGTTACGCGGCTCGCCACGAGTAGTAAGACATGCCTTCTCAGAGTTGACTATGGCTGCTGCGAGAGAAGGCAATCTTTGATTTCTTCGCGGATTTGGCCGTGTCGTAATTTAGCACCATTGCCATCTCCTAATGACCAAAATTAAAGGAAATTAACGAAACAGATTTATAAAGCTTGTGTTAATGGAACCTACCTTAGAAATTCAAGATGTTCTCTGGTGAAGAGGAACCGACGCCTATGTGTAAAAGTGGTAGAAGTGAAAGATGTGTGTCAGTATCGTAACAAGTGAAAGATTGGCATCTGTCTACCTCGCGAGGAAAATCCATCCACCTCTGAACTGTTAAATTTTTATTTGTTGACACTCGTCCATTTGAATCTTAAGAAAAAATACAACCCCCAAAATATTACTTTTTCTTTTAAACCAAAGTCCACACAGACGTAGACGCGGGCGGTCAATTCTAAATTATAATTTGAGTGAGATACCACCACACAGCAAACTTAAGCAACAAGCTTTTGCCTGAATTTTTTACTATCAGAAGCCGCGTGTCGCTATGTCTAACCAAAAAATAAAACGTGAAACAAAATTGGATTTTTCGAAAGGCGCAAAAACTTCCCCTTTGTGCTCCCCCAGGCCTATAAAATGAACTAGGCCTAGTCTGCAAAGTTGAGTTTACTTAAAACTGAATGATGCCTAGCTCCGGTTTATAGCGGGTTCGAGTCCAAAGTTGCGGGTGAACGACCCGCGAGGTTACGTGGTCGCTCCGTTTCGCGCCGTTCCTAGATGCTGCCGAATTACGTAAACGCGATAAGTTTTTTTAGCTTGTGAATTATAAACGTAAAAAAGTGACTTCAAATACACTTCATACTGATAGATAATATTCTTTGATGCTTGAAGTAAACTGCTATTACATCTAAGCACTAAATGTCAAGTGATGTACAGTTTAGGCGACCTTATTCGTAATTGCGATATCTTCCAGGCAACCTAAACTTGGAGGAAAATAGAAAGTGGGAAAAAAATATATGTAAAGATATCTAATTTATTTCATGTTGTTTTTATGCATATCTTTACCCTGAACACGATTTCGACTGAGTCAAGTGTTTATCCACTTCAGTATGCTTCTGCACAGCGAGGAAGGCTGACCACACTACAATTTAGGATGTAAAGCCTGTAAGAAAAAGATAGAAAGAGAGAAAAGATATCTTTCAAGCATAGGTACATACATACATACATACATACCATCACGCCTCTTTATCTTTCAAGCATAGAAAGTTTTTTTGTTTTTTACGTTTTTGTAGAATAAAACACACTCCTTGCACAACGCCGGATTTCATTACTTAAAATATACAGCAAAAAAAAAGGCAAGAACAAAACAGCTTTCACCAGAGTAGAAATCGGTATATCACAACATATGAACTGGCTAACTGATGGACTGCCCCCTTGGTTCGAAAAGTCAAATAAGTTCTTGTCAAAATTAACATCTCTACAACTCAAACGTGCTTTTACGCGCAAAGTGAAAGTTAAGCAATTCAAAATTAAACTGAGTATTCTAGATTTAATTCGAAAGCCAAACTCACACACCATCGAGGTCAAAGAAACCTAATAATATTACAACTTAGCGTACTCACTGAACAACAGAAATGTGCTGAACTTCCGACTGAAAGCTCTCGAAGTTCGGCTAAAATTCGAAACTCAATGAAAATGCCAATAGCTGGTAGCTTGTAAGGGTGAGTGAGCATCCCTCAGTTCCCTCAACGGATGCTTTGTCCCGTCTGTCCGTTATCTGGGCGTCGGATATGCGCACAAAGCTAGGCCCAGCCTTTGCGAATATTTAGTTGTAGGAATACAAATCAATTTGTTAGCATGCATGCATAATACATGAGGCTAAAAATCGACGGTCAAAACCAAAAGAAAAGAGACTAATGCTATGGAGCGATCATAGTAGCACCACCCTTGAAACCTCTATCCACACATTCCTTCTCTTTGCTTCTGCCAGACTTATACAGTTATAAATATGAGAGTGAGCCTTGGTATTGAGGAGAACAATGCGAGGTCTGGAGACGGGGAGACAGCAATATTATCTTGTTTTAAGCTGCCTACGATTCTATAAATGCCCTAGAAGGCTTGTCTGATGCCACTAGCCGCCATCTTGCGATTTCCAGTGTTAATGATACGCCACCATCTACTGAATTTGCTATCTTTAAGTCCTAAATTATTGACTCTGCCAGTGCTGCTTTAACTTTGATTTTACACGACACTTAAACTTTGATTTCAACTCGTATCTCGCGATGTCCTCGTTCAGCTATCATGGAGGCATTTAATTAGGGTCCCTTCCGCACGTTTGTTTGCCATCGTCTTAGTATGAGAAAAGGTCTTCGTGGTTTGATTGAGAACAGTTGTCTGGACAGAAGAAGGATTCGGGTCCAACCTGATATCTAGACCATGCGAGCTATATGATGCGCAGCACGACAAATTATAATCACGCGTTATATCATGCGATTTGTATTGTTAAGGCGCGAGAAAAAGCGCGACATACTAGGCTGGCAAGTTTTTTGACTAACTTGATGACTATGAATGCGTTAAATGATTACTTAGACAACGTTTAAAGGGCTCACAAGACAAGTGACCATTTGTCCGTTATCAGAGCTGCCACGCCAGCCTCACAAAGACTTGCCTCCTCGCGGGCTTGCGACTTTCATTTCGACTCATTTGCCGGCACTCTGTCCCTCCCAAGGTCCGATCACAAAGGATACTGGCCGTCGTAATCTACACTGTAAGTGGCTCATACCTCTCGGCTTGAAGGAACTTCACGGGAATCGGGGAGGCAAGCTTATTGTGGGTCTAATCCTGATCGATAGGTGGGGAAATGTACAGTTTAGGTGAACGCTGTTTTTCTCGTTGTACTATAGATTACTTAAGATCTCTGAATTGCCAGAAGATCGACGAAAGAAAAAAAAATACAAAGGCATGATCTGGTCTCGAAGTGAGATGATCTCATGTGAATGTGTGTGTGAGAAACACGATGGTACCACATCACGCAGATCTACAACAAATACCTATCTCATCAGCAGACATTTGTGCGGGTATCGAACCTGCGACCGTTTGCGTCTGCACTTGCTAATCATAAAATAATGCTGTGACGCAATGTTGAGCCTCCTTACCATTTGAGGGTAGACCCGCAAGTAGACTTCAATACTATTTCTTTTATAAATACATACATAGTACGCATAGAACACACTCAGACCACAGAAAAACAAGTTCAGGCAGTTAGCTAGCTAGCCAACTGCCTGAACGAAAACTCTTTGTCGGTGATCGTGCAACACGAGCAGTCACCGCTTTCTCCAGGCAGTCCACATGCTAGTCTGTCACCAACTTTGTATTAAAAAGTCATTAATTCGCAAGAAGCAAAGACCGGAGACGACTGACGGCCGACAAGGGGCCGCTGACCTCTCGTACCTACTTGGCGCCATTTAATATGCGTACACGCATATCCAAACGCCACTAGTCTAGTGGTTCGCGTACCGGTTTTGGCGGAGCTTTGGCCTTTGATCCGATTTTACCGGTGTGGAATTGTTTGTGAAGTGACTTCACTCATTTTAACACTTGCCGTCATTTTCGCAGTCATGTGAGGCCATCCAAAAGTTGTGCTTCGATATTTTTTGTTTTTTTTGAGTCATGTGATGAAGCTTCTGCTAGGGTCGGTATCCAGCGTCATCACGCGTTCAAGGGTGCTCTGTTCACTATCTAAATCAGCCTATTCCGTCCAATTGCAGAGCAAAGGCCTCCCAATCTCCATCACACATGATCCACGGCCAATGTCAGCCTATCTCTCTCACAAGAATCCAGTTCATCTCGCCATCGCTTACTATAAGGGGTACAAACGGCACAGTCAGAAAGACACCGATTAATGCCGTCATGGTAAATGGATCATTTAGTAGCCCACATTTCGCCCTGCGAATTTGGAACGCAACTTGGTAAAGGAGCTACCGCCGTTGTCCTGGTTTCTTGGGTTTATTATATTTGAGTATTACATCACTGGAGAGTTAGCATCTAATTGTGCAATGAACACAAAGTAGGTGTTCCAAACTCATGACCAAAAACGGCTGGCGTTCTCCCTGTGTGATAGTAAATCTGTTATTATTTACTTAGGAAAGACTTTCAATTATTTACGTCTATTTATATTATTTCTTCTTTGTATGAGGGTCCAGCTCCTGTTTCTATTAACAGCGGCATTACGAGTTGTCCCAAAATCATCTTAGAGCCCGCTCGCTTCGCTCGCTTCGCTGAATATTTACGTTATTTATTTGGCCCCTAACTGTTGTTTTTATAGGGTCCCGTACTCGCTCGGTTGAGTAACGGTCCGTATGTCACCGCTGAAATTACAAAAAGTAGCCTGGGGATATAAATGGCAGCAATAGATATCATTTGATGGTACGAGCGTTTGTTTTTGGGCTTCATTGAGAGTGCCCCGATAAAGTATTCTTTTTCATTCATTATTTTAAGGGGTGGAATACAATTTAAAGGTTTTCTGGGCCTTAATTAAACGTAATGCGAAAACAAAAGCTTTGGACGCCCTGCTTCTGGGCAGAGGCTTCACCCCAACTATGAGGTGGTGCGAGCCATACTTCAACACGCGGGCTCTATGATTTGAAAAACTTTAATGTCAGATGCTATCAAATCTATAGCCTCCGTACCGTAAATATCGATTAACGAATATCATTTTATCAGCATACTTGGTTGTTGTTTCCAAAACCTGCCTAATTTCCAAGAAGTGTTCGAAATCGAAATATGTAGATCGCTAATGGCCTTATTAAATATTTCTGTCTTTTGTTACAGGTATGTTATTTTACTAAAGACCCTGAGTTACGAGCCTTTTTCAACGTCAACTTGATTTATTGTAAGTTCTTTAAATTATTTTGTTCTTGTTTCCAATTAAACATGCCACCATTGGTAAACCGTGTCTCCTTTCACAGTTGTTAACGTTTTTATTCACTAATGCAATGCACAATGACTAGAAGTTATAGTCGAATGGCCAGTTTTCTTTATAAGTAACCGTATGATAAACATCGACAGCTTACAATCTATCTCGCGATATTACAAACTGTCGATATATTGTCATCTGTAACATACTGTTACAATTCTGTAACATACTGAGAACAGCATCGATGTGGACGATCAATACAACATGGTGGTGGATACCGTCCGTACGGTAGGGTCCAAGTACTTTAAAACCCGCCGTCCAAAGTCAAAGAAACTCTCCAGCCAGACTCTCCTACTCATGGATCAGAGAAACGCAATGCGGCTACAGAACTCAGCGGATGCCCATCGTTATCGGCAACTCAATAGACAGATATCTAAGTCTTTGACGAGCGACCTTCGCCAATTTAATATCCAGTGTATTAAAGAGGCCATTGAGCGGAACAAAGGCTCCAAAGTGTTCGCCAGAGATCTGTCTATTGGGCAAAGCCAACTGACGAGGCTGAAAACTGAGGCAGGTAGCATCATTACGTCAACACCTGAAATCCTGAGGGAGATTGAGAGTTTCTATGGACAGCTGTATTCCACTCAAACACCGGTTGAAAGCAAGGCTAAAGACCCTAGAGCCAAGCTTACCCGACACTATACCGAAGATATCTCGGACGTCAGCCTGTACGAGATTAGGATGGCTCTCAAGCAGCTTAAAAACAACAAGGCGGCGGGTGATGACGGAATCACAACAGAGCTTCTGAGAGCGGGCGGTCGGCCGATACTCAAGGTCCTCCAGACGCTCTTCAGTTCTGTCATCCTCGAAGGCAGAACGCCAAAGGCATGGGGCAGGAGCGATGTGATGCTGTTTTTCAAGAAGGGTGACAAAACTCTCTTGAAGAACTACAGACCCATTTCGCTTCTGAGCCATATCTATAAGTTGTTTTCGAGAGTCATTACGAATCGTCTCGCTCGCAGGTTCGACGACTTCCAATCTCCCGAACAAGCCGGGTTCCGAAAAGGCTATAGTACCATAGACCACATTCATACGCTGCGGCAAGTTATACGGAAGACCGAAGAGTATAACTTGCCACTTTGCCTAGCGTTCGTGGACTATGAGAAGCCCTTTGATTCGATTGAGACCTGGGCAGTGTTGCAGTCTCTCCAAAGGTGCCAAATAGACTACAGGTACATCGAGGTGCTAAGGTACCTATACCAGAATGCCACCATGTCGGTCCGATTACAGAACCAGAACTCTAATCCGATCCAACTACAGCGAGGCGTGAGACGAGGAGACGTTATTTCTCCGAAATTGTTCACAGCTGCGTTGGAGGATATTTTCAAGCTTCTGGACTGGAAAGGACGCGGCATCAACATCAATGGCGAGTACCTAACACACCTACGATTCGCCGATGATGTAGTTCTTATGGCTGAGACCTTGGAAGACCTGAACATAATGCTCGAAGATCTCGGTAGTGCTTCCCAAAGAGTGGGGTCTTAGGATGAACATGGACAAGACGAAAATCATGTTCAATGCCCATGTTGCACCTGCTCCAGTTAACATTGGGAACATTACACTCGAAGTTGTTGACCACTATGTTTACCTGGGACAGGCAGTCCAGTTAGGTAAGTCCAACTTCGAGAAAGAGATCTCTCGTCGAATCCAGCTCGGATGGGCAGCGTTCGGGAAGCTCCGGCATATATTCGCGTCCGAAATACCTCAGTGTCTCAAGACGAAAGTCTTTGACCAGTGTGTGTTGCCAGTAATGACATATGGGAGTGAGACGTGGTCGTTTACTATGGGTCTCATAAGAAGGCTCAAAGTCACCCAGCGAGCAATGGAGAGAGCGATGCTTGGTATTTCCCTGCTTGATCGAATCAGAAATGATGAGATCCGCAGGAGAACTAAAACAACCGACATCGCTCGAAGGATTGCATCGCTGAAGTGGCAGTGGGCGGGACACATAGCGCGGAGAACCGATGGCCGTTGGGGCGGAAAGGTTCTCGAATGGCGACCGCGTACCGGACGACGTTCCGTGGGCAGGCCCTCCACAAGGTGGACCGACGATCTGGTCAGGCCGCGGGAAGCCGCTGGATGCGGACAGCGCAGGACCGATCGTTGTGGAGATCTTTGGGGGAGGCCTATGCCCAGCAGTGGGCGTCGTTCGGCTGATATGATGAACATACTGTTGCTACTGCATACTACTACATACTGCATGCTGTTTGCTATTTAACGCATTATTTCACACGTTAAATTGTGAAACCGTCTGTGATAGTGCAGTAGAGGAAACGAACGCGTGGCATTTAATTTAAACCTAACTTAGTATTATACACAAAGCTCTAACCATCCAATGAGAAAACCCCAACTTACTGTGGTATTCACCTGCCTTTAGAGTCGGGGCGAACCGACTCCGGAACACAACATCAAACCATCATCATTTCACTTCAGGAATGGAACAACTTGTCATCATCATCAAATCTTTAGTGTTATCTCCTCTCGCAGCTATTAGAAGCCCGCACTGAATTAATCCTCACTGACGTTATGCTATACAGCGTAACAACCAATGCTATAATAATAAAAATACGTAGATAGGTTACTTTTGCTGAAAAAGTGGCACCCGAAATCAGGACTTCGACCACCTAAGCAAAGCATTGGCAGTTTCAGAAAACACTGCGCAACATGTATCTGTCTCGTTTACGCTCTAGTAAATAATCATGCTATCTTGTACACACGGTCAAATTATAGGTACATACGCCAGGGGACAATTTTTGATTTTGCGTCAGTACTGACACAACCTATCTACGCCTTTTTATTGTAATATCATTGGTAACAACCCTAAAAGGGTGGATGTGGACTCGGTTCCAATATATCGGCTAATCCTCGGATATTATCCAATGCGTTTGGAAGGTTTATTGCTCGTTTGACTTTCGCCGACAAACTGAGAAGTGTTGGTAAATGTAAGTTGTACAAATCGTCGTCGGCTTAGATGTAAGGTCATTTTTGAATTTATTGTATAAATAATTGCAATTTCGTAAGAGTAATGGTGTTGTGTAAATTAACTACTTCCTCGGTTTCGAATGAAAATATAACTTGGAAAAAAGACCCATATTAAAAATAACAAATAGGTTTTTGCTGGGCAGACTTGTCACCATATCAGCACTAATCATCTAAAATCACGTTTTTGAGCGCGACAAGTGTGATTTCATTCCCAGCTTTCAATAAAATAACAAACAAACGACTCTCCCTATAAGTCCCAAAGATGAAGATATTGTCATATTAGCATGACAAAAAAACAAATTGCTTATATAATTTCGACGCTGACTGTACACTAATATTAGTTCCAGTATTTGGCAGGTGCGCACGCGCTTACACAATGCGCGTGATTTGTGCGCCTCTTATCGCGATCAACTGTGCTGTATGCGATTTATTCGACGGCGAAAATAGTGACGAATACCAGCCGACGACGACTGAATACTAAATGGAACTTATACTGCTTATACTATAATAAAAAAGACGTAGGTTACTTGTGCTTAAAAAGTGGCACCTGAATCAGAACTTCGAACACCTGAGCAGGGTATTGACAGTTTAGACGACACTGCGCAACATGTATCTGTCTCAGTGCAGTCGCCCGGCTTGCGAAAGACGCGGGTTCAAGTACCGCCTGATGCCAAGACCGAATGCATTTTTCTGGTTTTCCTATCTTTATGTATCTGTCTCGTTTACGCACTAGTAAATAATCATACTATCTTGTACACATGGTCAAATTCTAGGTACGTACGCCAGGGGACATTTTTCGACTTCGCATCAGCAATGACATAACGTATCTATCTTTTGAATATTATTGGCTTATAGGTACTGCTACAGCGTTACAGATTTAACGCCCATAGAAATCAAGTGACGCCCTCTTTGAATAGCAATCATACATAGTATTTCTTGACATACTAAAGCAAGGCAAGTTCAAGTCAGTTTTAAATTGTTTACATTTTTAAAATGAAAATTATTTATTTCATGTAAACTTTCACAAGTGTTTTTGTCAGATGTTATCAAGCGGCCCTAAGACCTCTGACTAGGCTTAACGACTGACATCTCGCGACGTCAACCGGGAAGAACGGCTTAGCGTGCCATCCGAAGCACGGAGATGCCTGAAAAATACATCACTAAATTTCGGTCGGGGTATTCACCCATCCCATTTCCGACCCCGCGTGACTTGCTTTACAACTGCGATCGTCGCCGATCACTGTCACAACTGCGCCACGGGCACCTCCAATAAGTATACTCATATTATATCTAACAATCATAGTAATTCAATGGTAATATGACCACGTAACATATCCTAATATATGTATATAAATTCAATAACTAATACAATTAAAGTGTTACACTTACACTTAATAGTTGAGGAGGTTATGTTTAAAACTAGCGGTAATGTGGGCTTCTGAATGTTCCGTTCACCATAATGGCAATAGTCTCGGAATTCGTCAGACTTTACTAAAGATTTGAAAACCAGAGAAAGACATTCGGTCATACCGGCATCAGTGCAGTCGCCCGGTTTGCGAAAGATGTGGATTTGATTCCCGCCTAATGCCAAGATGTCCGAATGTCTTTTTCTGGTTATCAGATCTTTAGTAAAGATACTGCATGGAAAATACTAAAAACAATAATAACCATCGTCAGACTTTGTTTGAGATGTAGTCGCGAGATTATTTTATGTCAGAAATTCATACAAAAATCTCTCTGAATCGAGTATTTACGGACTAAAAGTACCATGCAAGCTATCCCTAGCTTAATTTTTATTTCGTGTTGAACCTATGCTATCGTGGTATCTTCGGATCAGATCGACATGGAACCGGGAACCCTCCACCGCTCTTGACCCGACGCGAAGTGACGAGTAATGGTGACGGGCGCTTTGGCCACGAGCAATGCACGGGTTAAACTCGATTTGCTTGCGTTGTAAGTGATAGGTTAGAAAAATATACTGTCCTGAACTCTGGTGAAGAATAACGAATTACATATTTGAAACATTATTTATTTATTTATTTATAAGGCTTACCAACTAACTACATACAAGGCAATAACAAAATCGTTCACAAAACAAGGTGCACATATATGTATTTAAATTATAGGTAGGCACAGCATTAATAACATAACATGTAAGTCTAGTTATGTATGTATGTTAGAATTGAACAGGGAAGCTTTCACCACTCCCATCGGCAACACAATATGCCAGCAAAGATCACACTCTTTGATTAAAACAAAAAGAGGAAGAAACATTCATACTTCGCGAATTCGATAACTGGCACATGAAAATGACGTATGAAAGTCACTCTCTTATTGGCTTAAAAGTTGGACTATTGTCAAGCCCATTTTGATACACTGGTATCTTCCTCTTTTTGTTTTTTGATCAAAGTTCAGGAGAGAAAAAATTGAAATGAATTTTCGTCGTCAGTGAACGTAAGTACCTTAACCCTTTAAATTTCTTCGCAACCCCCGGTAAGTACCGGATCATTTTATTTCGATCGTCGACTTAGGCCGTGAGCCCCGTCACTAATCACTGACTAATAATGACCGACGCTGACGGCGCGAGTTTCTCGACTTGTTTGCCGTCATATTAAACTTTCGACCTAACGCGAGTTTATTGGTTATTGAGGGATACATGTTTGGGTTTAACTGGATTTATGAACTCATTTTATTTACATATTTACTAGCGACCCGTCCCGGTTTCGCACGGGTGCAATGGGATGCTACACATATAAACCTTCCTCTTCAATCACTCTATTTATGAAAAAAAACATCTAATAATGTGTCTACGCTTATTCAGTTTTCTTTTTATTCAATTATTCTTAACTTTGGTTGTGGTATGCACCTGCCGTGGGTTTCCCGATTTTTTTGTATTATCGACGTTGTCGAATTGGTGACGTCACCATCCTTGACAATTTTAAATATGATTAATGTAAGCATAGTAAGCGTCAATAGTATATTTGCACTATATCACAAAGTGTTGTCACTTAAGTTACTGTTAAAGCTGACTGCAAATCAAAAGTCCCGAAAATACTCTGAGAAATAATCCCCATGCCATTAGCCACCGAGTAATGAGTTAAAAGAGTCACCACGACCTGTCGAATTATCGATTGTCGAGCGAGCCGCCGGCGACGGGGGGTTTCACGCACCGAAAAGTGATATGTGATGACACTTTTTAAATATGAGCACTATTATGACTCAGCTCTAGCGTTTTACGGGTTTTTCAACGGCTTTCACCTTCTTTATCTTGTAAGCGATATTATCGATAGGGTTATTTAATAACCTATAACCTTTACAAAAGAAAACTAACGGACTAGACCCCCAACAAAATGCCTAATGTAAGATTTATCTTTGGATGTAACGTCTGGTATAATTTCGGTCAAATAGCACTTAAGGTTAGTTTGTTTGACAATTAATTATACCCATCGAGCGAATGAATTTATTTATAAGGGTTTGTGAACCTATCATCCGATGATGATAATATTTTGTATTCCTTGTTTCTTTGCTTTGTTTAGTTTATGAAGTTCGTTTTTATGTTTTAATTTACAAATTAGTTATTAGTTATTTTATACGCACGATGTGTTTACCTGTTATTGTAGGAACAGTTAGCTATAAGCAATATTGTATTTTTGTGTTAATTGTCATTGCTGATGTCTATGTTGGTAAACCAATAAATAGATAAATGAGTAGCGCATCAAATGCCTTACGAGTTCAGGACCGAATCAAACTCAAACCGTCATACCAAAATATAGGAAGTACAAACTTCACACCAATTCCCATACTAACTTCTGAACTTACGAAACTCGCAAGCGAATACTTAATTGCTTATTGCGTTTAAAACTAATAAAGTGACATCCCCGTCTCAACAAATTGTTTAATTTAGAACTTCAATAACACACAATTTCTAGCCCATAAACTTTTATTGGATTAGTTATAAAACTAATTCTCCGCAGACAAAGTTTAAGTGTTCCTTATTATTTTGTTTGCTAAAATTTCTCAGCATTTACTATTGATTTCTTCTCCAAATTACTGGAGAGCAATAATATACCTGAAGGAAATCATGAAAGCAAGTCTTAAAAACTTGCACGATTTTGGTGGAACTGAAACTACACAAGTCTTCGTATGAAGTTTATATCCTTAATACAGACTTAAACGAAGTAACTTTAAAATTATATTATAAGTTTCGGTTAAAATCAACGGTCCGAATAACGGTTGAAGCTAAATGTGGGGTCGAAAGAAAAACTGAGGTTAAAGTTTTTCAAACTGGAAGTTAACACTACTTGAGCCAGTCACTTTTTCAAACGCTTCAGACTTTTCCGAATAAACTAGAAACACTTTTTGAAATTGAATTGAACGGGTTCGTATCCGGATTAAGATTGAACTAATCCACCCAAACCGCACTGAGCCCGCGTGTTGGAGTATGGCTCATTCTACCTCATAGTTGAGGTGAGGCCTGTGCCCAGCAGTGGGAGGTATATAGGCCATTTATGTTATGTTATGTTATAATTATTATTAGTAGCCAGTAATATCCCACTACAGGGCAAAGGCCTCTCCATCCGTTTTCCACTATTGCCGATTTTCACAAAGGAAATAACATCAAATAAATATTTTAAATATACAAGTAATTAAATAATAAATGAACAAATGTTTCTCTGAGAGCTGTAAGTCGGCGAGATCAAGGCGAACGTCTTGTCACAACTAAATGATTTTGTACGTTTAATACAAAATTCTCAAAGATTAGACAATTAATGCTAGACAGACCCATGTCAGCCTTAAGGCGTCTTTCCAAATATATAAAACCAACAAACAACATTCTTCATACTTCCCACTGCTGGGCATAGGCCTTACCTTAACTAGAAGGTAGAGCGAGCCATATTCCAACACGCGGGCTCAGTGCGGATTGTTGAAGGTGTGTGAGTTTAGTTATAAGTCTTTCTGTCAGATGTTATCAAGTTAGGCTCCGACTATCCTTGACGACTGACATCTAGCGCCGTCTGCCAGACCAACTGCTTAGTGTGCCTATTCTCGGAGATGAAAAATATATTATGAAAATTACTGTCGGGGTGGTCACCCATACCATTTCCGGCTAGGGTTCGGCGATCCTTGCCGATCCACTGACCCACAGGAAACTTGTAAGTTTAACACAAAATTCTCAAAGATTAAACAAAATGCCAACTAGACCCACGTCACCCTTGAGGCGTATTTTCAAATATGGCTTCATTAAATTTTCTAGGCCGAAGATCAGCCTGGCGAAGGGTCAGAGCTTAGGGCTCAGACAGTATGCTAATATAGGTACCCGTGTGTTACGCAATGAGGGCGGCATGTAAGGCGGGGCGCGCACGGCTGAAAGGGTCCTTCCGTAATTAAATGGAATAATGCTCAAATCGACCGAAATTTAGTGATAAGTATTTTGGGCATCTCCGTGCTTCGGAAGGTACGTTAAACAGTTGATCGCTAGATGTCAGTCGTTAAGCCTAGTTAGAGGCCTTAGGGTGGCTTGATAAAATCTGACGTTAAGGTTGCTCACTAACTTTACACCCCTACAACAATCCGTACTGAGCCCGCGTGTTGGAGTATGGCTCGTTCCACCTCATAGTTAAGGTGAGGCCTGTGCCCAGCAGTGGGACGTATATAGGCCGTTTATGTTCATGTTATGTAATGCTCAAACGCATCCTCAAATATATTACTAGATCAAAACCTAACTTTTACCTGCGCGATTTAGTACCTACAAGAACTGAAGCTTTTGGAACGAATGGGCTAACTCGTGTATTGAGATCCGACGTTGGCTCTCTAAAATAAGAGAGTAAGTAGGTAATTAGTTTTTCACGAATAGGTAACTTATTTATATATAATTAATGGGAAACATTTAAATGTGTTTCTAGGTTGATAATAAATCTCTTTCATAAATTTACAGAAATTAACGAAAGTTACAAAAGCAAAAACAAAACAACAAATGATTCATGTGACTATTTTTATTTACGATGGCTTTTCGAATTTTGCTAAGTTTGCCTTAGAGTTTATGTATACTGTGCTCTAAAACACCTTGACACTACTACCAATACCGATTTATATCTTTTAAAAAGTTATATACGCCAAGTACTTTTCCGTTCAGCCAAGTGACCTATGTTGAACCCAGTCTTGCACAGTAACACTATAATGCTAAAGGTTTATCCAAACTTTGCCAACATATAATTTCCACTAAAATAGTGTATAATATCGTGTGCACCCGGCCTTCACCCGGCACAGTTTGACACTATAATGCTCAAGTTTATCTAAACTGCCCCGACACATAAATAACACCACAATGGAAACATTAATATGCCCGTTTGTTTTCAATGGTAATTTTAGACAATAATTTAGGATTCGAAATGTACTGCATTCATATGTAAAACGGAGATCTGGTTTCGCTTGGATGGTGTTTGTTTGGTGTTAGCCGCGTGGACTTAGCGATTTAAAGTGCATTCTCGAGACCAAGCCTCATTCTAGCCTGTTCGATATTATATCACGTTATGCGAACAGCTAAAGCGAAGGAAAGAGCTAACTCACAATTCAGGGTGGCCCAGGAGTTGGCGTTCAAAGTCAAGGTGTATCCAAATCATCACCATGTTTGTTCCGCGATTTTAGATTGTTTTCGAGATATGCTTTTTTTCTCAAATTTTGACTTACCGAAATGGTTTCGCTGACAGAGACATGATTTGTTTGTTTTTTTCATATTAGCCGTATGATTTACCTTGCAGCCACAAAAGCAACTGTGGTTCTATCTGATACCATTGCGTTATAAAAAATATTGAACTCCAATGTTTGTAAAATGTTGAAACTTTGAATATTTTTGAAGATGAATTTGAAACGTAAGTTGCCTGAATTTTTTCGCTGAAACCTTTTTCAAAAACTTGTCTATTTGATGAACTATTACCTCTGTCTTTGAGCTTTGTCTTCTGCATCATGCCAAAAAATGGTTTTAAACTATAGGTCAAAAAAATATGTTCAACGAACAAAATGTATAGAAAAAACCGTTAGCCGATATGACAGACTCTAGAACGATAACACAAGTAAAACCGAAAATGCTGTTATTAAAAATACGTAGATAATGTTATTCTCCTTTCACGTTTGTAGTGAACTAAGCCCACGTTAAATGTCCGTAATGGGCTCAACTAAAATAATAATATACAATTTGGGCCTGAACTAAGTGTAAAAGGGACCGTTTGGGGACAGCGATGATGTCGGGGACATTAGTTGTTTGTTTCTACGCACACATTAACTAGTAAGTAGTTAGTTTTATTACGAGAATATTATTCTAGCTACAATAGGTTAAGATGAGGTAATGATGACCTATGGAGGAAATTGGGAGAGACCTTTGCTCAGCAGTGGGACAAAATGGGTTAAAAAAAAAAATATTGGTTAAGATATACTTTATTGCACAAAGCATCTATCTATCTATATCCTATATTCCACACAGCGCCATCTAGCCCCAATGTGAGCTTATTAAAGCTCGTATCATGGGACAACAGACAGCAATTTTACTACAGAGACATAACAAGAACGCTTTAAACAGTTAGTATAAGTTAGGCACCCTTATCACCACACCACCACACCCTTATTACCACATCTCTATCACTTATACTTAAGTATCACTTATTCATATGTTAGAAATATACTTTTCAACACAGTTTTGTCAAAAAAATACCCAAATCAACAATTAAACTTACTACTTACCTCAATAGGAAGGTTGATAATGATGATTCATTCAATATTTTTACGTTTGACATTGAAAAAGCAATAAAAGCAGTGCTTGAATCAAATTAACATTACACCTTTTTTTCAAGCAAATAAATTGATTTAACCGTACAGCTTTAATAAACGACATCACTTGAGAGACACATAGCAACCCTATCTCAAACTGTTATATATTTATGCCGAGGATAATCCTAATTCTCCATTCGCGCGTCAGGATCAGGATTCACCCGTGACTAAACAGGGAAGCTCATTACAGAATGACAACATCATTAACAGAATTCACAGATGACAGGACTGAACACTAATTAATTAGTTCTATTTAGATTGCAAGCCTACTGGAGGGTACACTGTAATTAATTTTACAATACACATAGGTACATGTTTGGGCAAAATTGAATTAGCTTAAGGAATGCTTTTGATTTTGTTTAAAGCTCTAAAAGTTAGGCTGAGTGATCAATATGATTTTTTGCTTACTGATTAGTTTCGTACATAAAGTACGACCAAACGTTTTTAAAGAAATAAAAGTAATTCGCACCTATTTTTTGAAGAAAAGTATTGTACCTACTTTACAATAAGATTTACACCCTAATTAACTAACGTTAATCACAGCAGCCCTTACAAAAATAGCTGCTTCTGTCAGTTCTATAAACACTAAGTGAGTTTAAGGGTTCGCTCAAATCGATTGATTTTCATAGTACAGTTGACAAGGGCAATTTTTTTTTTCAGGGAAGCGAACTTCATTTTTTTGCTTCCGGGGTTTTTTGCCTTACAGTTTAGAAACCCCTGGTTTCGTAATCTCTAAGGTAATAACCACCTTCAACAATTGTACTCAAATGTGTTTATTCATTATTCTATAATAATAAATTAGTTGAATCGAGGGATTCTATTGGTCCTTAAAAACACATTCCTCGTCACGCAACTCTGGTGGAAACGAAGCCTTAAACTGGTCACAGAGTGTAAAAAGTAAAAATCTTTGAGTTTTTTAGTGCCATTCTGTTCTGGCAGTGAACGAAAAACTGTTTTTTTAAGTATCTTCGACTGAGTTTAACTGCCTTAATGCCCTAATCGCCAGGCAGATTCAGAATAAAGATAAAAGTCGCATGTTAAACCAGGTGAGAACAATCGTTGTAAAATAAACTGAGCACTAATTGTTCGAATTTGGCCCTTATCGCCCGATCGAGAGGTTGTGAAATGTTAATAACAAACATTCGGTGGGGGGTCGAATGCGACCATTGTACAAAAGAAGGTGGAAACAATGCTATTAAAAAGAGATACGTGATGTCAGAACTGATGCGAAGGCGAAAATTGACCCCTGGCGTACATACTTATATTGTACAAGATAGTATGATTATTTACTAGAGCGTAAACGAGGCAGATATAATGTTGCGCAGTGTTTCAAACTGTCAATGCTTTGCTCAGGTGTTCGAAGTTCTGATTTCGGATGCCACTTTTCTAGCACAGCTAACCAATCCACGTCTTTTTTATTATAATATCATTAGGTGGTAACTAAACATTAGGTTAGGTAGCTGCCCTAATGTGTTGAATTCCAATTCCAAGCTCAAATTCACTAAAGTACAAAAATAAGGTTTTGCTTCATAACTGATTAGCGTTGAGGTCCAGTGGCTCAACTATACCCGATGGTCCCGAGTTCAAATCTGGCCGTAGGACCTACTTTGTGTTCATTGTACAATTTGTGTCTGAATCGGGTGGTAAAAAAACCGAAGCAAACTGAATAACGAGTGTTGGAGGTACCACTGTAATTCCATTAGTTGACCCCTAAATACAGCATAAATGACAGCGTTAATTAAAACTAATGGAAAGTGTGATGATGGCAAAATATTGATATCTGATTCGTTCAAATCCAGCTTGTCATATTTGTTCTGGCGGTCTTTAATGTTTGGTCTGAAAATGTTATCATTTTTTTTGTGCTTTTGTTGCGTACAATATTTGATTGTGGATTGAGTAAGACAGCATATGTATTGCATTGCATGCATTTGAATCAATTGGCAAAACACTCAAAGTCGATTTTATTCATTACCTTGCATTCTAATGCTAATAGCTTTGGATCGTGGATTATGTAAGCCTAAGGCACAGTATAAACCATACAGTAGAACATCTACATACAAACGTGCCACTCTCGGTTTGAAAGTGTGCGTGCGCGTCGCGCGCCCTGTCGCGATATCACGCACACGCTAGCATAAAATAGGGAGGCATAGGGAGGCGGCAGTACGAACGGGCTGTGCCGCGTGGCTGTGTGCACGCTAGGCTAATAACTCGGCGGGCGGCCTTAGATAGCCTACTGCATGGTTTGTACTGTGCCTAAGGCGTAGATTTACAACCGCATGCGCCACTCGACAAAACTCACGGTGATCGACAAAATTCCTCACGGTAATCGTTCTCGATCCATCGACGCGATTCAGACGCGATCGATTGCGGAATCGATGCTCGCCCGACGACCACTGGGAACGGCTGATTGAACGGCCACTCGGGAAGTAGTCGGTGGTAAAAAAACCGAAGCAAACTGAATAACGAGTGTTGAAGGTACCACTGGAATTCCATTAGTTGACCCGTAAATACAGCGTAAATGACAGCTTTAGTTGAAACTTATGGATGATAAAAAATCAAAAATTCCCTCTGATGGCAAAAAATTGTTATTTATTCAAATCCAGCTTGTCACATTTCTGGTCTGATGAAGAACGGCCCTTAATGTTTGGTAATAATGGTAATTTGTAATCTTATCATCTTTCATGTACTTTTGTTGCGTACAATATTTGATTGTTGAAATGAATTGCATTGCATGCATTTGAATCAATTAGCAAAACAATCCTAGTCGAATAAATTTATTAACTTGCAGTCTAATGCTAATCGGTTTGGATCGTAGATTAGGTAAGGCGTAGATTTACAACCGCATGCGCCACTCGACAAAACTCACGGTAATCGATAAAGCTCCTTACGGTAATCGTTCTCGATCCATCGACGCGATGCAGACACGATCGATTGCGGATCGATGCTCGCCCGACGACCACTGGGAACGGCTGATTGAACGGCCACTCGGAAAGTAGTCGAATGTTTAAGTCATGGGAAGAAATCGCCGGTGATTTTAGTATTTTATGTTTGTGAATTGCACAGGGCGGTATTTGAAGGTAGAGCGACTTCGAAAGGTAAGGCGAGTATAAGTCAAACTGAAGATAACATTTTACTTAAAGGCATCTATTTCAAGTGAATTTCAGTCATTAAATAATGAGCAGTAAAAAATGGTACAAAACACATAATGTAACTTCACCACTGATTTGGACGTTGTTTTTATCTTACTAGTGTTATAAATGCGTAAGTTTGTATGGATGAGCCGTGTTGCTCTGTCACGTAAAAACTACTGGATGGATTTTAATGAAACTTTACAATAATGTTGCTTATACCTACATCTGAATAACACATAGGCTACAATTTATTAAAAAATACGTCATATATTTTTTTACTTTAGTCCTCGCGGACTAAGTCGCGGGCGGCCGCTTGTACTCAATATTGCTCTTTCCAACATGGTTTCTGTAAAATGATCAAAGTTACAGAGTACTTATACACATTGTCATGTGCAGATCAGCATTATGGACCCCTACGTTCAAGAGTAGACTATTCTATGCTGCTGACAATGATGATTATGTGATTTATGCTTTTGCACGCAATTTTGTCCAGGGTTGCTTTACCTGTGGTCAGATGCGAGTATTATACGATTTACTTATAAGAGGAATAAACTACAATTTGTACTGTACAAATAAACATTTTCAGAAAAAGGTTTCAGCAGGTCAGATTATAGCACACAGCAATGTTTGTGGTTAACTGCATAGAGAATGCCTCATTGGCATCTAAATCTGCACTGAGCGTTGAGCCGTCAGTCATCTAAGGCTTATCAGTAAATGTATTTTTAAGGTAGTTATTTCTTCTATCTGTTATGTTCGAGCTTGAAACCATTTTACTATGACGCTTCGTCAGTCGCTATGAATGTTGGACAACAAACCCAGGCACACGAACGAAGTTCATAAGTTTAATTTATTTAAATTGGAACGTAAATTATACTCGTACATAGATTATGAAAAATCCATTGACTGACTGTCAATTCAACCATAGCTCTGCTTAGCTTTGTGTTTTGAGTTTATATGACCCAGAAAATCCCAATATAAGAGTATTTCTTCCAACATTCCTAAATGCAATATCCAAAGACAAGTGTATTCAACACTTCTCACAACAACAGCAATTACTAGAACAAAGCAGTTTTCCTTCCGCGAGCATGGCTCACCCGGGCCGTAATAAAGGGCTAGGTGTCCGTCGAACAAAGAATGCGCACGTGGTATCGATCGTGCCCTTTGCGCCGGCCCTGCGCGCCGCCCTGCAACGTTGCATGGCCGAAGCGAACTGGGGTTAGTGTTTTGACTGACTTATTGGTTTGTGGAGGTGTAGGTCCAGGATGGTGTTCTTCGGTGTAACGCTTAAGAATTTTGGAAAAATAA
Source organism: Udea ferrugalis (assembly GCA_950022985.1). NCBI lineage: Eukaryota > Metazoa > Arthropoda > Insecta > Lepidoptera > Crambidae > Udea > Udea ferrugalis. Next base: position 16,256,157 of record OX465524.1, on the reverse strand, counting down.
AGGCTGAAAAATCAATTTAATGGACGTTATGAGTATTCTGTACAATGAAATGTAATTGTTTTAAGGCCTCGTTAGCGCGTTGTGTTGCCGGATTGTTTGAAACATACATGCGACGACGCAACTTATAATCTATATGGCACGTCAAAAGAATATTAGTAAAACGCGATTATCGCTGGGATGTGCAGAGGCGCTCACATTGACCTTTACATAGGTGCAACTTATGCTGTTGACGTAAGACCCATTAAACAATATTTTTGGAAAGGTTGATGTGTGCGCCTCTGTACCAGCGCAACGCAAGACCAGACCAGATCCTTACAATAACCAGAAATAGTTTGTTATTTTAAAGCCTAGGGATATTTAATGACGTCAGCCAAGACCAACTGCATAACGTGCCCTTCGAAGCAAAAAAAATCTATAAAACGCAAAACTTAATTTCAGTTGGGGGGGTGATGGTTTCCGATGGGCTTCAGGGTCATTTTTCTGGCCTGAAGGCCATCACTTTCTTCGCACTCTCTATCGTTACCCACTTGTAATCCAACTGAATACATCGCTAAATATTTTATCCCGTGTATGTGATATAAATTGGTATAATTCTTAAGCTTTTGAACCCTTCAAAACGGTATAGCATAGTTAACGATAAAATTCTTACACTTAACGCAAAATAAGATTCGATTTAATCTATAGATAAGAACTCTTTAAAACAAAAACTAAAATTTCCGTAGCAAAATCCAGTTTGCGTTTAAAATGCGAGTCTTTTCGCTCCAGAAAAGAGAGAAATACTCGTGCTATTGTATTTATCCTGTCTTTTACTTTACCTATTTTAGCAATCTTCCATACTCACATTTAAATTCGTGTTGTTCCAGGTAAATGCACATCGGATTGGAGCGATCTCTATTGGCGTAGGTAAATGCATGTGCCAGGGAACGACGAAACTGTAGAAGTAGTTCGTCATTTCACATAAACTTACGACTAAGTATATCCCAAACGGGATAGCCAAAGCACACTAATTGTTGCTGTCATGGTGAACGGAATATCATTATTGAAGCTAAGATAAAGATAAGATAATATTTATTATACAAAATACATTTCTTAAATAACAATGAGATGACACTATTTCGAAAATTCCGACGGCCTAATCGCTGTAAAGCGATCTCTTTGAAACAATTTTCGGTGGAAGGATTGAGGTGATTCATTTAAGTGAAGAAAATTTGTTCTATGGCTATAAGTGAATGTATTTTGAAGAAGCAGATCCTACAGACGTTGTTCTTTCACCAGCTATCGAAATGTGACATTCCAGTAAAAAAAAACGATTTTCAAGTTTTTATTCACGGTTTACCATCAGGCGACCCGCATGCTCGCTTGCCACCGACAACTGCTGAGTAGCAAGCCAGCGTCTCCCAAGCCAAAAACTTACAGTATAAATAGCGAATGTTAGTTTTGCTTCTACGCTTTAACCGTTCGCTGCTAGAGGTAAATATTGCAAGGACGCCGCGGGCCGGGAGCCTCGGACGTTGATATTTTATTTAAAGAAAAGCTGTAGATTCGCCGATCGGCAACGTATAGCCTCGTTCGTCCTTATGACTTTGTAAAAAAGGATTCGGAAGAGATACGCTTCTGCATTGCATGGTAAATTGCTGTGCTTTGAAAGTGGAATGGATATTTATAATTATGACTCAATGATTTTATAATGAAAATAGGAAGATAGGTTACTTGTGCTAAACAAGTGGCCTCCGAAATTCGATCGATTCGTACACCTGAGCAAAGCATTGACTGTGTTGACAGTCTGAGAAGACACTTCGCAACATGCATCTCTCTTGTTTACGCTCTAGTAGATAATACTGTTTAACGTGCGTAGATGCCCGAAATGCACATCACTAAATTTCGGTTGGGGTTGTCACCCATCCCATTTCCGACCCGGCGTGTGTTGCTTTGCAACAGTGAGCGTCGCCGATCACTGTCACAACTGCGCCACGGGCACCTCATAGGGGCATAGGCAGTTTATGTTTTATGTTGTTCTATTGTTGTATTCGTTTATCTGCACGAAAAACAATGTACGAGTACGTAACGTACGCTACGTTCGAGTGTACAGAGGCGCTCACATCAACCTTTACATAGGGGCACCTTATGCCGTTGACGTAAGACCCATTTTGCAATGGTTTTTGTAAAGGTTGGTGTAACATAACCCGTTTGTGTAGCCTCCGCTCGATCATCGTCTATCACTCGACACGTGACTCCGCTCGCTTCGACAGATCCTTTGGATTAACTTTCTTTCACAAAACACGATTTACGATGATTTGAACGCGCCGTTACTGAAAACAAATCTTCTTTGTGATGCCGCTTTTCTCGTGTACAGTGCGCCACGTGTCAAGTATGGTTGATTTTACCGCTTGCCTATGTTTTTTTAGGATTCATTGCTGAGGTAGCCGTTGTAGTTTTTTTTTTATGAATCACTATCGAAATTTTACAATTTCGATATTTTATGTTTTTTTTAAGGAATGCCCTAAATATTCATTTATCGCCTCTAATGTAAATCAGTTATGAACCTTTTTTAATTGAAATGTAGTTACATTTTATACTTAAAGTTCTTAAAAATAACGCCTAAGAGTTAAGCCAGTGAAATGGAAAAAAAACCGCCGTTCATTTTGCGTTTTTTTTCGTCATACTGGTGCATAATAAACGCCAAAAGAACAAAAACGCTTCACGCCAAAGTCATGACGGACGTTGATCGAGCCTTTACAGTTACCGTTCGCGCTCCTAACTGAAACTATTTTAACTTTTTTTAAATTTTATCTGCGCTCCAGCCAAGTTCGCGAGTTCCGAATAGACTCAAACTGCCGGGAATTTTTCTACTAGGCGTTTATTTAGCTAGCAGTTTTTATGGCACATTAATATTTAAAACTGTCCACATTCTACGGCTACCTGCGTTTTTTACGGTGGAATATGAGTTTAATTTTTAATCGTGTTAGCTTTTATCTATGTGCTACGAAAGGGAATTTTTAATTAGCTTGCCCAGCACCTCTGAGTTTTAATATGGACTTAGAGGGCTTGACAATTCTGGAATTCAACTTTGAATAAAAATGAAATCAATATCTCTGTGCTTTTTTACACGTGCCTTTCCAATTCAGTCTCAGACTGCTGTGGTATACATTAATATATGCATAGTAAGAGCTTCTGCAAAACGTTACCGTCAGATGTTATGAAGCTCTTAAGCCCACGAAGGCTTAACGACTGACATCTATTCGGCCAGTTAACAAACTTGCCATAAAATTAGGCATTCTAGAGCCAGGGGGGCTAAAACGGCAACATTTTAGGTGTTTCATATATGAATCATCTAAGTGACGTTTCATCTGGTGAATTGCTAAAAACGGTAAAACGGCGACATGAAAAGTGAAACACCTACCTGACGTTTCATATCTTAGACATATTTTTCATTTTTAAATTTATTTCATGGCTTGGACTCTTAGATATAGTTTGATGACGACATTGCTACACCAAAAAAATAGTGTCGCGCCTATAATTGTAAACTTAACGGTTTTCATTAAACAAATATTTTCATCATTACAACTAATAATTTAAGGCTTAAAAAGTAGCTTATTATTGAATTTGTGTGATTTCTTATCACTAATAATTGTAGAATGTTTTTAATTTACAATTTTTATGTCTGGCAATGAGGACCGTGACAGGTGGCCTAAGAACAATAATGTCACAGCTGTCAATCGAGATTGTAAATAATGTTCGTGAAAACTTGTGATAAAAATCATTTTCCGACCGGAAACGATGAATGAAGACTAGAAATTGGTGCTAGCTAGGCATGTTCTTGAGATTGAAGATATTTGCAAGGAGACATAACTCTGTAACAACAAAGCCCGAGTGATTTGCCAAACTTCTGCCTCGGCAATGGCGTACAAGACGACTTTATTTGGGAGCAGATTTTTAGGTTTTAATGCCGTACATTTTTTAAATAATACACATTATAATAACAAAAACGTTTTTTATTTACTCTATAATATTGGAATATTCACCAGAAGACAGCTAGTTAACGTAAATGTGATGAACTAAGTTCTCAGGAATTTCATTCAAAATGTGATAAACCTTTAGTGTCGTTTCCACCACGGTCTTGGAAATTCGTTCAATTTATTGTCACTATTATGTATTCTTGGTGTCATTATAATAATTCACAGTAACACATTTTACTAAGAATAATTAATTTTATCCTAAAAACGATTAAATAATGTTTACTGCTATGTGAATTTGACAGCTCAGCGCTGTCACCTAGTAGGGTAATTTCGTCTGTTCGCGTCCATTTAGTGCAGTTGCCAACTTGACAGTGAATCAAATGCTCCAGCACTGATTTATATTAAAAAAATATATAATGTATCCATTATATTCTAGTTTATTTTAGGATCAACTTAAAGTTTTTTTCGAAACATTGCATTTTTTTAATAGATAAATTACAGAATTAGGTGTTTTTCCAAAAATGACAATTAGCGTCCACTGTAGACCATTTCGCGGGAATAATTTATGAGCTGCTTTACTGCTAGCATTAACTCTTGGCAGGGGACCCTTGCACATCCAACTTCCGCTTTGCCAGCTAGTCTCCCTAGCGCTGATTTGCATTCCTTGACAATCGCTGATGTTGTCGCTGGTTGTTGAATGCTTGCAGTGCCACTCTTACCTTGCTGTCGCTGTAGACCGTCACTTTTGTGACATCGTTGTGACGCTTGCCTGCTATGTAAGCGCGAACCAGAATGCATAAATTTTGGTTTCAAGAACGCTGGCCAGCCTGCCCTAGCGTACTGATCTCTTTATCGCCGAGCCATCATCACATAGTGCGTCTGTGCACGCCAGCAACCAAGAGTTTGATTGATTATTTCCTGAATCCGTCTGTGTAGCATATAAGTCCACCTGTGTCTGTTCTCCAGTGGTCTGTCTATGAATGAATAAACAGTAATCAGGTCTCTTCATTCCGCATTTCATTTTACGCTTTCTTTAAATGGTCTTCAGTTTATGTTCTCTCTTCATCATTATTTCTTGTCACCGAAGACCTAATTAATGTCTTGACTAATAAAAATAATGAAAGGAATTACTTATTTCATTTAAAAATATAATTATTAGCCGTAGTCTTAGTTAAAAATGTATCATCATTATGAACAATACATTGGAAATTATTTTTACAAGCAAGTTAATTTTATTGCATTCAAGAAAGTAGTGGACGCAATTTGGTTTATGATTATCTGCTGTAGGTGAAGTTTGCAGCCATAGCGGATGCAAACGCTAAGTTCTAAATAAGATGTATTTAATTCGCGTCTACCTCATTTTATTCGTTAAAAATGTATCTTAAAATTCACATAAATCAATAAAAAACATCCGAATGCGCCGCTGCACACTATTTGTCCTTATGTGCGTGTGTCTTTGAACTTAACTTTGAAGTATTAGCATTAGTGACGTATTTTTAATTGTTGTATTAGTTTACTTAATTTCGAGGATTTTCCGTAAAATGGACGCGAACGGGGTGGTGGACGCGAACGGGGTGGTGGACGCGAACAGGCGAACTGACCCTAAACATCTAACATTCCTCCAATTTGACGTTTAAAAGTGCACCATTTTACGAATTCCCATACAAAACTGTCAAATTGTATGAAAAACAAATATGAATCATATTATGTTCATAATATGATTCACCTAATAAGTTGCCATTTTAGGATTTCAAAAAGTGTTTTATATTATGTTTCAGATATGAAACGTCTAATGTCGCCATTTTAGCCCCCCAGAGCAGTGTTTAGGTAGGCATTCTACAAAAGAGGCTGCAGAAAGATGAAAACAAACAAAAATGACTTTATTCGAATAGAACTGTTACAAAGTGCTTTCAAATCGTCAAATACAATCAACAAAATATACTTAATAATAGACATGAATACCATACTATGAATTTTATGCTTTTTATTGAACTGTACTTAAATAAAAGTGACGCTACTACCGGATCGTTAAGTTTTTTCTGTACTGAGAAGAACCGGCAAGAAACTCAGTAGTTACTCTTTCAAACTGTTTCTCTGAAAGAAAGTTTTTCGTAATTGAAATCGATAACTATATCTTGACACTTAAATCCATAAGTTACAACTTACACCCAACGTCATTAACACTGGCGTAAAAAGCCGCGCGTTTCAGACGCTGCCGCGCTGTCCGCGCCAATCTGCGCCACTCGCTGTCATATCGCCGCGGCCGCCAATTACTCAACGCAGCGCCACCTGCCGGCCGAGCGCGCTTTTCGACACTTTCATCTCGAAACTTGTTTATTCCGCTGCCGAACGGTTGATTCGGTTTGACAGGTCTGCTTTTGGTTAGTTTAAGCTGGATTAGATGGAGGTTTGGTGAATTAGAATTGGGTTAGGTTTTCTTCTACTTAGAGAAATTAAGCTCCTAAAAATCTAAAAACGAACAATTTTAGATTTTTTTCAGTATAGTACTTTTTTCATAACTGCTGGTCCGACAGGTAGGCACTGATTCCAACATTATGTATTTCGTCATCAAATATAATTGTTTGTCTAGTGTTGGTTACTTTTAGAAAGTCGGTGTTAGTTATGACAAGTGCAACAGAGGCGGTGTCTCAAATCTTATGTTGAAAAATGAGTTGACAATGATATTATAATAAAAAGAAACGTTAAAAAAGTGCCACCCGAAATCAGGACTTCAACCACCTGAGCAAAGCATTGACAGTTTGAGACAACACTGCACAACATGTATGTCTCGTTTACGCTCTAGTAAATAATCATGATAATCTTGTACACACGGTCAAATTATAGGTTCGTACGCCTGGGATCAATTTTTGACTTCGCTACAGTACTGACAGAACCTATCTACGTCTTTTTGATTGCGATATCATTGGCTCTAAGCGTGTCACCTCATATTTGGAAGAATCATCTCCTGTTTTCTTTTGTTTTCACGTCATTAATATAGCATTCTCCTCAGTCGTATATTATTCAAGCAGACCCCTGTGTCTAGAAGTGCATTCTCTGAAACACAGATAGTGGGCGGTGTTTTAATTTTAATGGCCATTGTCTAGGTGCAAGGCTGCCTACTTCGTATTCGGTTTGAGATTCTGTCTTGAGGCGGATCTTGGAACTGCACTCACGTAATGTTCGAATTATTCGGATGCTCTGTTCCGATGAAAGATGGAAACCTTTTGTGAATAGAAACTAAGGATCTTGTTGTGGTCGCTTAATGGCCATAAATGTCTACAGATTTGTTTTTTAAATTTGTTATGATTTTTGAGTTGTGTTTAGGAATATGTGATGAACAGTATCCCTAAAACAGGTTAAAAGAAAAAGTATGTAAGGAGGGCCAGCGTTTTTACCCTCCGATTTCCCATTCAAATTAGGACGAAAATGATTCTAAATAAATAGAAATACTGAAGACAAAAATCTTACTATGAAAAACTAATATTTGAAGCTAGATAGATTTCCTAAAGCTGTCTTTTTGGTATTTCATTATAAAAATGGGGTGTTTACGTTCTGGCCAACATGATTTTTGTACCCTAGTGTACCTTACAACATTATCTCAAACGGGGTTGTAACAGCTACCTTCATGGTAAACGGAATATTCCGAAGCTCACACTTCGCCAAGCGAATGTGAACCTAACATTTTTAAGCAAACCGCCGTTATCCGTATAACTTAGGTTTTTGTCGTTGTGTTCCATCATTGAAGAGTTCACTACAAGTTGTCTGCAGAACACAAAGTAGCTATAACTGCGACGGTTTCCCAAAAGCGGAATTATTTCGCAAATAAATCAAGCGGTGGTCATAAAGCGTGAACATTTTAGTAAACTGGCACTTTAAAGTTGCACTTATATATAAATGCGTTGCTGGTGTCAACAAAGTACGCGATGGGTTTATACTCTCCGGCGGCACTCTTTGATTTACTTGCACTTAGGGTTGCTACCATACGCTCACGATTATATACCAAACGGGGCAGCCAGAGGTACGTTGACTGTTGCTGTGAGCGGAACATTCAGAAGCCTACATTTTTGCGAGCTAATTTGAGCTCAACGTGCTAACGTAGCCGGTATTCCAGTTGCTTCAGTTTTTATCGATGTTTCCCATCACCTGAAAGTTAGCCAGAAATTGTACAAGCTGTTCCAGTCACTGTTACACCCGTAGCCACGATGCTCTCTAAAACGAGATTTTTAAAATAAATTCTAATCCCAACATACAAAACTATATTATTATTACTTGAACCTTACAAGCAGTGTCATTTCACTTTCCAGACAAACTGCGTGAAAAAGAAACATAACAAAGAATAAAAATCAAAGAAATAAGGCATGTAAGAAGACCTCAAGGTCATGCTTTTTATGTACGTCGTCATCCCTTACCTTCAGTGATGGTTGTGGTCAAAGTCATATTCTGGAAACATAGTTTTACAGTACCAGCCCTAGTCGGTTGTAAAGGCGACCATTCATGAGGTGATTTACACTTAATGCTTCCCAAGGTACTTGGTACGTTTCGGCGTTTCTACGACTGTTTTTTCGCTACAATAAATGTAACTGAAGTCATACAGCTCAATGAATCCCTTTAAGGGGGCAGACATGCGTATTTCTGTGGTTTAGCTTGCCTTTTGTATTAAATGGCGGGGAATTCGTTGTATAGGTTCGTTCTTTTCTTGGTCGTTTTCGTGTCGAAAAATGAAGCGGCACACTCAACAATATTTAGTATTTCTTAACCTGTTTAAGACAAATTCATTAAAAAGTGCCTCTGTTTGAATGAGGTTCACGCACTTGAATAATTTATAGGTTTTGAAATAGCTTGTATTCTGAAATGAACGCACCAAGTTTGGTAATGTCGTTTCAGGAAACTAACGTACTGTTTCTAAAAACAATCTGGTTTACCTACTGAGGAAAATAAAGGATTTTCGGTAGGAAAATAACCCTGCTTATTCACACTTTATATCTGTTAATGTGGGCATCCCGTTGCAATATCCACTTAAATGCTGCGACTTTCGTCAGACCACTTGACGATTTGACTCGATTTGACAACCGATTTGGTTTAATGTTTAAGAAAAAGTCTCGGCTGAAGCCGATTATCATAAAAACTGAAACGGTATATTTTGCCTATGCAAAATATACCGATTAAACCATCAAAACTAAGCTTATATTAAAATTTGTGTTCCCTTCATTTCATGCACATATTGAAAAGTTTTTTAAAAGCTATATCCACACTAACATAGTCGCTAGCAACAGTTGTAACTGTACCAAAGAGTAATATCAATAACTAGTGTATACAACTAAACAATACGAATCGAAACAGCGTTAATTTGAGCCCGACTCCTCTAAGTGCTATTCAAGTGGAGCTCAAGCTTGAGTACAGTAGAGCTGATATCATTAAAGAACTCAATCGTCGTGTGTCAGCGGCACGGTATTGTGCGCAAGACGTGTAAATTGTTTACCGATATCGGCCGATACGCGTGCGTCGCTCCAAGCTAGGGCTGGCTAAGAAACCTACTTAATATCTTAAATACCTATTAGAAAATTTTGCTAAAAAACAAAAAAATGTTTTTTGTAAAGTAGGTTTACGATCGAAATGTTTACGTGATAACGGCATTTCACGGAATGACTGGCAGCGCTCGAGATGAGACGGGAGATCGGTCCGTCTCTCTCTCGTTATACCTGCGATCGCGCTCGTGAGGTTTTGGTGTGTGACACAAGTTTCTGAACATGTCACCCGACTAAAACGATTTTAAAGACGTTATCACGTCAAAAAAAAAGCAAGGGAAAAATCTTGCTGTAATGGGGAAACATTGTGTAGGAATCCTTCTGGCAAGGACGCGGCGACTTGCGAACGGCACCAATCAATGAAATATCTAATCCCAAAGAAAGGTTTCTCTTCTACTATGGAAACCAGGCTACCAGAGCAAACATCACAATTATCATCGAAATAAAACAACTTTACGGATTCTACTGGCAGACTTATATCAATAGAATAGATCCGTAGAATTCGTAAAGTTGTTTTATTTCGATGTATAGTTTTCGCGTAAAAATTAGAAAACAGCTGGCTAAGCTAGCTTTTTCTGGGATATTTAACAATATATGAGTAACATTAGACAATTTTGCGCTGAGATCCGATGGCCGTTAAGGCGGAAAGGTTCTTGAATGGCGACCGCGTACCGGACTAATAAGTAGGGTACAAATGTGATGTTATGACTATCTTAAAAATAGTTAATTGACCTACTTAGCTAAATCACATTTTAGTACATAGACTTTATTACAATTACAGAAATAGAAAACAATGTCAGCAATATTATTCAAACAAAGCCTAAAGATTGTTAGTATGGGGTCGATCTCCCTAATAACAACCTTTATGCTTCAAAAATTCATCAATGGAGTAGCAAACCCTTTCCAACAGCCATTTACGCAAAAACATTTACTGGCAATTCCTTAATTCTATTTGTTATACATTTGAGTTTTTGGGACTGTTTCCAATACCAATCTCTGACCAATTCGCAAACATGATGCAATTGAACATAAGAATCAAGTTATTGGGTTGGGTCGGGCAAACATTGTGTAGGAAACTTTTTAGCAAGGTGGAGCTTCGACTTGGGAGTGGATTCCGGGGTGGTCACCTATGCCATTTCCGACCTGGCGTGTGTTGTTTTACAACAGCTATCGTCGCCGATCACTGTCACAACTGCGCCACGGGCTCCTAAAGATTTTCAGATATAAAAAAAACATTTTTGTTTTGTTTTTGCAACCCTATTCCTTCAGAATAAACACCGACGCTTTGGAGAGGTCGTCGCTTCACAAGTGGTTCCGCACATGTGTTGAACAAATTTTAAGCGTATTATTTGTTATGTTGAACAATGTTTTTTGTTCGATTTTCCCACTCCTGAGACATTCTACCTCTATATGGTAATCGAAGCGTAACTGATATAAAACTGAGCATATGATGCGTTTTTGGTACGAATAATTAAAAAAAAAATTTTTTTTATGTAAGATGGAGGGAGCAAACAAGCCTGATGGGTGATTGGTTAAAAAAAACGTCTTTTGTCTGAATATTTTCAGTTAACTCTTTCGCAAGCTTAACCCTGACTTTCCCTTCAATTTACGGCAGTGTTGAAGACAACCAGTATACTTTCGTAAAACCACTGTAAAAAATGCCAACGAGTCTGACAACTGTTGTGTTTGTAATTAGTAGTGAAAATACATACCTCTTGGAGAAAAGAAATAATGGCTCAACTAACACCTGCCTAGCTAACAGCAGTTCGCGTCCAAACATTGAACCAGGACTAAGACTTCAGTCTTGTTATTGGAAAGGTTAGGAGAGTGGATGGACGAGTGAACTGGATGGAATAAACAACAACAAATGGAAGATTTGTAGTTCATTGTGAAAGATTATCTATATCTTATCTAGTTCTTGTTGTGTATCTGTAACTGTGCCGTTAACAATTAATAAATAAACTGTAGAAGAATGGCAGCTGAATTTAATAACATTAAAAATTTATGTGCAATATTGACTTTGGCTGATTAAACGTGATTTTATTGTTTTTTTCCTGTTGAGGTTGATTGAAATAATCTTCGTGGTTAAATAATGCATATTTACTTCTGTTATGATAAATATATTTTTATACATTCATGTAAATAATTTATGCAAAAGTAATTATTGCTGTACTTATGTGTAACTTTGAAAGTCGTTCGAGTGCACACGATTCGAGTGTTTGTATTTCAAGGGTCCGCCCAAGATCACACGGTGAAAATGCTTGAACCAAATATCAAAGTTACATAACTCTTAGGAAGCAGCTTAGTTTCCTTAAATAAAAATTTTCGTGTTGCATGTAGACAAAATTAGTTTTAAAAAATTCCGAGAACTTATTATAATTTGTCTATTTTGACAAATGTAATAAATTAGTCGACCACTTTGTAATGAATGTTTATGTTACTTCTTATGACAAGTACTATCTTCTGCTAAGTGAAAGTAAACGGACTCAGCCCTTCATTTATATTAAGTGGCACTCACAGACCCCAAAGCGAAGGCTAAACAGACAATTATCTAAATGAATCTATATAAACCTCTCCGGGATAAGTTGAGCTCTAAAAATCCCTTTCGACCTGCTAATGTCTTCGTTATTGCTCAAATAATTGTTTCTAACAAGGCTTCTCCATTCAATTTTATTTTTTTAGAACGGAGAACAGAATTTTGCGTCCACGTTTTTGATATGTATTTGTTTTCCGAGGCTGTTAAGAGTATGCTAATTCGCTATATAAGGTAGTAGCCTCCTTAATAATGTTGAATTCGCAAAATGCTGAATCCCAATATGTTGCATTCTTTAAAAAGAATTACCCAACAGCCTTCAGGACAGTAGAGATCGTCTAAGCTGAAATAAAGCGGCCCTCCACTGTATCTTCGTATACAAGCAAGCATTATGTTGAATTTGCAAAATGTTGAATTCCTAAAATGTTCAGTGCGCTAAAAGTTGAACTTAGTACACTCCGAGTTTGATACCGTTTTGAAAAATTATAAAAATCTAGTCTCAAACAAAAGCATGTCTGTTTGTTCTGACTAGTTTTTTCCTGTGGTTGTGCAGAACGAAAAGGGTTCAGTTCAGCCAGTCCCGATCACTCAGCAAATATCCCCCCCCCACTCCCCCACAAATTGAATCGTGACGTAATATTTAACGGAAACATTTTGCGGTACTCTCTGCGAAATTGTGCGACAGCCTTGCCCGAGAATAACTTATCATATAGCTCGTTTAACTTGGCCATCAATAAGTCATCGTGGAACGATTTTATTTTTATGTCGACTCGCCTGGACCCGTTATTCGTTCTGTAACGTTTAATCAGTGGTTTAACAGATGCGCTCTGACGAAGTTATAAAGCTTTGGGAATTATTGAGCGTCACTCACTTTTAAGTTTAGAATTACACCACTGAAGTTTTATTATTGTTTTAGCATTTTCCATGCAGTATCTTTAATAAAGATCTGAAAACCAGAAAAAGACATTTGGTCATGTTGGCATCAGGCAGGACTCGAACCCGCATCTTTCGCAAACCGGGCGACTGCACTAACACTGACGAACTGCTACCGAGACCATTACAAGTCGGCCAAATCTTTCTGGTTTATTTACCCTATGAGCCAGGGTTTCATCAATGTTATAAGCATCCACCTCTAAGATCTCAACAAGTTACACAACTGAATTCCCCTTGGACTGGCGACAAGCAAGAGATTTGCTTCAACACCGCACGGTCTGAGGTATGTCCAATCTGTCACAGTAACGCTCTAATCTGAGGTTTATGCCACGTCACTTAAACTTTTTGAGATAAAATCCTTCGCCTTGTAGTATATTCGAAAACACTGAAAGCTGCAGATAGGAAAACCAGAAAAAAACATTCGGTCTTGGCTTCAGACGGGACTCGAACCCGCGTGTCTTCCGCTAACCGTTCCGAAAAGTTTAATAGCATCGCTATTGCTAATAAACAACAAAAAACGTACTGAAAGCTGCAGCTATATAGTCAGCATAGTGATCAAATGACTGCCTAGCCCCTTCTAAGAATAATAGTCATAAAACATTATTTGTAATATTATCATGTACCTACTTAGCTACAGCGCCTGAAGGTGAAATCCACCAAAAGAGCTGACTATATCTTGAAATCTCACATTATTATTTCATTCCTTCGCCTTAATTTGACGTATTTCTCAATAAATTTCTAGTATTTTTTGTTGTTTCATTTAGACGCTAATGGTGGTAAACATAATTGGCTGCCAATTAGATGTAATCTGTAAGGTCGGGTCATCGATAAGGTTATCAATCAATATAAACGCTGCTGGTAATGAGGAAAGGTGATTAAAACAACTTTTATAACAAATATTAATAAGACCTACGAGAGTTTTTCTTCAAAATTTAACCTTCCAGCCTTGAATTAGGAGCTTAATTACAAAGTTCTAATCAAGTTTTTCCTTCGAGAACTAAGTCGAAACTTACAATTAAGTCGGCATTAACTTCCCGCTTGTCATAAATCGTTCGCTTTTTAATAACTAACGGGCAATGATATTATAACAAGTACGACGTAGATAAACCTATCTACGTTACGGGGATTTTTTTTGACTTCGCGTCAGTACTGACATGGTTATGTCAGTACTGTCGTCCTCTGGCGTAGGTACGTATAATTTGACCGTGTGTACAAGATAGTATGATTATTTACAAGAGCGTAAACGAGACAGATACATGTTGCGCAGTGTCGTCTCAAACTGTCAATGCCTTGCTCAGGTGGTCGAAGTCCTGATTTCGGGTGCCACTTTTAGCACAAGTAACCTATCTACGTCCTTTTATTATAATATCGTTGTGAGCGGGGAGGCAGAGCGTTGTTTGTTTTTGGTGCTAAGTGCTGCAACTTGGCAACTGGAGATGGAATGTGCTGATGAAGGTTAGTTTACGAGGAGTCTTGGAAGTTATTAGTTTCGGCCTCAAAACTGAGCTTGCGAATTAATGGATATGGGGAAACCGCTAGAAGGGCTGGCTTGGCTTCGGTTTATCTTTTCTTTTGGATTGTGGAGATTATTTAGTAAATTTGAGAATTAAATACAGTCCGAGGCAACATCTTCACCTCACGCATTTGCCATGAGATGAAGTGTGAGTTCACAGGCATCGAGAGCTAAAACGCAAAGAAAAAACACTTTATGCGTTGCGTTAAGCTCTAGCTTAAGGAATACCTAGTTACTTAAACCGTTAAAAACGGGATTGCTAACATGTACCTTTTTGTTTTGAGTTTCCGATATTTCGGCACTGTTAAATGGTAGCAACCCCGTTTTTGACGATTTAAGTGGTAGTGTAGTTAAATACTACGTATTCGACGAACGGTTAAGAAGTTTGCTAGTACGCCAAGAGTTACAGGTTCGATCCCCAAGCAAAACGTATAAATTTGTCTGCATGTCTGTTTGTACTGTTGTCTGGGTGTTTCCTATGCATTCAAATAATTTAGATGCTTATTCTTGAACAGGAAAAGAAAATTGCGCGTGAAAGCGCACAAAAATAGTAACTAAATAAATAGCTTCGTGTAGTCTTGCTAAAACGGAGTTGTGCAAACTCCCGAATGGATAACATGGGCTCAAGCGGATCTGCGGTCAATTACGCGCTTCTTATTAAGCCGTCCGAAAATACTCGCGATGGGTAATCTTGACCCGGTCGCTGGAGGGCTGGACTCCTTTGGCCGCGCCGACAAGGCAAGTATAGTTACGTCAGAGGTGGTAATCAATTTGTTAAGTCATGTTAAACCTTAGCCTTCGGAGTAATGTGGTTGGCAGCAGTATGTGTTATGTTGACTGAGAAGAAAATATGTCTAAGCCACGGGTAGGCTGTCCCACTGCAGGGAGAGAGCCCTAGACTCGCCAGTCTTTTCGGTTCGAAGCCACTAGCTAGCTACTAAGATAATGGTCATGAACAGCTGATCCCGCCATTTCTTTCGCCTGCCGCGCTGACGCTTTCCGTTTAAGGCTCAAGTAATACTGAAAAATTGTGTTATGGCGATCTAACAGATCAATAAACGAGGTTTCTTAATACTATAATTTGATTCTGAAAAAATCTGAATATTTAACGGTCATCTCATCATTGTCATTCGTAGCCAGTATATCCAACACCACTATCTGATTATATGATCTTCATTAGATCATCGTCATCATCATCATCATCCTTGCATTGGTCGTCTCACTAGTTAGATATGTGATGAGTAGTCGCGCATTCCAAATAAAATGTAACTCAATCCAAGATTGAACCCGCACAAACACGTAGAGAAACGAAGATGTTACATAACGAAAACAACGGAAAAATCCCCAAAAGTCCTGAGATATTTTAATACTTTTAATACTAGAACCATAAAACGCTGTAACGAGGAAACGGAAAAGCGTACTTTTTTAAAGCTGTTTTAATATTATGTGCCCAAGTTGAAGAAATGTCCGTTTTCGTTTGTTACCATTTCATTATTCAAATGAAGAGGTTTCATCATACTTACTTATAAAACGAAACCAGCGTTCTGAGAGGTCGAAAATAACGAAAGTCGAAACGAAACAAAATGGCGACTTACAAGTTCCCGTTTCGTTTTCCGAACAAACCTAATGCGACTTTTGAAGGGGACAGTTTTCTTTTAAATTAACGTGTACGATACACTTTGTAATTTCTCGTGATATTAACTTGTGTTTGGGGAAAAAATGAGTTGAAATTTCATTTTTTATCGCTACAGCGGGCTTGTTTATCCCAATATTTCATGCTTCAATATAAAAACGTAGCCAGGGGCGCGCGGGGCCGTATAAATCTCAATTTACATAATATATTTTCGTCAGTTTTAAAGGTGTCGGCGCGGCGGGTTCGCTGGTACGGGAAAAACCGCCTACACAGCAACCTCCTCGTTTGTCATTCGACATTTAATTTTCGACTCCTTGCGGCCTAGGGGATCTTTAGACCCTCAACGCAGCAGGGTTGAGGTCAGAGCCTTTACTGCGATGTTATCTAAGACATTTCCTTAACAACTTTACTCCCTACACCCGGACTGTTGTTCAGTCAAAGCACACATAAATCTTTAACTTTCTCCCGTTTTTGTGTCGGAATACCCGAGCTATGGAAATACTTTGAAGTGGTTTTTGTTTTTTCAACTTAATGGCGTCGGATCTTTAATTTTTAGTACCTATCTGGTAACGTAAAACAAAAATGATGTGATGCGCAAAGTAAGGTCAGCTGATACTGTACTGTACTGTACTGCTGATCTCTGGTCAGTATGATGCTTACAGCACGTTGACTCATTCCTTTTTCGTGTGTGGTTTGGGCAATGTATATTTTCAAATGAAGCTCGAAAGTTACGAGCAGAGATCGAAGTTGAGGCTGAAACCTAAAATACGGTGTTATTACAGGGATTTAGTGGTCCAAATTGCTCACGCTCTGATGGAACGCAAAAACCCTCCTTCATCTCTTTGGAAAGAACCAATTTTTTCATTGGTTTGCTACAACATAAATGGCAACAAGCATGCGGACTTTCTCATGGTTACCGCAGTCTACAGTCGACCTAGTTTCTAGTCCTAGTCGACACTAGGAATACACACTTCATTGCCCCTGTTAAAACCTTTTCAACCGTTTCGAAGAACTTAATTTCAGCAAAATTATATAATATTACTCCTTGCATCCTTTTTACAAAGTCGCCCCGCTTTTGTCCCTTCCACTATGCCTTACCCTTCAATCAATCCACTTGTGATGTAATACATGTACTTTGGGGATCGAACTCAAACGGAGATTTGATCTCGACCCCTCTCGATTCAAGTGAAGTCTGAGAGTCTGTCTGAGTATTACTTTTGTGTCTGGGAAATAAGCTTATTTTAAAGCTTTTGTCTTGACTCTTTGTTGAATATTTTTAAACCTAATTCAATTTATTCCTACTTGTACTGTCGCGGTTGTAAAGGATTATTACATTTATGAATAGTGTCGCACTGCTGTAAGTGTAAATGACATATCATTTTACGACATTGTCGCACTGCTGTAAATGACTTTGTTCCCCTTTATATTATACACGCAGATTATCGCAATAGGTTCCAAAGAATTCCACCTTTTGCGATTTATCAAAGATGGATTTTGCTACAATACCTAACACAACATTCCAGAAAGTAAGGTCGACATTCTGCTCAATAAGTTACATAAACACCTCCCTAAATATGGTTAAAATCTGGTTACTAACGTAACATAACTTTGCTTCTTTATCGAAGTAATAGATATTCTCGATACTTATTAAAATTATCAAAAACATATTTGCGGTTTTGCGACAATTCTTAACGGCGT
Organism: Udea ferrugalis; assembly: GCA_950022985.1. NCBI lineage: Eukaryota > Metazoa > Arthropoda > Insecta > Lepidoptera > Crambidae > Udea > Udea ferrugalis. Next base: position 16,238,366 of record OX465524.1, on the reverse strand, counting down.
GTCTTTGCTTTGCGTCTATTTCATAACACAAAAAAGTGCTTAAGTATTACTTTGATCATATTTTTTAAATCATCACGCGTAAAATAAGCTACTATTCGATAAAATTCCCCAACCTACGTAAATATCCACTCAATTTTCCAAAGCTTTAAAAATACTTTTATGAAGTTCGTCAAGTGTGCAATTTTCGATTAGTTGTCCCACGTACTCATTCAATATTCAATGACTCCCGCCATAGACGAGCTCACGATATCTTTTTACGGGTCACAAAAACGGTGGAGACTTTTTATCGGATCCAATTTTGTACAGTAACTATGCTGGGTGGATTTCTGATAAGCTTTTTTTAACGAGGGCGGAACCGCAGTCGGCACGGGTGACCCGACACTCGTACACGACCGCGAGCCTGGGGGCCTACTACGACGAAACTTATGAAGTTTCGCGCAACTTTCTTGACTGGAAAAACATGGAAACTGATGTGGATTTAGTTATGTTTATGTATTGCATATTATAAGCTAAGATTGACAAAAGACATATTATATCAGTGAGTTAGCATGTTTAACACTCTGGTTAGGAATTGGGTTCAAATTCCCTCGGCAAAATGTGGGCTTCTGAATGTTCCGTTCACCATGACGGCAACAATCAGTGTGCCTCTGACCTCGTTTGTAATATGGTCTCTAGGGTATGTAGCATGAAAACTGCTACTTTGTCAGTAACATCGTTATACTTAACTTGCTTAACATAGTGCACCGCTCACGGCTTTCCCTATGGTTTTATCATAAGGGGTGTTGCCAATACTAGACTCGCTGGCAGACTCACGCCAAAGGTCAATCAAAATTGAGCACATGTCAAAGTCATGCCGTCGCTTTCATTTCTATAGACACTTTACGAGACGGCATAAGTTTGACGGCTAGTTTTACTTTGATTGACGTTCGTGAATTCGAAGGTTAGCGGCATCTGTCGTACACTCTGTAAGATATCATATCTAATCATCATCATCATCATATCAGCCGAACGACGCCCACTGCTGTTTGTTTTTTTGTTTTTTGCTTTTTTTTTTGTTTGTTTTCTGTTTCATCTCATTGGTTCTTTCTAATGAGATGAAAGGAGTGTTTTGAGTTCCATCAGAGCGTAAGTAATTTGGACCTCTATATCCCTGTCATATCATCTCTTCCTACCCCCAAAACCCGCAAAATGTAAATATTAAATGGTTGCAGTAAAAACTAATTTTTACAGTTATTATAAGGTGCACCTTAGATTTGGCAACGCCCAGACCGGACCCGTTGCCAAGTTCGCTGGGATACCCGCGATTTAAGATATTATGTTTTACAAACTTTAAATTACACAGGTTAGGTTCCCATTAAGTTTTCACTTCACGCTTCAGAGACTATTATTTAGATTAATGGAACTACTTGGAGGAATCGTATTTTACACTTTATCTAGCGAAACGCATATTTACTACTTGCAGTGGAGCTAACTTTATTTCTAGTGTAAATCTATTTTAAGAATGAAAATGTTTTGATTACAATGTTATAGTATTGTTAGTCGCAAGTAATTATACTTCGTCGCTGCATCCTCGGGATTTTATCACAAGGTAGTACATTTCTTCATGTACCAGGCATCAACACGTTTTAGAGCTGGTATCACTGAAACAGAAACAAAAAAACAAATTCCCTCCCTACGGTAGGTGCGTCGCTCTGACAGGTGACAAGTTCATCATTCGTTTCTAGTGTTCGGGCATCGACACACCCTCTCTCGTTATATTTTTTATATAACGGTTTCTTTAAGTGCTGAAGTGTTTGCAATAGTTGTAGTAGTGTAAATCGATAGATCCTTAATGAAATACAACGTTAAGATCGTACTTAACTTTCGTTTTAAACAATAACTAAATACGATCTACAATAAAAATCTACCCACATTTTCTTGCACAAAATGTTTTAATAAGAGAACTCGTGATTGAAAGTGAATCTTCGGATGACTGTAAACAAAGCTAAGCAATAGCATGACGATGCAATGTTTAAATTTAACAAAACACGTCAATGATGAGACCGTGAAGTGGTCTTAATCAATGTTGGCATTAATTTTAGCTGTTTATGATCCTGTTGAGGCCTGTCCAAAATGGACCCACCGTAACGAGATTACGATAAAACGCACACTGAGTGTGTGTTTCCAACAAACGAGACAAACAGAAGAAGAAGATCCTTTTTTTTCCCGTACCAGTAGTTGGTCGGTGCATTTTCAACAAATTAGCCAAGCAGAATAAAGGTTCCTGTTTATTCCTGTCCAAGAGGACGTCCCGTAACGAGAGCACGGCCAGGCCCACAACGCGAGTGTGGTTTCGAAAGCATTTTAAGGTGAAAATCAAATCGAAGACCAAACTGTAAGTTATTTTGTGCTATCCTTGCATAACAAAAACCTTTCTTTTTATGTACACTAGTACCTAAAAACTTCAAGAATTAGATTGTAATTTCAATTGAAAACTGCAGACTAAGAATAAGTCTTAGTAATGTTAGTACCTGACATTGAAATAATGTTTCATTTTGCTAAGTCTACACAGACACATCTGAGTAGCCACGCCACAGCTTTTGTAGCTATACAGCTATGGCTAACATCATAACTTACTCTAGTTGCTATAAAATTTATATTTAAATACATTTGATACCACTTCGTTGTTACCGTTTACAATATTCATAATATGATGATGGCTAACACCCGTGTTACCACGGGATAACCACTCACGTAGGCTTGCTGCCCACGAAGTTCACAACATATGCTTTATAGATAAGAAAATGACAATCCAATGCGGATTTAGCAGAATGAAGTATTCAATTAGCTATGTAATTAGAGGCCGACGCCTAAAACCATCCCGGTGAGTACCGGTGCCTAATTAAAATACTTATTTATTTACTTCTTAAAAAACCTGGGGGTTGGCCGAGAGTCATCACGAAGGTATTGTAAAAACCTGGGGGTTGGCCGAGAGTCATCACGAAGGTATAATAAAAACCTGGGGGTTGGCCGCGAGTCATCACGAAGGCATATAAATACAGAAAAATGATCTCAAATTTGAGACTTAATAGCTTGATCTGTACATAAGGAACAAACCTGGGAGTTGGCCGTGAGTCAACATGACGGTAACGATATCGCAATATCTGAATTAAGGGCCTATATTCAATCCATGAATGGCCCATGAAATGAAATAAAATAAAATGAAATAATATGAAATAAAATGAAATAAAATGAAATAAAATGAAATAAAATGAAATAAAATGAAATAAAATGAAATAAAATGAAATAAAATGAAATAAAATGAAATAAAATGAAATAAAATGAAATAAAATGAAATAAAATGAAATAAAATGAAATAAAATGAAATAAAATGAAATAAAATGAAATAAAATGAAATAAAATGAAATAAAATGAAATAAAATGAAATAAATTGAAATAAAATGAAAAAAAAAATGAAATAAAATGAAATGAAATAAAATGAAATGAAATGAAATAAAATAAAACATAAAATGAAATGAAAAGTATTTTCATAGTGATTATGAAAAGTCAGGTATGTATTAAACAACCTAGCCTTACCAGTATTTTTCTGGAAATTACCTTGCTGATGGTTTGATAACCTTACCTGGTGGCAGAGAACCTATGTAAGTTTTTCAAAATTTCCTTTATTATTCAAGAAATAATTATCTATGACTAGCAGCCGCCCGCGACTTCGTCCACGTGGCCTTAGCTGTACGTGAAAAAAGATTTTCCCGCTTTTCTGTTGAAATTTGCTGAATTTTCTTTGCTATAAACCTCACGGAGCGCGGGACCCTTTCTAACGAAAGCGAAACCGTGGAAATCGGTCTGTGCGTTATAGCGTCAGAAAGAAAAACCCGACTTATTTTTATATAGTAGTTTATTTTAATATAATAAATTGAAACAACATGAATTGAAGAGACACTTAAATTCTTTTTTATCAATAGTTTATTCTTATGAAGCGATAAACCTAATCCACCTAATAATTTACACAGTATTTAATGCAGCCACGCGTTTAACAATAACATGTTGAATAACAACACTTAAAAATGGTGTAAGTTCATAAACACAGCCGTCTTTTAAATGTATATGCATACATGTATCTACTTGATTTACTTGTGGTTGAGTGGTGTGCTACGCACGCGGATTTTTTTTTTTATATGCAAAATGCTACACTTTTGCCGTTTAGCAAACATAAGTGACTACTCATAATTCAGAAAGCGTTAAAGTTGTCATTTAACGATTGAGTAGATGATTTTTAAAGGTATATCTGCTGTTTTAGCCAAGTTCAATAGGCACAACTTGTAATGTAGGCTTGATTTAGTACCTCGATTCCGTGGTTATTTTTTGAAATAACAAAATCAATCAATAGGTATAGTTGATAACCATATCCAAGCCATGACTGGTTTTGACTTGGGATTAAAAGTTATAAATTGAACTAAAACCATCTCACATTGATCGCATTTCTGAATACAGGAAATGTATTGGAAAAAGATGTTTATCTTGCCTCGATTTCAGTAAAACTAGTACTTAGTCATTTGCAGATACTCTGACAGCATATACCTAAAGACAAAAATGTTTAGAATAGAATAGAATATAGTTTGGTAATGATTTGCAGACCAATTTATAGGAAGTAGTTTTAGCTTTTATTGTTCGCATCTGGCAAGGTTTGTTGATTAAGAAATTAATTGCAATCAGATGCTAAATTACAATTTAATAGTTTTAGTATTTGATATTATGTAGGTAGGTGACCTACCATTAAGGATTTGTTGCATACGCACTCACGAGTAGAAGACATCGTGGTCTTTCATTTTAAAATGACCGAAATAGGTTATAAGTTAAGTTTTTCGTGAGAATAGGACTGAAATCACAATAATAATGGAATCGAAAATAACACCTTCGCATAAGCAACAGCTCTTTTATTAGTTTACACTTTAGTAGTGTACCAAGCCAAACAAGATTTGACATTTAATAAGAAATTCACAGTAAGAAGATTTAAGGAGAGAAGTCAGTAGAATATCTTGATGCAATTCTAACCTTAACTGTACCAACAGGGAACTGTAGGTACCTACCTACTTACAGTGTTACGGATATTATTCGCAAAGCGGTAGTTAAAAAATAGACGATTTCCACTTACGAAAACATTGTCATAAAGAATAGTAAGACGTCTCATCCTTACAAAACGCCCCAGCTTTCACCAGAGTGGCATAAATTACCTAAGTAATAATACCTGAGTTAGGTTATTAGATTAAAAACATAGGCCAGCTGCATTGACTAGGTCATGTGTAGTTTCTATCTTGGAAGGACATTTCAATCAATGAGAGTCATAGAAACTCTTAAGAAAAATAATAAAAACTAAAGCTTATTATGCCTAGGTTATTATTCTTTCGGATTCTAAAATCTGCTTACTCTGTGCAGTAGACAACATACTTACATAAAGAAATATTATTAGCAAAAACTAGGAGAGTAAGTTACTAACTAACTTACTTTAGTACCCACTGCCGTTGGGTTCTATTTGGGAATAGGTTTTCCAAACAACAGCTTTAGTTGAATTAAGTTAGGTGACTAATTATGTGTCACCCACACTACGAGCACATACAATGCTGGGCATTTAAATTGTTGTAATAAACCACTGCCCAGTGTACTTGTATATAATTATGGACCACCTTACTTTACATTTATTACGAAAATATTAACGGAAAAGTTGCAGCTCAAGCTGCTAACCTGTTTCAATAGACGTCGTTCTTTGATCACGAATTTACTATGGATTAAATATTCGAGTAAATTAGGTTTTATTATTGGGTGGTATATGTATACCTGTTCTTGTGTGTGGTAACAGCAGAGTTCATACAGTTACCATTAAGTTTTTTTTAATTAACATTGTTTAAATTAATATTAATTATTATGCAAAGCATATTTATAACATGAAGTTATCTTAATATATATTCATCTTGGAACATAATACTGAAGCTGCGATGATCTTTTGTCTTTTGGTCATTGGTCCTTAATTTTATTTCGTTTTTATAGTAAACTGGTAAAATTATAATAAACGTTACCTATCTCACATCAAAAATAAAATTTGGTATCAAATTCAATTTAGTGAATCCTTGATATTGATTTCCCTAGACCTCTAAACATCTACCTTGTGATAAAATCCCGAGGATGCAGCGACGAAGTATAATTGATGATTAAACGAACTTACCTTAAGTGAAGTTCTATCATAATTATATGAGTCGCTGCATCCGAAGGGATTTTAGCTCCCACCCTACCCATAGTTACCATCATACCCTTTGGTAACTGACCCGAGTAACTTTAGGGAAATCTGTCTCTAAAAGAATGATGAACTTGTCACCTGTCAGAGCGACGCACCTACCGTAGGGAGGGAATTTGTTTTTTTGTTTCTGTTTCAGTGATACCAGCTCTAAAACGTGTTGATGCCTGGTACATGAAGAAATGTACTACCTTGTGATAAAATCCCTTCGGATGCAGCGACTCATATAATTATGATAGAACTTCACTTAAGGTAAGTTCGTTTAATCATCAATTTTTCTCGACATCAAAATTCATTTTAGAAATCCGAAAATTGCCTTGAATGTAAGATATACTGAGCTGTCATTGTCACATTCAGATGCCTTTTAAAGTCTTCATAAATTTCATAGTAAAGCAAAACACATTTAACAAAACGTTAGGTTGTTAAATTGCTGGTTTTATCTACTTTTATTGAAAATTAAAGTGCAATAGATCCATAAACAAAATCTACGATGTCCGTTCATACAAGAACAGTATTTAAGTAAATCTTATCTCAAGAAAAGATTATGCTGATACGTTCTGTAAAAGAGTCCCAAGTGGGTTTGCAAAGCAATAAAACACCAAAGAATAAGCAAACACAAGAAATTGGTCCCTGAAACGATAAATACAATTCAACAGCCGCAAACACAAACCAAACAGTACTAGTCAAACATCCACAGCAATTTGCTCAACTAGTAACTAGTTTTTGTTAACATAAAACTTACGCTAGTTACGCTAGCTGATTCTGCTCAAGGTATAATTTCCATGTTTGGGTAACTGAGTTGAATGACACTTATCATTATAGAACACTGGCACAGTATAAACCATACAGTAGAACATCTAAATACAAACGTGCCACTCTCGGTTTGAATGTGTGCGTGCGCGTCGCGCGCCGTGTCGCGATATCACGCACACGCGATTTCACGCACAAGCTAGCATAAAATAGGGAGGCATAGGGAGGCGGCAGTACGGACGGGCTGTGCCGCGTGTTTGTGTGCACGCTAGGCTAATAACTCGGCGGGCGGCCTTAGATAGCCTACTGTATGGTTTATACTGTGACACTGGTCATAAAATTACACCTAGCACGAACGGATTTCTCGCTTACTCATTACAGTAGGCGTTAAACTAGTTGCTGTGTGGTTAAAAAACTAAAATAGCAGTTACTATTTTGATGCATTAACTCAACCACAACCTATGTACTGTTACTGGATTAACAAAAAAGGTGTCTTCAGGTTGAATTTTCTACAGTAACACTTCAAATATTGAATTTAATAAGAAGTTTTGAAAGGAAAACGCGTAAAATACTAAACGCTACTTTTAAAGTAGATACTTTCTGACAAATCTTTTATAGTTTCAGTACTTACAACCAATGGCCAAAAAAACTTCCTGAGTAAAGCATCTAATTTAAAACTAAAACAAATGACGGTAGCTAAAATATTAAGCTACGAAGTTTTGTTGTGAAGGAGACCCCACCCTAATTTGATATCTTCGTCATTGTAACATAATGTTTTAACGAGTCAAATGTTGGACAAACAGTACAAACCACATAACAATTATGTTGTTAATAAGAATACCGTCTTGGGCAATGATATTTAAAAGAGTAGATACGTTATGTCAGTACTGATGCGAAGTCGAAAATCGTCCCCTGGCGGACGCATCCCTATAATTTGACCGTGTGTACAAGATAGTATGATTATTAACTACAGCGTAAACGAGACAGATACATGTTGTGTGTCACTAACTGTCAATGCTTTGCTCAGGTGTTCGAAGTTCTGATTTCGGGTGCCACTTTTCAGCACAAAAAACCTATCTACGTCTTTCATTATAATATCATTGGTTACCAGATAGGCAGTTTCAAAAACGCTTTCAGTTCGCTTCCAAATTGTGTTCATTGTCGAACCAATTTGTAAAACTTTTCCGAATGGCTCCGATCCTAAATTATTCGAACCTTTCGGCCAGTAGTGTGACATTAATAGCGTGTTACGTTATACTTTATGCCCAGGCCGGACACGGATCCTCCCCCACAAGAAAATAGATTTATACGAGGTCCCATCCCCATTATCATATTTTAAGAAAGTGATTTCAGATGAAATACTCGAACGTTTCTACGCCCCTACGATGTAATGGTCTGACCGCGGGACGAATTTTCATGTTTTTTTTAATAGTCAACGTTTTTCAGATTTCAGTTTCGAAATTGTAAAACTGATAACATATCCTTCTTCTTGGCATGTCGATGGTAATATCTTATATTTGATGAGTCCAGTATTCTGCCACTAATTACTTAACAGTAGTTCCGTGAATGTAGAGTAATAGGTTGGTTCTTAAAATGTCCGCTAGCCCACTATCTTAATCTAAAATATATAAGTATGAATAATGGGTCTCTTTTAAATGAAAATAAAAGAACTTAATTAAGACACACTTCTTTTTAATCCAATATCGATAGATGTGGGCCTCTGAATGTTCCGTTCACCATGACGGCAACAATCAGTGTGCTTCTGACTAACCTATTAGGGATATGGTCGTGAAGGATTGTTATGTTTTGGTCTTTAGAAAACAAAAACATTTCCAATCTAACCATGTAATAACCAACATACAATAATAACCTTACCTGAATTGTTTAGTTTTTTTTACAAATACCGTGTTCCCGAAAAGTAGTTAACTATAGCTTAAGAAACCGCAAATCTGTTTAATTTAAGTTCCGATTAATTGTATTAACTTTATTTAATGATTTGTTCTATTTGTTTCAGGTAAACTTCTTCGCTTCTCCTGTCGTAAGTTTATGTCTGAACCAAAAAGTTGGACGCAAACAATTAAAAGTAAAAAATGTCTTCTTGTCCGAGACATACCGCCGATGGCTATAGCGGGAGATTACACACAATAAGGACTTACAGATAGGATGCTTGTACCCTAGATTTAATTGCCTATTATTGAACAGTGAGACAATATTTATGTTTTATTTGAAACTGAATACATAAGCAGCATCAATAACTCACTATAGTATGTTCGCGTTAATAATACTGTATTTTTTTAATTTAATTCCGTTACACGGAAAAAAAACAGGTACAAAACCGTTGCGTTTCAAAGAATGCGTTCAACTGAGCACTGTGAACTTGGCTTCCTAGTTAGGAACGATTTGATTGGTTAGGAAGCGCGCTAGGTCGAAGGGCAAGAATAAAATCACTGCATTCTTAATGCGAACAGACTATAGATAGAAGAGTAGGCTGTTCACTGACTATCCAGTATTGTGAATGATTAGGTTCAAAGAAGGAGACGTATGCGTGAATGAGTAATCACTCATTCCCAATCAAAGGGCGAGTGTATGTGTGAGGTTGTTATTTTGAGATTGGCGTAGACATTTAAAAAAATGTACTTTCTACTATAAAGAGGTTTTTTATTATTCTTTACTCTGAGGCCCCTAGAGGACGCTGTAGTCAGTTTGACACGATGTCAAGTTGCCTACAAGCGAACGATCAGGAAACCTTATAATAACTTGTTTAGAACTTAAGAGATAACATATGAACGTGCAGACCCATAAACATCCTGAATAAAATCATAACCCTTCCTTTTGCTTCGCCGTAGTCGGGAAAAATAGTACCAATGCCTGGAAAATTCTAATTCAAGGTCGAGATAAGTTTACCAAACGTTCAACAATGCCGTAACTACCATTCCATGCCTTTGTGCCTTTGAATCTGCCAAAATGGCGGAGCAAACAGTCTGTGCCTGTTTGCCGTTCCTTCTGCGTTTCCTTATTCCGTGGAGATTTCCCGATAGCGCGAAGTTCCCAACTCTCTTTGTTCCCAGGCGTGTTGGCTGCCGGTACCAGCAATAAACTCGCCTTCAAACGTGATTCCGAATATCCACTTTGTTGACGTACTGTTTTCTTTAAACTGCGGCTTCGTGGCCACTTTAGGGGAGTAGGGAGATTTTGAACAACTACTGCTGGTATTTATTTATTCGATTACAAACATACAGTTACAACGGTTAACAGTAAAGACAAAACGAGAAGAGGTATGCTTATCTCCTAAAAGAGTTACTTCCAGCAGACCATGATGGCAGGATAGTTATAAATAGAGCTAGCTAGGAATAGACTCATAGCTGCACCTATCTGTAAAATCTATCAATTTTAAAATATACACTAGTAAGTTCAATTATTTTACTTAACTCCAACGGCATACGATTAAAATTAAGTATGCAGTAGCTTTTTGGACTCTTGTATATTTTAGTAGTATCGTTTTAGCCAAAAACTTAAAAGTTAGGCCTTTAGTACGTATTTCGAAAGATTTCAGAATGGTTTTCAGATTTTGACATGCTAGTAAAAGCTTTGCATAATTTTATGAGGGGCTTTCTCTTACCCCCTTATTCATAAAAACCAGCGCAACGCTAAAGCATAGAATAAGCTATTGACGTGTTTATTGACTTACTGGCAAAACGTGATGATAAAGCGCTGCTTAAGTTTTTATGAAAAAGGGGGTAACCGTAAGTTCCTTATTTACAAAAACAAAATCAGCACTATATAAATTGTTTAAGCTAATTGAGTGTCCAAACGTTTTACTACTCAAAAATTAAAGAGACAAAACAATCTACAAGTTTCAGTTGTCCTACAGGACTGTTAGCAATTTTCTCATATTTGCACCGGTCTATAAATATGATTGAAAAATAATATGTTTAATTTATTTCAAAATTTATTAGGGCTATTATCACTCCGTAGGTAGAGTATAAAGCAGGTACTTTAGCTAAAGTAGCTCATAATTAGTACAACAATCCTCCCTGGGGCGATTCGGCCGGTGGAATAGAACCATTTGCGTCGTTATCAACATTTAACGACACTTAATTGCCCACCTTATTGTTTACTGCTATTTATAACGATCGTTTTGTGGTGTATATGGAAAACGATAGTCGATGTTGTTATTTGGCTACGGGATAGACATTTTAATTTGTTTAGTCAATAATTTTTATATTTTACTGTTTCTGTCCGCTTTTTAGTTGAATGATAAAATCGAGTAACATACTGTCATTTACGTGCAAACGTTGACAGTAATCAGAATACATTGTTAATGGTTGTTGTTGTGGTTCTGTAGGGCAGTTAGAGATTTTAAAATTTGGTCCTATTAAAATAGTAAGAAGATGAAAAGTCATATAGTAACAATCAATTTTGAATAAAGAAGAAATAAAACTCAACAGTCATCTTTGTTTTTTTTCAATTTTAGATTTAATATTTTTGATCAAATTGTGTCTACTCCTGGTTTTTTTAGATCTGGATTAAAGTTCTTGTAATTTGAAACACTACATTGTTTCTCCTGTTTAATTGTGACATTCATAAAATTCATCTAATCAACTCAAGCTGTACCTTCTTAAAAAAGCGACTAGAGTATTAAAACTACTTCTTTCGTTATTCTATATTTGTAACATTTACGCGATAAATTTTAAAGATTTGAGGAAAAATAATGAGCCAAATGCTAAATCATAGTTACATAATGGCACGCAATGAAGTGTCCTTTGTGGTTAGCGATTCGCAGAGCGCGGTCTCGAATCATAGATCACACTCGGCACTGGAAGCGTAATCGCTCCTCGGGACCACGTGGCGGTGGTCGGGTGACTGACCTTCGGACGACCCGCTGTTGCCGGCTCCAAGCTACGGGCGAGCGAGGTTGTGCGTAGGCCGTGTTTACCTAGCTTTGTAGGGATGTTGAATATTTTTTTTTGTAGTGAAGATGTCACTTCAAGATGACCTCACTCCACCTGATGGGAAGCAGCCGTGAGGTCCAGATATGGGGATATATAATGATCACTTACACCAGGCAGGCTAACACCCTTATTCATAAAAACGAACGCAACGCTAAAGCATAGTTAAAGCAATTGACGTGTTGTGGTACTTACTCGCAAATGGCGGCAGCAACAAGAATGACAGTGACAAAGCGATACAAAAGTTAAAATGTTGTTAAAGCGCTGTTTGAGTTTTTATGAATAAGGGGGTTAGTGTTTAGATACCTTTAAGATGTGGATGTGGCATTGCATTGAAGTGTTACACTTATATTGGTGATACATTAAATATACAGAAACAAATTTAACACCCTAAGGGCATAGCAACTTATAGATAATTAAGAAATACCCTTTTCGTCATGGACACCTGGCCACTCCGGGGAGGACGAGGTTATGTCGGACTCTTAAACCTCATTTTACTCGACCTCAGCATTTTGTCAGAAGCTGGGCTTCAAAAAGTGGTTATGACTCTGGCTCAATTTATAACATATCTGACGAAGTGTCTCATTTGTTTATGTCTAATGTATTGGTAGCCAGTTTGGTTCTGGTGTTTGCAGGCCGCTGCCGCTTCACACTCCCTTAGCCCGCTCTGTTTTTCGCGTTTTGGTCGATAACCTAACCAATGCTCAAATCTATCCCGGACAATACTGCCGTTACATATGGCATTATTTATACATAGGTTATGAATTCTGAGAATTCGCCAATTTATCACTTGTTCCATAACTTATACCTTAACAGTGCACAGTCAGACCGTGTCCTCAACAATTCAAAAACTTCCCTCATGACTTGATCCACATTTGTTGCCGGATTAGGACCGGATAACAAGTGCTGAGGATTATCCTCCAGCGAGGCGCGCATACGGCCCTCTTTGTTTAGTAATTACTAAGGCTTTATCTCAGCTATGGTTTCTAAGACACCGCCGAGATGTACACTTTAATTCCTTGTCAACCGGTTTTATGGGCCAAACGTGTACCTTGGGGCGTGGCAGATATATGAGTACTTTGTAAACGCAGCAGAAACACTTTTAATACCATTTTGTACTGATAAAATATGAATTGAATCAATCTTTGATGGTAGCTTCTGAATAGCGTATTAAAGGAAAAGTACAAGTAGGGGTAAAAACTTAGTTGTTCAATCTGACTTCAGACCTAATTGTTTTTCACTTAATCAGGGCCTTCTATATTTTGTTGTTAGTATTTCCCTTATCCATTTATTTCAGTTTTATTATACAGGTTTTGTGACATATTACTAAATTAAATTAATTAGTGTTTATAAAAGTTAATTCGATGCTGCAGCATTGGTTTAGCTATTGAAGTGACTAAGGTTGAGAGTAATAATAATGAAATTTACGAGTAAGTGACATAACACGTCAATTGCTTGAACCATACGCTTCAGCGTTACGTTCGCTTTTATGAATAAGGGGGTTAGGCTATATCTCAACTAAAGTTTCTAACGCCAGAGGTAATGGTAGGTAACTCCTAGTCAAATTTCTATGGCCTAAACGTGTACACGTACAGTCAGAGGGACTGGCTAATCACTTTAGTACTTTGTCATACTGGAAAATCTGACAACATCTTCATAACTTCTTTGACAACTTCAAAAAAAAAAAGAAGTGCACATTTATTTCCGCCGACTGTGCCTTGAGACGTGTCAGATATACTTTGCAAATACGCTGCAGAAATAGAAACTTGCTCTTTTGATACTGTACTGATTGAAGTAAGTCATTATTTGATGGTCGCTTTTGAATTGAAAATTTCAGCAACATTAATTTGTTAAGTATCTGATAAAATTTGGGCTGATTCAGGCTTGTTTCAATTTAACTTTCGCTTTTGAACTGTTAGCCATGGTACTTTTTATGTTATTTCATTAAAATTAACGAGCCCTTATTGGTAAGTATAGCTTATAGTTTCCGATGTACTGCCAATTAAAAGTGACGTTGTATCAATTTAAGAGTTTTCAGGAGTTAATCTTTTACATCGATATTTATGCATAGGAAGGCTAGAAATAACCAAGTTTACCTATTCATCTCGATATTAAGATAAGATCGTCATGTCCAAGAATTTACGTGTCCAAAAACATTACCTCGAAGAAGCTTCCTTTTGTAGCATGGAAACTGAAAACAACGTAAGTCTTTCCACACATGATCAATACTTTACTATTTAACTTTAGGAGAACAACACAAAGTTTGTACATTACTATCCGCCCTACAATATTCAATTTCCCAAAACCTTAATCATTTTCGTTCGATAAAAACGTCATTAACTCACCCGCCGCCGAATTTATCGAACTCCGCTCATTTTTAGTGCCCTCAGCTCACCTCTGTAACGCCGTATTAGCTCTGTTAACGCTATCTTTAGCCGTTACGATGTTTTTACGAAGCTGTTACCCAGCACAATATCCGTCCGCCACGCGAAATGACAAATCAAGATCTCATAACAATTCTGAGCCGATATAAAACGGTTTACGGTGCAATGAAATCGTCATTACGCTTAGCAGTAAATAAATAGTGACTATTGATTATAATGCGCTGGAAGTGACATTGGAATGTCACAGGTCGTTGAGGCTTAAGCGAGGTCGGCAAACATGATGTTATTGGGTTTGTTTTAAATTGTTAACTTACGTTAATGTATTTTAAATTGTGGAATGTCAAAATTCGTGTTAACATATGTTTTGAAATCTGCCCGGTTGTAATTTATTGGTCTTATAAATTGTTTGGCAATTGAACAGTTGGTCCTTAGTAACACAAAAACCTACTCACATGCATTAAAATGATGGGTTTAATGTCTCGAGTTACTTGTCAAAGTGATTTTTTTTATAAAAGATAATAATGTGGTTTTGCGTTCTTTTATATTCGTTTTTTCTGCTGACAAACATCTTAGAATAATGGTGAATATTATAAATACTAAAAATAGAAAAGGCGGTGCGATTCACCACGGTAAAGGAGTGTTAGTAAATCACCTGTAGTTAATAACATAATATCTACCTAGACGAAGTCGAGGGTAAAAGCAAGTAACTACATAAATTCCGTAACTAAGTCTACAAAATTCACTAAAATTATGCCTTGATTATTAGGCTGTGACTCGAGTTGCGTGCACAAATGCACGTTAAAGAATCTAATTCAATATAATTCTGTTGTTGGCCACTTATTTATTGTTTTAAAGCCAATATTCTTGTATTTTTATGCTTTCGATTGATAAACAGGATCGTAAACATTAAATTATATTTTTCTAGAGCATGTCTAGTGTTTATATTAACAACGTCCAGACAGTTAATTCTTAGCATTAATAATTCATCTATTCGTGTTGGGACTTTAAATGCTACGAGTATTATCTTTTTCTACATTACATATTTTTCTTTCTTTGGATAGGAATAATAAATTACATTAGACACATTCGTTTCGTTACAAGAGATAGTTAAAGAGATAGTTAAATAGATCGTTTTATTATTTACGTTTTGGTTGAGCGAAAATTACAGCAACTTATGTGACCTTGAGGGCTGGTCAACCTGGGTTAAAAAAAAACCTTCCAATTTGACTTGGTTGAAACGTCCACAGTCACTGTAATTTATTGCTAATTACATTGTGTAAACTCGTTTCCGAAGAAAGCCACTGCTAATCGTCATGCCAGACTGGATACATACATACGCCTCTTTCCCAACGGGATAGGCAGAGACCGCTTCTTTCCACTTGCTACGATTCAGACACACACCTTGCGCTTCCTCTACTTTCATGAGTCCTTCATACATGCTCGTCGGTTAAAGGTATTCTTTACCTGACTCTTTCTGAGAACATCTTGAACTTGTCCAAGAAACGATCGTCTAGGCCTTTCCCTTCCAACAGTTCCATTCACATTCGTCTTATAAATCCGTTTCGTTAATCGCCTTCCATGCATTCTTCCCATATAACCAAACCACCTCAGCTTTCCCATCTCTATTTTTGTAACAACGTCTTCTTTCACACCACATCGCTCTCTTATTACACAGTTTTTTATTCTATCACTCAGTTTTACTCCAGCCATACTTCGTAATGCTCTCATTTCAACTGCATTGATTTTACTTTCATCCTTCTTCTGCCATACCCAACTTTCTCTACCGTACATTAATGTCTGTATCACCACGCCCCCGTGAACTGCCAGGGATGTTCCAGCCGCGTGTTGGAGTATGGGTCGAGCCACCTCATGGTTGAAGTAAGGCCTGTGCTCAGAAGGGCGACGTTTAAAAGCTGTTGTTTGTGATTTCGGCTTCTCCTATTAACTCCTTCCAGTATCGATGATCTTGTGTCCTTGGCTCACGCCTGATCGCACACTAAAGAGGAACTAAAATGTAACAATGCTACAGACAGTATTCCCGCATTAGACCGTGGCGGAAGGTGGCGACGGTCGTAAACGCCTCCCGTTTGCCAAAGGAGGACTTTTTACAGCCCTCCCGATGTTCCGACTCAAAATAAACATGATTTGAAATCGGTTTACTTGTAATAATGGCCAGTTTTAGTCACCATAAAACTTGTCCATCAATGGTATTGCTTTCGAATTTACCTCCTCCGTTACACACTATCTTTTAACCCCCTTATTCATAAAAACTTAAACAGCTCTTATAGAACACGATAACTTTCGTATCGCTTTGTCACTGTCATTCTTGTTGCTGCCGCCATTTGCGAGTAAGTGACAGAACACGTCAATAGCTTAAACAATGCTTTAGCGTTGCGTTCGTTTTTATGAATAAGGGGGTAAGTCGATAAATAAAATAATAATATACTCAGAATTCGATACAGTGTGTCCTTAAGCATTTCCAAGAAGAATAAAGGTTCTCTCAATGTTATTAGAGAGCTTAGAGTGTCATTTCTATGATCTTCCATGAATTGTGTTGTTTTTAAAATGGCGTCTTGTTTTCTTCATCGAATGTTATAATGATTAAATGTTTCCTTCACTGTCTTGGTTCCGATTGTTTTCGAAAAACAACGATGAAATATACAATGACAAATCATCAAATCAGACAAATTGATTGTATATTTTTATCTATTTTTGGAAATATTGGCAAAAGAGTTTTAAATGTCGAAATGAACAAAACAATGTCGCCTTTTATAAATGCCAATGCTAGGATCCGGTCTGATTCAAGAAATTCATTAGTTTGGTAAGTATTTGCAGTAAATAAACGATACACAATAGTTTTTATGATATTTTTCTGTCGAAATAAATCATAATATTATGACTGGATTTGTTTGACATGTTAATAGTGGAATATATAAGAAAACGCAGTGCACTGGAATATAAAACTTGCCAATTTTATGTACAATCTGACTGGTGCCTTTATGGTGACCGGAACACTCAGAAGCACATATTTCACCGAGCTCATCTGAACCCAACGTAGCTTAAGTCGATGTACTGCCCGTTATCCTATTTGCTTGAGTTTTTATGACTGAAGAGTAATCGCATAATAATAACAAATAGATTATCCGGCTTGATTTGAACTCAGTACTTCACGTGCTCCATGCCAGAGTGCTTAACCACTAATCCATGACGATTTCCCTTCAGACCTCTATGACTAAATAGGTATGCTAGATAAATTCACAGCAGTATAAATCTCTTAACTTTTTTAGTAAACAAGACAGAACATGTTGCTCTTAAACCTATATGTTTACACATTATGGTAATAAAATCTCCTAAATAATTTTGGTGTGGTAGTTAACCTAAAGACTTATAAAAATCTCCAAGTTAAGAACCTACTAAATCAGCTTCGACTACGCTGAAGTTAGCAACATTGGTCAATACCCTTGACTCGATCCGGATATCGAACTCTGTCCGCGCCGTTCAGATGGCAACAGCGAGGTTTATTGCCGTTGTTATTTCCAGTTTCACGCTGAGTAAGTACATTGGGTTTAGGAGTGGATAAATATGTGTACGTTGTCTTTATTCAGTCACTTCTAAATTCAGCATTCTTATTACTAGTAACCTTACTCCCTTTTTGTAGTCAGTAATAGCTACGAGTATCCCTTGTTGAGCTAACCAACTAATTTGGGTATGCTTGGGTTCCTGTTGCAAGAATATGTGACCCATGTAAGTTCACACAGCTACAATACAGTTGTATTGTCTATGTTTTGATAATAATGCATTGCCGTAGGTGTACCTTAACATAAATTTATTAATAAACCTCAATTTTTACGACTGTCGAGTCCAGTTGGTGGCCTTTATAGAGGGTTTGATAACATCTGACAGTGAGGCTTATTATTAACCGTACCCCTTCAGCAATATACACTCTGTCCACATATTGGAGTATGGCTCACACCACCTGATATTTACCTGTGATCAGCAGTGGGACGCATTAAAGATTTTGTTTGAAGCTATACAAACTAGCTATAGAAAAAAGCAGATGCAGAACGAGACTGAAACACAATAGTACATTGTTATCCTAGGGGTGAAAGTTACTTATTTAGTCCCGAGACGGGGTTTGGCGCCCGGAACGAAGTGAGGGCGCCAATAGTTCGAGGGACTAAATAAGTCTTTAACCCGAGGTAAACACTGTGCTTTTCATTACAAATACGAGGAAAGTAAAAATAAAAACATGAATTATTCAATGAAGATCGAATTGCCGCTTTCCCGCCTATTTTGTTTGTTTTTTTTTCTGTGGCCGGCCCACTATTCAGCCATTATTTTTTATTTTCATCATTGGAAAAATGGTAAATATTTTGCTCAAAGCTAAGTTATTTTAAAGAAATTGTTGAAACTTAATAATAATAAAGTTATTTAAAAAATATATATTCTCTAATCAATACTTAACTTTAAGTTATCTCAATTTTACATCGTGGCTGTATAGAAAGGTGGAACATGGTTCACTAGTTAAGTGAAAAAAGAAGTAGTTTTAAAAAAAATAACATGACAGCTGTCAGTTGAAAGTGATTCTCCCTAGGGATGAAAAGTATTACTTTCAGCCCGCTTCTCAGGTCAGTAATGACCTACTTTCAGAGTATGAGTAATGAAAAACAATAAACAAATGCTGCACATTACTTTTATATGATCTCATCTGTTACGTGGGGCAATTTGAAAACGGTTAGTGCAACATTAAATGATGCCAAACAGAACGTATTGAAGCAATTCGCACAAGTGAATGTCACTTCTAATTCTCTCATTCCACAAAAACACTTCGCAAGATATTTTTACACTAAAAAAAGTACTCGTGCAGTGTTCCAATAATTGATACTAAACACACTTCACTCGACATTTACTCTGAGAATATAAATTTCAACGCAACGACATAGTGAAATCTAAAAATAGAGCGTAGAAAATCGTCCAGAAAGCTATAAAGAATATGTACTTTAGTTATATTATGAATCTCATGAATGTAGATTGACGAAACAGTCTCATAAGATATACAATAAAGTGCTTTTGGATTTTGGTGGAAGCACATAAAAGGATATAATGGGGGCGGAATCTATAGCTGACGCATTTTGAAGACCCACTTATGAAGTCAACGATAAAAGTATCTATAAACCTACTCCTGTAAAATGTTCAGTAAAAATAGTTTTCAGTGGACAAATATTGTATAAATACAAATAAAGATTGTTGAAAATTAAACAATTAAGCTCCTTAAAATGAACCGTGATGACACCACATTTTTAACCAAATCCATTTGATGTATAGTCCAAAAACTATGAAAAATTCAACATGCTCCTTAGTTGTTTAAATATACGTCTCTTATTTTTCTAATCACACTTAACCATATAGCTTATAGCCATTAACTATATACATAGTTGTAGCATTGACATCTATCTGACCTCTGTTAACATTATGACCTCTGTTGAACTGTTGGATGTTTTAATAGCTAGAAAGGGTTTCTTATGTCTTTTCCTAAGCAGCTTTCTAAACACGAATGATTAATTTTTGTAATTTTCAGCTTAAATATATCAAATATATTTATATTTTGACCCAAAACTCTGAATATATTGAACTTGGATGATTTACTTGAACTTATATTTAGTTGCATCAATCTCAAATACGTTCCAATATGGATGTTAACACCCAGATTTACATCGAAATGTTTACTTTGGTGTACGTTTGGCACTTTATCCGTTGAGCCAAGAGACCATTCGACCATCTTAAATCTTAATCACGATGACTTAGCTTTAATAATGGCGTCTTCAGCCGTATCAACTAAACTCTATATCTGCCAGATAAAATCTCTGCCAGCAGCCATTCAAAGTTATGTGTGGTCTTGTTATATCACGACTGGTGAATAATTGCTGTTGTCGGATTTATCGGGAAGATTAAGAGTGTTGACACGCATCTGTTCTGCACGCTATAATTGTAATGTGCTGTACCATAGATTAAATGAGACGAGAGATGCGAAATACTTCGCGCATATCGCTCTATATTAAAATAATGCTTGTTAATTCTGTAATAATCTTTATAACTTTTTGGTAATGGAAACTGTGGAAAGCACAGATAACATAGTGGTTTGTTGTTCTGCCTTTAACAATTATCTAATCGACTAGATCTTACATAATCAAATATTGGTCGATAACTCACGTTATTTAGTGAAGTACCCTACTACGAGTATGGGTATTAAAGTCTGACAACATGTTGTCCATATTGTCCTTCAAAAAGTCTTTGAAACAAATTGATAATAAATAGCCTAGAAATATTTATTTTTTGGATGAGCATCACCCCTTATTGCACTGTAGAAAAGCTTTCTACTGATCACTTATGCAATGGGCCAGGTGACTGAGCTAGATTTTTAGGTCACCCAGCATTTCGAAATTTCTAGATAGTATAAGGATAATAACTAGCTGTGCATCTAGTGGAGATATATAATCTATGACTGTCCTCGTGCTATGTTGTGTTTATATTTGTTATCGTTGAATGAAGTTTGCTATAATGGCACATGTGGGCTTCTACTGTATCTAAAATGGTATTTGTCTTAAGTGCTTTTTAGTCCTGTTGAGCATCAATGTTAGAAATGCGTGTTGTATTTTTTTTTTTGAGCTTTTATGAACAAATAAGATTATAACAAAATAAAAATCGAATTTTATTGCTGGTTGAAAATTGAGTTTTAGGTACTTGATGCAAAAAATAGAAATAAGCTATTATCTTTTATATTAATGTTGTTTTGAAGTTATGCCGTAGTTTTACCAGATTCACTGTTCTTTCCGTCGCACAAGCAATATGCAGAAATTTTATTTTAAATCATATTGAGATCATCATTTTGAGAGTTTGCACCGGATGTCCCATGGTGAGATTGCCAGTTGCCTACTTACACGCGCAATGCCGACTCACGTTGTCGCGTATTTTCGAACTGCTATTTCGGTGCGCGGCCTTGACATTGGCCGCGCGGCCCGTCACGCATCGACTCCCGCGCACTCCCCCCCGCCACCCTCGAACCCGTCTCATCTTGCCGCGCTTTAGTAAAAGCACGCGCGGTCGCGGTATTTAGATGATCCGATTTTAAAGGATATGACCTGATTTTAGGTTAAGGTCATATGGGTAGTTATAAGAAGGAAGATGAAACGTATTATAATACCAAGAGAGCAATTTAAAAGTAAATGCAGCCGGTAGTAGTAGCATCCTACCTGCAAGGTGGACGGACCTCCTCAATAATTGCGGAAGATCTTATATTTACAGTTACTATCAGCCAGTGGCAAAACTTATTTCGAAAGTTTTGCCACTGGCTGATAGTAACTGACTGTAACTGACGGAAGTCAGTTCAGGAGTAAATCATAAGAATAATAACATTCAAAACCGACCGCATATTGTATGAAAGGAATAATGACAGTGGAAGAAGCCCAGACAAGACCATACGAAGAGGATAGATGTGGATTCTCCTTAACTTCTAAAGAAAAAACGGATTTTGATACGTATGTGTTAACGCTTGCCATTAATAAAACCACTTACAATACAGCTTTTGATGTTATTCCCAGTCCACTGCAAAAAATGTTTTGTATTTGGTTACCATTTTCGAATTCAGTTTAACTGTTGTTTTCCTTGTAAACAAGGCACAGTGGCCCGTTGATGTAATTTTTATTTATAACAAAAATAATAAGTGCCCTGAAAGCTACTAGATATGGAATGGATACTCTTTTGTTTGAACGTACGTTTGTCAGTGGAACACGCGATCCCCCCTAATTATGTTTGTGATAAACATACTTTTTGATGGAGCTGAAATGCCCTCGAAATAGGCTTGACAAGTTTGAATAACAATATTTCAGTTTAGAATAGCTCAAACAGTCGAACCAGAAACATATCTTGGAGAGTATTACTGATACACTTGTACTAATGAGAATTGATGAGAGTAGGGCAGGATGTGTTTTAGGTTTGATCGGTCTCGTCTCGACTTACTCTATCTCTTTTTATAAATACCACCACCATTTTAGCCATTTTGTAAATTTCTCCGTATGTATTGTTCTAATTTTCGTTATTAATCGAAACTGCTTCTTCAAACTGATTTCGTACCAAGTGCATAATGGTAACTGTTATTTGACTTTATTTGCATCAAGCATATTGTCTCAGATAATTGCTAACAGATAGTAAAGCCACATCTAAACTAAATTTTATCTGAGCTTCCTTTACGGAAATTGCCTTCCTGAAGTACTGACTACGACGCACTATGGTACCGCGCAGTTATACCTTCTATACTACTCACACCATAACGCTTGCCCATAGTCCACTATAGAGGTACATTCCGTTCCTCCCTAACAGATGGCACGCACGTCCATTCACATAAACGTACAACTTGATTTAGTGTCTCCAACAGCTCAGTTCGGACCAGCACGGCCACGAACGTTCCGTTATGAGAAATGTGTGACGCTTTCTATGCGACATTAATTTATTTCGGTGTTCGCGTGAAACGGATCTCGTGAGGGAGGGGAAACAATTTTAAAATTACGTGTCTACTTTGGTCGGTGTAGTTTTTAACATGCAAGCGCCGTAAATCATACGAGGAGTATAGTGGAAGTTGACGCTTGCACTGAGGATATCATCGCTTTACTCGTAGTGCACATAAACTTCTATGTTGGTACAGTCCTACTAGTTATGCTTATAGACGAGGCACGTATAAAAGTTTGGTCTGCTTCAAACGTTTCACTGAGGGATTTTTTGTTTCGCCAAATTGTTTTTCTGAATCCTGGCTGAGCCAATTTAAAATTTACCGAAATTGTTGCAAATTAGAAACAAAAAATATGGCTAAAGAAGTGAAATGCACGCTAAACATTGTGAAATTGTTTGAAATTGTGTTTCGGCATGACAATATCATTAAACACTTAGTGAAAACTTTCAGGAATACTGTCGTCTTTTTTGGGTATCACTGGGTGCGGATATACCTACCCACCATTTATGCAGGTTGTACTACTTAACTCTGAACTGTTGTTTGTTTTCTTCGAAGAGAAATTTTGCCTTGAATATTTAACGATCTGTAATTGGAAACGCTGGATATCGGTAGTTAAAGCTCGTTTACGACAATGCTACAGTGTTTTGATTTTGAATTTTTAACTTGTAGACCCTTTATAGCTCTGTCAGTCGTTTTAAGGTAAACATGTTTCCTATCATCATGTACCTGTTTAAGTACTTTTAAGTGCAAGTGGTTCTAACGATGAAGAATCTGTTAGTAACAAAGTTATGATTTTTTTTACTATCCCAAAGTCGAGACTGCTTGAATCCACACAACAGTTTCAACTCCATCAAATTACTTAATCCGGCAATCTTCTTGTGCGAATCTTATACGATGTACGAGATAAGTCACTCGAGGATTTGAACCTCAGCCGTCACGGTATCAGGGGTCGAAATAAAGGGTGTTGGTGAACCAGTATCTTGATCTATAAATTACCTCAAAACTTTATTGTTCTGTTTTTTTGTGCAACCGTCCATTTTAACTCCCTGCTCGGTGACACGATAATTTGGGGTAGGGGGTTGCGGCATTAAATATTATAATAACGTTGTAACAATAACACATGGTGTGGTGGACTGCCCTTTGGAATTCAGTAACTACCCCCTGGGCGAAAGTTTGGGAAAGGAATTTCGTTTTTATGCCTTAATTGAGTTGATGTATCAGCGGTATAACACATTTGTTACCGTCAAATTTGTATTGTTTCGAAAAACCACTATTTTATGTAAATTTTATAGGTTGTTTAATAGGTACATTAGGGAACGTGTTAACAGCTGCAAAAGGTCTAATTCTAGTTCCGTTAAAAAGTGACACTAAATCTAACAGCATTGAAGGTATAAATTCAGTTTCTTAAAATGTTTGCTCAAAAGCAGATTAATATTGTTTTTGCATCCGAAGAAACCACACTGGAAATTACATAGGATATTACCTCATTTGAAATTTCTTTGAAATGTAGATGTGTGACTTGTAAAAGGCAGTACTTTGACTCACAAATCCTTAAAGCGTATTACTGTAACAAGTCGAGCTGCTCGCAATCAACAGCGAACATAAGATCGGAATCAAAGGAATCAGACCTCGAGAAAATATCTCAGTTACGACTCGCCTTTCTGCAACGGCGATAAAGTCTCAAAAAGTCTAGGAGAAGTAATGGCGGGAGCGAGCTCCTTGCGGAACACCTAGAAACTTATATTTCATTACTGAACACAATTTGCTAGACCAAGCAGTTTTAGCTCTATTTTAATCAATTCAGACATGGTCGGTTTTCCTGAGCTTAGTCAGGATATACTTACTTTTTAAATGTTATTGTAGTCCTAACAATGGATTTATGTGTTATCCGATTTTTGACCCCAATTTTTGGCTCTTCGAATTTTGACCTGTGCATGAATGGTTTTTTATGCAAATAAAGGTTTTATCTATCTGATTAAAACGTATAATATATCCGGTTTTAATGATAGTCACAACATGTCAATATGACGTTCTGTTCACGTGTGCCTTTCTCAACGTTTCATTTATTTCTTAGAGAAACTTTCCAATCAGCTTAATTGGCATAAAATGACAAAAGGGTCCAGGAAACGGTTAACGGCTGAGAATGGATCCTTGCAGAACAGCAGAGAAAGCCGGCTTACGCGTCTATTTCATTATCGAACAATGTAGTTACACTGTGCTTCATTAATGCCATTTCCGATAGCAGTAAAACCAAATACAATGGCAAGCCGACCCCTCGTTACAGAGACCGGGAGAAAAAGATATATAATATCCAACCCGGGAGCTAAATCTATTCCAATAGTTGCAATAACGAGAATTGCAGAGAGATGGCCAATAACAAATGTAAGTAACAAAAGTATCATTGCGGCGATATCACGCCGGTTGCAGTTCGGCTAGAACCACCTGAACCTCTACCATTTGCAAACTATGAACATTGCGAGGATATTGGGTGCAGATAAATGATAACGGGTATTTGTGGAATTGAAGTCAGCTTACATAATTTTGAGATTTTGGTGTTTTGAGCATAACTTGAAACCAAGAGTTACTGTTCTGAGTCTCGTACTTTACCATTATTACAGATTGGGGTTAGTAATTACACTTTTTAGTAACTAGAGATTACATTGCTCTCTTTGATAAATTTATAAGCAGGGTTTTTTAATAAACTAGCTAAATACAAGTATGGAATTTGAAATGTTAAGTGATTGGTACGTAACTACTTAACTCAAAACATTTAAAATAACGCCCAAAAATAACGTCGAACTATAAACTCACTTCAAGACAAAGTATTTTACAACCCAACCATTTCACTCTCAATGTTAAACTCGTATTGTGAATTATGAAAGCTTTAAACCGAAATAGACGAAGTTGGATAAGAAAACTGAATTTTAGCACCGCACTTTGAATAACAATAGCAAGTTTCTCGTTCTTGATAAATACTGGCTTAATGTCCAAAGTCTCAGCTACCGCCACTATTACCTTAATGACGTCACATATTTCGCCGGATTGAATTGTAAATCTCGAACGTTCAGCGTAAGGCGTCGTTAAAAAGTCATCGGCAGTAGTTCGAGAGCGGAAAGAACTGCAGCTGTAGAGGTAGTTGTGGAGTTTGCGGATGGCGATTACCCGCTGTTGTTTTTGAATTTGGAATTTCTATCTGATTTAGGTTGGGACTTGCGCAATATTATCTTGTTAGTTTTGGTTGCTTTACTGAAAGCTTTCGATTATTTGGTATTTGTTGATACTTAGTTGATGTTCTCATTTATCTTATTATCAACAATAGGTATATATTTTGTAACTATTTGAAGCTGGTGCTGTATTGCTTGAGTCATCCATGTCAAATGCTTAACAAAAGTCAAAAGTTGATAATTTGTTTTCATGCGAAAACCAATTATTTATGTTCCAGTAGTTTCTGTGTAATCAATACGTCGTGTGGCGGAGTTGTAGCATGCAATTAGCGACAGTTGCAGTAAATGAATATTTAATTCCATCGGTATACTCTTGTTGGAAAACAACTGGAATTTGAGTTTAAAAAATTGTCTCGGTATGCTCATACAAGTATCGTGACGGTTAATGATCTTGCTAACTGCCCCAGAGGTCGTTAATTTATACTTCAATCAGGACAAACATTGACTTGACGAACAATATGTTTGATCAGTGTTAGTATTTTTTGTATGCAATATATTTTTTGGAGGAATATCAGTGACACCGTCAATATAGCGAGGCTTCAATTCGTCAAAACACGCATTATTTGCACATTTGAATTTGTTTTGGTACCAATATATGTTTTTGTATGTGTCTATTTAGCATAATAACTCTCTTAAAATTTCACAATATTGGCAACGTTGCAAGCTACATCTTCAGTTTTTGCCAAGTTTTCAGTCAGATAATCATGATATAAAATTTAATAATATCTTTATCTGCATCAAGCAGCATTTCAAGAACAGTGCATTAATTCATATAGGGTCACATTTTATTATTAGAATTATCTGTTTTTCTCTTGCTCTACCTGTTAAATCTCCACAGATAAATATTTACAATAATTGTCAAAGTATAGCTTATCTTATAGTAAGGTTAACTTTGACAATCACCTTAAAAATCCAAACAAAGGCAATTCTTAGTTCGAGAGTCCGTAGTAAGTAGGCGGGGTTGTGCAGCAGAAATATTCAAACAACTCTTCATTCCGCTTCCGTCTCCGTACCACAACCGTACCGTTTAATGTAATGCAAGCCGCATTCGAATAAAGTGCAGTGCAAACATTTCATTGCTCTTTAAGTTAGGACCGGGGATAATAGGGCGGTCCCGGACGCGGAAATGCAAATTGTGCCTGTCGACTTTAATGAACCGCAGTTGTGGGATGCTGCGATCGGAACGGGGCGTGCTGTAGCTTTGTGAATAGGCGTATCGTTTTTTAGCGTTAAATATTAAACATGCATTTGCACTTAGGTATTTAAACAATTTGTTCTATTAGCTGTTGGGAGCTACTTAGTCAGCATGGAATTCGTTTCTAAAACATAACCACTGATTCAGACTTCAGCGCATTGCGAATATTAGTGATCGCAGGTTTTGACAATGTTACGGTGTCTTGAAAGTAGGTTCATCATGTCATTCTCTCAAAAACACTGCGAAATCACTCTCACTCACGTAGTTAATTAAATTGCAATGAATTCTAATTGATTCTAAGAACCTTCCAAAGGTTCTCCTACAACAAACAGAGACAACACATCTTTGTCTTTGTCGAAAAAAAACATTCTAACGTTTCTTGAACTGTTTTTTATATGAATATGAAATATGAGAAATACTAGATCCAGTATGTTCCTTTGACACGAACCATAAAGCATTTTTCTGTCGGAATCTCTATACGATTCCGATCTTCAGTAAGATGCGCGTCTCTAGAATTACGAGATACAAAAAGTATAACTCCATCATTACGAGAAGTATTATCTCGTTTTTCACCTCGCATCGGCGCAATACAAAGTGTTTCAATAACGTTTCGATTTTAAGCTGGATACACATTATTTTATTCACATTACCATGAACACAATAAATGCGTTAATGTTATGCGTTCCGGTGTTTGCGATGCGATAAAACGCAGGACACTATAATTTAAAGCGTTTTTATGGCCCGCACCCTGATATGGCATTATTTAAAGGCCCTGTCTCAGTGGGATGCTGGAATATTAAACTAACGTAATACAGACACGTTACACGGAAGAAAAGAAAGGAAAAATACTAATTCACGGAAGGCTAAACATGCATAGACAACGAGACGTACAACACTGCTACCATCTAAAGCAGTATTACCAAGATCACAGTTAATTAGCTAATACCTTAGATTCGTGCTGATTTTGACACTTATGGGTCTCCCCCGGCTCTCCTGCTTTTCCCATCCAGTCGCTGATAGCTACACTCTCCAAGTCATCGGTCCATCTAGCCGGAAGGCGTCCACTGTCATAACCATATCACCGTCTCTGTTCTTTTTGTTATTGTAACAAACATAAGCAGGTTTTTCATATTTTTTAAAGTTTTGTTCTCCTTCTATAGGCAAGAGCGGGTAGTATGGTATCGCCTCAATTAGACATTCAAATATTGTACAGAGACGAATCGGGGAACTACAATCTGAATAAATTCATCAATAGATTCTGATATTTGCGTCGAAGTGATAAGATTTACTACAGATTTAGGAACGATTTGTGGTTTATCTGATCTACTAGCCTCTGACCTACCATTTCTTGTGTTCCGGTCCCCAAGTGCAGCGGTGCCCAATAGCGCCACGTCGCACCGCGGGCGAATAATTATAATTTTCATTAATATCTACAATCTTTACGTGCACGTCAATCACTTAAGAGTTGTTTTAATGTTATTGTTAGGTTTATTGGTGAATAAATAACTTAAGTAAGAATTGTGTATGCAAATTATGAGCTTTACCGTTTTATAGAAGCAAAATATGGTGTTTTATTGTACGTACCCACACCACATTTCTGTCTTGATTATGCATAGCAATTAAAAGTAGTTAGGTTAGGACCGGCGGTTGTGAGGTTGAGAGTTGTTTTACACCTGCACCCAATGATATTTAAAAGAGGTAGATACGTTATGTCAGTACTGATGCGAAGTAGACAATTGACCCCTGGCGTACGTATCTATAATTTGACCGTGTGTACAAGATAGCAAGATTATTCACTAGAGTGTAAACGAGACAGATACATGTTGCGCAGTGTCGTCTCAAATAGTCAATGCTTTGCTCAGGTGTTCGAAGTTCTGATTTCGGGTGCCACTTTTTTAGCACAAGTAACCTATCTACGTCTTTTTTATTATAATATCATTGCCTGCACCGATGCTCATGTCAATTGACAAAACAAATTCTGGGACAGTGTCAGATATTGTTTTGTCTCGGTGGCTTAATGGCTCTACATCAGTTGTAGGTTAACCGCGGCCGTAGGTTCGCCTCCTACCACGTTTGATACGAATTTGCTCGACCAAGTGTGGGCTTTTGAATGTTCCGCTCACCATGACACCAATAGTTAGTGTCTAACTACTCCGTTTGGGATGTAGGGGTTCGTAAGCCTACGTTGCGTATAGTCATTTTAAGCCAGAAATAATGTCATTGTTATATTATGTCTGGTTCACCAACGGTTTACAAGTCATCCACCTAATGCTACCGGTCAGGTCTCAGCTCTATAAACTAATGTAATTGCACTTCGCCCTGTTATACTTATATTTGAAACTGAAATAATTTTAATAGATTCTCAAATAAATCACTATTCTGTATTTTGTAGAGCTGGTAGCTTTTAAATGATTGCTTGTTGTCAATGAAAGCAGACGATTGCAAACCAATTTCTTAGCGCTTGAGTTGTGTTATAATATAACAAATGCGGATTGTGAATCATTTGGACTGGACTTTTACCCCCTTATTCATAAAAACTTAAACAACTCTTCAACAACACGTTAACTTTTGTATCGCTTTGTCACTTTCATTCTTGTTGCTGCCGCCATTTGCGAGTAAACGACGTAACACGTCAATTGCTTAAACTATGCTTTAGCGTTGCGTTCGTTTTTATAAATAAGGCGGGTTAGACTTTTGACTGGTCCTTTGGCACAATGGGTAGAGGTGCATATCGCCAAAAGTTGTTAGTTCAATCCTCACCCAGGGCAGACATTTGTGTTGTTCTATCAAGATGTTTTATCTGTTCATGTATGTTCATCAGTTTTTTGCAATCAAAGTCAATTCAGTAGTCCCAAACTTGCTATTGCAAAAAATCTTCACAGAATGTCAAATACTGACACTATTGGACCATTTTCTTGAGGTAACAGTGCTATGAGAGTCTATGAGTGCAACAGTTTTTCACCCTTATACTACAAGCTGTGCTTGTTTTGCGATCCGATGATTTTGGTGTGAAGAAGCCACTGATATTTATATAAATAAAATATTTTCATGTCAAACGACCTATTACTGAATTTCGACCCGTTTGTTCCCCCTTTTTGTCACGAAGCAACAAAATCTTTCAAAATTTCTACCTCAACCTCCTGAATTATGACCGATTTGGTTCCATTTATGAGGTGTAAAAATAACACACCGTAAATCATCGAACATGCACGCTTATCATTAACCTGCCAGTATTTCTAATAAATAAATATTACTTACCGAGTCCACTCCACTACCTGTTCCCATCAATCCAAAATCGTCCTTGTTTTTATTTCAAT